>OX243815.1:22464183-22491683 GCA_945859605.1 Lumbricus rubellus | reverse complement strand
TGATGACGATGGTGACGATGATGACGAGACCTCCATCTACACATTTGCGGAGGCTGCAGCGACTGAGCCGCGCAATGATGCGACGGTGCTGCAGCTGAACTGCAGAGGAGTCGACATATTAAACCGTAACATCATCATCAGCAGCAGCAGCATCTCCATCTTCAGCGTCATCATCATCATCATTTCACTACCCGCTGACGCTGCCTCCGACACCGCCGCTGGCCGTGGTGGTGTTGCAGAAGCCGTGAGGATGAGGATGAGGATGAGGGAGAGGATGAGGAGAAAAAGGGTTAGACGGTCTGGTGCTAACAGCTACGATCCAACCGACAGTCGTGGTCGCTTCTCCTCCGTCGTCAAGGAAACGAATCGTCGTTGCCTATGGCAGCAATTAACCCAACGACGACGACGTCACAGCTACTCTAAAAATAGCCGTCGATCATCATCATCATCGTCATTGTTATCATTGGATCTGAATCCACAGGAGATGCAACGGAGGCGCCGGGACCTTGAGCATCAGCAGCAGCAGCAGCAGCAGTGGAGGAGATGATGATGATGCCGCCGACGACTAACGCACACTTCTGCGCCACCACCGACGCCAGCAGCAGCATCAGCATCAGCATCAGCAGCAGCAGCATCAGCAGCAGCAGCAGCAGCAACAACAGCAGCCTTTCTAGATTGGCGCCGCCGCAGCTCAAAGCAGCAGCAGCATCAGCAGCAGGCAACGGCTACGGAGGCTGGCTGTGGAAGAGAGAAGAGAGAGAGAGAGAACGTGGCAAAAGCGGATGCCTCGGATGCTGCGCGTTTGTTCATTGATTAGCAGGCGCTTCACGCCAACCACCAAACTGCATTGGTTATGATGCGCTTAGAATAGCCCAATATGTAATGTAATGTTCGCTAAACTTTCGATAGCAATTTAAACCATGTAAGAGAAAACAGCCTATTCTGCGCCACCGTCTCATCGGGATGTTGAAAAATGCTCAGCAGGCTGAAGCTATAGCAACTGCCTTTCCTTGCATTAATTCAGGAAATGTTCTCCAAACTACAGCAACGAAACGGCACTCCTCGAACTGAAAGAGGCACGCTGTTTAATCCGAATCTTGTTTGCGATTGTAAATCTTACTCTGCCCTGTGTTATCCAGGTGTGAGCGCCTTCTCTTAGTCTGTCTGTCTGTCTGTCTCTTCTATTTCTTCTCCCACTCCCTCCCTCTTTCTCTCTTGAATGCCTGGAGCTCCTAATTCTGACGAGCATCGTAATTTGTCGATCGTAAAACGTTGAACCGTTTATAGACGAGACCCCGGTGCAAGTCGTATCCAGTGCTGCGTCTTCCATTCAGACTTGTATCGTGCAAGTCAATGCATCGTTGCTCCGAGCAAAGGAGGCTTTTAACAAAGGCACTTCGATCGACACAAGTAGGTCTACTGGGCCTCTGCTGCTTCTATGGCTGCTGCCGCAACAGTCGCTTCTTAACAACAGCAGCAGCAGCAGCAGCAGCAGCAGCAGCAGCAACGGCGGTGGCATTATCACCGTCGGCTTCAATGGTCTCTTAACGATTATCCGATATTAGCAGCACAGCTCTAATTAACTCATATCGTCGATACTTAAACGTCCATTTCCTACTCTTGCTTTGCAAACCATTGAACAATGAACTGCAATCGATGTTCATGAAAATCGACTGACATATTAATTATATGTTTCCTCTATGCCATGTCTATGGATTATTGTATCATTAGTTCATCGGTTTTATAATAATTGAAACTTGCAACGATTCGAATTCATCTATAATGTTATATAAAATGCGAGTTTGAATATGTAATGTAATCTTAATAGGCCTATACATAAAATGTAAAGTGCGAAATTTATTCATAATTTTTATATAATTATATTTCAGTCCTTTGCAGTCGAATATAAATTGAACATAGATTCAATTTGTGGGAATTGTGTAGGCCTACTCTGAGCGCTTGAAAAGGTGTTATAAGAAATGCATAAAGCAATGACTGACTGAATGAATTTGTCATCAACACCGAACATCAAAACAATCCAGAGCTAATCGCAACTATGTAGCTATGTCAACAGCAAATGAAAAAACAAATCTAAGAATGTTTTTACTTTGGTTTGTCAAGGTTGAAACCAAAAGCCACGATTACTTTTCAAACGAGTTGACTATTCTTATTCAAGTTTTACTTTTGGCTAATCTTTTGGATCAAACATGGAGCATATAACCTAATCTGTTCTTAAGTTTGATGATGAAAATCAAGACCACCGCAGCAACCAATGACTTACCGGCACGTGTGCATGGTAACACGTCGTTCATTAGGAAGGAATCTTAACAGCCAAACTTTATAGCAACGAAAGTGGCAATAATATTACAATCTTTCACCTACACATCTGTAGTCTCAAATACTAATGCAATTCATCGACCTCTAAGACTATAATACACACACACACATACATACATACATACATACATACATACATACATACATACATACATACATACATACATACATACATACATACATACATACATACATACATACATACATACATACATACATACATACATACATACATACATACATACATACATACATACATACATACATACATACATACATACATACAAGCACATACATACAAGCACATACATACATATTACATGCACATACATACATACATGCACATATTGATAACTGGGATGAAAAGCTGTGACGACTAATGAATGTAAAGACCTATTCTGTTTCATGAGTCCAATATTATCCAATTCCAAACGACAACGTGTCAATAGTTAAGTGTTTTAACTTAAAAAACGAATTAATGGCTGCAAACGATGGCAAACTGCAATCGTGGCCAAAAAATTTGAAGTCTGCTGTCAGTCCAAGTCACAGTAAAATGTCAATGTACTCGAACTTTTTACAGCGACCGTAAAATTAATAGCCTTGACTGAATTGTTGATTGAAATGCTTCACCATCGCTGCCCGTTTGAATGGACTCCACTCCATTCAAAGTCTCGGTATAAAAGCTGTGCATGATAATATGAATTGTGTGTAGGCTAATCTGAAATATGTAATGACATATTATCATGTCGTTACATGATGAAGCAGCTTGTGCACATGACTGAAACAGTATCGTGTCCAGTTTTTGCTAATCTTCGTCCTATAGAGAATTGCATAGTAGTCGTTTTGTCATATTGGGTGTGCTGTATTGTTCCAATCTTGTCGAAGAAAGTAGTTCATCATTCCGCTCTTGTTCATTAAAAATTTTCCAATATCAGCGAATACTCCTTTTCCTTTCATTAGCGCCTGGAAACTCAATAACTCCTTCGGCGTCGGGTGAGTCCAGTGATAGGCGAATACGTCTGTTTTCCAATCGATTTTCACAGATGGGTTTAGGTGGTTATTCTCAGGATTGTGGAAATCCTTGATCCATGCTGGATGGCACTTCAGTTCGTAGCATTGCAACATTAGATGAGGTTCTATGAGAATGAGATCAGGATGCTTTTCCATGACCTTGTAAGGTCGTCTGAGTCCGTTGAGAATGTAGTCACCGTCGTGAAAGTTCCTCATAGTCTCCTGGAAGAGATGCCAGAACTTGGCTCCCTTCTTTCCAATAGATACACCAAAGTTCATAAACTCGGGAAACGGATGACATAAGTCCCACCAGTCGTAGGTTGCCACCGCATCGTAGGCACGAAGCCGTTTATCGAGTGGCTTAACAAACACAGCGTCCGTATCCATGTATATCCCTCCATGTTTTATCATCAACTCAACTCGCAAGATGTCGCTCATATGCGGAAAGCGATTGATTTCCTTTCCAAAAATCATAGTAATCTGCTCATGATAAATGTGTTCGACTCTTGTGTCATTTTCTAAGAGTGACCAGTAATATCCAGTGGGCGGAAGGTCTCCATGCACGAAAACCTTGTCAACTTCCACCACATGCAATAGACTGAGAACCCCAAGGAAGAACAAGAAGTCCATCTTTCCACCTCCCATCCAAACCATGTGTGCTATGTTCGGTGCTAATTCCGTGTATGATGGTGTTGGTTGAAGAACATCTTCAGTTCCGTAGAATATCTTTCTCGAAGCACGGCTAAGAACATGGTTCTCGGTCCAAATGTTCTTAGGGAAGATGGATTTATCTATGACAAGACAGATCGGAATCTCTGTTTGATTGGCCAACTTCGAGGCCAGCTGACAATCTGACAACTGTTTACTCGCTGCAACCGAAAGAGAAGAACATAGAATATGGGGTTCTGAAGTGTTGGCTGTGTGAAAACTACATAATTCCGATAGTCTAGATGAACTGTTGGAAGTGATCACAGTGTTTTCTTCAATATACATACCTTCATGTACATTCAAGAACCGATTCAGAGTAGTCCTGTTGACCTTTACACTTGGAAGGCAGGTCTGGGCGGGGGCCTTTCTTGTCTGAAATGAAGGAACATTGTAGACAATATCGTCAAGCCACGTATTGTATTCATGGTTGTCGATGACAGGATATTGATTGTAGAAAAAAATGACGCTATCCGGTTTGATGTTCTGCAGGACGCTCATTACACTCAGATAATTTCGAAATTCAAAAGGGCGATTCTTCGGATGACACCAGACATAGTACACTGATTTAGGAAACTTTTGGCCGAAGTCGTAAGCTTTGATGGTTGGTGTGTCTTCAGCTGTTAGATCTTGATTTACATGGACCTTGGTGATGGTAGACGCAACAAATTTTCGTGCTAACCGATATGCCTTGGCGTTGCTATTCTCGAGAAACGCACAACAAAGCACCAGAGCGGTGACGGCAGCCATGGAATACAACATGAATTTCTTTTTCTTGGACGACATCTGTCAAAGCAGTGAATTGTGACAGTGTAATAGCCCTTTCATAGTAAGATTAAATGTTTCGTAATACATAGGTGCAACCACAGTCTAGAAGGTTGGTAGAAACTAGCAAAAATTCCGAGTATAGGGACGCTCGATGCCACTGCGATTTCCGAAGGAAAGAAGCCCTGTAACGACTATTATACATGCTAAATGGGGAAGCGTCGTGAGCTCATTCATCGTATTCTCTTACCTCAGGTATAATAGGCCTACATAATCAGACAGATAATAACTTCAATTGTAGTTAGATAAGGTTGATCCAATGCGATTTAGAAAGTTTTGGGGAACTCAGTAGGCGACGTTGTATTCTGAAAATCACAATTTAGGCGATATTTTCAATATATATTGGAAAGCTCATTAACAGTCGACCGAAAAAAGTTGGGTCACCGTCCCAGCAGACTCGAACGTTAGTAGGGACTAGTAGGCTGAACGAATTCTATACGCAGACTGTAGAGACCTAGATGGATTAATATTGTGAGCATTTGTTATCGAATAAATATATAGGCTACGCAACCATTGTTGTACTCGAACATGCAGTTTTTGTCGAAGTTATTGACATAACAAGATGAACATTGTAAAGACGAAGAAGAAGAATAACAACGAGAAATTCAGATTTCAAATTCATTACTCTCAAAAACGACAACAATTACACATTATGCAATGTACAAAACGATTAAGAGTTGGTCCTATGAATGAATGAGTGATAAGATGCGCAGAGAAGTAAAAGTAGAAAAACGTTATGAGCCCCTAGGTAGGGCCCTAGATAGGTGGTTATTTATAGCAAAGATGATGGGTTAGTCTCCTTTGACAGGTTTAGTTTAAGAGTTGAGAAAATGGGAGAATTAAGTATAGGTGAGTGTTAATAGAAGTGCATGACAAGAAAATGGATTTTATAACATAATGAAACAGAAAACACTGACCAAAAGCAAATAAAAGACCAACAGCAGACGTCAATAATTATTATCATATAATTGTTTACTGCATGTGCACCTTGTAGTCGCTTAAAGTGTAAATGGGTCTGAGCTGTCTTAAGACTATAAAGCAGGCTGTTCCATGTTAGTGGTGCCTGGTATTTGAAGGATAACTGGACGAAACGACTAAAAGAAAGGAGGTCATTAGATTTGGGGGGGGGGGAAATGTAGGCCTACATGACGAATTTTCTAAATCTAGGTGAAAGACTAAAAAAGCGTGAGAAAATTTCCCGCCAAAGGGTCTCGTGTCGGTGTCTGTTTGGGCGGGTTATCGTATCCGCCCAAAGCTGCCATTCTTCCCCCTCAAGAAGCCCGAATTTCCCTCCCCCACCCAAGGAGTGGGGCCTGTATAGAATCTGGATGAAACACTGATTGACCCTGGCCGCGTCGAAAAGCTGCTGTTGCTGCAGCACGTGGTAGACATAATAGGCCTATGTCTCCCATGGTGCACAGGCTGTTGTAGCAGTCAATAGGCTATTATCGAATATTAATTAATTTTTAATTATAAAAGACTGCAGCAGACTTGTTCCTAATTAGAAATTGATTTGGCTATGCAGTATAGGCCTACATATTTATGTCTGGCTGTAGCCTATGGATTTTTTGTGTGCAGTCACCGTGAAAATTGCCATGAATTGTTTAGCCAATTACTGATAAAAAATAATGCTCTGTCATTCAGTGTTTAATCTAGACGTCTCTGGGGGGGGAATATTCCCCCAGGTTTGACATTCCCTCCAGAAAAATTTGACAAAATGGTATTGGTTTTTAGTTACTGTTTTCATTATTGTTTTACATGAAGTGTTATAATATACTGTGATATTATTTACTATTATATGATTAGGCCTATAATGACATTATTTACTACTATAATTATATGATACTATCATGTTGCGATGAGTATAACTTACTGTATATGTTTTTATAAACACTATTTTTGCCTAACTAAAAACAGAGATGACATCCTCCAGAAAATTTGACAAAATGATAGTTTTCAGTTGCTGTTTACATCATCGCATTACATGAACTGTTATAATAATATACCGTAATATTATTTACTAATTTATGGTTATAGTGATCGTTGACTATTGTAATATATGACACAATCCTGCTAAAATAAGTATAACTTAGGGCTTACCGTTAATATTTGTACAAATACTCTTTTTGTACAATTGAATGGCTTCTCTCCAGTGCTATCCTTCAAATTTTAAGCTGTCAAATTTCAAAATGTTTTGGTCCTATTATTTGAACACCTAGTAAAAAACATTATTACTACATGTGGCTTCCCGATTTTGGTACCGGTAGTTAATTAGTTCTTGGTTGATTTGTGTACCATTAAATATGATTTTGGAAAGTGCATCTTGGTCAGCAATTCAGGACCATTTTGAGAAACAGGGATAAGCTGATTATAGTGTTGAAAAGTCAGCTTATATATAGCCTACTATTATATTCACGTCTGCAGTTATTCATTAGAATAACCCACAACAGAAGAACTGAGCTAGTGAACTCGACGTAGAAAGATATTTTTATGTAATTATAAAAATATAATATAGGCCTATATAAATATAATATATATATATATTATATTGAAATATTAAAACACTTTTTATCAGTACTGAAATACTGGAGTTATTTTGCTAAAATGGCATCTTCAAAGGGTAACATTACAGGGTGGAAGCTCTAACAAAAATATTTGTTAAATTATTGCATATTTTATTCAAGACTTAGACCGCTCATTTATAAGCACTGAAAAAGGAGAGCTATTTTGTTAAGATGATACCTTAAAATGCTGCCATTGCAATGTGAAAATTCAAAAAGTTTCTGATGAGGAGGGGGCACATCCCCCTTTCCATACCCTCCCCCTCCCGGTCTCGGCGCTACGCACCTCACGAGCGTCCGAAAGACGCTCAATTGTCCCCCCCCAAATCTGAATCCCCCAGAGGACGGGGACTAGATTAAACACTGAATTTAGTATAATTGTGGTTTAGCTTTAAAAAACAGTCTCCCTCGTGCTGAAATTCTGCATTGGAAAAAATTTTCTGATGTAGAAGCATATAGGTCTAGGCTATGTGTTCTTGTTAAATAATTTAGCAACGTCAACTAACGGTTTAACCTGCTCATCAATAGATGATAGATCTAAATTTTATGCGACTGTAGCCCATTTCACGATGAACGGGGAAAGACTACATTTTGTCAACGGAGGAAATATTCTCTCCCCGGAGACTTTATTCAGAATATATTCACAAAGTCCAATTTATTCTGGAACAGATTCGCGCGGGGGACGAGAATCTGGAAATAAAGTCTCCGGGGCAGACTTTTAGGAGGAGACCCTGTCACGTGACACCGGCCCTGATACAGGCATCATGTGCATACAAACAAACCTTCGTAAATTCAAGTCTCAAGAACTGAAGTAGCCCAAAGGCAAAACTTACCGTAGGTGTTCTTCACACTAATTCTTTCTCATCTAAGGTTCAATGCGATGCCTGATAACGACATTGATTTTCAGCAAACAACCTGGCTAAACAGATTCACCTGCAGCTGTAGGTCTACGTGGCCAGAAATCTATTTAATAGCCTAATAGCACAAAGGTGACGTCAACTTTCTCCAACCAACCGAATCGCACAGACACCTTTCTTATCATCACGTTAACGGTTGTAGGCCTATTCTATATAATCGAGTCCATTATCCAACGATAATGTAGTTTCAAAGCTGTCTGCTCAGTTAGTAGCTAAGTTTAATTAAGATTACTGCATAACTTGTAAATGTAAAGCGCAGTGCGTCTTGCAGGCGTTTAATTAAAGAGAAAAAGGAGAAGAATGTGTCAATAATGAAGTGTTTTAACTTGAAAAACGATCGAGTCATTGTCTGGAAACGAGCGCAACTGCAATTATGACCAAAATATTTGAGGTCTGCTATTAGTCCATGTGACAGTAACGTGTAAATGTACTCGGACTTTATATCGCGACCGTGATAGCCTCTATTCAATTGCTTCATTGAAGTCCTTCATCACCGCTGCCCGTTTGAATGGACTACACGCCATTGAAGGTACCCGTATAAAAGTTGTGCATGATAATAATATTATGAATTGTGCATAATATTAGGAATTACGTAACGACATATTATTATGTCGTTTCAAAGGCGTTACATGATCAAGCAGCTTGTGCACATGGCTGAAACAGTAACGTGTTCACTGTCCAGTTTTGCTAAACTTCGTCCTATAGATAGCGAATTGCATAATGGAGTATATATTATACGTAGGCCTATATTCGTTTTCCTCATACTTTTTTACGGTATCGGTTGATCTTGTCGAAGAAAGTAATTCATCATTCCGCTCTTGTTCATTACAAATTTTCCAATATCAGCGAATACTCCTCTTGACTTCATGAGCGCCTGGAAACTCAATAACTCCTTCGGCGTTGGATCAGTCCAGTGATAGGCGAATACGTCTGTTTTCCAGTCAATTTTCACGGATGGGTTGAGATGGCGATTCCTAGGATTATGGAAGTCCTTGATCCATGTTGGATGGCACTTCAGTTCGTAGCATTGCAACATTAGATGAGGTTCTATGAGAATGAGATCAGGATGTTTTTCCATGACTTTGTATGGTCGTTGGAGACCGTTGAGGGTGTAGATATCGTCGCGAAAGTTCCTCATACTCTCCTGGAAGAGATGCCAGAACCTCGCTCCCTTCTTTCCAACAGATACACCAAAATTTATAAACTCGGGGAACGGATGACAATTGTCCCACCAGTCGTAGGTTGCCACAGCATCGTAGGCACGAAGCCGTTTATCAAGAGGCTTAACAAACACAGCGTCCGTATCCATGTATATCCCTCCATGTTTTATCATCAACTCAACTCGCAAGATGTCACTCATATGCTGCAAGCTTTTGATTTTCTTTCCGTAAATCATAGTAATCTTCTCGTGATAAATGTGTTCGACTCTTGTGTCATTCTCAAAGAGTGACCAGTAATATCCAGTGGGTGGAAGGTCTCCATGAACGAAAACTTTGTCTACTTCCACCACATACAATAGACTGAGAACCCCAAGGAAAAATAAGAAGTCCATCTTCCCACCTCCCATCCAGACCATATGTGCTATGTTTGGTGCTAATTCCGTGTATGAAGGTGTTGGTTGAAGAACGTTTTCAGTTCCGTAGAATATCTTTCTCGAAGCACGGCTAAGAACATCGTTCTCGGTCCAGATGTTCTTAGGGAAGATGGATTTGTCTATGACAAGACAGATCGGAATCTCTGTTTGATTGGCCAACTTCGAGGCCAGCTGACAATCTGACAACTGTTTACTCGCTGCAACCGAAGCAGAAGAACATAGAATATGGGGTTCTGAAGTGTTGGCTGTGTGAAAACTACATAATTCCGAGAGTCTAGTTGAACTGTTGGTAGTTATCACAGTGTTTTCATCTATGTAAATTCCTTTATGTACATTCAAGAACCGATCCATAGAAGTCCTGTTGACCTTTGCATTTGAAATACAGGTCTGGGCAGGGGTCTGTCTTGTCTGAAATGAGGGAACATTGAGGACAATGTCGTCAAACCACGTATTGTATTCATAGTTGTCGATAACAGGATATTGATTGTAGAAAAAAATGACGCTGTCAGGTTTGATGTTCTGCAGGACGCTCATTACACTGAGATAATTTCGAAATTCAAAATAGCGATTCTTCGGATGACACCAGACGTAGTAGACTGAATTAGGAAACTTTTGACCGAAGATCGGAACTCTGATGGTCGGTGAGACTCCAGCGGGGTGTCTATGATCTGCTTCAGTCTGTTTAATCACCTTGCTGATTGCAGATACAATTAAATTTGTAGATATATAAAATGTATTGCCCTCTCTGTACTGTAGAAACTCATGGAGTAGAACCAAGGCGGTAATAACAGCCAAGGAATGCAGAAACAGTTTCTTTTTCTTGAGCGTCATCAGATTTCTTTTAAAGTAATGTACAACAGAAATTAAAACCTTGCCCATTTATAACGCAATGCCCAGCATATTATTCGTACACCGCCATGACAACTCAATCAGGAATAAGTGATGCTATTACACTGCACTTTTAGAACGTGTATTATAGACTCTACGTAAAAATACATTGCCTCAGGATCGTGAATAATTATAATTATAATGAGTAGCAATTTCCATTGCGCTGCGGTGGGTAATGCAGTAGTCACCGATATTTGGCGTTTCAGTTGAGCAACCTATGGTCCGTGCACGTAAGGCCAATAACCAATAGTCAAAAAGAGACAGGCTAGCATTGACAAATTTGTAGTCAGAGCAGAGGAACATTCGCCTACAAGGGACAGTTCTACGTTAAAGCATGGCCAGAGAAAGACGGTCAGAGCAATCGCCATTAGACAATTAAATTTTGCAATTAATGTTCTACTACTAAAAGTATTCCCATGAAAACATTTCTCACAAATGTTCCTCCTCCGACGCATTCTTAATGTGCCGAATAATAATTGACACCACTCAGAATGCTAAATAGTTTTTCCAGACTGGTCATTAATTCTGCGCATTGGTCAAACAAGGCCATTGCAAAAATAATTATACGGTGGACCAATCCTGCCGACGAAGCATTGCATGCAATTTCATAGATAAGACTTTAATTGGAAGCACTCAATACCATCGCAAAAAGCAGAAATTGCTGAAAGATTACTAGGCCCACACTTTGGCCTACCAATGACTGACCCAACGGATTCAACACACTCCATGCCAATTTCGACTATAGCCTAATAACAAACCTTCGACCACAGGAATCTGCACAATGCACGCTGATTTCTCATCAACATACTCACCGTCAGTGCCAAATATTTCTTCAACACCTAGATCTTTATTTCCTTTAAAAATTCCTCTTTGTATCTAAACTCGCTTTACCAATTATTTCATCTATGTGCTCTTTTTTCGTGATGCCACACTCTGCAGTGCGATTAACAAAATAAGCCATCCGTTGTCAAAAGATAAATACTAGAATCTGTTGAGTTGTTGATATTCCTAGGTCTAGAAGAAGAAATTCAGTTTTCAAAGATTTCAGTAGTCTATAACTAGCCCGCTAAAAATGAATATCACCAGAAACGAAAGCAAGTATAGTTGGAGAACAGGATTAGGGCATAGACGTGGAATTACATAAACAACTGACGATGCTCAATTTTGGATTGGGCTTGGTTGCGCATTGGCTAACACGCTGACGTAGAGAGCGAGAGGTAACGAGTTCGAGCCCCGTTGGGCGGACATACATTGTAGGCTGCTATTAGTGCCGTGTATTGCAGGCTGTCTGTTCTGTTAGTTGTTAAGTTTGATGATATTTAAATTGCTGCATAAGTTGTAGGCCTGCATGTAAAGCGTAGTGCGTTTGCAGGCGTTACATCAAAGAAAAAAATATTAAGCTTACATTGCACGTTATAGGCCTACTATATAGGCTAAAGGACTGGTTGTAAAGTCTTGCCACGAAATCTATCTAAAATAACTACGTCACTACGTCGTGAATCCTCCACATCACTGACAACATTTAAATCAGTTTAATTATTTCCGATTATTCAAAGAATTTGGCAGTTTCCCGATTTCTTGAAGATACATGTATATATAGGATAATAGTCGAAATCCACTTAGGCCCTACACCATATTCTTGGCAAGATGACGCAACTTACCCGGTATCTTAATCGATGCGCTATGTTTTTCACTCGCTGACCAGACACTGCTCGCATACCGCTCACACAAGCACCATTCACAAGCCTACGAAACTTAGATTCTGATCCTGCGATAATTTCACTTGTCATGGGCGCTCAAACATAAGAGAATGAGGGGGAGTTTCACCTTGAAGTTTGACACCTATTTTTAACTACTTCGTTTTGATTTTAAACAAATTTGTTTGCCCTTGCCCCAAAGCACCAATTATCCCAATGAAACCTAAAGTGAAACTTATATATATATATATATATATATATATATATATATACATAGACATCTCTATGGAAAATGCCCAGGTTCTTAATCTCCTGCTTTGCGTCTTTCAAAATACTCTTGCCGCACTGCATGCATGGACATTGAAGAGATTCTCGGCTTCGGTAAGTTCGGTTAGCATCTCGTCTATAATTTGCGTTCCTTTGTGCATCGCTGAAATTCGTAATTCAATCGCAGTAAAACTCTTCTTTGACTGAGGAGGATCCACTTTGCACTAAGCACCAGAGCTTCGCATATTATGGATCTCTTCCGTCCTATCCATCACTCGTCCGCTGCGGAACCGTCCTCCGTCTTGGACCGTCTACAGCGCACAGGCTACGTTTGCATTCGCGGGACAATTAAACGGGCGCCTGTGAGACAGTGAGACTCGTTGTTCCTTCTGGGGAGGGGAGACCACATCTTCCCGTCTGATATCGGTTATACGTGACTAATTTCCATTAAATTTTATGGCTGGTTTTACAGTCGAAATATCCAAACATAGACCGTGCATTCTAGATGCCAGCTTTACTATAAAGCCAATTCGTGGAAAATGCCTGCGACCGGAACCACGCGTCAAACATGTTGAGCCATTGGCACAAATTTACGCGCTCTCTCTCAGGATGTCATCTAGAAATAGCTGGACTGCAGTTTGCACGTAGAATAGATAAAGACATTCCCATTGGTGTTTGCAGCTCGAAATAGTGCGATGTCTGCAGCCAGACATTAAAAGAAAGTCGATCCGTTCGAATCAATTATGCTGACGACATCAGACATTTAATATTGCTGATTAAGACAATCGGATATTAAGACAATAAATATTTTAGCCTTTCTGAAAAGCTTCAAACACATGCAATGCTATGCAAGACATGGATGCAAAAGAGTACCTTATGACGTGTATCTGTCGAAGGCACACATTGTTTGCCTGTGTGATGTTGAACTTCAGTAAGACTAGCAAATTCATCTGTAGCAAATGATGTAGAAACAGCTGAAAACGTTATATCTACCACTGACTAACTGTCCCGTATAGGCTACACGTCTGTTTGGGAAACTTAGACAATGTTCAATCCACGTTAGGCAAGGCAAGTATTAACGTCTAGAATGAGAAATGTCGACATCTGTAAACATTCGAAGCCTTGTTTAAATTTTTCTTATAGACTACGTGACATTTATTTCTAACCGTGCATTGCAAAGTGCGCAATTGCAAGTCACAATAGCTCATGATAGTCCAAACTTGGCTATAGGCCTACTACTGTCTCTTTTCGAATTGCAGGTATTGGTGTTTTTTATAGACCGAAAGCTAGTCTTAGGCTATTGTATTTCAATAAGTCCACCTTAAAGTGACCTACACGAGCATATAGCATTATTTAGGAAATTTTAGATGAATAGGTCTACATGTAGAATCTTACAACAAAAATGAAATATAAGCTTAATGATTAGGCTACTTGAAGCATTTTGTTTGCGTAGGCCTACAATGTTTTTCTATAACTTCCGTTCAGCGTCGATAGAGTTCAGTTTTCTACGTAGCCTATTTATCAGTTGAGTTCCTTCGCCATCGCCATTGCTCGTCTGACTATTTTTAAGGCTCAGATGAGATTCAATTCTAGGATTTTTCTCCTCATCGCCTTACAAAGCAAACGACATTTAATTGCAGAGACGTTCCCTAGGTGTCACCATTAGAATCCAATGAAACAGCCGACGACATCGTTGAGAGCTGAAGACGATTGAGGATAATTAATAAAAGAAAGAGAACGAAAGTACAAAATGCGCTTGTATGACGATTGAGTCGGCCTTCTAACGGCATATTACTCCGACTGGCTCCAACTGAAACCAAACGCCTACATGGCGTGTTTGTCGGCAACTCAGCAACTCGCTGCAGTGCAGTTTGCAGGAATTAGATGCTTGATACGCTAGTGATGCAGGGCCTTTTTAACGTGCTGTTTTACACAAAATGTGCAGTTCTAAATGGATTCGTACAGTTGTAGAAGCACTTCTCTACAGTTAAAAAATAGATAAAATGCCTTTGTCTTCCAATTGCAAGTAATTTACCATGGAGGAAGGGAAAGGAAAGAAGGAATTGTGCAGTTCAAAAATGTCTTAAAAACAGCCCTGTATTGATGCTCTTGTTTTGCACAGCGAGTGTTTTGTTTTACTCACTCGACTGCTGCTCCAACGGCGATTCTGTCATCCTGATTAGAAGCATTGGAAGAAAGCAGAAATCTATTAATACACCAATCATCGTTGTAATTGTAGTAGACGTCTAATTGTAAACTGGCATTCAAAACGCGCAACGTCTAAACTTTATAGGCAAACTCCAAACTGGCGCACTCGACCATAATCAGTGATATTACTGGCAATAAAACAGACCTCTTGTTGTTGTCCTCCCCCCTCCCCAACGGATTTTATGCCTTCCTACGTTTCATAATTATCATAATTAGTTTCGTAAAGGGATCGACGTTTAAAGAAATATTAGAGTGTAACCAATGTTTTCACACACACACACACACACACACACACACACACACACACACACACACACACACACACACACACACACACACACACACACACACACTCGCGTACACTCACACACACACATGCCTCAGTTTTCCAGCAGACCAGCTCATCTGTTTTACCTCTCCGTTATCTCTCCACTCCATGGTGCGTGACATGCATTTTTATCATTGTCAATCTGATCAACTTATAATGCAAATTTAGATGGACACGCTTTCTATACCGACCGTATAATTATTATTATTATGACCTCGACTTTGATCATTTTTCAATGTATTGAATGGAAAAGGTAATCCTTCAACACCGACGCCTGGCTGACTGGATACTGCAGTGTCATTTCGGATCCAGTGTATCAACCCTGCTAGCCAGAGATTCGATCAGATCTCTAAACTAGGCCTAAACATGATGTGGGTTTGCTACGCCCTGCAACATAATTTAACACTTTTTTACTTATGGCAGATTCCGCTGACAATATAGCCAGATAGAGAGTTCTAGCTTAAAAAATTAATAATACTGATAAACAAAATTTTAATGACTTAGAAATTGAGCAAACCGGTTATCAGACTAATATTTTTAATTATTTAAGAATTAAAACATTAGTGTTTCACTTTACTTGCAAACAGAAATGAAGTAAACATTATATAATTATATATGATATAAAATCCGGGTGCAAGTGAACCCTTTCCCCAAGCACACGGATGCTCATGGCCATCGCCGTTGAGTATTACAGTGTGTTTTGGAAATCAGTGAACGTCAGTAGACGGTGACGTCCGCGATTTTCCCGGTAGACTTCGATCAAAAAAGAAACGTCGCAGAAGACGTCACGCCAGGACACACCAGCGGTCCAGCGCATCCTTCTATGCCAAGCAGCATCAACATCAGTATCATCAGCATCAGCATCATCAGTAGCATCAGCAGCCGTATCTGTGTCGTCGGATGAGAAGACTGGATGAAACGGATGGATGGATGAGGGAATGGCTGCGGAGGAAGGGTTGGACGCTGTAGTTCGGTTCGAGCTTTTCTTTGCGCACAGCTGAACAGGCGACGACTGCGCTCTCTGTTCAAATGTGCTCTGCTGTTCAAATGTGCTCTGCTGTTCAAATGTGCTCTGCTGTTCAAAATATGTGCGCATATATTACGATGTTCAGTTATTGGCGACACAGAACGCGCTGCGTCGCTACTAATTAAAATAAAACGTCGATGCGTTACTGGAAATAGGAAGCCGAAGGAAGAGACTTCTGGTAAATGATAAATAATGGAAAGCTATCGGACTAGATTTCCTAGACTGTCATGTTGGCTTGTCAAGACTTGTAGAGAATTCTGAGCTGTGTTCACTGTTCAGGAACAGTGCGCGGTTGCTCCAGGTCGTTCATCATCTCTTTGGACTTTTTCGACTATAGGAGTTCATCGCAAGTTATGCGCTGGAATTATCTATAATTGTTTTGGTCAAGCGGTAAGTTGAAATAAGTTCTTGGCAATATCTGTTCAGAGTAAAGTAATCTCAAAAATATGGTTTAGAATTTTTTATTACGATCTTGTATGTGCAGTATAGGCCTAAATAATCTTATGTATGTGCTGATTTACGATATGATAATAATGACTGGACAATAATAGATTACATGAACCACTTACTGAAATTCCATGACTGCACAGAGAATGCTTAAGGAACATTGGGGTAGGAAGAGTGCCCAACAAAGTTATGCCTACGGTTGGAAATTGCAATCAATGAATCCTTGAGCAAAATGTGTTTTATTCTAAACGTCTAATAGTAAATGCTATGACTTGAATTTAACAATGATGAACTGTCATTTGTGTATCACATACATGCTTAGTATACATACGAACATACACGCATAGAATACATACGCACAGACATACATGCATCCACATATGCAGTGTTTTTACACTGCAGTCTCAGATACAACAAAACATGTGCACAGTCGCAACATACAATGTAGGACTTATACATGTATGCATATTACATACATTCATACATACACACATGCCAACAGCAATGAACGCGTTCCAATATTGCCAAACTAAACGATATTTAGACCGTCCAAGCGTGTAAAATTATGTATAAGAAACTTATTGGCGCGTTCAAGTGTCAGCTTTTGAAAAACAGATCCATTCTTTTGGTGTTTTAAGAAAGAAGACCGCGCTTCTGAACAGATCAATTGTGTCTTCTACTTTAGATGACATAAACCTACAGGTGCACTTGATTGACAGCAGATGATGTAGGCCTTCAGTGACTGATTAAATGCGTTTGAGATAGAGCGAAAAAAATCACTTTTTGGATATTTTCAGCTTTTACCCGATGCCTATCGCTCTCTGTGACACCTTATCTTTTATGTATATTCAATTTCCTTCCTTCTCTAAATACCCGGAATCGGCTGCGCCATTTAGAATTACTTTGAAAATCACGAGTCAGGTTTTAACTTGTTATAGGCCTACTTTGTTAGGAGGAAAGACACTTAAGACTGCAGCATTCGAGTTGAAGTGTTAAAATGTCGGTGTTTTGTTGTAGCCCTTGCCAATAAGTTACGAGGATAACTAATATGCGAGGATTCGTCTTTGTGACGACGTTTAGAGGTTACAGTGATGAAAACAACTGAAACTATCGCTTTCGCGCTAGTGGACTTGAGACATTTCGACGTACAAAACAGTTATATCACGAGAATGTCTCGCACGTGAAAGTATACGCGGCTTTGACAGCTCATTAATACGTCAAAACTGCCCGATGACTCGACTCATGGCCTTAGACGAGTGGGATAAGTCTTACCATAGTAAGCCAATCGAATCAATGCAACTGTCTGCTAAATGGAGCTCATGTGAAGAAAAGAGATCATTCACCATCAGCCAAACAGACTTACTGCATGAACAGGGTTGAGTAGTAATCAAAGTAGCATGGATGCCTTCAGGTAGGCTATCATACAGGGGGCAAACACAATGATCAGTGTTTAATGTTTTGGCAAAAATATTTTAAAACAGGAAATTAAAAACTTGCGCATTTTTCTAAGAGTTTCTATGTAGCCTATAGAAAAGGGTATATTTCTCAATTTCGCTTCATGTTTCATTGGAATCATTGGTGCTTTTTGGCAAGCAAATTTGCTACAGCTCAAAAGAGAGTAGTTAAAAATAGGTGTAAAACTCCTAGGGAAAGTGCCCCTATTTCCCCTATATACGGGCGCTCATGAAAAGTAGAATTATCCCAGCATCATAATAATGTAAGTTTCGTAGGCTTTTGAATGGTGCTTGCGTGAGCGGTAAGCGAGCAGCGTTCTCTGCATGGATGGAGTAGAAACGAGATCGCAAAGTATCGAGCTCTTTAGCAAAACCCATTTCAAAACAGCCGCGGTGTGATGTTAATATGTTAATATGGACATAGTGCGTGCAATGATGCAATTAAGATGCAAACCAGTTAGACGCGTTCGCAACATCCGCACTGTTCCGCAGTCAGCTTTCAAGACGGTGAAGTAATGTATGTCATGATGGCACTATAAAAGCCATAAGAGAAGTCGAGAATAGGGAGAGCATGAGCCTCTTCCTTATACCCATAAAAGGGATTAAATGATAATGGATAGCAAGCAGGAACAATTTCAGTAGACGGCATACTTGCAATAGGCTGAGTAGAATGGACGGTGCATGGAGTGAAAGCCAAGCGTGTCAGCTGTGACCCTGTCACGGACCCTATAGATATAAAGTTGAGAGTAGAAATTGATCGTTACCTTCAGATGGACGGCTTTTGGTTAAGTCCGTAGAGCAAAGCATGCAGGCCTGGAATTGGGAGAGCTTCTGAATAGTGATCTTGAAGGGAGCTATATAAATTCATGTGATTGAAAGTATGAGTGAAGCATGGAAGGTTAATTAACCATCGACGAAGATAGCTAGTCTAAGCTTAAGAACAAAGAGAACGACAGAACGAAAAATATGAAAACATGAAAAGAACAGACTTTGTATTCAGAATACATTGCTTAATGGCGACGAATATATGAAATCCTGAATTTCCTAAGGACTACTAATTTAAAAATCTGAAAGGAGGCTGAAAGGAATACAGAATAGAAACGTGATTGATGGAAGAATTTTACGAATACCATAATTTGCTCTAAAGTGAAGTCCCTAAAAATTTTCCAGTCCAGGAATTAAATCTCATTTTAGAGTACGCAACAATAACATTAGGATAAACAGAATTTCGGTGACCAGATTTATTATCATGGAAATAGGAAAATTTCGACAGCGTTCACAAGTTTGCGAATCGTCTGACGGTCTGCAGACAGGGTTTTTCTTATCTTAGCATGTAAGATAACTGACTATAGTGTAGAGTCTACCTCTGTAATCTTTTACAGGGTTCTGGCGCGGCATGGGTAGGGTAGGGGCCTTGGTAATCCCCATCTTGTTATACCTTTTTGTTATACATTCAGTAGGCTATGCACTGTGTACATTCTCCCAGCAGCAGCAATGTCAGAACTAAACTATACAAATTTGATGTGTTTGTCTAGTATGTCAGATAGGGTTTATCAAAGCTTATGGGGATTACGGATGATGCCTGAACCAGAGGATTACCAAAGATAGGGCTATAGGATGTCAGAGTGAAAGCTTGAAACACCTGCTCTGCTTAGCGAGGAAGTTATATGTTTTATTTTTTTATTATGATCTATGAACGAAGAATAATTATTCTTGCAATGTGAACTGAAAGATCTGGGATATTTTCTTCGTAAGATTAGAACTTATCAAATAGGGGAAGAGGATAATCGGGATATGAACGGATCTGTGCCTATTATATTTATGCAGTTTGCCTTGTCGGCTTTTATAAGATTCTGTCGTTAGCTAAACAGATGATAACTTTAAGTAATAATACTAAATGAACACGGTTCCTTATCGGGTATACGTTGCGGCAGCTGCTCTTGAATCTCAAGACAAGTCTAAGATAAGACGTCGTATTTGGCAGCAACGCGGAAATCTGCTTAGATGAGAGGACTTAAAATGACGCCATAAGCCTAATCTCAGTCTCCATTCGATTGTATATTTTTAACAAGAAAGATTAACAGTTATAAAACTTTCTGAACCGATTCACTCGATCTATACACTATAGACAGAGAAAATCACATTGATAAAATGGTATTTTGAACAGCATAGCAAATATGGGATTACCAAGCACACCCACCACCTTGCCGTGCGTGGAACATTACTGCGCTAGGTTGTAAGGTGTACGAATTAGACGATTGCAATATGTAATTGTAATGTTATCACAGTTTAAATAGTATTGTTCCGATACCTATTGGGTTAATCGGGTCACCCGCGACCCTATCCGGCGGGAATGAGTTAAGCTAACACCGATATACACTGTGCCCCATAAAAAAAAACACCAAAAAACTTTGTCATGAAACGCATGTAAGTCTAATGTTAAATAAGAAAAAGTAATGTTTCATTTAAGAAGATGTTCGAAGTGATGTCCCTTCGCTTGAACGCAGGCTCTCAGCCATGGCCGCCACTGTTCAATAGCGTTGTCAATGACACTCTGCTTCAACTGTGCCCACACAACGATGAGGCTCTCCTTCAACTCGTTGATGTCCCGTATTCCTGTCTGGTAGACGCGTTCCTGAATTAGACCCCAAATTCTGTAGTCAACAGGATTGAGGTCTGGTGAGTTTGCTGGCCAAGTTCCGGTCCAATGAAGCTTGGTGTTTCACGTCGCAACAACGCAATGGTGTCCTTTGCGCGATGTGCTGGGGCGCTGTCCTAAGTTACTAATCTCTGTTTAAATGTTTCAAAACACGCCTAGTCTGCATCACTGCCTCCAACAGCAACCACTTCTGTGAGTAAGTAAAATGTAAACTATTTTGTGGCAAAATTATTTGAGAAACAACGTACAAATTGTTATTATAATTGGCTTAGTTTTATAGAAGATTTTTGAAAAAGTTTTTTGGTGTGTTTTTTATGGGGCACAGTGTATATATACACTGTGCCCCATAAAAAAACACCAAAAAACTTTGTCATGAAACGCATGTAAGTCTAATGTTAAATATAAGAAAAAGTAATGTTTCATTTAGGAAGATGTTCGAAGTGATGTCCCTTCGCTTGAACGCAGGCTCTCAGCCTTGGCCGCCACTGTTCAACAGCTTTGTCAATGACACTCTGCTTCAACTGTGCCCACACAACGATGAGGCGCTCCTTCAACTCGTTGATGTCCCGTATTACTGTCTGGTAGACGCGTTCCTGTATTAGACCCCAAATTATGTAGTCAACGGGATTGAGGTCTGGTGAGTTTGCTGGCCAGAGTTCCAGCAATGCAATGGTGTCCTTTGCGCGATGTGCTGGGGCGCTGTCCTGCTGGAGAATGAATAAGTCGCTTGACATTCCCCTGATCGCTGGCAACATCTGCTCCATCAACAGGATATTCCTGTAATATTCGCCGTTGACCTTCACCCCAGGTTCAACGAAGAACAATTCCGTGCACCAGAGCTTCGAGACGGCGACGGAGCCCATCAGTTTTATAGAAGATTTGTGAAAAGTTTTTTGGTGTTTTTTTATGGGGCACAGTGTATATATATATATATATATATATATATATATATATATATATATATGCAGCTATGGTGTGATAATATAAGCGACTTATTTTACTTGATCTCGTCATATGTGGGCTGCACGATGCAACGATTGCAGGTTGTCATTAAAATGAGAGACCAACTCCGATGAAAGTAACAGGATCGTTTAATGTTCTCATCTTGAGATTCAAATTGACAATCAGGCAGCTATAGGCCTATACATAGAAACGGCCGTTTAGCATATACATTTGACTAGTATTGCCTATAGGACGTGTTAAAGACAAAGGTTCTAACTTCAAGCCATATCACTGGCGACTCGTGTTCTGCGGTTCTATATTACCGTTATAAGTATTCATATGCGAACTTGATACCATGCTCGGCTGAAAAACACGAACTGCAGAAGCACCGACCGAGAACAGCAGCAGCAGCAGCAGCATCGTCATCATCATCAGTATAGTGACTATAGTCCCAGCATGCAGCTGAACACACGATGCCTAACCTAAGGGGAGTGTGTGTGCGTGGCTTCTGGCAGGATGCCTTTTTCAGCTGCATCTTGGCCATCGTCTCACGAATTATGCCCTCATCACGACCTTTAGATTGATTTGACGCGCATGTCTGTCAGTCTCTCTCTTTATGACTGTATGTTTTTCTCTCTGTTTATCTTTTTATTTATATGTTATTGTCTGATTCTTTCCTATTCCTTCTGGCTTTCGTCGTTTTGTTTATATTTTGTTTCACATTTTCATTCGTTGATTAATTCATTCACATAAGTATAGGCCTACCCTTTCTTCATTTTCATTCTTTCATCAATTATTTACCAATTTTTATTCGCCTTTTTTCATAATATATCTACATTCATTCATTCATTCATTCATTCATTCATTCATTCATTCATTCATTCATTCATTCATTTTACCCTTTGTTGATTCACTTTTTGCTTTTCTCTCACAGTGTCTCACTACCTTCCGTCAAGTATTTCTTTTCCATCTTTTTATTTTAAGTTCAATTGCATTTCTCTATTTAAAAATGACCTTTCTCTTTTCTAATAATATCTCTCCATTTATTGCGTCTTTCTCTTGTTCGGCAGAATCTAAGCTGCTGGTGTTATTTTTATAGACGAACTCAGCGGAAGAAACATTGCTGTGAGTTTCAAATGTCAACAGCAACTGGTTGGTGAAACAGTGCATTGCTATTTTTATAGCGCATCTTGTTTCCCATCTATTTTTCTCTGTAGCCGATTCGCCTTTGGTTTGCAGCATGCCTATTATCTGCAAGACATGGATGAACGCCCACTTGTTTGATATGAAAGAAATTACTTTCGTCTAACTCTAATCATTTACTTTGTACAATACTGCCATTTCCATCTGTTTCCTGATCTATTGTCATTTATCATAATTTTATAAGGAAGAATTTTTTCTTTGGTAAATAGGCCCCAATAGCGGGATCACTCCCTTCGGGTAGCCTATTAAGCTTTACCATCGCAATTGTTAACTGCAATTAATCCCTTTATGTAATACTATTATGATTGCATAATTGTCTGTTTGATATTCTTGGGATCAATAAAGAAGTTGAAGTTGAAGTTGAAGTAGGCTAGGTCATGCACACGCTATAATTATAGACCTACACAAACGAGTGAAGCCTCAATGTACCGACTGGATCGAAAAATTTAATGGACATAATAAATCGGGATTTTTCCGGCACTCGTTTAACTCCACCTCAGACGTTTCTTCCTACTGAAGCCTATGTTTGCTGTGGTTGGATCACCGATGGCATGCGCAAGGTGATTGAATAACGGGGGATTACTTTGGAATAAGCCTGCGCTGCCTCTTCACAGAGCTATACGCTGTCACGGGTGGCTCAGAATTTACCAAAGTGATTGCTGTTCTTTTTTCGCTTGAGCAACTGTGAATTATTGGAGAAAACCAGTCAATTACGTGCTGTGGACGGACCAAAAAATGAAATACCCCCATTGCCTGATCCCTTTTTCGTTATCGTCGGCTGCAGGGGGCACTGGGCAGTTGTTCTCTGAATGTATACGTTCTTCAGTAGAATTCATACCAGACATGACTTACGGTTCCAGAGCAAAACTTACATTAATTTCCTATAACTCATCAGAGTGTTTGTAAAAAAAAGCCATTAAAACCATTTTGATTTTGACAATACCGATCGCATTCCGTTGTTGCAAGAGTTTCAAGCACACCGATTTACATGCGGTTATATCCAACACGATGCAAGCTGATTTATGGTTGAGTCTTAATCGGCGCAAATGGACACGGCTCGGAATCATCTGCGAACTGATTTGCATCTAGATGCCTAAGCCTATTAAATTCCAGAAATCGCAGACGTACATGTTGTGCTTTGAAGGAGTGCATACATTTAAAATTGAGGCAGGTTTCCGTGGGGGGCGGGGTGTCGACCGCGTGGAATAGCCTTCAAAATATGTTCATCTGCGTGTTCCTTTGGTTTGGGGTCTACATGCACCTCTTATGGAAACATCTTTCTGAGCTGTTGTGTTTGGCTGGAGATGGGATTATTGGGATAGGCCTGGAAGTAGATTATTTTTACAATTTTGAGAGGGCGCTACATAAATACTCTCGATCAAAAGCAACGAAGCGGTTTTTCAGCAAAAAACTATGATATTTGAAGGTCATGCAC
The DNA here is from genome assembly GCA_945859605.1 of Lumbricus rubellus. NCBI lineage: Eukaryota > Metazoa > Annelida > Clitellata > Crassiclitellata > Lumbricidae > Lumbricus > Lumbricus rubellus. The sequence goes on along the minus strand of OX243815.1, from coordinate 22,467,178 downwards.
CATATGGCATTGGAAAACAATGCGTAGTAATACAATTCAAACTTTCAAAGTAGAAAATTTAATTACATCATTTCAAATCAGATCACATCTTACCTAATTATTATGAAGACGTATACTTTCAATTGGTTTTATCCCTTTTTTGCGGCATAAGTCCTAATGGACGGAGATAAGTAAGTATGATCTAGACAGAGGTCACGAGGTGTGTCTGTCATTTTCAAAGCGGAGCAGTCACTACTGTAGTGCTGTTTGCAGTTACTCGTTTTCTCGTCAGCAGGGATTATGTCAACAACGGCAGGAACCGAACACGTTTCAAGACTATAAGGATTATCGAATTTACTGGACATACAGAAGTGCCTGAGGCCAGTTAGGGCCTACCTTATTCACGATGACATGGCTTCCTTTGAAATTACGTTATCTCATAATTATGCCATACCAAAGTCATGGCAAAGTCATGGTAAAAATATAATATAACCTGGTAGGTCTGTCTAAATCCACACGAACGTGTCTGTACACGTGCATGTGTGTGCGCGTACACACACGCGCACACACATGCACGCACGCACACACACGCACACACACGCACACACATCCATATGCACACACACACCAATGTTAGCCAATGGTGCGCCATGTTAGTATTTTATCCTATAATACGGTTGTGACTGTGTAGCTGATTGCCTTCTAAATGAATTGCGTGTAGGTATATTGGAGAAAACTGAAACAGAAAGAACCTTATTGAACTCGATAAAAAGAAGGAAATTCATTTACTTCGGTCATTTGATGAGAAAACAGGGGGGCTGTATGGAAAAGGATATAATACAGGGTACGATGTCGGGATCAAGGGCAAGAGGTAGACCGAGGATGGGATGGATCGCTAATGTCATCACATGGATGGAGCTACCATTCGAGCGGATATTGAAGGAGACGGAGGACAGGAGAAAGTGGCGAAGGCATGTCCATGAAGCGACCAACCCTCGAATCGAGGAAGGTTAAAGACAAGACAATACAAACTACCTTTGGTCTATGCTGGTATTAATTATGTGGAGTGTATATACATGCAGTCGATGTTGTTCTGAGATGTGCATCTCTCTTGTCTCCGTTTATCAACTTTAAAGGAAGTAAACGGAGAAGACACGTGAGAATAATATAACCATTGATTTATTTATGCAGAGCCTTTTTTTCGAGCTAACCGAGCAGTACTTCCATGCATTCGCGGTTTCATACCGTGAGCCTCGATCTGGCACATTCCCTTTTACTGACTATAACTCTATTTGCATGAGTGCACAGACTGCGCTAAAGCGAATGATCTTAGCTTCAGCTCCTAAAACCTGCGACCTCGATCCTCTTCCATCATTCCTTCTGCAAGAGTTCATTGACGTCTTCCTTCCTTTCCTGACTGTCCTCTGCAACCGCTCTCTTCAAGAGGGAGTTCTTCCTTCGTCGCAGAAGAAGTCCATCCTTGTTCCAGTTCCGAAGCGTGAAGGACTGGACTTGTCTGATCCTTCCAACTTTAGGCCAATTGAAACCCTCTTAGTTCGCCTCCTTTCTGATATCTATGGGGCAATCGATAGATCCCAGGTCACCCTTTTAGCACTGTTTGATGTAAGTGCGGCTTTTGATACTGTGGATCATCATATACTTCATAAGCGCTTATTAACCTCGTTTGGTCTTTCTGGAAACTTTCTCGAATGGCTTGGTTCCTTTCTCCACGACCGTTCCTTCTCTGTGGTCTACGGGTCTGCCAGAACTCCATGGGTTCCTGCCCCATTTGGTCTGCCCCAGGGTTCTGTCCTGGGCCCACTTTTGTATATTATTTATACGGCTGATCTCGATTCTCTCCTTGCTGCTTCTTCTGTCTTTAGCCAATCCTACGCGGATGACCTGCAAGCATATCTTCACTGTTCTGCGCCGGCAGCCACTTCCACTGTTCGAGTCATGAGCCGGGCAATGGAGGCTCTGGAAGCCTGGATGTCATCTAATCGCCTGCGACTCAACTCCTCTAAAACCCAATTTATCTGGTTTGGCACACGCCAACAGCTCGCCAAAATTGACCTGGAAGTTCTTGCCCAGGAATTCCCTCAGTTCACCTTCTCTTCCTCTGTCCGGGACCTTGGTGTCACTTTGGACCAAGAGCTTACTTTCACGTGGCATATCAACTTGCTATGCCGCAGCTGCTATTACCAATTGCGTCAGCTTAGAGTGGTGCTCCGCTCCTTAACTTTCAGCGCTGCCTTAACGCTTATCCACTCTTTCGTTGTCTCACGTTTAGACTATTGCAGCGCCCTCTATGTGGGTCTGCCGGTGACTCGGGTTGGGTGCTTGGATCGGGTCTTGCGCTCTGCGGCACGCCTTGTCGGTCGCATCCCAAAATTCGGCCATGTCACTGACTATATGCGGGATGTCTTGCACTGGCTCCCTTTCTCACAAAGGGTCACTTACCGAACATCTTCCTTCGTCTGGCGCTGTCTCGCGGGTGTGGCCCTGTCTATTTACAGGAGCTCTGTTGCTCCACCCTGAGCGTCCAGCGCCGTGGCTCTCTTCGCTCTTCTAAGCAGGCTGAACTTCTTGTCCCCCGGTCACGCACTTCTATTGCGCAGCGCCGTGCCTTTTCTGTTGTTGGCCCTGCAACCTGGAATGGGCTCCCTGTGGAACTACGTCTAATACCTCGAGCCTTCGAGACTACGTTCTACTCTGCTCTTAAGACTGTTCTCCTTACCCGTGGTTGGGTCGGGAGCGCTTCTGAGTAGATATTCTTGAAGAGGCGCTATATAAATGCCTGAAATGAATGAATGAATGAATGAATATATACGGTACATAATTTATATATATTTTTATTTATATATATATGTGTGTATATCTGTGTATATATTATATAGATCTAGGCTATATGAATATGCTTTGATATGAAATGTAATAAAAAGTCAAAAGTAATGAACGAACTCCACCACTAGTTGCATTCTGCCAGTGCCAGTCCCAAGTCTGGATAAAGGAGGAG
>OX243815.1:22375310-22463983 GCA_945859605.1 Lumbricus rubellus | reverse complement strand
CCCTTTTTCGTTATCGTCGGCTGCAGGGGCACTGGGCAGTTGTTCTCTGAATGTATACGTTCTTCAGTAGAATTCATACCAGACATGACTTACGGTTCCAGAGCAAAACTTACATTAATTTCCTATAACTTATCAGAGTGCTTGTAAAAAATAGCTATTAAAACCTTTTTCATTTTGACAACATTGATCGCATCTCGTTGTTGCAAGAGTTTCAAGCACACCGATTTACATGCGGTTATATCCAACATTATACAAGCTGATTTATGGTTGAGTCTTAACCGGCGCAAATGAAATGGACATGGCTCGGAATCATCTGCGAATTGATTTGCATCTCGATGCCTGAATCCATTAAATTCCAGGAATCGCCGACGTACATGTTGTGCTTTGAAGGAGTGCATACAATTAAAATTGAGGCCTGTTTCCGTGGGGAGGGGTGTCGACCGCGTGGAATAGCATTCATAACAGGCAGATCTGCGTGTTCATTTGGTTGGGGTTTGCATGTACCTCTAATAGAAACAGCTGTGAGCTGCTGTATTTGTCTGGAGATGGGATTATTGGGATAGGCCTCTGAGTAGATTACAATCTTGAGATGGCGCTACATAAATACTTTCGATGAAAAGCAACGAGGTGGTTTTCAGCAAAACTAGGCTATTATATTTGAAGGTCATGCACTATATGAAATTGGAAAACATTGCGTAGCAATACAATTCAAACTTTCAAAGTAGAAAATTTAATTACATCGTTTAAAAATAGATCACATATTACCTAATTATTATGAAGACGTATACTTTCAATAGGTTTTATCACTTTATTCACGGTAAATATCCGAATGGACGGAGATAAGTAAATAAGATCTAAACAGAGGTCACGAGGTGTGTCTGTCATTTTAAAAGCGGAGCAGTCACTACTGTAGTGCTGTTTGCAGTTACTCGTTTTCTCGTCAGCAGGGATTATGTCAACAACGGCAGGAACCGAACACGTTTCAAGACTGTAAGGATTATTGAATTTATTGGACATAAGACTTAGGCCTATACATAGCGCCTGAGGCCAGTTACCTTATTGACGATGACATGACTTCATTTGAAAGGACGTTATTTCATTATTATGCCATGCTAAAGTCATTGCAAATGTCGTGGCACACCCACATACACACTCACATGCACACACACCCACACCAATGTTGGCCAATGGTGCGTCATGTTAGTATTAAATATTCTATAATGCGTTTGTGATTAGGCTGAGTGTCTAATTGCATTCTAAATTAATTGCGTGTAAGCTTATACAAACCACCTTTAGTCTATGCTGGTATTAATTATGTGGAGTGTATACACGCAGTCGATGTTGTTCTGAGATGTGCATCTCTCTCTCGTCTCCGTTTATCAACTTACAGCAAGTAAACGGAGAAGACACGTGACAATAATTTAACCATTGATTTATTTATGTAGAGCCTTTCTTGAGATAACCGTGCAGTACTTAATCCATGCATTCGCGGTTTAATACTGTGAGCCTCGATCTGGCACATTCTTTTACTGTCTATATGCATGAGTGCGCAGATATCGCAAAGTAGCGTACATTCATATATATATATATATATATATACTTAATATATATATATATATATATATATATATATATATCATATATGTATATCTGTGTATAGGCTATGTTATATATAATTATACGAATATGCCTTTGATATAAAATGTAATAAAATCAACAGTAATGAACGAACTCCGCCACTAGTTGCACTCTGACAGTGCCAGTCCCAAGTCTGGATAAAGGAGGAGGAGGGCGAAACTAATCATCTCTGAGATGGCAGTGTCGTTAAACAGTGACAAGAACGCAGTAATGAACAGCGTCCAAGAACGAACGGCGCCCAGAGCACTCGTGAATGGGTGGGGGAGTACCTATACTTCTCATGACAGTAAGCAGATAAGCTGCTTAGTGGAGACAATGCACAGAAGACAGATTTGTTCTACGCGATATAATTCAAGCCGATCTGCCTGAGGTCACTGTGGAATTTTCCGAGTGCAAGACGATAAAGAGTCGCCATATTATCCGGTCACGTGCTCCATCTTACGTCATCCGGTTCGAAAGTAGGGAAGACCGAGGTAAAACAGGATGATCCTAAGCTTCCCGTTATGCCCCGGTATCTCACTGTGCCACAGGTTCTTTCAGTGAGGAGGCATGGTAACCACGCTGATCATGTCAATGCCTGAGTCGTTTCATCTCATTGTCTGGAAACCATTTTCATTTCACAATGACAATGTATATTGTGTCATTCTCGTTTCCGGTTCTTGCTGCATGCGGCGCTTCCGGTTGTAGCCAGCATTTGTTTAGAGGAAATGCTACATTTGTTTAGAAGAAATGTGACATTTTGTTTAGAGGAAATGCTACATTTGTCTAGAGGAAATGTAACATTTGTTTAGAGGAAATGTTACATTTGTTTGGAGGAAATGTTAAATTTGTTTGGAGGAGTTGTTACATTTGTTTAGAGGAAATGTTACATTTGTTTAGAGGAGATGTTGCATTTGTTTATAGAGGAAATGTTGCATCTGTTTAGAGGAAATGTTGCATCTGTTTAGAGGAAATGTTACATTTGTTTAGAGGAAATGTTGCATTTGTTTAGAGGAAATGTTACATTTGTTTGGAGGAAATGTTACATTTGTTTGGAGGAAATGTTACATTTGTTTAGAGGAAATGTTACATTTTCGTGCATTTCCAACCGCTTTCTGACAAAGGATTGTTTTATTCGGGCAACTAATGCGTCCTAGACCGATTCTGTGATGTCCGAACAGTCATTTGCGAGCAATTAGGCCTACATGATACGATATTTTATACACGTACCCCATGGTCACTGCCATGTTTCTGGAAACAACTAAGAACCGTGATGCTTCTTGCTTCTTTGAGGACTTTCAGAATTGAACAATAACCCTACAACAAGACTACACCACACGGATTCTAAATCCTGTCACCTGTTGCGTTTGTTGCCATGCCTCCTGAGGAATGCATGAGTAATTGCTTGCTTTTGGATGATTTTGACACTTGCAATCGTCACCTCATTGCTGTCCTTTGTATGTCAACAACGAACAGCCGCGTATTCCAAGAGTTTCTCTGTAGGGTCGAGAGGCGTTGAACTAGTCAATAGTCTATACGCAGATTACAATATTCACCATCTTTTACTACGAAATTAAAATTATTTTATCATCTTTTACAGTTTTGCTACGAACATCTTGGCACGCGTATAACATCGACATTTATCCTTCCGAGTACATCGTTAGCAGGGCATGATGGTGACTTAATGCCCTGCTAAAGATGTACTCGGAATTATAATATTTGCAGCATGGGCCGCAGTTGTACACAAAATGTTTAGTTTTGAATGAATTTATGCAATTGTGCGTTGAAAATCATTAGAAAAAGATCACTGCAACCGATTCGGAATGGAAGGAAGGGCAGTGAAAAATACGCCAAAAGGTTAAATTGCTGGTGAAGGACTGAAAAAGAAAAAAAAAGAGGTCATCAGATGTTATCGCCGATGACTTGAGCGGTCTGCATTTTGGGAAAATTTCTGGTGAACGACAAAAAATTCTAATTGCTCGTTGTGCAATTAAAAAATCCTTTAAAAAGCCCTTATAGTTATAGGCTCTACTATTTTATCTTCCTAAATAGAGCTAAGTCTACTTGCGTGGTCATTTTGACCGCCTGGAGACCAACATAAGGGCGCTACAATAACCGAGGTGAGAGATCACAAAGGCATGGACGAGAGTGGTGGCAGCAGTAGGGTCAGAGATCGAGATACCACTCTACACTGACGCAGTTGGTAGCAGCTATCACGATTTTATGTTTTATAAATACATCTCTGGTCAAATGTATGCACCGCACCACTGGTATTAAACTAAGCTCTAAATATATTGTATCATTTATCATTACTGTATTTGGAATCAATAAAGATATGAAGGCGTTTTATATGCATATCTATTTATCTGTGTGAGTGTCATAAATGCAATCAATATATGCACGCATATACATATAACTATAGGCTATGTATATGGATCTATAATTATATATAATATATATATAATATACTATTATATAGTTGACGCTATGTGCGCAATCGCAAGTTGCGCAGATCGGGACCACGCATGAAATGATTGATACACAGCTAAACAGATCCGAACAAAACGAGGCGCACAGTAGACTAAGCTTTTACGTGTTTTATATGATCGTGTATTATACGTGTAACCATATCGCTGATTCTATTTGGATGCATGCAAAATGCTTAGTCAGTTTATATATCAGCGCATATATGACATTCTGTCCGCGCTGAGGTCATTCGGTCAAGGACAGGAGAGTGTATAAAGCTATAAACTGTGTGGTTTCGACCAATAGCAATTGTTTAGTCGTTATTATGATTCATGCTGTTTCTCGCTGGTACAGACCATTGCACTGATTGCTTAAAATACAAGTAAACGAAACGATTTATGTAGCTGTTCAATGAGGTGAGAAGAATTTTCGCGCAACTCGGAGTGGGTCAGCCAAGCGAATCGATTGTTGATTAACTGTGAATGAAATGCAGGCTACGGTCCAACGACCAAGCAAGTAAGAGATCAAGCTGTTCGGAAAGAAAATAAATTCCAGCGCGGAAACACAGTTGAGAAAATATTGCTGTGGCTGGTTCTTATTCTGACTATCACCACAGCCCTTGAGAATAATCAATTATAATTGAAACATTGACTTCGAGGAGGCTCGTGTAAATGCAGACGAGGGCTGTTACGTCACGCTATTCTGCAATATATTATACATGAAGGTTATATGATGTAATTCACAGTGTGGTTGGTAAGGTTCTGTGAATGTCGGTGCAGAAATTAAGCGACCCCAGGGACCGTGTCGGTCGAGCGGCCGTTGGTTTGTCAATACCATGCAGACTACGTCGTATAAAATAATCATCAAGAAATTTATATCATATATTTAAGACTTTCTAGTGACTATTGGTGCTATCTGCATTTATTCTTTAGTAAGGAATTTTCACTTAGTCGAGAAGTTTTCTTTTAGATCTAAATCTCATTTATCTCTTAGTAAGGAAATTTCCGCCACAGAACATCTCTTGGGGTGACCTGTGCCTGTCCCAAGCCAGGATAAAAGAGGGGGGTTCTGCGGTGGGCTTCCATGAGTTGCATCCTACCCAGGTGAAACACCTAACGCAACAGAAACATCGCAGATAAACTGCGTTTCCCGATGTGCAGCTCTTCACGGGGAGGACTAAGGTCTAAGGTAAGGAAATTTGAAGTCCTCTGGCTGATGAACATTGAACACTAGGGAGTGGCGGTCACCAACTGAGATTAAGGATAAGCTCATATCACATAAATTTATATTGCGTCCCTTCAAGATCTCTACTCAAACTCATATATTATCGTACGAAATACATTTGTTTAGAGGAAATGCTACATTTGTTTAGAGGAAATGTTATATTTGCTTGGAGGAAATGTTACATCTGTTTAGAGGAAATGTTACATTTGTTTAGAGGAAATGCTACATTTGTTCAGAGGAAATGCTACATTTGCTTGGAGGAAATGCTACATTTGTTTAGAGGAAATGTTACATTTGCTTGGAGGAAATGTTACATTTGTTTAGAGGAAATGTTACATTTGTCTAGAGGAAATGTTACATTTGTTTGGAGGAAATGCTACATTTGTTTAGAGGAAATGTTACATTTGTTTAGAGGAAATGTTACATTTGTTCAGAGGAAATGTTACATTTGTTTAGAGGAAATGTTACATTTGTTTAGAGGAAATGTTACATTTGTTCAGAGGAAATGTTACATTTGTTTACAGGAAATGTTACATTTGTTTAGAGGAAGTGTCACATTTGTTTGGAGGAAATGTTACATTTGTTTAGAGGAAATGCTACATTTGTTTAGTAGAAATGTTACATCTGTTTAGAGGAAATGTTACATTTGTTTAGAGGAAATGCTACATTTGTTCAGAGGAAATGTACATGGTTGCTGATCGCTGATGATAATGAACATGACCTCAGGTGAATGCTCAATTTCGTGCAGATTCTGCGTAATGTAGGCCTAATAAATTATTATAATCTCGGGCTAATTCAGTGCCCCAAAATGCTGAGCCTCATTCTTTTCATTGAGCTCAGTTCCTCCTTCAATCATGTTGCGCCATAATCATCTGACTTTCAGATTGACTCTGAAGTAATTCAAACAGACTATTTAGAATTAGACTTTACACGTAGAAGAACAATTCTGTAGATCGGGTCACTTGCTCGAACAGCCTGCAGCCAATTTGCGTTTGACGGCAACGGCTTTGTGCCAACAAATGTAACAGCATCAAGTCTTCCAGGGAATCGATCGATGACCATAATGACCAGAATGACCAGAATGACCATAATGACCAGAATGACCGTAATGACCAGAATGACCATAATGACCATAATGACCAGAATGACCAGAATGACCAGAATGACCATAATGACCATAATGACCAGGCATTGTTTGACGATGGTCAAGTGATTAGAATCACACTGGTTTTAAGCGGATGCCGTGTTTTTTGGCATAAGCCAGCAGAACAACAGTACAAGGCCAAGGTCGTTTGTCGATAGTCCTACTTTGTTGGAAGAGCTACCACTGCAGCCGATGGTCAACTGTATACGTGTTTGCGAGAGCTCGCCACCGGTGACTCTTTCAGCTAACTGTGTTTTGTTTTTTGCAAAGTGCTGTTATTTTTCGCTCGCTATGACTATTAAATATCATTTGGGCTAGTTAGCGCAGAGAGCGCCTCTGAGTAGATATCTTGAAGAGGCACTATATAAATTCTCAGAATGAATGAATGAATGCAGCACAACTTATATTAGTCGGTTCATCAATCTGCTTTGTACTGTTATGAACATTGCATCGTGGTTAAAAACCAATACGTTGAGTAAGAGATAAATTTTACATAAAGTAGGCTATAGAAGTTTATTTTATGTACTGAATACCGCAAAATAGAAACTAAGAATACCTATGAGTCTATGACATAGTGAAGTTAATGTCCGGAGAATTTTTCATATTGAGAAACCCCCATCACTACAAAAATGTTTCAACCTATATACAATGAACTTGCAGGTCTTTAGAGTTCAGACTTCATCTATCAACGTTTCGCTTAAAAGATTTTTATAGCACTACTTAAATATGATCTACTCAGTAGCGAAAAAGAACTATGCTTAGAACCGATAAAATCCTAGACGTGGCCTCAATAGCTCTTTATAACATATCATGATTTTATGAATCAATCCTCTGGAGAACGGAATATTTAAGGAGTTCTGTTCCAATTGCACCGCATTCGACTATAAACTGAGACCCTTCGATGCCAGACATCATTTATGGCGAAGTCCAATGGCCGTTGCAGCGTTGGAGATAAGCCCTTGGGCTGAGTTTAGGAAAATGAAGTCGATATTTGTGGCACTAGAGATAAACCCTTGGGTTGAGTTTAGGAAAATGAAGTTGATATAACCTCCCTCACTTTGGCCAACGACGTCAATAGTAGAGGCTTCTTACAGCAGACCCAGGTCTTGACGATAATAGTTCGTCGGCATCGGCATTTTTTGACCTGCGAATAATTAACTGAAAAGGCAGATGCTATGGATGCCTGCAATACGTGGTCGATGGTCATTAACGCAAATCAACAGTCATACGATTGTTTATCTGGCTCCACTATGAGCCTATAGCTGCATAAAGAGTAGCCTATATCTGCGTAAATCACACATTGGATAGACTGCGAATCGCAAGAAGAGCCATTTTGCTGTCCTAGATTGTCGCAATAGCAAGTCTATAGGCTAGTAAAATCAAATTGGGCAAAAAAGCAGTTACAACAAATCAGCAGAAAATCAATAACAGAAGCGTACATATGCCCCTCTAATGATTGTGAGAGAAAATGTTAAAATCTCAAATGATGTCTCTTCAAAACACGGCAGAATAAGCAACGACGAATCGCTCACATAACCCGGCGCACTTGTGAATTTAAAAAGAACATTTCGGTCATAGTATGAGCTTATGCGAGATTTTGAATTCGACCTTGTCTCATGAACAACTCAGGATAATCATGGCGATCAAATTGACAAAACGCCGAAGGAATGCCGTGCAGAATAGCCGTAGCTAAATCTAAGTATTGTAGTAGTCATTAAAAAAAATTATTGTCCTGTGTCACTTTTTCCCAATGACAATAAATGAAAAGGTTTTTATGTTTTAAACTTCAAGGAAGTTTTTCCCAAAATTCCACTGGGAGCGTCGCTTCGCAAAGCAACTGCAGATCACAGAATGCACCAAGCATTGAAGAATTCTTACTCCAGTCTTCCTAACGAATCGACGCCCACGTCTATGGGTAGCCTATAAGCCTATCCCTCGGGGTTAAGCCAGGAGACTTCACCCAACTATTAACTCTGCTGCTCGCTTCTTCGTTCAGACTTGCATCATACGGGCTGCAAGCATCCTATTAAAAAACTTGAATCAAATATTATCCTCACAGTTGGTTAGTCTGTCTTCTGTTATCATCTGCATGGCTCAATTTTTCCTCCGTCTTGTTCACTTGTGCTTCTATTCTCTAAGCATGGATTGGTTAATACGTAAGCAAATGATCATTTCTAGCGGAAGACCGATAGGTGCCTTGCCGTCAGCGATCATTGCGATGGCCGATCTCAATAAAACTTAACGACCAAATGAAGACTCGGACGTCTCAGCATATAGAAGGAAATTACTTCAGCATTTCGTTTTCAAATGCGTCTGAATTTTTATGCAAATGAAGTTGCAACGTTAGGTTTAAAAGTTTCTTTGTAGTGCTTTTGCATAGAAAGAATCAACTAGGTCTACATGTGTTGCCCGCTAGAGTGAAAAAGAGACAGACATATGCATTATACAGGCACATAGATCTAGGCCTACCTATTATATCCGAAGTTATTATCTGTGTTCAGATGCAAGTTGTCTAGCATAAACCCCATTTTTTATAGATTCCAGTGCTTGAAATTTGTTTTGTATTGTGCAGATGCGATACACTGTTACAGGTCTATGTTTAATCAACTCCTATACATTATCTCCGTTACGGTAATAAAATAAAGCCACGGTGTTTGTGTCGGCTGCACAACATATTTAAAAAAAGAGCTTGAGCTTTCATGATAACTATATAGGCCTACCGAGAACTGTTGATATACATCCACTGGTACATTTTAAAGCCATATATAGAGATTTCAAATATATGGATCCGTGGAAGTTTTATGTCTTTGGGCCATTTGCATGGACTCTTCTGCGAACACAGGACATAAATAACTCGGAGAATGGTCCAATAATCTGTGACTGTGACTGTAGTATAAAGTGAAAGATACGCGATGCGACTGCGGATTATATTATGATATCGAAAATGCACATTAAGACATGCAGATTGCAGAGACTATGAAAATATATTAAAATGTACGAAACTTAAGCTATTTTTAGGAGTTCAGCAAAGCAGAAATTTAACATATGAAGATGTATTTTTATATTCATTGTATGTAGCCTATAATGTTAACAACTGTCTAGTGCGCATGCGCCGGGTACACGACGACATTAGACTATCATTAACTCATCAGCGATTTCGGCTGGCACTGCAATTCAGTATCCAAATGGCCAAAGAGCGAACGGGCATCTACTGGCAACAGGTTAGAAATGCGATTGGACGACAGTTTGGAAGGAGGAAAGAAAGAGAGAGAGAGAGAGAGAGAGAGAGAGAGAGAGAGAGAGAGAGAGAGAGAGAGAGAGAGAGAGAGAGAGAGAGAGAGAGAGAGAGAGAGAGAGAGAGAGAGAGAGAGAGAGAGAGAGAGTGATGAGGGGTCAGATTTGAAAATGTTTCAAATCATCATGTCGTTTTGGAATAGAATAGAATCGAATCGAATAGAATAGAATAGAATACTGCCATTCGAATCGTTTTCGTATCGATGTTTTCTTAGTTAAGGCTTGATGTGTTAGGCCTATATACTAGAATGCTAATAGTTGCACACGTAACTAAATAACCTTTGTCGTTAACCAGTGCGACTCTGCATGCAATTTATTCTGGGCTCCCTTTTGTGACCAAAACAATACTGTTCTTAGTATGACGTGATGTTACTTTGCATACTTTTGGCTCAGTAAATCGATGGTTATGGTTATGGTTGTATATTTCGATGCCCCCATATGAGATGCGTTCCCCAACGCAACGCACCATTGGGTCGAGATCAGCTGAGAGCAAGCCCCTCTCCTCGTGCATCCTTCCTTCCACGGGACAAAAGCAATCAGCCTTTCCACGTCAACGAATAATCTATTTTTATGAGTACAATAGCAGTAAAATAAAATTGCTCGCTGGGCTGATAAGTGATCACCGACGGTATAAGGGTTAGCTTGGAGTTAAACATTTGAATTACTTATCGTCTGCTGCAATCCAGCTGATCAACCGTCTTCCTCTTTGTCTCAATATTATGCTGCACGCGTTTCTCAGTCCTTTATAGCGGTGTTAACGATCCTCAATGTCCATACGCAAGTAGGCATATCCACACACGATTATGATTATACAGAGACATCTTGATCGTCTTTTGCACTTAAGTACAGCAAAGATATAGGCCTATATATATATATATATATATATATATATATAAAATATACATGTATATACATAGGCTATATAGTATATACGTTGTTTTATGGGTTTATAATTCAGACGGTTGTGTCATTGATTTAGTTAGTTCCAGAGCGAAGTATACCTGGAAGAGTGCAATAATAATTCTGCTTGTTTCATGGCGCGATAAAAATCGAGTAAAAACGAGAGTGGACGGTGTAGGGTAGAAGAGGATAGGGCGAACGCTAAAGTATCTGCAGGAGAGATGATTGAAATAGACGGCGAATGTAGTTCGTGTGGACAATTAAGGTGGAAGAGTCAACCATGTGATGACCTTGATCCTGAATGGAAAAGGAGAAGGGGAAGGCCGATGCATGAAGAATTGACCGGAGACCATCGCAGATAGATTGCGACGCTTGGGGGATATGGTGGGACGAGGACAGAAGACTAACGGTTCACAGAGATGGAGAGAGAGAGAGAGAGAGAGAGAGAGAGAGAGAGAGAGAGAGAGAGAGAGAGAGAGAGAGAGAGAGAAAGAGAGAGAGAGAGAGTCTGGACAGAGATGAAGAGAGACATGTGGACAGACGTACAGACAGAGACAGAGACAAATACAGAGACAGAGAAGGGAGAGAAGGAGAGGGAGAGAGGGAAAGAGAAAGAGACAGACAGAGAGAGGCTCTTCTCTGTCCGATGCGCAGACTGTACATCGGAAGGGGAGGCCTGTATGAACTAAGCAAGTGCGATGCACCAGGTTTTATCGAGGATGAGACGACTAACCTGAAAGTAAATGACCAATTTCAAGAAAGTCTGACGATGCTCAAATGGGTTACCGTACTGATTTCAGCTGTGCATCTTGTGTTCATAGTCTGACAGACTCAGCGTGGCTTCTCTTGAAAAATAATGTCTAGTCTCGGTTGATATTCTACCGCGTTCTCTCCAGAGACCAGACACAGAATGATTTACCTTTGGCTGAGAAGCTAAACCTAAGGGATCTTACCCGATCGATGCGTCAGGAAATATGAACAGCATTGAGGTCTAGAAAACGCGTGCATTTGTTGTTTAGATTTGGTATCTACAAGACTTTACATTCTGATAAAAAAATATAATTGATAAAAGTTTAGGATGGCACTTGGCAAATTTTCATAGAAAAAACACAGACAAACCCAGGAATTGTAGCAACGTGGTCAATTAGTAAAATTGACCTCTGAATACGTTTGAAAGCTTGTTGATTTTATCGAACACTATAATATTCCTCTAATAGGCAGGGCCGGATTAACAAATGTGGGGCCCTGTTCAGTAAGATTGTAGGAGCCCCAACCTTACAGAAGGACGACAGAACGACGCACAAAACGTGTTGCATGCATTGCCTGTTCAGCGAATCAACATCCGTCTATTATTAATTCATTATGTTTTATGTTTACAATAACGACATGTCTTCTAAAATTTCAGCCTAGTGTTAAAGCATAAATCTTTCACGGCTTAAGAATAATTAAATATTAAAGTGATTCATGCAATGCGGTCAGACATTTTTTTCTAACCAGGCATAGCCAGTGCACTGGTGCAAGCAAACAGTGCAGAAGTGTTTTTATGCCGATAAATTCTTGGCAGAGACAATTTCTGGCAAGCTTGCGGAAGGACAACGACCATGGCAGGGTAAAGGTTTTTTTACCAGGGCAGTTGCCCTGATTTGCCCTGGCGTAGCACTGCCACTTATTACAAACTGACATAATTAATTATATTTCAGCGCTTTCGCCAGTGGTAGACCCTGACTTAGCCTAAGCTCCATCTCACCAATGTGATAGCTTTTCACCCCGGCTTCTGTCTCTCTGCATGGGCCGTCTTTCACTGCTCTCAGCTACCCGTGGAGACTTAATTTCGTGCCTCTTTTTCGCGTACTGTCACCATGCAGCGAAGAGCATTCCTGGTAATGTGTCCAGCTATCTGGAATAGCCTCCCTGTGGATCTCATCTCGCCTCCCCGTGACTCTGCACTCTGCAGGCTCTTTCTTTCGTCTTCTTAAGGCTTTTATTTTTGACCAGGCCTAAGATGGGAGCGCCTCTTAGTAAAATCCTTTAATGGGCGTATAGGCCTATATTTAAATTTATGAGATGGAATGTATGAATTCGTAAAAACAGAGTGTATGCTTAGCCCCCCCCCACAGCATGCACAATAATTATAATGACACCATTTTCATAATGCGTTGCATGCACTTAAGTTCCGAACTGATAAGGTAGTGTGTTTAAATAAGCAATACCACTTAATTATACCTCTTACTAGCATTTCAAGATCAATCTGCCTGTTAATGGAAACTTCAATGAGGGCCCCCAGTGCCCCACACATGTGCAAACGTTGTACAGTAATAAGTAATTTCCGCATTATTTTGCCACTTGCTCACATAATTTTTTATTTAAACTCATTTTTGCCATAGCAATATTATTAACAATGATGAAAAATATTTTTTTTAATTTATGGGGGCCCCTAACGTGTGAAGCCCCTGTTGGGCCGAACATGTTGAACATGCCTCAATCCGGCCCTGCTAATAGGATGCCAATAATATTATTGTCGAACAAGACCTAGATACTCTATGAGCTTCTCCCGCTTGGGGTGGGTGAAATTTAGGTTTCTGGGTTGCGGACTTGCGGATAAGCGACCGTAGATAAGTATTTTCAGGTCTCTTATCTCAAATTAAAATTAACATAGACCTAATGAATTCTATAAGCTCTCTATACAGAGTTATTTCTTGCAAGACGCACCATAATTGTTTAGGACTCCACGGAGGTCGGTTCTGTTGTAGCAAAGACGTTGGCTATAATAGTTAATAATGCATGGAGCAGTCGGCTATAATAGGCGGAGTTCTTGGTAAGCAGAGACATCTCCAATTTAGCTGGCCCGAGATTGACAGATTTCTTTTCCAATCGACTCAGTCCTAACGTAGCGCTATATGAGCAAGTCACGTGACCTCGACGCTGCTAAAGGGACAAAATGCCTAAAATAGATTCTCGGCGATTCTGTGCATTCGGATTCTTGACGGCCTAAAGCTGCGGACATGCCGCACAGGCCTACCGGGTTGAATGATATTTTGGAAGGTAGGCCTATCTGTATGTCTGTCATTTGTTTAATTGTGAGAATAGAGTTAAAGTTTTATTAAATTTATTACCATGATTGTTTCGTCAATTTGTTATGCACTAAGACCATAATTATATTGGTACCTCATAGCGTCTCTATGATAAAATCAAAGTCGGTCGCTTCAAGAGAAGCACGTTGCAAACTTGCAATCAAAGTAACAATCAATTAGCATATATCAGATATACTAGAGGCCAGGCTATGCTAGATAAGACCCTTCTGAAAAGATTTAAGATAGAACTGAAATCTTTGCATTAGACTAGATCTATTTCATTTCTGCTTTCACTATTTTCTTTACGCCTAAACTTCCTAAAGCATTATTCTAGCACTGAACAAACAAAAAACGGAGTTAGGCTAATGCCCAGCTGAATTGGATTTCACGAAATAAATTTGGAAACGCGTAATAATTTATGGAGCATCATCATCATCATCATCAAGAACCGAAGGATCATAGTGCCCGTAGGTGATTCATGGAGCAGTCCGCTATAATCGGAAGAACCCTATAATTAATGGGTTCATTTAATGTAAAAAATTAAATATAGGTGTCGCTAAATGCTGTTGCGTTTTACTCCAGTGGTGTCATCTGGTGCAAACGGACATAATTCTGCGGCATAATATAATCTCGGAGGTCGGTTCCATAAAACGACATAAACATGGTTTGTTGTGTAGCAATAGCAATAATTGTTTACGGTCAAATATAAACAACGCAATATTATCAAATTTCAGCGATGCTTTTAGCCACATTATTTACGATGGAGACTCGAGTTTGATCAAATCATACTTGGAATTGACATGTGGGGGTAGGCTACTCAGCCACGGCTCGTAGTTTGTCAGTGCCAGTCTAAAGTGTGGAGAAAGGAGGAGGGCGACACCAATCGATCAGTTTTGATATGTCGCAATGTCGTTAAACAGCAACAAGTGGACATTGTGTTCCAAACTTCCAATGTGCCAATTATTGGTTCCGTGTCTCTCTTCACTGAACAGTTAGGTAGCATATACTGCTCGTTGACGGAGTGAATATCTTCAATCCACGAGCGCACCTGTTGCATCTTAGGATCTGTCTCTCTCTGTTTCTCTCTCTGTCTCTCTTTGTCTCTCTGTGTCTCTTTGTCTCTCTCTTTGTCTCTGTCTCTCTGTCTCTCTCTGTCTATCTGTCTTTCTCTGTCTCTGTCTCTGTCTCTCTCTGTGTCTCTTTGTCTCTCTCTGTCTTTTTATGTCTCTCTGTCTCTTTCTGCCTGTCTGTCTGTCTGTTTGTCTGTCTCTCTCTGTCTCTCTCTGTCTCTCTCTGTCTATCTGTCTCTCTCTGTCTCTCTCTGTCTCTGTCTCTCTCTGTCTCTGTCTCTCTCTGTGTCTCTTTGTCTCTCTCTGTCTTTCTCTGTCTCTCTGTCTCTCTCTGCCTGTCTGTCTGTCTTTCTGTCTGTCTCTCTCTCTCTCCAGGCCGTAGAGGCACCGCCAAACCAGGAACGAAATTCTAAGAGAGATGCGCTGGGGGGAGGAGAAATGTTGCCAGCGTTGGACTACAGGGTGGGCCAAAAAAAGACCCCCCTAAGATTTTTGCCCATATCTTTTCCAAAAGTAAGAATTTCAAAATGAAATTTTACAGTCTTAAAGACAATTCATATTTACACCAAATGGCCAAATTTCATTAAAATATTTCGAACGGAACAAAAGTTATGCCACTTTTAGTGAGGCCACCCACCGTTTATTGACGATTCAAAAACGTGACGCAACAAAAAGTATTAAAAATCCATTCTAATTATTCTGGCCAATATCTTGACCAAAAGTAAGAATATCGAAATGAAATTTTACTTCCTTAAAGCCAATTCATATCTGCATACGATGGTCAGATTTCATCAAAATATTTCCAAAACAACAAAAGTTATACCACTTTTAGTGAGGTCACCCCCCAAATTTTGACAATTCAAAGACGTGACTCAGCAAAAACACGATTTTATTAAGTCTCATCTCAAATAATTGCTATCAAATAGCCTTGATATTGTCAGATGATCATTATTATTACTATTTAAGACCGAAACAGGGTACCAGCGTAGCTGCACGTCACTGAGAAGTCACTTAGCAAGATGGCAATCAAATTGGTAAATGAAGAATCTGTCAGATTGACCAACAGGTCCATCAAGAACTTTACAAAGAGACTCAAAAGTAGTGTTGGCGCTGGTGGTGGGCACATTGAACACAAGTTGTGAAGCTCTACCAAGTTCATTTGACAACAGTTATTTGAGATGAGATCATGAGACTTAATAAAATCGGGTTTTTGTTACTTTTTGTTGCGTTTCGTTTCTGAATCGTCAAAAAGCGGTGGGTGGTCTTACTAAAAGTGGTATAACGTTTGTTGTGTATAACCTATTTTGATGCAATCTAGCCATCATATGTAAATATAAATTGCCTTTAGGCCTGTAAAATTTCATTTTGAAATTCGTACTTTTGGCCAAGATATTGGCAAAAAACCTCGTTTTTATTGCGTTTCGTTTTTGAATCGTCAAAAAACGGTGGGTGACCTCACTAAAAGTGGAAAAACTTTTGTTTTGTTTGAAATATTTTTATGAAATTTGGCCATCATGTGCAAATATGAATTGTCTATAAGTCTGTAAAATTTCATTTCGATATTCTTATTTTTGGCCAAGATATTGGCAAAAAACCTAAGGGGGTCTTTTTTTTGGCGCACCCTGTACATGCACGTTGCGCAGCACGCAGTCAGTCTTTGCAAAGTGCTCCAATCAGTCAATCCGTGGGAGACTCTGCAACGTAAATGGACAAACAGTGGTACAGACGACTTAGCACGAATGCGTCCACGACAGTAACTGCTGCATTAAAAATCAGAGAGCGTGAGATTACCGGGAGTCGGGAGCTGTGATAAAAGTCTGTCGCCTTCCACTGTTGCTTGGGAGTATCTTCTTCTGCCATGCATGGCCAAAACCCACGCAGAAGCAATGGACGTGAAAAACGTTGAATTACAGTAACTGTCAGACGTCTCGTGGAGAGAAGATGTCGTTTTGCGTCAACTGTGTATTGACTTGTGCTTGCAATGCAAAGTTGGTGTGCAGACTCACTGTGTGTTTGAACGACAGGGTTATATTTGTAGTTGACCTTAAATTACATGAATGGATTGCTGATGTGCTACTTTATTCACGTATATAGAGGGGCAGATCCTAAGAGGTTTGTGGTCGGTTGTGGTTGTTAAGGGCAATTGCACATTGGTCGAGTTTTGTTTACATTCGCATATATCATTAATGAGCTAGTGGAAAATTTGCATATGTATGACGCATGCCACGTGATTAGTCAACAGTCGATCAAGAGACATAGGAGTTGATGATTGCGCAAGCCCTATCTATTATAGTTTTTGCTAGATGGCTTATACTTTGAATTCATGTTTTCTTTTAGAATTGATTGCAATACCAGATTTCAGATTAATGTACGACGACAGAAGTTGAAAGTTGAAATCATTTTGGCGACTCTTGTGAATTTATGACATAGGCCTACATACGAAACTTTAAAGTGTAGGATCCAGAACAATGTTGAAACCAGAGATTTAAGGACGCCACGGCACATGTGAATAGATATGTAGGCCTAACTATAGGCAGCAACCAAAAATACACAGCAGTGTGACTGACAGTTTTGTAGCGGCTATATAATAGGGCAGTCAGCAAATGCATATACAAGAAGTAAAGAGACGGCACTGACAGTAACTAATTAAAGAAAGCGACAGAGATTTGGTTCGAGATGTCATCCCCATCTGCACCACTAGTCAACTCAGCAATAACTCAGTCACTGGCAATGCATGCACTGCAAGTGAAAGGATGGAATCGACCTCAAAGACTGGTCGCCTGCCGTCGTATGTCGTGGCTAAGAAAATGAAGTCGCCAACACTTCACATTCATGGCTACCTTAAATCTGGATAAACTTAAAGGGAAATATTTTCTTCAGATATTTGACGAGGGCTTATGTTATCATAAGCCCTCGTCAAATATCTGATGACATACATGTATATACAGTGCATGCAATTTCATCTCCAGATACCCCTCCCTCTCTCTCTTTCTCTTTCTCTCTTTCTCTGTTTTTCTCTCTGTCTCTGTCTGTCTCTTTGCCTCTGTCTCTGTCTGTCTGTGTCTGTCTGTCTGTCTGTCTATCTCTATCTATCTGTCTTTAATCTCTTTTTCTCTGGCTTTCACTCTCTCATCTACCTTCTTTTTGTTCATTTCCCAGAATTTGTCACTTCATTTCAAAGTAGTCTTGCAGCATTAAATGACTGATATGGCCTATAAAATTATCTGTCGCTTCCTCACTCCATTGCATCTACGCCTCCGCCTGCATCCTGTTCCGTTTCACTTCCTATCATCGTCATCTCATTTCGCATCATCATCATGCGTTGGTTTTTTGTTAGAATTTTATGAGCATCAAATGCCACCAGGATTATAAGACCAGCGGTGATGATGGCGGGCCACGACGGAGGCCATTAGGCACAGGCTATATGACGAGGGCCACCATCAAGACCAGCCACCGCCACCGCCGCCGCGGACACCGTCACCGCCGCCGCCACCACCGCCGCGGACACCACCGACACTGTGGCCGGAGATGAGCTGCCGTTAAGTTGTCGGATGTGTATCCAACGCCGTAGACAACGAGGCTGCAGCAGCAGCAGCATCAGCATCAGCATCATCGTTGTATCATGTATCATGGCAGTCGATGTATCAACGAACCTTTGGATGCATGTGGATGCGAATGGCAACGAGGCGCTCACTGCAGCTGCGATAACGAATACGAGGCTTAATCGAAATGCAGTATTATTCGGCGGAGGCTGCTGATGATGCGGTAGAAGCAAGAACATCGCTTTAAGTATAAGCTATGCTGCTGCTGCTGCTGCTTATACCGCAGCAACCAGTGATCTATTTAACGTGTGCACCATTGGATTCGACGCTGTGTAAACCAGATAGCGAGGCTGGAATATTCCTTACAGTGCAGTGCGTGAGAAGTTCCAGGGTGAGAATTGCCGGGGGGTTGGGAGTTTCAATCCCCCAGTCTTTCTTAGAACCACATGTTAAAGTCTGTTTTCACACCTCGATTCCAAGTGGATAATGATTCAACCCCCCCAGTTATTTTTCCACAATTCTTACACTGGGGAGAACTGCAATTTTTTATGCTCTCGCGTGCAAGTTCAGATAGGAGTGGACGCTCAAGCTAAGTCGCAGAAAAGGTTAAGAACCGCAAACAGATCGTAAGAGGCAATACAATGTCATCAGAGGACTTGCGAACGTGACTAGGTAGAGGATTCCAGGTGTAGTAGATTCACCAAGGACTTAAAGTGTGGCTGGACGGTCATGGACGGCGTCCATGCACTTTCAAATCTGAACGCTGTCCTGCCACTTTTTAGTACAGTTAGTTCGTCTATGCACTTCTATTTCGTGACCTATACACATTAAGCACTGGGTTTACCAGCAACTGTGGATAAACACCAGCCGCAGAAAACGTACATGAGACGTATAGCACACCTTCCAGAAGATGTTGATCGAAGAGTTCATAATAACATACCAACAGGATGTAGCCATTGAAGATAAGTTGGATTGCAATGTGGGAATGTCATGGCATCACATCAGAAAACCCTGGTCACTGACGCTCTTTGTAATTATCCAAATGATGCTGAATGTCATTAAGAACTTAGATTAGGCTACATCAATATTCAATAAGCCACACAATGTGCAGAAAAACTAAAGGATTGATGCTCTTTGTAATGACCTAATGATGCTGAATGTCATTAAGAACATAGATTACATCAATATTCAATAAGCCACACAATGTGTTTAAAAACTGGAGGAGTGATCACCAGTGAACTTGCGCAGACACGTGGAGTCTAGCCAGCGAATGGCAGATGTTTGCAGGCGCTGTGTATACATGCATGCATTCGACGAAATACCAGCTCGAATCGAATTCTCTCGGATCTTTGATATAGTGTAGGGGACGAAGATTGGATGTGACTTGGTTCTCGTAAAGCGATCAAAGAAACTCTTGCATCCTTCCTCATGCATTATTCAGATGTACTTAAGAAGTAGTTTACAGCCAGACAAAGACCTTAGGTGATAGTCTCTAGTGTCTAGTCTATAGGCTTGCAGAATTGAAGGTTTGCCAGAACAATGCTATTGTATCAGCGTTTCAAGCATTGACAAAGCTGGAGTGGACTATATTGAAGTGAAGCGTGTTTGGGAAGCTTCGCCTATTTGAGGTTTAGGATGGACTGACTGTCTATAGGTGCTGAGCATTCGAATGTTTATAGCTGTACCTGACCACAGTGACCATCTATTACTTAGTTGGCCAAACAGTCAGTTAACTAATTATAGGCTATACTATAGCTAGCTAAT
This sequence comes from Lumbricus rubellus, assembly GCA_945859605.1. Classification (NCBI taxonomy): domain Eukaryota; kingdom Metazoa; phylum Annelida; class Clitellata; order Crassiclitellata; family Lumbricidae; genus Lumbricus; species Lumbricus rubellus. The sequence goes on along the minus strand of OX243815.1, from coordinate 22,443,891 downwards.
TCATTGATCAGTTATAGCCACCAGCAATATATTATGATGTCTAGATCTATAGCCAGTTCTTCCAGACACTACTACTACCGCTGCTGCTGCTGCTGCTGCTGCTGCTGCTGCTCCTACTACTACTACTACTACTACTACTACTACTACTACTACTACTACTACTACTACTACTACTACTACTACTACTACAACTACTACTACTAGTACTACTACTACTACTACTACTCTACTACTACTACTACTACTACTACTACTACTCTACTACTACTACTACTACTACTACTACTACTACTACTACTACTACTCTACTACTACGTCAACTACAACTATTACCGAAAGATGGCACTTTTAATTAAATGATCATTGTTAAAGATTGTTGCAGTCGATTTATTACCCGTTTGCGCTCAAGATAGCGTCCATATTTAATACACATTTTTCTTAACGGCTATAATAGGTAAAAATCTCGACGGCGGCTGCAGTCAAAGTGCAATTCGCTAATTGCTTCACTAACTCATTGGTATTTTGGCGGAACCATTAGGAGGCAGTAAATGCTCATTACCGTTGTCAGAATTGCAGCTGATGGAATATAACGAGGAAAATCACGATAGATGAAAGATAGGGTATAAAGAGAGACGACGACGCTGCCATTCCTGACAGTCATAACGAGATCATTAAACGCTGAATAAGTTATTACTGCTGCTACCACTGCTGCTGTTGATGCTACTACTACTACAACTACAGCTACTACTACAACTACAACAACAACTACTACTACAACTACAACTACAACTACAACTACTACTGCTACAACAACAACAACAACAACAACAACAACTACTACTACTTCTTCTACTCCTACTGCTACTATTACTAGGATGCCTACTGCTACTACTACTGCTATTACTACCACCACCACTACTACCACTACTACTACTACTACTTCTACTACTTCTACTACTACTTTCCCCGATACAACCAGTGATATAGGTGGTCAAAGAACTTCCAATTTGGAATTATGCCACTTGCATCTCGTGACGTCTCCTGCAATAATATTATTATGGGTAATGATTACAAATGCAAGAACGCAGACAATAGATCTATATAGTCTAAAGCCATAAAGCGAACAAAAAAGTAAATTGGTTTTGTAAACTGCTCTGGCTAACAGGACATGCACAACATCAAATTTAAATTTAGCTATAGACGGTTATACAAGTTTCGGCTTATATTTCTTCGTGAGTCTACACACCAGTTAAGTAAACGATATACGCTGCTGGATATCATATTTGCTAAGTTCATCAAAGGGCTATAGCCTATAGGCATACATGTACATGTAGTAGCCCATGCAAGCCGTGGAGTTCATTTTCAAAAGTATTACGATTTGCACATAAGATATGAACTGCAGCTCATTTAAATGCACTAGTTTTTAATTTTTGCGGCTGTGTGTACTGTAGGTTATCATAAATGACAATAACACGAAGGTTTTTTCAGCGTATAGTCCAAAGGCTTTATATGATCGTTCGTCGGTCAAATATAAATAACATGGTGCACGCTGGAATATTCAATGGAAAATTATTCTAACTGGGCAGCTAAGATTTTGTTTAAGCTGAAGGCAAAAATTAGGCTTATTATTATCAAGACACACTGAACAAATTACAGCAGAATTGCTGCTTGAACCTGTAGCTTCCATTTTCTCTTTGTGGTAATTCCACTCAGAGCAGCACGCCAAAGCAATTCGAAACGTGGCTAATTCTGCGATCGGTTTTGATTAGAGTATACGCCACAGCAAAAGCAGGAAGAACCGAAATAAGGATAGCTTCCTCCTATTTGGCTGAATTCCAGAAGGATCTGAGATCTGGCAATTTTCATTTGGGTCGAGTCACTTTGATCGATTCAGATCTGCCACCTTAAAGACAAGAACCGTAACTTAACTGCCTTTTGAAAATAAGTATCGGCGATTTGTATTCTGTTTTGTGCAGTCTAAGCTCATCCTAAGAGCGAATAGCGAGCATTGGCCATCAGGGCTTTACACGAGGGCATACGCAGGCAGCTATATACAGCTTGTATTCACCTGCCGACAAATTAGCATCGTATTCGTATACCGAGAATGAGGGTATAGACTCTACGCGGCTATAGGCCTACAGCGCATGCTTACGTCTACCTTGCAACCTGCAGCAAAGGAATAAAAGTTGTTATAAATCAAATGATGAGTAGAAAACAGCAGAAGAGCGCTATTTCAGACGAAAAATCATGAAATTAGATCGCTTTACGCCGTCGTAAACGCGGTTTCCGGGCGGAAAAACCTTCGAAAATTATCTGATGACTTTACGAAGGTCGTCAGAAATTTTGGTCGAAAAAAGTCGATTTTTTCAGCCGCAGCGTGTAGGCTACTCACCTCAAAATTTACTAGTACAGCCATGGTGGTCATCGATCATCTATCATAGTCAGAAACGTCTAAGTTTGAACTGGTGATCCTCCTCTTTGGATTCACCAATGTAAAGTAGCTACTGGGTAGGACCTTCGCGTTTCAAACCGCCAGTGGAATGATAAACAAGGCACATGAGACAGAGCACATGCGTTCATTGTTTTTTATTGGCCTACTTCAGAAACTTGACCCTGCAGCCACCAAAAAACTGTCTTGAACAGACAATTTCTATTCATATCGTACAGCCAGACTCTTGAGACAGTAGAGTGCCTGGCGACATGAATCGATTAATCCATCCATATATACGTGTATATATGTATACTATATCTGTATTGATCTATATATATTATCCTAAACTTGATGTAGCGCCCATTCAAGACACTCACCGTCTGAGAGATGGTCCCGGCTCAGTCACAGCTTGAAAGAGTTATTTAATTATGAGTTAATGGCCGAGGATTTTAACATTGGTACCAAACGTATTCTTCTAATGGAAGGCTCTTTCAAATGGTAGGACCGAGGAGTCTTTATGGCAATTTCGCATTTTCGCTTCGCCTTACTGTTACTGTAACTAAAATGAACTATAATAACTGCAACTTAGCCGCATATTAAAAAACAACTGTGACAATAACTGCAATGTGAGACCATAAATTGTAATCGTATACTGTTACTAAAACAAAATCTTTCAAAAGAACCACGCGGCAAAAATTCAAAACATATGAGTGATATGGGCTCAAAGTGGGTGGTAGAAGCTCAACGCGAAAAGGTCGGGATCACCTAACCTTGAGCACGGTGACATCAGAGTTTCCGGATTCGCGTCTAATTATAATTTGACTTTTAGGTGCATGCACATTATCAGCAGCCAGAAAATTTCATGTCACAACTGAAGAGAGATGAGTAGGATGAAACGACGGTGAATGTCAAAGGTGGGAGCCTTCGAGCAGCCGCATCAATGGCCGTATCACTCCAGCGACTTTAGAATGAATAATAACTGAATTATGTGCATCTAGCGTGTAGACCATTCTTCATTGGGTGAAATATTACGTAAGTATGGTTTATCAATGGTGGAGGATGGAGGTATAGATTGCTGAGTATAGGTGCATTTGCAAGGCTTAGTTACTTAGTTGGAGTAATACGCTGTCGTAGGCCTATATGAATATGTTTTCCAGCATCAGAGACATTTTGGAGACACTGAACCCATATTATTCATTCATTCATTCGGACATTTATATAGCGCTCCTTCAAGTGAAAAACTACTCAGATTATGTCTATAATTCCTACATGTATAGGCCTACGGGCAAACTGGACCTTGATCCAATGACGCATCAAGGCCCTTTTCAAGGGCTTAGTCACTTGTTTGGAATTGTTGCCAAATTACAGAACGAACTGTAATTTTTTGACCGGCCTCCACTATCCAATCATGTCTTATTACCCCAAAGATAGGGGAATCCTCTTATCGTAATCTAACAAACTCGATAACTAAAATGTACGCGCATCGATTTCCGCTCTTAATATTATTATCTTCATCTTAACATAAATCTTTCTGCGTTTCATTTAAGAAGGGACAACAGCTGAATGAGTTGCCTCATCCTCTTGCTTTAATCGCCGTCTAAATCATCGTCATCGCAGTTACTGTTGCAGCAGATAACACGGATTGAGAAATTATACAAACAATTACTTTGTGTCCGACATGCAAATTATATTCAACACTTAACTTACAGCTCGGTTCACGTTATAATTTCTCCATTTGTATCATTATGTTCTCGTTGGTCTGAACATTTCCACAATCAATTGCATCTTTATCTGGTTCTTATAGTCTCTCTAGTCGCCTTCAGAATCTGTATCTCTAGCTTTTATCTTAGAATAGGCCTATATAGACATCTAATTTTTATTTTCAAAATATGCCATGCAGTGAACGTCTTCACATTTAAAGACATGCGACAGTTAGAATTGTAAAATGTAAAGCAAAACTTTTAAAAGCATTTTTTTCTGCATGTATAAAAATCAACATCAATGTGATATATAAAAATGCTCATTATTTTGCCACTCCTGGTCACTTTTCAAAATCTCTTTTGTGCAGAACAGTTTGGCCTATATTGAGATTCACACAGCTCATAAACATCGACAAATATAGAATTCAGATAGATTAATTTTGGCAGAACTAGTTCATTTGCATACACTGTACTACAACACTTGATTCGCTACTGGTTTCAGTTTAAACAAGCTTAAAATTAATCTATCTGAATTCTATATTTGTCGATGTTTATGAGCTGTGTGAATCTCAATATAGGCCAAATTATGTTGTTAAGCGTATCGCAGTAGCTTTGAATAATGTACATGGTGGAATGACTCATTTTCTCAATAGATAAATTCATTCTGTCGCTATAGAGACACTTTCAAATTTGCATTTGAAAATACCTCCACTACTTGTCCCACGGTGTGCTTAATGGGAGTGTGCAGGTCAATGTAATTCCTGGCGTTCAGAAATTCAGGGTGACCTCTACATTAAGCTTTGAGAACTACATCCATCGTGGTTTTAATGAGTTTCGCTGTCTATGCTAGAGAATATATATATATATATATATATATATATATATATATATACCTGTCTCGATTAGTCTACCGCTAAACGCAACAACCGGCGGTCGATCAATCAATTTAGAGTTGGACTTCGACTAATGGTACCAGAAGATTATTCGCATGACTAATCGAGTCCATGACTGCCAAGGTTGCAAGCGCCGTGAAACTAATGTAAATAAGATAGTATAGTAGTAGCAGTAGTAGTAACAGCAGCAGCAGCAGCAGCAGCAGTAGTAGCAGCAGTAGCAGCAGCAGCAGCAGCAGCAGTAGTAGTAGTAGTAGTAGTAGTAGCAGTAGCAGTAGTAGTAGTAGTAGTAGTAGTAGTAGTAGTAGTAGTAGTAGTAGTAGTAGTAGTAGTAGTAGTAGTAGTAGTAGTAGTAGTAGTAGTAGTAGTAGTAGTAGTAGTAGTAGTAGTAGTAGTAGTAGTAGTAGTAGTAGTAGTAGTAGTAGTAGTAGTAGTAGTAGTAGTAGCAGTAGCAGTAGCAGTAGTAGTAGCTGTAGCAGTAGCAGAAGTAGTAGTAGTAATAAATTACTACTACTACTAATAATAACAATAACAATAACAATAACAATAACAATAATAATAATAATAATAATAATAATAATAATAATGATAATAATAATAATAATAGTATTACTGAAGACTCTCAGGAAACCTTCTTCCCAGTGGCGCAACTAGGGGGGTGCTGGGGGGTGCTTGAGCACCCCCCAGGCTAAAAAGGTGACCCACGCAATTTTTCCAAATCCGATGAGTTTTTTGGGTGCGTGGGGGGGGGGGGGTAGGGGTCAATCGGTCTTTAATATTACACAATCACGTAAGTTCCTACTTCGCACCATCGGCGCTTACAATAATAATTGTGAGCACCCCCCAGGAAAATTTTCTGGTTGCGCCCCTGCTTCTTCCTGTTCCAGAAAATATCTGTAACAGTTCAGCGATTCAACGCTATCGCATGCCTGGGCTCGACGAGGCCGTAGTACTCTGTTTTAGAGGAATATAACAATGATAATGATAATAATAATAATAATAATAATAATAATGATAATAATAATAATAATAATAATAATAATAATAATAATAATAATAATAATAATAATAATAATAATAATAATAATAATAATAATAATAATAATAATAATAATAATAATAATAATAATAATAGTAATAATAATAATAGTAATAATAATAATAAATACCCAAGCTCTTTTGGCTTGCCATAATTGAATGAGAAATGTGTAACCGTTCAATATGACACCAGCTAACCGTCTTTGGCCAATTCTTTAACCTCCTGAGGAATTAGAACCAACTTCAGTAAAAATAATTTTAAAAAGTGAGTTGATGTTTTGACATTAAATAAACTAGCAATATGACTGAATTGTTGAGAAGGCTATCGCTTCGTTAATCTCAATCAGCCATATTAGAATCTATATTCTTTTGTTCAATAGATGCCGCGTAAAGAGAAAACGCAGCCACCAAATCTTCTCAATAATTCAGTTTGGTGGAGAAGGAGGACGGAGAGGACGGATGGTCTGATCCCACGTACAGCTGCGTCTGCGGGGGCGATCGTCCGCCGTCTGAGCTGAACCGGAAGTGAAGGAGACTGAACCGGAAGTGAAGGAGACTGAACCGGAAGTGAAGGAGACTGACCTTCGTCGTTGGATCGTCTTCCGGTCGACTACTTCCGGTCGACTACTTTCGGTCGACTACTTCCGGTCGACTACTTCCGGTCGACTACTTCCGGTCGACTACTTTCGGTCGACTACTTCCGGTCGACTACTTTTGGTCGACTACTTCCGGTCGAATACTTTCGGTCGACTACTTCCGGTCGACTACCCGCTGCTGTTGCATCTTTCGTCGATGACGACAAGCATGAAATATCGGTCTTCGGACGCGCTGGACACGTTCGCAAATCAGACGACGATGCACGGCATTCCGAAGGTCATCCTCGCGAAGACATTGGCCGCTCGCATCTTCTGGTCTCTGATCTGCATCGGTGCTGGAGTCATGTTCTGCACGCAGGTCACAGAGATCATCCGCAGATACTTCTCCTACCCGATGAAGGTCACCGTCGAAATGGTTCCCATCCCGGTTCCGTTTCCGGCCATCTCCCTCTGCAACATGCGCAACCTTGACTTCTACTACCTCAACTTACTCAACCGGAAGTTCATCCAGAGTCACGGGGACCCGATCTACCACATCAATCGATCGGAAAACGAGTTCGTCAAGGAGTACATGAAGTACGCGGCCAGATATGGAACGCTGTGGAACGACAACGTCGTTCAGAGTCTGTACTCGAAGGAGTTCCAGGAGGTCTTCTCGCGGACGACCTTGTCGGCCAACATCCCTGAGGAATACATCTCCACTGCCGCCATCCAGTTGGAAGAGTTCGTCGTCAACTGCTACTTCGGCGGCAATCCTTGCAACATGAGTCAGGAGTTCAGTCGCTTCTTCGACCCATACTACTTCAACTGCTTCACATACAAGGCTCCCTACGCCATCAGAGGCGATCTATACCAGCAGTCGCTGTCCGAAGGAATCGAGAACGGATGGTCCGCCATCTTGCTAACCGGAAGTGGAATGCTCGACCGCAACGAGGAGCTTCTAGTACTTCCGGGATTGCTCGAGTCGCGAAGTCCGGCATCGGCAAGCGACGGGGTGAGAGTCGTCATTCACCCACCGGACTCCAAACCGTTTCCACTAACCGAGGGCTACGACGTTCCCCCGGGGTTCTCCGTCTCGCTCGGCATCCGACCCCGTAGGAACGTCCGCCTGGGTCCCCCGTACGGCAACTGCACGAACGCCAGCACGGTGACCGGCGGAATCGACGAGAACGGAAATCCGATGAAAGGTTACCGCACGATTTACTGCATGAAGCTCTGTCTCCAGCATCACGTGATCGCGTCATGTGACTGCTACGACGCGTCACTGCCCCGTCCTTCCGGTTACTCGCACGTGAAGCCGTGTCGTCGCGACGACTTCCTGCCCGACTCCTGCATGTTCGTCGCCACCGACATCTGCCTCTACGCGCTCCTCGAACTCAACAAACGCATTCAGTGCGCGCGCAAGACACGTGACTACGTGACGCGCAACATGACGCTGATCGGCGCATGCTCGTGCCATCCGCCGTGCGACGAGGTCCTCTATGACGTCAGCTACAGCCTCTCAAAATGGCCGGCGTTCGGCTACGAGGGAGACTCCGCCTACATTGACATCTTCTACATCACGAACTTCACGAAACGGTTTGAATCGACGCCGAAGTACGACACCGTTCACGATTACTTCAACGACGAAAACAGATCGGAGACGATAAAGGACTTCGCTCGGCTGAACGTCTACGTGGCGGACAGCAACGTCGTCGTGTCCGAGGAATCTCCCGACTACGATCCGAACCAACTCGTGTCCGACATCGGTGGACAGCTCGGACTCTGGGTTGGAATATCCATCATCACGATCACAGAGGTGCTGGAACTCTTCTGTATCCTCTGCCATCTCGTGCTGTCTCATCCGAACGACACCGTTCCTGCAGATGCAAACGCAGGTGAGCGCACTGACGACCTCACCACGTGTCGACCAGCAACGACCTCTGAGTCGGGCGTCAAGGTGAAGGGCAGCGACCGGTATGATCCGAACCAGTCCGACCTTAAGTACGAGCTGGAACCTCTGACGAAGACGAAGCGCCGGACGCCTCCGGATGTGGCCATCGAGGGCAGCAAGAGAGAATCGGAGGTGGAGATCTGCAAGCGGAATGGCAGTGTCACGGATGGACACGTCAGTTGGAAAAGACCGATGACCCATCGGCGGAGTGCTTTCAGTACTGCATCGGATTACTGCATAACTGGACGAACGACGGAAGAGGGGTCAACGAACAAGACGGACAATCATGATCCAAACGTCGTCTATTCTCATAACTCACCCAACCGAATTGTTCCGCTGGACTTTGAAGAGAAGATTTAGCGATCCCCGCCGTGTGCTTTATGACTGAAAACGAACTGTCAACAGAGGACCAGATGATTCAAACCGGACTACACACTACATACTACATCATACACACTACATCTATAGGCCGATTGCAATCATAACGATTCTCCAGAAGTAGGCAGGACGTCTGAACTTAAGAAGACGTGCAATCTTTATTGGATGCGGTTACATCAAGGGTGTCAAAGAGCTGGCCCGCCGACGAATTTTTTCTGGCCCGCGGAGCCTTCTCTAAAGATTACAAAATTGGAGGATAAAATTTTAAATTTGTATATTCTATATACAGTCAGCACCAAATATCTTGCAAATCTTCATGGTTTTTTGTATGTAAACCTATGTAGTAGGCTTATCTTGTTAGAGTATGACTCCGTTTTATATATGGAGTGATAGAAACAAAAGACACATTGCTACAGGAGCTTCGACATCATGGCCCGCCATTTAATTGTTAGAAGATGCTCACATTGGCCCGCAACTTGCTAGAAGATGTTTACTCTGGCCTGCCACTGAAAAAGGTTTGACACCCCTGGGTTAGGCCTACATCAATTAAACTGCCACTAGAAACAAGCGCTTAAAATTGTCGTGACCACTGACCCACAGGACTTTTCTTTTAACGTGCAGTTGTACACAAAATGTGCAGCTGTAAATGAATTTGTGCAGTTGTAAAGGCAATCCTGTGCCGTGAAAATCAAGAGAAAAGCTGACTGCAACCGATTTATCATGGAAGACCGGAATGGAAGGTAGGTATACATATATAGGGTTGTGAAAGAAAAAATACGTCAGAAAATATTCCGCCCAAGGGCACTCCAGGTTCAGATTGCTGGTTGTGCAGTTCAAATTTTTTTTTAAAAACCCCGGTGACTAGGCTATCATACTGCACCCTGTCACCTTGTGCTTTCAGTTCGTTAACTCTAGCGACCGTCATGATCAGCCTTCTAGCATACTGCACAGTTTCTATAATAATTAATAATGGACATAATGGACAGTAGAGTAATATTATATATTTCATTAGCCGATGCAAAAAGAAATGGCAGTCTGCATTAAATTTTCTTTGTTGCTGAGTGTAAACAAATAATATTATAATTAGCCTGCGTAAGAACTTCAGATTTCGTTTGTCTCAGAACTTCAGATCTCGTTTCTTATTAGGCCTATCCATAGGCGCAATGAAAATTTAATGAGGCGACATATAAACTGTCATTAAACATACATGTAGGCTATCTAAAACTAATTATATCATATTTCGTTCAAATAAAAAACCAATACCTATAACAGATAATGAGCTAGGCTGACTTATTGAAAACAAGATTATTCCTCAAGTTTACGCGACAAAATTCCTTGGCGTTCATATTGATCAGCACCTAAGATGGAGGGTACATATAATAATAATAATAATAATAAGACAATTTATTTAGCGCCATAGCTCAGCCGAGGCCGAAGGAAAGGGCGCTGAACATGAGATCACATTATAGATGAAATAAGAAAAACAATCAAAAAGCATAGGCATTATTAAGAGTCTCTTACTTGCTTCCCTCTCATGTGCTTAGTAATCTTTATTTCACCCTATAGTCTATCCATACCTTACTTACTCTAATTTAATTTGGACGTACCTATGATACCCATTTCCATGTTTTAAGGGCCTTGCATAAAAGCCATACGAGTAATCACTAGATCCTCTGTCAATTGTCATACTGGTCCTCTGTTTGCTGAGCATAGACTCCTAAATATTAAGCAGATTAGATTTGAACAGACAATGTCAGGCATCTCAATTTATGTATCAATATACCAATAACATCCTCCCTTCTTCCTTTGCTTCCTACTCCTCTCCTGCACAGTCTGCACTGCATCCTGGACTCACTAGAGGTAACAGATAAATCAGTATTATTTTTGCAAAAACAATTGTTCGGAAATTCTTTATTAAATTTCAAGGCCCTGTTTTCTGGAATAAACTTCCGATAGTTATTCGCAAGGCTACTAACTTCACTCACTTTTACGTGTGCATACATTACGTAATGTTTTCTGTTACTGGCATGAGGGGTTAGGCCTACTCATGCTAATGCTGATTTCTTTGAATGTTTGTCTATCTTTTGTTTGTGTTCTTTCTTTGAATTTTCCTGTAGTGTTTACTACCGTAGTTTTGATAATGTTTTTGTTTCCTTAGTTAAGTAACATCTTTGCATTCCAATTCTTCCTGCAGCTTTTACTTTTACGCGTCACTTTGTTAATTAGGCCCCTATAATGAAACAATTATTCACATATAAATCGTTTCAAACGAGGTGTACTTTCATAGTATTATGATATGAATAGCATGTTGATGTAGAGTTGATTGGTTGATCCTAGGAAACATGCCCCTTCCTTTTCCAACATACAATAATAATAATAATAATACAGTAGATCTAGATCACGTTTTGAACAGCATCGATGTCCAAGCAGTTTGCAACGTCGGCCAACTGTATAATGTCGTCGCAGCTGTATTGGTCACGAAGAACAACGCGCAGTGCATCGTGGGTCCACATCTTGTGGTCTGTTTTTAAACGTTCTCTTGCTTAATTATTGAAGCTGGTCCAATTCTCTCTGTCTACACAGAATGATTTTACTTGGTTGCTCGTGTTTACATCGTTCTTTTGTCGTGGGGCTGTTTGCACTGTTTTCTTGAAGCCGGTTCAGTTCTCTACATACTGTATGTACATATGTAATGAATATTGTCTGTTCGTTTATCGGGGCACCAGCCATTGCATGTGCAATTCCAATGGGGTCATTAAAGCCGTTGTGCCATTCTTAAACGGCCGTTATAGCAAGGTCATTCAAAGCGTATATAGGCCTATATAAGATATACACACACAAACACACACAAACACACACTCAAACACATATACATATATATTATATATTATTATATTTAGGCAAGATTATTCAGAAAGCCTTGGTGCCTTTTCGGCTGCTTTAATGCCTCTTGAAAACCCTTAAGCAGGAAACCAGCGTAACGGAATCGTTTGAGAATTGCATAGTTGTCTTCAACTGCACACATGTAGGCTAGGCCTATAATAACGATCAAATCGTTTTCTTGAACTGAATTAATTTCATTCTTCTGCAAAACGCCATAAAACTATAGTTCTTGATCTCCGATTCTACTTCGAAAACAACGACGATGATGTGATTAAATCTCGCGATATGAAAGACGACTGGTCAATTTCTTTCTAAGCAAAAATTAATGGCATTAGGCTTTACATGTAGGCTACGTGTAGTGATGGCGCTTCTGTATATATATCACAGCTTAACGATATTCGATGTTTCCTTTTACCTTTAGAGAAAAATTAATGGAAAAACAGTTTAAACACGCGATCCCTATAATGATCTTTACTGTTTATTAAATTCGCAAGCCATAATAATTATTATGTCTCCATTAAATTCGCGAGCCATATATCTCCATTAAATTCGTGAGCCATATGTCTCCATTATATTCGCAAGCCATATGTCTCCATTATATTCGCGAGCCATATGTCTCCATTAAATTCGTGAGCCCTTTGTCTTTATTAAAAACGTGACACATCTGTTTGCAACGAGTCTTCGCCGGACCTGATGTTATATTAATCCGTTCCTTTCGTCATTTGATATCGTATACTATGTGCAATATGTGCATGCGAGGCTATCTTGGGACTGAAGTCCGTGGTCTACAGCGTATACTGACAGACCCATCAATCTCCCGTTACCTATCTGTCCTAAGTGCAACCCAATTGGACATCCGACAACACACCAGACAATGTCACGCAATTACACCATGCAGTGCTTAGCTCTGCATGTCTCCTGAGCACATACGCGTCACGCACCGGTCTCCTGTGCTTTAACGATCTATAAATATAAATTATTATCTAATAATCATTATTGATCAATGCCTTACTAAGGGGTAGGCTATTTTGGGTGTTTGAACACCCACGAATTCCACGAAATGAAATAATGTAAAAAATAATGCAGTTACTCACGCACGATGTATAATAATAATTCATAAGGGCTTCATTGTCCGGAAACTGATGGAAGAGAAGAAAGAAGAAGAATTATTATTGAACAGTGAATACTTCTTGCAACCCATTCGCAATCTTAAACCTTTCGGCGAATACTTCATCACGATTGGGAAAATAATTATCAGCAGTCTATTGCATTCTGAGCATAGACTTTTTAGCTGAATCAATTTTGAAATTGTAAATGCAATATTGTAGTCGTACACTTGACCAGCATCTGCTCAATGCAGAGTCCAAGTGATGATAAGGTGGTTGACTTTGGTCCTTGGTGTAGTATAACTACAGGTAAGGCCGTATTTGGAGGGTGCTTTGGGTGTTTGGACAGTTCCTCCCCCAAATGAAATAATGTAAACGCTTCGGCGTGAAACTCCGATGCAGTGTCCGCTCTGCAGTCGGGAGCGCCTCTGAGTAGGAAGCTTGAAGGGGCAGGGGCGCTATAACAAGTTCACATACAAACAAACCTTTGGGACCGCAGATATGGGGGCCGGACTGCCCGGACATCTGCTGGTCTTCTTTGCGCGCGCAGTTTTATGTTGCACAGAAAATTCTCGTAGATTTACAATGCGGCAGTCTAAATGATAGATTTTCTTGATGGAAAACACGAACAAAACGATTTTTACGCCATGTGTTTGAATACTGATTTTGCGCAGAGCGATGTAAGACTTTTAAATAATGCATGCTGAACAATGACATCCTGCTCTCGTAGACGAAAGACATCGAGAATTTGCAGTTTCTTTCAGACCACACAAGAACGCAACGCTTAGCCTACATGTATAATATTGTATATGCAACAATCGTTAAATACCAAAAACAAACAGTTGATATTAAATTCTTTGCTGTAAGTAGGCTACTTTGCCTATACATATGTACAGTGATAAATCTTAGAATGTTCATGTATTCTATTGTCCAGAAATGCTAGAGAAATGCTAGAGAAGAGTCTCAGAAGACCGAGGCAATTTAGCCGGCTTAAGCATGCTTAAGTTGAGCAAACTCTATATAGGGTGACTGATTTCAATCCTAAATCTGCACTGCAGTCGACTATAAAGCTGTGGAAGTACAGCTCGAATACTGATGCCATTCGACTGTGCTTGATGTAAGAGACGGTCAACCCAGAGAGAACGGTAACCATGACGACGGTTTGTGCGTATACCACACGGAAGCAACAGATACATGATGATGAAGGCAGATTTACAAATGTGTCGAGGCTTAAAAACTTTCAAATATGCAAGGAAGCCGAGGAGCTTGGAATGAATATTGCATGCAGCGATCTTTGTGGATTAAACTGAACAATGGGGTCGCTTGAAATTTTCCCTTAGGCCTAATCTTCCGACGCAGTGTGTTCTCTTTTTCTGAAGCCAAGAAATCGATTCTTCAGTGCAAGGATTCACACAACGTCTGCCATCAATTAAACTCTGAGGAAATAGATTTTTAGGTCCCTACAGCCTTCGCTCAATCGTTCTGCTCGACTTACTTTGAGATTGATATATGCTCAGTTCTTGTGCTTCTCGAAATTGCTCGTGCAATAATTATTGCTGGTGACGATCGGCAGAGTAAAATGTAACTTTATTCTTCCCTTCATATCGACCATATACCTTGACTTCGCTATGCTTTCTGCCAGAATTGTTTTGCGGGAATTTTCACACACCGGCCAAACTGAGCGGTCTAATGAAAAAGGACGACAACAAACTCCGTTTATTTGAAGTTGCACTACACGAAAACTAGCTGTAGCTGTTCGAAACACAGGATAGAAAATATTGCTACTGGCAACATTTACCAATAGAACTCATGCAAGTATGACAGCATTAGGAAACACTAATAGTAACGAGTGAGTGCAAGTCATGTTCAATAGTAGGCCTAAACCAGACGTCAGTAGGCCCTAATAGCCTTTTTCGGGCGTTTCTCTTGTTAGTACTGATCACATTTGACATGTTGATGACAATGACAATAATGAAATTAGTTGTCTTTCAATGCTTTCCATGGATAACAGGATTTAAACGGACGGACTGCATTAGACTCGGTTCTTCCCTTTTCCCGTCGCTTCAGCCTTCACTATACGTTAATCGCATAATTAGACGCATTACTTCGTTGTCTGTTCTGATGATATGACGATCGATACCATTACATGTCGTCGTCGTCGCATCCTGTTTCTATGACAGCAGCGGAACCGTCCAAGACAATTATCCGCGCATCATTCCCACTATTATGCCACTGCTGCTGCTGCTGCTGCTGCCATCGATGTTGTTACAGCTGCTGCAGTTGGTAATGACACTGTATATCGCAGCCGCAGAAGCAGCAGCTTGGTATAATTGTGCTTGCGATGCCGTTTGCGTGAATTGTTCCAGGCAAATGCGATGGACGTATATCTGCAGCGTGACGCATAAGCCATCCATGCCATCAATACATCCAGTTTGTCTGGAATAGTTGACTTCATGCCCCAACACATTGCAACCACTACTTTCCTCCTCCTACACTTTCCAGTCCTCTGCTTCCACTCACTTCCCATCTCTGATTGATTCAAATGAGACCGAATCGAAAACTTGTGATGTTATTTTCATTTTTAAACTGACCCAAATCACATGCTTTGCCGGGACTCTATTGCACGGACCATCTTCTATTTTCTTTCGCTACGTCCGTTAATCGCCCTTCAAATGCAAATCTCTAATTGCATTGAGAAATGTATAATATGGTAATTCGTGGATTGATTTTGAAATGCTTGTCGATTTGATCCGGGCAAAAAAATTAATGACTTCCAAGTGGCGTGACGATGGAATTGCTACAGTTCTGCCTTGAAAGCAAAGAAGCGGAAGAAGAAGAGCATAAAACGCAAAGAATGAAGTATTTGGAAAAGAATAAGCTTAGTAAACAGACATTAATAATTTTTCCCAAAATTTCTTTTCTGTTGTAATTGCACTGTGCTTGGTGTTGTTTATTACGATATCTATATTCGTTGCTTTTTACAATTGTTGTACTATATATACAGGGTGGGCCATAAAAAAGTAACCCCCTACGGTGTTTTGTCCATATCTTGGTCAGAAGTAATAATTTTGATATGAACTTTTACAGGCTTAAAGACCATTCATATTTACACATGATGACCAGATTTCATCAAAATATTTCACAGAGAACAAAAGTTACATCACTTTTAGTGAGGCCACCCACCGTTTTTCGACGATTCAAAAATGCGACGCAACAAAATTTTAAAAAATCAATTCAATTATTCTGGCCAATATCTTGGTCAAAAGTAAGAATATCGAAATGAAATTTTCCAGGTTTAAAAACAATTCATATCTACACATGGTGGCCAGAGTTCATCAAAATATTTCAAACAGAACAAAGGTTATACCACTTTTAGTGAGGCCACCCCCCATTTTTTGATGATTCAAAGACGTAACGCAGCAAAAACATGATTTTATTAAGTCTAATCTCAGATAATTGTTATCAAATAGCCTTGATATTGTCAGATGATCATTATTATTAATATTTAAAAAAGAAACAGGGCAGCAGCGTGGCTGCACATCACTGAGAAGTCACTTAGCAAGATGACGCTCAAATTGGTAAATAAGGAATCTGTCAGATTAATCAACAGGTCCATCAAGAACTTTGCAAAGAGTCTCAAAAGAAGTATTGGCAGTGGTGGTAGGCACATTGAACACAAGTTGTGAAGCACTACCAAGTTCATTTTACAACAGTTATTTGAGATGAGACTTAATAAAATAATAAAATCACGTTTTTGTTACTTTTTTGTAGCGTTACGTTTTTGAATCGCCAAAAATCGGTGGGTGGCCTGACTAAAAGTGGTATAACTTTTGTTGTACTTGAAATATTTTGATGAAATCTGGCCATCATGTGTATATATGAATTGTCTTTAAGCCTGTAAAATTTCATTTAGATACTCTTACTTCTGACCAAGATATTGGCAAAAAACCTAGCTTTTGTTTATTTTTGAATCGTCAAAAAACGGTGGGTGGCCTCCCTAAAAGTGGCATAACTTTTGTTCCGTTTGAAATATTTTGATGAAATCTGGCCATCATGTGTAAATATGAATTGTCTTTAAGTCTGTAAAATTTCATTTCGAAATTTTTACTTTTGGCCAAGATATGGACAAAAATCCTTAGGGGGTTACTTTTTTATGGCCCACCCTGTATATGTCAGGGATAATGACGAGAAAAATCGCGGTTGTGGCTTTGGCGACGGCAAGCGTAGTGGACAGGTCGAATGACTACAGTAGACTGAGGTTTACTGACGATCTATGAGGATGGTGATACTGCCGATGTGTCCAAGTAATAAGGATATCTCGTTTGGTGACGGTTGAGACAGAGGCAGTATACCGCGATGAAGGTCGGCATTGAATTGGTCTGATAGGACGAACGGCATTTATTGTGAATGGTCTAGGAATGAGACAGTCTATTCACAGCCGTACACACACACATATATATATACATATACAATTATACACATATGTATATGTGTGTATATATATATAATTAATTAATTATATATGCAGGTGGCTTGAGGCTATACTTGCGCTGCTGCTGCATGCAGACAAAGTCTCTATAGAGTTCTGCTCTGACTCAATTGCCTATACGACGCCTTTTGATCCATAAACCTCGCTGCTCCTCAGAAAGAAGGAATTTAATTTTTGGAGTTCGGTTCTTTTGTATTGCATCTAATTGGGACGAATGGAATGCCTTCAATGGTTCGAATGAACGGACGACGTTCAGGTCGATCTACTGAACACATCGGTTGTATCAGTCGGCAAAGGTTGGAATGGTTCATAACTTAACTTGAACCGATGGTTTATTTATGATCAGAGAAGATAACAGCCATATCATGTGATGATGGAAAAGAGATGGAGGATGGGAAGGGAGATGATGAAAGAGAGGAGGATGACGTGGAAGAGGATGAGGTGGAGGTAGAGAGTGGAGAGGGGGATGGTGAAAACAGGAAGATGTAGTGAAAAAGGAGGAAGTGGAGGAGATGAAAGAGAAAGAGAAGATGGAAGAGGTAGAATGAAGAGGATGGAGAAAAAAGGAAGAGCAAAAGAAAAGGAGGATGAGGAGGAAGGAAGGAGGCGAATAGGATGGAGAGGAAGATGATGAGGAAGAGGGAAATGGTGTTTTAAAAAAGAAAGTGGAGGAAGAATGAGAAAAGGAAGAGAAGACAGAGGAGGAAGAGGAAGAGGAGGAGAACGAAGAGCAGAAGAAAAGGAGGATGTGGAGGAAAGGAATGGGACGAAGACGATGCGGGGAGAGGAATAAGAGGAGAAGGAAGAGAAAGATGGGAAGAAATATGAAGATTGATGAGGATTGGGTGGAAGAGGTGTAGGATAATGATGACAATGACTACAAGCAACCACGACAGCGGCGAATATGATAGTCACGGCACTGTTCACACTTTAAATGCAATCGAATGCAATCGAGGGAAATAGAAAGTAAGATAAACCCTTCGTCTATCTCTGACCTTCACGGAACAACGTCACTGACTGGTGAAGCTTTCTTTAGACCGAAAGACCGTTCAGTAGGTCAGACAAAATTAATGACCAGTTGGGCGGGGCGAGGACAGTGCTGATCAATCTGGAGTAAAGAAGGGACTACTGCTGATGGTGAGTATAAGGAATGCTTTAATCATGCTTGCTACACAGAGTTAAATCCTACAGGGAACAGACAGGAGGATTAAGAGGAATCGGAAGGCAGCGGTGATTAGTCTCTTCTGCCATGGCCTGGCCTTCCATTGTGCTGCGGGGGCTGTGGTTCATTCTCCGTCAATGGCTGTAGCAGCACAGCGCTTGATGCATGGAGATGCCCGTTTCTCCTCCATCCGTCTCTTCATTCTGTCTCTCTAGGCGACGCCCAGATGTACGAAGAAACGAAGACGCTGCTTAACTGCTATCTTCTTCTTCAGTCGTGTCAGGTTCATTCCCAGAACAATTGGAATAAAATAATGTCGGCTTGGGCGGACAATGCTCTTCGCTAAATCCTATCTGCTGTGCACCATCTTTATTTAGTGTAAGCTTATTTACTTTGCATTTGAGATACAATCGTCGAATTTATTTACTGCGTTCTTAAAGTTTGGTTACTGTATCTGAATCTGGTATTTGAGGATCTCTGTTATTATCAGCAGCTGCATTCAGTGTTTTTTTCTAGAACGTCTTGTTGTCATACTATTTAATTTGGCGAGCTTATAATGTTTCACCAGAAGAAAATCCTACAGCTCCGATTTACTCAATAGATGTCTGTAAAGTTATTAAAATTGTAGGTCCTGCATGCAGATCATCTTATAACCCTTTAATGACCAGCTACATATGTTTTCCATGCATTTTAGTGCATGCTGGTCATTAAAGGGTTAATGAGTGGTGTTACTATACAATTGTTTATGTAGTCTCTAGCACTATATACTGTATGTTTTCTACTGCCTAATAACTTACTTGCATCGCTATAGATCATCACCTTGCATGAATTCAATTTTATATTTAAATCTCTACAGATCTATAGATCTATATCATAGCGCCTATAATTGCAAATTACTATTGTGCAATGTGCACTACATGTACACTGTACAGCCTACGTACACACGAGTGAATAATGCAAACCTCTTTATTAGCCTGAGCGTGCATTCAGATAATGATCAAAACATTAACGAAGAGGAGGACAAGAGAGGTAATTCTAATTGGTGGAATCCCACGATGTATATTCGCCATAAAGCGACATAAATGTTTTGGCTGAGTGGTGGATAACGAAAATAAATCTGATAATGCCAGATTTACGATCCTACACGTTCGATGGAAAATGTTTGGTATTGGGCTTTGCTTAGTCTGTGCACTAGCAGAAGTTCTTCAGAGGGTAATATTATACGGAACATTGGATGCAGATTTAACAGGAACGGTGCACGGTCAACAGCGCGCATGTCAAAAGCGCGCATGTCAAAAGCGCGCAGACAAATGCGCGCAGACAAATGCGCGCAAAGCGCGCAACAGGAACATTTTTCGCCAAAAGAGCGCAGACAAAAGCGCGCAAAAAAGCGCGCAAAAAAGCGCGCATCCTGTCTATTCTTTCGTATGTTTTCTCATCGAAGTCCTTCTTTGATGATGGTTTGAGCCGGCTACTCAAAGCGATCCACTTGGCTAAGTACCGCCGTCTATTCTTTCGTATGCTTTCTCATCGAAGTCCTTCTTTGATGATGGTTTGAGCCGGCTACTCAAAGCGATCCACTTGGCTAAGTACCGCCGTCTATTCTTTCGTATGCTTTCTCATCGAAGTCCTTCTTTGATGATGGTTTGAGCCGGCTACTCAAAGCGATCCACATGGCTAAGTACCGCCGTCTATTCTTTCGTATGCTTTCTCATCGAAGTCCTTCTTTGATGATGGTTTGAGCCGGCTACTCAAAGCGATCCACTTGGCTAAGTACCGCCGTCTATTCTTTCGTATGCTTTCTCATCGAAGTCCTTCTTTGATGATGGTTTGAGCCGGCTACTCAAAGCGATCCACTTGGCTAAGTACCGCCGTCTATTCTTTCGTATGCTTTCTCATCGAAGTCTTTCAGAATGGTTAGCACTGGTTTAAAGGGCGGCATCTCTAGCACCTGCTAGAAACCAGTTATATAGGGGTTGCAATCAATCAGTACCGTGTCATTTGATGAAAACGCTGTCATGGAGTTCACGACATCGCAGAAAAGTAAGAATCATCTTCTGTACCAGGGTTACAGGCTTAGGAAAGACAGGGACATGGCAGACGGAAGCACTTCATGGAGATGTAGAAAACGCGATTGTTCAGGTCGCATAAAGGTTGGTGAAGGTGATGATGTGACTGTTGTTTCTGACCACAATCATGCTCCTGATCCGGAACATAATGAGGCGACGAAAATCGTACAAGAAATTGGTGAAAGAGCTGCGACAACCGTCGAAAAACCACGACAAATCATACAACAATGCTCATCTGCCGTTTCGTTAGCGGTTGCCAGCCAACTACCGGAGTATTCTGCTTCTCAACGTGCAATACAACGGAAGCGACAACGACTTGCGGTTCCCTATGTGTCGGCGACTTCTCGCAGTGATATCATCATTCCTGATGCCCTTCAACAAACTACAAGAAATGAAAATTTCTTGCTGTGGGATTCCGGGGTGCACGACGTACTTCGCATCCTCATGTTTGCAACGATGGCAAACCTTACTCTTCTTCAGGATCACACTCACTGGTTTATGGATGGTACATTCAAAGTCGCACCCGCTCTCTTCTTCCAGGTCTTCACCGTTCATGCACTTTTCCAATCATCTGCGATTCCGCTCGTCTATGTCCTGATGCCAGATAAGTCACAGCACACCTACGAACGCGTTCTACGTAAGTTAAAAGAATTGAAACCTACTCTTAATCCCTCAAGCATACTTTCCGACTACGAGAAAGCCTGCCAGAATGCCTGTGCAACAGTATTCCCGGGAGTACGACTTGTGGGATGTTTATTCCACCTCGGCCAGAGCTTGTCTGCGCGCATTTGTCGTGCGCGATTTTGTTACTGCGCGCATTTGTCTGCGCGCATTTGTCTGCGCGCTGTTGACATGCGCGCTGTTGTTACGGCGCCAACAGGAACTAACTAAGTATGGTATCGTACTATTTTGACAAAGGTTCATGGTGAAATAGGACTTTAGTTAGTTTAGTAGATCTAAAATTCTAAATGGTCTGTAGATGTAGATTCCAATGCGCTTGCAATGCGGCAAATAACATTGACTGCAGCCTACGCTTGCGTAGAATTATTAATTTTGACAAACGGGCGAATACTGGGGAGTGAATGAAAGAAAGTGCTCTCAGTGTGATCCAAACTAAGACCCTACTCAAGGTTGCAGAACAGGATACCATGATACCAACGTCGACATGGCCGCCACTTTTGCTCGGACTGCGAATATGTCGCGCCCGACATTTTCAGTGATCAGTTCAACGACATGTTGCTAAAAATGACAGATAAGCGTACCGTACTTCATAGGATGTTGACAAATGTTTACGTCTTCAGCCGACCAAGAAAGGAAGCTACGGGTTGGGATCACTACCGACTTCATTTCCTAGTCTCGGCAAAAATTATGATGGCCGGTGATTACTGGCACTAGTAATCTCCATCGCCGTCAAACATTCTGGGAAAAAAATTATTTTAGTTTCGTTCATGTTTTTATTTTATACTTGTAATTATACTACATTCAATTCAAGCCAAGATCGCCTGATGGCGCTAGTGAAACAGAACTTCTGAATAGGTTACAGACTATTTGTCTTGTCTGAGATTTTGACCTGACCCCCTTAGGCTACAGACTATTTGTCTTGTCTGAGATTTTGACCTGACCCCTTATCTCTCGAGTGACAGTAGAGGAATTTTTACCATCCCGACCCCACCACCCCTCCACCGGAAGTGGATGCTTAAGTTAGAGAAGCGCTTCGGTCCAGTCGCTTATCCCTATGCTCCTCTCGCAGCTGATGAATGTCTTTACCGATGACTGCTGACAGCCGATGGGGTCACAGCCGGAATCCCAGCTCGGACCATCGAAGAGGAGGAAGAAGAATGGCCTGGAGATAATGAACCGATCAAAGGCACAGTCATGGGCGTCTCAAAGACAGAGGATCTAGGAGAGGGTCGTCTTCAAGCGTCTCCGTTGATCATGCTAATCGTTCACTTGTGCTGCCCAGAGGGAAATATTGCGGCAGGACAAAAATTTTGGTGTTTTTCATGGAGGAAGTAGAAAAGGAGGAGAAAAGAAGGAGGAGGAGAAAGGGTGGAGGAGAAAGAAGAAGGAGGAAGAGGGGAGAAAGGGAGGAGGATGAAGAAGAAGAAGAAGAAGAAGGAGGAGGAGGAGGAGGAAGAAAAAGTTCTCAAAATTACAACGACTGCTGGTTTTGCGTCCGCTTTAGAGGCATGTCTCTCATCGTAAGATAGTGCCATATAAAGACTTTAAAATGAATTAAAAGGCAACTGAAGTGTGGGATAAGCTTACATGAGTTTTTTTATTAATCAGACTGGCGACCTGAATGAAATTCATCGACATAACTATTATAGGCCTGCTATAATCCGACAAGGAACACGTATGAACAATATATAGCAGCTTAATTCGTACAATAATGACTTGTGAATGCGTCAGGTAAAGGAGAAGTGATTTGATGCTGGCTTTTTATGCTTATAATCGATGTTACTAAATCAATTTTTGTTGTTTGTTCAATCTGTAGAAGTACAAACAGCGTTTTGCCTCGGAGCGTCATCTGTTCACAGGCTTTTATTTACGCTATCGAGTGAAGAGTTAAATGACAATCCATATGCGAACCATTTACCTAATATAGACAGACAGACAGACAGACAGACAAACATACAGAAACAAAGACGAAGGTAGGGAACTCAGGCCTACTCACTCTAAACTATCTGAATCTGAACTCCACTGCATGATCAACAGTTTTATGTTAGAAATATGCAGCGGATTAAAGTTAGTCTATGTTATTGACAGAGGATCACAAAAGGCGAGAAACGACATTGCAAATTATTTCGATAGCGAAGAACTGAGAAAGTATAAGCAAAACACACTTGATGGCTATTATATAAACAACAGATCAGCACAGACTAATCAAGCGAACAGCTGAGCTACTGCATTAAAAATCTTTTATGTAGATCTACAGATGACTTCAATTGTTCAGAGTCTTCACAGCGAATTTTCTGAATAAACTTCTCACGCGACTGAAGAACAGTTTCAGTCAGTAAAAAATGACTTCATCGAACAGAAAAATTCATGCGTCAAAAAATTCTGCTGCTTTGGATTTTGCTTCAGTCATCATCGTTGCTTTAATAGGTTAGTGCAGCAATTATTTCTGTTTTTCATATTTAAACCTGAAATAGGCCAGTTTGGGCTATGTGTTTCAAAGGTGGATGTTAGCGGCTCAACCAGTCATCAGGAATTGTTTTATAAAGCTTTTTACTGGCAAGGCAAGAAACAAATTAAGGAATTCTATCCGCGTCTTGATTGCGCTTGCTGGACCCGTAATTATAATTAAGATTTCTATGACTACTAGGCTATGCAAAATAAGATTCTAAGCTCAATCGCCAGAAGGACCTGAATCAACCTACTTCTAAATGTTATGACCACCACTGAGGAGTTCTCTTGAAGTGGCGCTATATAAATCTTCGATTACAAATACAAAAAAGTTCGATTACAATTACCACGTCACACTTTTATTAATCACTAATAGCGGCACTAAAATTGACGCCAAAATGTATATGAAGACAGGCTGTAATGTTTATGTTACCATAAGCTATTTCAACACAAAAGTTCATGTCTTGAGAATCGAGATATCGTATATTTCAAATAAGATGCTGATTAGACGCTAAATATAGACTATCTGATGCAATGAGATTAGCCTTTTCACGGCAGAAATGATCCTCAGAATATAAAATCGTCTGTCTTATTCACAAGAAGTGATTTATTTACGCATGTAGCTTAGACCTAGTGGAGTTATATGGTCTAATAATATTATTAGGCCACCATCGTCAAGACACGGACATTATGAGGTATATAATTAATATAAAGTATCAAACTTGGTCATGAAGGGTTTCCCATGAATTGCCTAAAGAAAATAAACAGCAGGGATTACAGCGTCAGAGTATTTAAACATGGGTGAATGAAAACGAGGCCCAATCTGTTGTCGAGGCAGACGTCATTATCCAATGGCGCGAATGAGATCCGCTGGTCCGTTGCGGATTTGCTTCGGTGAGCTGGATCATGTCTATTGGTCATGCAAGACATTAGACTCAAGAGGGAAAAACATCTGGAAGCTTCGGATTGAAAGTTGTTGGTTAATTTAATTATTGAATATGTGCATAATTAAAATGAAATAGACTCTAGGTCTAATTGCAGTTGCATTCAACAACTTCTATTGCGCCAGCTTTCTGTAAACTGATCGCGGACAAGAGACAAGTCACAATCGGGTCAACATCCAAAATGTCCATTTACTGTTTCCACGTGACATAATTGTTCTGTCGCTAACCACTGGCGCAATATCATCACTGTATCTGAAGGATGGTTTAATCAATAACTCATCAGGTTTCTACATCGTATACGCTTATTCATTGCGAAAATATTGCCCAGTGCCGAGCCATGATGCAATTAAGGCGACAGACAACTCATTAGGGCCTACACCACATAGACATGCAGACAGGAAGACAGACAGCCAAATTAATTAATCAAATGAACAGGAAATCTGGTGAAGGTGGAGGCAGCTTGCCTTTCACATCCATCAGCAACACGTACAGCAGATTAAAGAACTCGAATGAGGTTCAGACGAAACGCAATTAACATCTTTATGACGGTTGAATTGACGCTTAATGTCTACATAGTGCAGACACAGTGAGTGGTGGTGGTGCTCCAGCAGGACATGCCGTGGCCAATGTCCTGGTAATAAAAACCTTTGCCTAGTTCGTTGCCCTGCCAGAATTTTTGCCCTGCCGATGATTTATTTTGGGCATCAATAGACCCATGCACATGAAACTTCTATGACTGCGCTAGCGATACTCTGACTACATACATGTAAAATGTCTGGTGCCTCATCTCTGCACACAGACAAATTCACAGAAATTCAATATATTTTGAATCACTTTTTACGACCTATACGGTAGTCAATATAAACCATACGCTTATTTTCCAAGAAATTTCAGTTTTAATTTTTCCAATCTTGAATTGCTTACAACATTTTTTGTACAGGATGCACAACTGCGGCTTTAAACGAACGTCCGCTGAACGCAGCCGTCGAAATACAGGGCCAGACATCCTTTGTCTGTTCCAGTGATATTGGTGTACCGCAATGGTTGTACAGTCCAGATGGAAAAAGCAATCAGGACAAGCATCAAGTCGTCAAGTTGGACTATTGTTCCGTCTACCCAGAAGACGTCTTTCATTTTCAAACCGAAATGTCCAACAGCAACAAAACGTGTACACTAACGGTTCGCTACGCAGCAAAGGAGTTGGCTGGAGTGTACACTTGCATTGATGGTTCATCGAAGGGTGACCAATTCTCCGCTCTGCTGACTGTCATAGGTAAGTAGAATTATCGATTCGCAAATACATTACACTCATATGAATAAATAATTATATGATTACATTACAGCCTATGATGACTCTACCAGTAGTTATGGCTATTTATCGTAATTGCAATCTTTAATTATTTCAGAACTTAAAAAGGGAGTTAGCCTGTGAATGACGAGAGAATCCCTAGAGGCAGTTGACTCATGTTGCAAGCTTTCTGCGCTTCTGTGTAAGTTTTATACATGCATGCATACAGGGCTAGGTTACTTAATTTGCAAGTATGCTTGTTCATTTAAATAAGTAAAATAAACTCCCCTTGATTCTCTGCACCCTTCATATAAGCTTAAGTCTCATCTTCAGACAGTTATATTTAATCAAGATGTTACAGTAGTTGGGAGGCAACGGAATTGCCTCTGATTAGTTCCCTTGAAGAGTCGCTATACAAATTCTCGTATGGATAAATAACTGAGCGATTTATTCGTGATGACAGATCCGCATCCTGGCATCACAGTCAACAATGAATCAACGGTGTTTGATGGACAGAACTTGACCATAACCTGTGAGTCATCGTACGCTGCTCCTCTGGCTCCTGCTCCAGCCTTCACTCCATCCATCGTCTTCTCAACATCTGACGGTCAACGCGTTTCCAATGCCAACCTTGTCGTAGCATCTAATTCAGTCAATGCATTCTT
This sequence comes from Lumbricus rubellus, assembly GCA_945859605.1. Classification (NCBI taxonomy): domain Eukaryota; kingdom Metazoa; phylum Annelida; class Clitellata; order Crassiclitellata; family Lumbricidae; genus Lumbricus; species Lumbricus rubellus. The sequence goes on along the minus strand of OX243815.1, from coordinate 22,417,187 downwards.
TTACATCGCTGCCACGTTTCCAATTGTACCGTCCTTCACCTGCAGTGTCTTCTTCCCGACTCTGAATGAAGCGAAAGATCAACAATACGCAAGCAACACACCGACCTTCAACTACACCTGGAGTTCACCTGTCATCAACGTATCACGACGTAAGGATCTTTTCATTCGGTATCAATCAATCAATCAATCAATCAATCATTTATTTTGAAACCAGTAATTTTTTGCAGTTATTCAGTTGCAAATCGCATATTCAAAGGAGAATGGCCACAAGGATAGGCCCAGAAGGGATCGCTGACCCCCGCTACTAGGGACACCTACATACATGTTTAAACAAAGATATGCAATGGCCGACAATTATTGCTTTTAACTATAAATGTGCTAGATTGCATTAGCCTATAATAGTCCTGATTGTTGTACGGTCTAATATACACGGTACGCTCTCGTCTTAAGAGTCTTGTGTACTTAGGGCGTCGCCATTAAGGAGAGATCGTATAGTGAGACAGATCACCGTTTCGTTTGTGAACGCCAGTTTCTATATAATGCCGACGGAAACAAATGATGTGTTGCCCACCCGAGTCTCCATAAGAAGAGGAGAACCGTAGTCGAGCTCAACGGAGTGTGTTGAACAGAGCAATAAGGTATAAATGTGCTCCTGATTGCTGTACGGTCGAATATATACGCAGTGGTTTCGCAGTGGATTCGTAATAATATAGACTAACAGGCTAACAGCAGTGCATGGAGTGGACTAGTCACTATGGAACAGTAAAGATATAGCTGGAATGACGCAATTATTTCGATCCAAATACTACATCGAAGAAGACATAAGACTCGAAGATTCCATGCGTTGGCTTAATTAAAGAGAGAGAGATAGGCCTACAGACAAACAGACGATAGACAGACAGACAGACAGACAGACAGACAGACAGACAGACAGATAGATAGACAGACAGACAGAAAGACAGATAGACAGACATACATACATACAGATAGACAGATGCACAAAGATAAAGAGAAGGAACTTCAGCGTATTATTTAGTAGGCTATGCTGTGATATAATAAATAAAAATCTACGCACATAAGACTCGTACACCATGTTTTTAAATTTTACATGTAGGTGATGGCGAATTGAAAACGGATTCTCCTCTTTCGGCAACGACCGCCGCCTGTGAATCTGGCTTCTGCGATGAGAACAGACAGAATGTCAACACGTCAACTGATGACGTAGCAAATAATGATTGGAGATCGATAGGAGAAAATCGATCAATCGACAACGACTCAACAGGTGGTGATCACAACGACAGTTCTGCACTGACGACCTCCGCAGCAACTGTCGGACCAACTACTGCGTTTGATCCAAAGGATCTAAGCTTAAATGAATCAAGAAACGCAACGGATAACGACGCATTTATCGTTGATGAAGATAATAATAGAACAACAGAATATTTTGTAAACGAAACCAGGTCTACGAATGGAACAGGTGATGGTACAGATGTCGATGTTGTTGGTGATTTTGAGGATGAAGGTGGCAGAGGAGAAAAGTATGCGAATAAAACGAGGCCGATTGCATTTAACGAGACTGATGATTACGACTTGAATAACGTGACTTCAGATACAGAACCGTTTTACAATTCCACTGCCATCGATGAGGAAAATATAAACAACGTTTCTGAAGCAAGTACTTATAACCAGGATGACCTTCATACCTGGAATGATGCAATTTCTAACTCGACGGATATGGTTGTAGAGGGCAATGAAACAACAAACTACACAGATGGAACAGCTGTTGATTACGAGGATGACTTTTCCAATTCCAATTGGAAGAACACAACTGCAGCAGACGACTCAAACGATACCAACAGTAATGAGACTGATTTTTCCGACTTTAATGAAACTATATCAGAAGAACATTTCTCAGATAACTCGACAGATGTAGTTGGCGATGGCGAAAAAACATCAAATAATGCATCAACCATGGATCCGTTTACTGCTGATCAAGATTTCAATACAACAACGAACCAAACAACAGAATTGACCAATACAACAAACGATGATGCTGGACCGACAACGCGAAATATCTTTAACATCGATAAATTTTCAGTGGACAAATTTCTTAATTCTACTTTTCCGTTTAATGCGCTTAAAGAACTATTCCCCAATTTTTTTAAAAATGAGGCGCCGCATATTTTCAAAACATCTTTTACTTCATTAGTGGCCTCACTGTTGACCATCGTGTTTCTAATGAATTAGCGGTTTCTTAGACAGAAGCAATTTGTAGGCTGTCATATTTAGAAAACTGCAGGTCTAATTACATTGATTTGTCACTAAGTAAGTGCAATTCTGTATGTTAGAAATAGAAGTTGTTCGTATAAGATTCGTTTAAGTCAATGCCGTCCTGGATAAAATTGCGTGTTGACACTAACATTTCAGGTCGCTGACTTACGACTTTTGCAGCTGAAGTTATGATCTTCTGTAGTTCTTTTGAGATATAATGAAATGCGCTGTATTAATATCTTTTCACGTATACATAATACACATAATATAGCCTACGTGATATGCATAATTATTTAGGCCTACACGCATAGGCTACATAATGCAGAGACCTAGGCAGTAGGCACAGATGCACAGTCATACACTTCCGTCAACACCGTGCAGTTTTTTCTCTACATTCAATGTTGTAAGGCCTAATCATAATATAAAGCTATTGTATACACTCTGAAGTTCTGCTACATTGTTTCGCTGTGCATCAAACTGCACAATAGAATTATAGAGTAATACGTGCACAATTACGTGCAACCACTGCCTTGTGGTTGTTTCAAGGACATTGTATTTATAATTATAATCGTCGTGTCGCAGCTTGACTCTTTAAGCTCTGTGCCAGACAAAGACCAAACCCAACCTCACGCACCGAGTATTTATCACAATTAAATGCAAATTCATTTCAAGTGTATACCAATCCTCTATTCTTAATTGAATTTAAAATAAAAGACAGTTTCAATATGCGCATAATAGCAGCAGTAGGCCTTCATTATCAAGAGTTATTAAGAAAGTCGTGAATAGAACTTCTTGCATGCAGCAGACATTGCAGATTTAAAACTACACCCACTTGGGCTGACACCCGTACTTTTCTTAGCATTCGGGAAGGAAGATAGACGATTAATGCGCTAGTAGGCTACTCTTCTTTACTACAAAGAACTAAAACAGCAGCGCACGTAATGTTGGTTATCAGTCGGTGCAAGGCTGGCAGCACGTTTTAACTCTAAGAAACTTTCGCACTACTATTAGAACGGTAAATAGACCAGTCCACGGAGCCATGTTGCACACATACACATATACATGCACCTACACACCACATATATAGCAGACCTATCATAAATAACAGAATACAGTAGGCTATATACCGTATATACATAAATACACATAGGACTGCACGCACTGTAATTGCAATATATTTGAAAGAAAGCAGATCAGCAGATGCATGCGCTGCCGAATAGTGTTGGGGTAACTGCGGCAGACTAAAAAGCCCAGTCCGTGATATCTTGCCGGAAGGCAGGAGTGCAAAACTGCACTTAAAGACTCTATATCCATGTATATATATGCATATTGTTGCATTATATCTACATGTTTGTGTGTATATATATATGCATATTGCTGCATTATTATAGATATAATGAACTTGCAGACCCGGCATCTGAAGTCAAAATACGAGATAACCCTCAAACGAATCTGAATGCCTTGCTTCTGCAGGGTCTGCCTATCTATGAACCCGGTTGAACGTAGAACCGATACGATATGACGGAAGAAAGAATCACAGTCAGAAAGGCATACAACAGGAACCACAGAGCAACAAGAACCAAAGACAAAATGCCAGTCAATAAGAACCAGAGACAAAATGCCAGTCAATAAGAACCAGAGACAAAATGGCATTCTATAGGTTGGTAGTTGCCACACATTGAACTATGAGCATACAGAGTCTCTGAGCTCGCGTGGCTGGTGCACTTCACTCGCAACTCAATCTCATATATGTAATTATGTATTTATATATTATATATATATTTAATATATATTTGGATCTATATATATTTATAATTTTATATATATATATCTTGCATAGTCGTCATTCCAGCGACGCTTGATGTACGATGTGCTTTGCACCGATCAATTTTCTATAATATTTCTGTCGCCTTGCAACATTAGAACACCACTCTATTATCATTCGGGTAAAGTCTTCCCTGGTACCGGGAGATAGCAGCAACAGCATCTACTTCGAGACACAATCAACTAGGTTACGGTCTAGTTGTATACGCTATATATATATATTATAGTTGTAGGCTATATATATACATATATACATATAAATATAGTTATAGGCTATTATATATATATACACTGTGTCCCAATAAATCGGGACCCCTTTTTATAATGTGAATAAAACAGGCAAATCTTAATCGATTTTCAAAATTTCAAAACTGTTTTTATCCTGAGATAATTATCTTCCACTGATTCAAATATGAAGTTTCTTGCATGAATATTGACGTAACAATTACGTCATTTGCGTCAGAGAATTCAAATGTTAAGTACCGAACACAACAATTTTTGTTGATTTTGGTTTCGATATGTAAATAAACGACGTCATTATGACGTAATTTTTTAGTGATGGCCGTTCATAAATTACCAATTTGTAGATAATTATCTCAGGACAAAAACAGTTTTGAAATTTTGAAAATTGATGAATATTTGCCAGTTTTATTAACATTATAAAAAGGGGTCCCGATTTTTTGGGACACAGTGTATATATATCTAATATGAACGCTATGTTTAGCATCGGCAGCGCTCGTGAATAAGCTGGTGCCCTCTGGTCTTCTCGTGGCGATTTATGAATTTGGAGATTACAATTATAATGTTACAATTGCTATATATTTTGGGAGAAATTTAAAAGTCTTCAAGCTGTTTGATGCTGATTGCCTGCAGGAGATCCGGTGCTTTATCATCATAAATTACCTTAGACTCTATTTATAGACATCTTTTCGGATGTGAGTGTGTCAGACGGAAATCCATCGACATGTATAGGCTACATGAAAACCCTAAACACATGGTCATCCTGCTTGTAATTAAATGCACTGTGCAGTGTGCATGCACAAACTAAGTCTGGCAAAATTGCATGCCGAAAACTCGAGCACTTGGCTATAAAGTTCACAGTTATTTTTTATTTTAAAGTTCCAGCGTTGTCACGAAAAGCAAAAGAAGAACTAGAATTCAGGAAGCAAGCCGACATTAAATTAATTATCAGATCCATCATCCAACTGGTGCTTACTAAAGGCTGACTATGTTCATAATATTGGGTCATAGGTTACAAAGGCCTAAGCTCATTGAAAGAAATCCACCGTTACATATAATAGACTTATGCAAAATATGTGAGCACACATGCAGAGGACTCTTTTGTTCTCTGGCTAAGCCCTGCACAACATTATTGACCAAAATTAAAATAATTGTGTGCTTTGCATCTCAAGGCGCCGCGTAAGGACCTTGGGGAAAGTCCTTCACTCTCAATTGCTCAGCGCTTCGGCATGAAACTCCGATGCAGTGTCCGCTCTGCAGTCGGGTGCGCCTCTGAGTAGAGAGCTTGAAGGGGCGTTTTAACAAGTGCACAATGCACATACAAACAAGTGTTGCGAAGTCCATGTCTTCGTGCGCAAACTTCACTTTCGCTGAGCTTCTATTCTTAAACTTAGAGGATACGCCCATTCGCATTAGACATCATTATGATCTCTGTATCACGTTGTGTCTGTCAACGTGTGTATTCGATGGTGGTCTTTTTAATCTGGCGCGCCTTGTACCACGGGTAGCAATGCTTGCTTGTATCACGCTCCCTAGTCGGTAGCTCTTCAAGCGCCCTTGTATCCCGTCGCCATCGAAGAGCGTAGCGCCAGACACTCTGGCTGCAGGGAACCAGCGCCGCATCACAGGACTGGAGAACCAGCTGATGTCATTTAGACTTTTACCGTCTGCTGCAAATTGCTTCCAGACTCATAAAACTGCGTGGAACGAAAAAAAACTCCATCCAGTGTGCTGCCCACGAAATTAAACAGGCCCACCCATTTAACGTTCAGTTTATATTCTCCTTTCCTTTTTAAATTTTATTTTTTCAATTTCAGCGGATTTTGAAATTTCTTTTTGCCTGCTCAACACATGGTTTAGAATTGAAACCAAATGCAGAATGCAAAATGTGAATGTAGGCCTACTCGGATTTCATAATATGGTGTGCTCGTGTCTACGTGGAACAATAGCAAGCAAGAAATGTCCCAGTAGAGTAAAATTGTAGAATTCAAAGATTTCTCGGACAGAGTAAATTATATGGCGCGAGGTGACATCTCGATTCAGTGGCAATTATCACTAAAAGTAGTAAAGTAAAGTCAATCCAGTTCCATGTGGAACACAGGAAGGCGCTCATATCCTTTTCAATGACCTTGAGCCAGCAATGGACGAATCCCATGATCTTGGATACGAGGCCAATGTATCGCAGGGCTTGACGTTTACTTCCCAGCTTACGCCGGTACCAAATTATACTAGGCCTACTTGGTGACAGAAGCACGTGTGCATGAACAATTTGCCCAAGGTCGTTACCCGGAGTCGAACCCGCAACCGCATGCTCCGTGAGCAAGTGCATTACCGATAAGCCACAGCTTGGCGTGCTACTTGACCACGATTCTGAATAGGTATAAATCTGGAATTAATCTTCATTAGAAGTATTTAATGGTCTATCGAACTCAACTTTTCTATTGGTGATTAGGCTCAAACTTTCGAAGAAGGAAGTGGCCTTTACGTGGCGCTATATAAATTAGCGATAACGACCTGTCTCAGGATAAACTTACAATTAACTTGCTGTGCTCCATCTTCAGCCCTAACCTATTCCACGATAATGAGTACACTTACAACATTGCCTTCCTCACAGACTATTGTGGCTGAGCAAATTGTCCAAGGTCGCTACGTTGCGGCTTGAGGTAGATTCAAACCCGCGACCCTTCGGTCACAAGACACCGAACTTATCGCTACACCACCGCATCCCACTACTATCATAAACAGTGTATAGTGAATGAAAATCACCCGTGAGGTGTGCCTTCACTGGTTACTTCTCTCTTAATATAGGCTACCTATGAGGCCAGAAGCCCAGAAAGATGTAAACATATCGCCAAAGTCATGCAGAGGCGGTGTGACCCGATAGGCCTACTAGACATTATGACTGGTCCGTTGGTCCGTTGGTAGAGTTGTATGAATTTCCGAAGCTGGAAAATGGAGATGGAAGAGGAGTAAAGATCAAACACGACTCCGCATTGTTTGCAGAGTTCTGGTGTAATCAATATCCGGGGAATCCTTATACAATGGCGATTACATTGAGCAGAAAGGCTAACCTACAGAGAACAAGAACATAAACATTGGTTTCTACAGTGAAAGCAAGAAGTCAGAAGTATTTTGGAATAGACCAACATAAACTTGGACTTGTAATATATGAAACAGACTCTGCAATCTAATTTAATAAAAGTCCAAGATGTAGCCTATCGAATGAAACCAAAGATTTTCGTTGACGCAATTATGATAAACGCAGTAGATGCTTAGGCCTATAGCCTACTACAATCACACACTGAGGAGTTCTCTGTCCAAAGGCAAGTTCATTTGGATTTTATGCCCCTGGGAATGAGATGAGTGAGGTGGTGAATTCTCCTCGACTTCCTCACAGATAATTATGTTTGAGCAACTTGTCCACGGTCACTACGCAGCGGCTTGAGGTAGATTCAAACCTTCGACCCTCCGGTTGCAAGGCACAGAACATAGGCATACCGCTACACTACCGCGTCCCACGCTCACAAACTAAGTCTGGCTAAATTGCATGCCGAAAACACGAGCACTAGGCTATAAAGTTCACCGTTTTATCAAAGTTTCAGCGTTATCACGATAAGCAGAACAAGAACTAAAATTTAGGAAGCAAGCCGACTTTAAATTATCAGGTCCATCTGGTGCTCACTCACAGTCTAAAGTCTGACTAGGTCAAACTAGCTATTTGCTATAACCTTACGTAGACTTATCTGAAACCATGACTGTCAGATCTGGCTAAATTCCTAACTCACAGGAACCGCCAGATGTTCAGTGTCATAAATATCGGCCTCGTGCTAGGATAGTTCAAAGGTTTAACACTAGATCTATAATACGTCAGAACTGGCGAATATCTCGACAGAGATTCGATTACATATGATTGATAAATTTAACAGCCTTTCGGCGCCTCATCATAAAACTGTTTCATCATAAAAGGAAATGCCATAATGCAGGTCATTCCGTCGGTTACCGCATCTAAAATACAAGGTGGAATCATTTTACTTATAGTAGGCTACTTCCTTCCAGACCTATCATGGATATATTGGCGCATCACAATATGTCTGTAGGCAGGGGCGGATCCAGGGGGGGCCAATCCGGCCATGGCCCCCCCCATTCCAAATCTCCATGGGACGTGGCCCCCCCCCATTCATGGTCACCCAAAAGATTTTTTGCAGGGGATCAGTCCTGGCCAGGAGAATTAATATATAAATGTATTTAAAATCTAAGCCTCTCAGACAATTGCATTGTCTTAATATAAAGCAACGAAAAGAAATAATCTTTCAACAGTATCCGACTATAATTTATGGCATACAATGTATGTTATTCGTGTATATATTCATAGTAAAATGTAAAAATATTAACACCAATAAACACAATTAAAACCAATAGCAACTAACTATTAATTACAAAGCAAGTTAACACTAACAATAGTATTAGGAATTAATTTAGTTTTTTCCAAATGCAACTTGTTAAGTTTTGAATTTAGTCTATATGTGCAAGAAACTGCGGTGAATGATCACACATGTTTACTTCTTGTTCTTATTTATTTCTTACTATGTTTCATTCAGTGGTGGGACGTATTTTATTTACTGTAGTCTTAAAAATAATATAATACAGTGAGGTCTATGCATACTTTAACTTGGAAATGTTTTGAGCATTCTGTGCTTCATATTATAAATACATAAATACTTTTAAAAATACTTTTGTTTGCCAATAATAACTGCTAATAGGAGCAATGTTGTATGCTGTATGCAGTAGACCTACAATAGCTATTATTCACTATTATTATTTATCGGGAAAGTATCTGGTTATGGCCCTAAGCCAGATATAACATACATCAATGATCCATAACATAGCCATAATGTCATGGATAATATATATATATATATATATATATATATATAATATTATATATGCAGTCTACCAGGCAACATTTGCAATGCAACTTGTCAACCAACTGTCCACTGCCAGTGTGTGCCTTCACTTCAATCTGAGACTCAAATGTAAGCCTCTTGCACAATTGCATTGTGAAATAAAAACTTTGGAAACCACTTTCACAAACAAGAGTTTGATCTATGCTTCTAAAAAACCTTAATTTACCTATTTGCTCAAGAAAGGAGCACTCCTGGCCCCTTTTTCTACAAATTTTCTTGTGTCAGTTTCAAAATCGATTGTTCTAGCAATATTATACTCAAAGGCTTCAAAGGTCAACCTGGCCAAATCCACAAGATGTTAATTAGATATTGTAGATCTTCAAACATTTAAATCTATCATTTTGTGTTTCATAAATGATCTCTTTGCAGAAGCTACCGCGGATGGAATTGTCAACAGTAAGCCCATGCGTTACCTGACACACATTTGGAAATAACTTTGAAGGATTTTTTTTTTATTATGTTAAAAGTTCAACAGGTTCAATGGGCACATCAAAAAGTTGCCTGTTATAGGCCTACCGATGGTAAGCTAAATGTTCAATTTATTTTCCAAATCCTGACCATTATGGAATGCAGGATAAAGCTAGAGCTTTTCCTGCTAAATTACATGAAGGCCTAGGCTTATACATGATTATTTAACTCTGGGTAAAGGGTTTAATTCTTGTGCAAATATCTAAATAAAATATGCAAAAAAATAGAAAAAATTTGATTGCAAGCTTCTCCTAGCCCCTGAAAATGTACGGCCAATTTTTAAATCTGTGGGTTCTTGGGGGGGCCTTAGCCCCTAGCCCTGATAAACTCCGTGCATGCCTATAAGAGTGCATTCCTTGTATTATAGGCTACATGTATACTGCATATACTGAATTGTTTTTAGCAATCTGATACAATCCTCTGTTAAAATGAGTGTTACTTACTCTTAATATTTGCACAAATACTATTTTTGTTCAACCGAATAGCTTCTCTCCAGCGCTATCTTTCAAATTTTAAACTCAAATTTCAAAATGTTTTGGTTCTGTTATTTGAACACCTGGTAAAACAACATCGTTACTACATGACTTTCAGATTTTGACCCCCCAAATTTATTAGTTCTTGGCTGGTTTGTGTACCATTTGTTATTATTTAACTGCAAAGTGTGTTCTGGTAATTCAGGACCATCTTAGAAAACAGGGATAAGCTGATACTTGTGCTGAAAAGTCAGCTTATGTAATATAATTATACTCATGTCTGACGTTATTCACTATAATAACCCAGCAACAGCAAAACTGAGCCGCTGAACTTGATACATAATATAGATATTATTAATATTGTAATTATATATATTTTTTATTAGTACTGAACAAATTGAGTAATTCTGTTCAAATGACATCTCACAAGAGCACTGTTGCAGTGTGGAAATTTAAAAAAAAACTATTTTTAAAGTATAGTCTATATTTATTGAGATTTTGTGGCACTCTTATAAGCACTGAAAATACAGCTATTTTGCTAAGAAAACAGCTTAAAATGCTACAATTGCATGTGAAAATTCAAAAAGTTTCTGGTGGGGAGGGGATATCCCCCTCCCCATACCCCTCCCTCACCACTCTCACCCCCAGAGGGGGAGGGACTAAATTAAACTCTGGTTTCGGCCAAACGACAAAAAAATTCCGACCCAGGCCCAAAATTTTTTGGCCCCCCCCTTCGAAAATTCCTGTATCCGCCCCTGTCTGTAGGCCTTTCAAGTGGAAGCAGTATATATTGCAGACGTACATGTATATTCTATAAGCTGCATGTGTAGACACATGCATACATGTAGGCTACACAACTTGGCTGCTCTACCCACATATAATCTATACCGCATGTTGTGGGTTCTTGAGATGCATACACTAACTCTGCCCAGATGTAAGCTTCATATACAATATACATGTAGCCAACCGAATAGGCCTAGATTCCTTCTCAAGGCCTCGAATCCTATTCTCTGTAGGTAGATGCTGTCGTTTCAGGAGTCTCAAAATGATTGTATACAATCGGATCAATTAATTTCAATCGAATATTTCAACATGTATAACCATTTACAATGATTGCATGCGTACGGCTTTATCATGTTTGCAAACTTTTTTCTTGATTCTTGATTGGTTGCCAAATACATGTAAATGATTTTACTTGATTTTATCTGATATGTATTTTAATAATTTATTTATTCATTCTGAGAATTTTATAAGAGATGTTCAAGATATTTAATCAGATTCTCTGCCCTATAGCCAATAACATGTTTTAAATGCAGGGTTTAAAGTGGGTGGTAACACGTGGAAACAGCGTTTCCACTGCTCTCGAGTTTTTCTGCTTGCGTTCCCACTGGCTGCTCACCATGCATGGAACCCTTGAAACATGGGCGTTCTCAATAAAACTTCATCGGCGTTTCCACGTGTACTGTTCACAGTTGGCGTTCTCACTGCTCACCCAAACCACTTTAACCACTGGTTAAATGTCATTATATACAGCAGATAATTAGGCCTATACAATAATTGTTCAGACAAGATAAGAATTGTCTATAAGCTCGAATAAAACGCTGTAATAAAAACTTGTGGTGGCTATCGTCTAATTTACACCGGACATACAATGTGTCTAAACTAACTTTTTATCCAATGACAATCAATGTCTACTGCAGCAGCAGCAGCAGCAACAGCTTCAGCATTATAGCCTTTCAATGTCGCGACCTTTTCAAGTCAGTGTGCAGTGTTCTCTTCTCTGAACCTCTGGTATCGCCTTACGTGCTTCTGCCACAGCTACGTCAGAACATAGTAATAATAGTAATAATAATGATGATGATAATATTAATAATAAATTTTACAGACTCCATCCAGTTATTCAAATGTTAAACCTAAACCTGATTGTCTGGAAACCTCTGGTTATCATGCAGGATGAGTTTGAGTTGGATGATACAAATGCCTCGAACTAGATTCACAGTATTAGACCCTACCCAATAATATATTATTGTTGAACGTCCATGCACCGCTTTAGAACTCTTATACAGACCGCAAATGCTTTTCTAAGTTTCAAATAACAAACACAACGCATTCAGCACCTGACGTAAGTACATCTCGGTGAGATGCCAAGTTGCAGAGGCTGAGGTAGCAACAGCAGCAGCAGCAGCTTCGGCTTCATCGCCTGGCCTCACTGTGTATCGAAGCGTAAGACTTCACCGTGCAAAATGATGGCGATCCGATGATAGGCTCAATGCATTATTCAGTAAGTTGGCCTGGGGCAGAGAGGGAGAGACAGGCAGACAGGAGCAAAGACAGAAACATAGGGCCATAGAGAGACAGACAGATAGACAGACAGAGAGACAGACAGAGACAGAAAATGGCAGAAAGACAGAGAAAAACTCTCAAAGGCACATACAGAGACGCACGAGAGCCGATTGAGAGGTATACTGGGAGGAAGAGAAAACCAGACACGCTGGGCTACAGAAATAGACGAAGGTGCGAGAGGGACGAAAGAATGGATATGAAGTGTGAGACAGTGAGACACGGAGAGGTAGAAAGAGACAGACATGGGCGTAGGCCAGTGCATTATATTTAGGCTAGGCGTTGTAGTTTTAGAGCCTCGCTGGGTGCACGCACAGGGGCGGTGGCGGCGACAGATCTGGATCCGAGCGAAAGTTAGCTGGCAGAGGGGCCTACGTTCACTGCATACCCAAACACATCCGCAGCATCAGCCGCATCAGCAGCAGCAACAGTAGCATCAAAATCACTGACGTTAGTGGATTGTAACAGATCGCTATCACCTCTAAAGGTAAGCTGCTCCTGGAGAACATCTTTTTTAAATTAACCGAACTTGCAATCTGTTTGAAATAGGATTCTAGACGGTAAGTTCTTGCTGTAGAACGATTATAAAAGTTTGTTTTTGTGCCAATGCAAGACTTTTTCGATTCGGTTTTTGGTTCGTTTTGTTCAATTTTTAATCGATAAGTTTAGTTTACAGAAATCCAGCTCCCTGCACTCCTGTCTTTACTGGCTCTTCACAATTTGTTTAGGCTACTAATAACATTTTCTTGGCAATCACTACATGCAAAACCTGCTTCAATTGGCAACATAATTTAACAGATTAATAATCTAAGCTACATAATGCCTACGGTACTGCAACTGGCAAACGTAAGGTAAATGTGCTCAATAGTCTACACTTGCGCGCTTTTTAATAAGCAATATTTGCTGGGTTCAGCAAAGGTCACTGCGCACGGCATTAATCCGTTTTTTAATATCCATTATTTATTTTTCAGCCATGTTTTGACAGGCGGCATTCCTTTTCATAAATAAAGGCCTAGTCTATATAAATCTTGAGAAGAGCGGGAAGGGAAAGGAGGAAGAGTGAACGACGATGCAATTATACTTGCTTGGCGATAACATAGGCCATCCACACTGTCGCATATTATTGAATAATAAAAGATTACCGATATGCAAAACCAGCGTTTGGGAAATATTTATTTTCGGAATGCATTCCCGCAGGCAGACACTTGCGGAGGGTTTATTTAGTACTAGACAATAAAGTGTCTATAATATTAGAGACTGAGAAATAAACTTTTTGCAAATAGTTTTAATATTATAAATATCTTGTTGCTTTATGTTGATTTGATCGTTAGATTTTATTTCTTCCTCAGCCTTGATTCAAGCTGATTGTTATAAGGCCTACAGACAGCCCTGTATTTCAGCATTATAACAAAAGATTGATTTGTTGTTGTAATTATTTTGCTTAAACGAGATAAGAGCAATCTCGAGGAAAAATCTTTTTAGCATCATTTGAATTTTTTAGCATGCACACAAAGTCTCATGTGAGTTTGATGCAATAGATAATTTTGAACCTTAGAGTTCACTAGAGCTGATTGGAGCCACGGTGATTTGAAATCCGGTAATTGAACGTCGGACATTTTAATGCAAGCAAAGTAAGATGGACAGATTATTGTTTGGCATCTTCCAAACGATTCGAGTGAAAAAGCAGTTGGAGTATTTCAGTCTGGACATGTCAACAACAGTCGAGTTGATATGCTGACGTTATAGGATTTACGATACACAAATTGTTAAAATGTCTTGTTAGGCCTATTTAGATTTACTCGTCGTAGCTAAGGTGAGTCAATCAGAATGGTCACTTTAAGGCTTTTAAGCCAACGTTGTAAGATGTGGAGGAAGAGATAGGCTAGTTGTGGGTCATGCTTGTGGTGGTAGCAGTACCTGGCAAACGGACCGTCGATTGGTCCCGCGTCGAAACCAAGTCATGGTAAATTCAAGTCACAGAGTTAGTCCAGGCTTGTGGAATTTTGTGGAGGGTGTTGCGGATCTTGTGAAAGATGCTGATGCTTCCCATAAACAGATCTAAAGGATGTTTTGAGTGCGTGGAAGCAGTCTTGAGGCGCCAAGTTTAAGAATAGGCTGAAAATCATAAAAAGGGTGTAATCGTACCTTGGTCTCCTTTTATCGTTTCATTTTGGATAGTTTACATTAGAGTGAGGCAGAGAACAAGCATTGTGGTTTATAGTTTGAATCTAAACGTCTAAAGAACCTGGGTGTTATTGCTGAGAACTAACCGAATGATGTTGCACAGAACTGTTTGGTTTGCAGACTGTTTATTGCCAAAGACACACAGCATGGTGTGTGCAGAACTGGAAGCTGAATTAATTCAATTTTCCGCATTGCCAATCATTATTATATTATGGCCATAGTGCAACAGCTGCATAGCGTGGGATGGATACCGCAGTTATCCATAATTATTAGACCACAGACTGCGCTGACCTTAGTCACCAGTGCATGGATGGATAGCGTGTTTGACATTATAACATGGGCCCCTTACTTTTATATAGACGGTGGGGACATTTTTACTGTTGCTATCGAGTAGAGGATTTTATCCGGATAAACAGTTGGCCATCTTGGTGGATCTTCTTGTGTATTTGACATATGAGAAGTAAAAGCAGATTTATATTAAATGAAGCGAATCCATGGGACGTAGTAAGTTCTGTTGGTTGTCACTCAATAAGTAGTATAGCAGCCGAGATTTGGTTTCAACGTCGGTTCTGCACCTTGAACTCATAGCGTGTCGTCTTTCGCTGCAACTGGACCTCTGGAGCTCTGGTGCAGCAGCTGTAGGCCTATATTTTTATTATGTTTTTAGCTCAACGCTACAGATTTATGCGAAATAAAACAAAATTTTTAAAATTTCTAAGCAGCGCAAGAGATTATACATGTAGATGCTGCATGAAACTTATGCAATCATTTGATCTGACTATTTTTCGCTTCTATATCAACAATAAATTGCCCTTCGGCTCCTGAGGATTTTCACTTGGAGTGGCGATATAATTATAACATGATTACGATTGGTAGAAGTCTTCTTTAAGTTCTTTAATTGCATTCTGTGATTACTTGTTACCAACGCTTAAAGTGTAGAAAAAGAAGTGCCTGGACGCTCCTTCCTTTTCTAGTCTGTGCGGCCTAATATGCGGCAGGACGGTGTGCAGATTTGAAAATAAGTGCATGGACGCCGTCAATGACCGTCCAGCCACACTTTACGTCCTGCTTGTTACGTGTAATATTGATCTGCTGTAAGTTGATGACTGGATCCTGCTGAATATGAAAAATCTGATGAATATGCATGTACTTATTACCGTTCACTTTGGTAAAGAAATTCCGAGTGGCCAGGAGTTTTTTTAGCCCAAGCGTTTTGATTACATTACACAGTGGCACATTGGCATGGAGATCAGCGGAGCTGAGTTCGATTCTCGGAGCCCCTGCAGTAAACATAGATAGACGTGCTTTGTAGGTTGCATTTTATTGCAACTGCCATTGTATTGCAGGTTGTCTGTTCTGTAAGCAATTTGTTAAAGATTGCTGTTAATTAAGATAACTGCATTTAACTGTTACACTGTAACCGGTTGCGGTCTGTCAACCGGATTGTTGAATAAACGAAGGAAATTACTATTGCTCTGCATTTCGCTGTAATAGTGTCATAAACAATAACCGAAAAGAAGTGAGAGTAGGTGTATGCATGTGTGGCACGTTTAAATGTGAATGTGCGTGTGGGTCTGAAACTCTGAATACGTGTAAGAGAACAGCGTGTAGGTGGCCCGAAGGGGTGTTGGTCGATATCGGTGCTGGTCTGCACATCCGATAAGTGATGGGTAGACGGCTGACAGATGGGTGTGTTCTCTGCTCGGCGTTATTCGCTGATGAACCATGCATCGTGGCTCGAAGGAGGACGAGGCTGCATTGGCGTAGGCCGCGCTTAGATTATTCAACGATCTTAGACACACATCAGTCGAACACAAGTCTTTGGCGGCCATCTGCTCTCCCCCTCCCTCTTTTCCATCCTCCTCCTCCTCCTCTTCTTCTTCCTCCTCCTCCTCCGCCGCAGCAGCAGCAACAACAGCATCGCCAGTAAAAAGCTTTGCTTAGACAAGAGTAAAAACAATGCGCCTCAAAACTCAAAACTCTGTCAAAAGCTGCCAACCAACAGCCTGCCCTCTCTTTCTCTCTCTGTCTCGCTCTGTCTCTCTGTTTCTGTCTCTGTCTGTCTCTGTCTGTCTGTCTCAGTTTCTCTCTATATGTCCCTATCTCCCTCTATCTTTCTCTGTCTGTCTCTGTCTGTCTCTGTCTCTGTCTCTCTATATATGTCTCTGTCTGTCTCTGTCTGTTTCTGTCTCTGTCTGTCTGTCTGTCTGTCTGCCTGTTTGTCTGTCTGTCTGTATGTCTTTCTATATTTTCGTGCATCTTTTATACGTATGTATATTATTATTTAAGACGCAAGTATGTATATATAATATTTATGAATAATGTATATATATTTGTATACATTTTACACGGGCGGTTACATGTATATACTCCAGATCGCAGAGAACCAGAGCCAGAACTTTGTTTTCATGTAGGCGAGCTGCAGCGAAGGATGAGGGAGGAGTGAAAAGATTTCGTCTAATGACGTATACAGCGTATGAAAGCCGAATCGTTCTCATGCTAATGAGCTTTTCAGCTTTTTAACCATGCATCTGGTCTCTCATAGCTTGAGGGTGTGGTCGGCTGTTCTGACTTGGCCGAGTGTTGGTCAACAGGAATATCATTCCGTTTAGGTGTGGCATGCGATGAGAAGAATTCGTGGATACGGGGCGATCAGGTTTCATAATTAAGTTCATGTGCTCATGCATATGACAGATATATATCAAATTATGCACGTATTATGTAGGCTTATATAAGTAAGCACATGTGTAATAATATTGTGTATTTATATATGGCATATGTATATTATACATACGTACACTCACACTCAGATATATTATATATACAATACATACATAAACTCCACGTCTGTTATAGTAGTTATTATATCATTCTACCAGTTGTATGTATACCGTTGACATAATATACGACGATACATGAGAAATGTTAGTTGCAATGATATAGGGCCTATTCATTAAGTCATTGACACAACGCCAGTCCTGTCAGGCAGCGAAATGTAGGAAACATCCATAACTTGGCTATGCTAAAACGATTACACTAATGATCATGATGACGGTTATGACGGTTTTATGAGAATTTGTGATAGCAATGACATGGTATTAATGTAATATACATGTCATTGTAATCGAGCTTTCTTCGCCTTTTAATTAATTATATAACTTGACTTAATTTGACACGCAGATGAATGAATCACCAGAGTCATCTGTGCTCCTAAAATACATGTAAGAAATATGATTCCATTCTATGCTGAACCGTTTTACAGCAGTTGGAATTCCACTGGTGCAGGTCTATTAATTTTAGACTGAATAATGCAGCAACAACAATTTCTGCTCTATTTGTTCATAATTTCGTATTAAATTACAAATGATGCATATGCCTGATTGACAGAGAGAAAGGTAGAAAAACATAGACACAGAGAGAAAAACAGCGATCAAGATAGATGGAGAAAAAACACGGAGACAGGGAGAAAAAGAGAGAAATAGATAGATAGATAGATAGATAGATAGATTAGATAGATAGATAGATAGATAGATAGATAGATAGATAGATAGATAGATAGATAGATAGATAGATAGATAGATAGATAGATAGATAGATAGATAGATAGATAGATAGATAGATAGATAGATAGATAGATAGATAGATAGATAGATAGATAGATAGATAGATAGATAGATAGATAGATAGATAGATACAGAGGGAGAAAGAGAATTATATATTAGAGAGACAAAGAGATAAATATATATATAGACAGAGTAAAATGGAGGCAGAGAGATGCAGAAACAGGAAGACAGAGAAAGAGAGAGATAAACAGAGATCGAGAAAAATAGAAATAGTGAGAGAAGAAGAGAGATAGAGCGAGAAAAACACACAGAGAGGGAGACAGACAGAAAGACAGAGAGAAACAGAGGGAGAGGGAGAGAAAGCAGAGTCAGAGAGAGAGAAACAGAGACAGAGACAAATGCAGAAACAGCGGGCTAATGAGGGAGAGAGAGAGAGAAAAACAGACAGAGAGAGAGAGAGAGAGAGAGAGAAGGAGAGGGACAAAAGAAAAGGGAGAGCGAAAAACAGCGGGCGAGAGACAGAGACAGAGAGATGAGGAAACAGAGAAAACGAGAGCCAGAAGTGTTGTTAGAATGCGCTACAATCGGAAGTTTTTTGTTCTGCTAACGAGTTAAAACCCATTTGACAGATGCCGCTCGCGGGAAGTCTCTTCATCATCATCACCATTATCATCATCATCATCTCATCATCTCATGATCATCATCATAATGATCATCATCATCATCATCATAGAAAAATAGATAATTACAAAGTCCAATCAGCATTTTCGACGGTGCACTTACATGTAGTTTTTCTGTCAGGCACCGTCCGCGCATTTCTGAGGTTCCATTTTATAGCTAAGTGGTCCAGTAAGTGGGTTAATAATTTTATAAGCTGAAAAGTCGCCGGCGATGGCCTTTAAACAATACATCCACTCCCAAATGTGCGTCAATTCTTTTGATCAAATTTGTGTATAGCCTAACTTAGAAGTTATGTAGATGTCAGATTGTCAGTTTTTCTTTGAAACAGGCGTTTTATTTCATCATTTCATGCACATTTCTTCTCAGTTTAATAGCGGCAATTATTCTTATTCTATGGTCGTCTGCCGAGGAACACGGTATCGGTCAATTGGCGCAACATAATCACTTTTTGGTCATAGGACTAATTCTAACAAAATTGGATAAATGTTTTGATTCACATCGAAGTGACTGTTTCCGATTCATAGTGATTTATGTCTGCAAATTGTCTTTTGTAATAGGTCTATATACAGAGCAATATAACAAACAGTTACTGCTCTTATTTTCCGTAAAAAATGACTCGCTCGATTCGATTGCAGAAGTGGCTTGTAGATAGTCCGATGCCATTTGCATTAATTTTTGTGATTTAGGTCTGCCATCCATGTCAAATGGCATTGTCTTGCTCTGTATTGGTGCTTCTATAACATCATCTTTTGGCAGCTATTTCCATGTGGGTCGAAATCATTGGTTAACCAGACCGAAAGTTTGTTAAAGGGTTTGGGCGTAGACATAGTGAGACACAAAAACATGGTCTGTCTCGTATAGGCCTAAGTCTTATCCCCAAAACCAGAGGGCTCCGAAGTACGAAAATTCAGCACAGACGTTATAAATATGAGATTGTCCAACTGTGCATTTACACCTATAAATATCATTATAGAAACGACGGAACCTGACAAAAGAAATCTAAGCACAATAGCACATACAATAGTTATAAAATTTTATATTGCCGAAACAAGATTAAACGACTTTAAGAAGAAGATAAGCCATGAAATTTCATTCGCTTGCATGTCGGGGAAAATCTCTGGAGTAGTCCTTTAAACGCCTAGCCCTTAATGCCCTTAATGTGAGCACACAGTATCACTATTAGGCAATATCACTGCCACGCAAAGGAAGATGACTATTGCAACGACCATTCGGAGGCCTGGGGCTATATTTATCCTTGACCCTACCAAGATTATTTGCCAATTGAAAGTGCAGATCATGAAAGACCTACATATATGCACTAAATCACCTTAGTGCTTTTGCTCACCTCTTCATAGAAATCCAGGCCAGGACAATTTACCCATGGCACATCATTCTCTTGGTGGCCTCGTAGCACGGCAGCAGCTGGTGGGACCTGAGTTATTGCATTGTCTACTCCTTTGGCAAGATGGTTGTTGTTTATAAAGTAGCAGAAAGTCGAATGGCATACGTCTATCGATAGCCTGCTTTAAGGCTGCAATGGCATCATTCAGATAAACTATTTACTTATCAAATTCTACAACGCAACAACAGTCAGCAGATGGCGCACTAGCACTCGGCCGTAGTCAGACCAATTGTGGCTAATTGAAAGTTGAATTAACAAATAACAGAATTTTAGATAAGCATAACTTGATGTTTATAGCGTCTATTGCGTCTGGATTTTATATCTAGGCTACATAATTATTAGCTACATGTATATGTATGTTATAAAAATACTCGTCTGTTTTTCTGTTAAGTGGAATGTTACTGACTTACGAAACTACGATAGGAAAAGCATGAACTGTTTAGAAAACTAAAACATTATAAATCAGTCAGTCAACCAGTTAGAATTAGCCTACATGAAGCAATGGGACCAATAGTAGGTGGTTGGTTTACGAAGACAGCTGAATACTAGAATGGATGGATGAATGTATGGATGGATGGATGAAATGATAGATGGATGGATGGCAGGAGCTTATGAATGAATGGATGTATGGATGGATGGATGGATGGATGGATGGATGGATTAAATGATGGATGGATGGATGGATGGATGAATGGATGGATATATGGATGAATGGATGGCAGGAGCTTATAAATGAACAATGCATTTGGATTGTCAGTTACTCCGGCTCCAAAAGATGTCAGAAAGTGTTTCAGTAAATTGTCCAATCACTTCTCATTACGCATGTACGAAGTCTGAGCATAGGTCTACCACCCATGATCACCTAATAAAATCATCCAATTGCTGATGTTTTTCGTGGGTATAAGACAAATTCAAGCGATTTCTTTTCATGCTATTTTATCCGATAAGTCAATTAGAAGCGTTTACGATTAATCGACTGAGGGATAAAATAGGAAAACAAGTGTCGATTAAAAGGTTAACCACTTCGTACACAAAAAAGAAAAGAAGAGAAATCCTTTGACCGGTTGAGGCAGTCATGAATGTGAAGCGTCAGCGACGTTATAGTTTCTTGGCCTAGGGCATGGGCGGAGTTTATTAGGGGCTAGGGGGGCTAAACCCCCAAGGATGCCCAAATTCATCTTTTTACCATGAAAATGGTATCTTTTCTCGGGGTTACCCCCCCCCCCACCCCCAAGAAGGCACAGACTGGAAAACCAGGGAAAATGTCTCCTTTCTCGAAGGAAACTTCAACCGAATGACTAAAAAATGTCATCAGCTTTTTTGGCGGAGCAAATAGTATTTTTTTAATGAGATTTCGACCTGATGACTAAAAATGTCATCAGCGTTTTTGCGGAGCAAATAGTATGGTTTTTATGAGATTTCGACCTGATGACTAAAAATGTCATCAGCTTTTTTGCGGAGCAAATAGTATGGTTTTTTTAATGAGATTTCGACCTGATGACTAAAAAAGTCATCAACTTTTTTGGGCCGAGGCCAAAAAAATTGACGGCGCCGCTCGATCTGGACTAAGTCTCCGCCCCAACCAAAGCCCAAGTTTTTAGCCCCCCCGCACCAAGAACGGAAACCAAACTCCGCCCAAGCCCTCGGGGTAGGCCTAGACATGAATGCTGACGACATCTCATTTTCCAGCCGTCAGTATATACGACCAGTGTACTCAGTTTAGATGAGTTGGCACAGAGGTGAGCTGGAGCAGAAATCTAAACCACACGTATATACTACAGCCGATCGTTGTGTGTGTGTTGATTACAGCCGTTAATTATTTGATCACCTGATCGTTGTCGTTGTCGTCGTCGTCATCATGTCTCATACAACGACTACAGTCGTGACGAAGCAAGTGACGTCAAGCGGAGGAGGGCAGACGGTCGTCACCACCGGAAATCGCGAATGGCATTCCGGGATATGCGCATGCTCGGAAGACAAAAGATCATGTAATTATTGGCAAACACTCTGGAATATCTCCACTGTCATAAATTATGAATACTAGTTGTAGTGTATCATATGATGCACTCTTGAATATCTCCACTGTCATAAATTATGAATACTAGCTTGAGTGTATCATATGATACACTCTTCAATAACTCCACTGTCACATGATACTATCTTGAGTGTATCATTTGATACACTCTTGAATAACTCCACTGTCACATGATCCTATCTTGAGTGTATCATATAATACACTCTTGAATGTCTCCACTGTCATATGATACTAGCTTGAGTGTATCATATGATACACTCTTGAATAACTCCACTGTCACATGATACTATCTTGAGTGTATCATATAATACACTCTTGAATATCTCCACTGTCACGTGATAGCCTACTAGCCAATCAGTGCAACTTCTGTTCTGGAATTTATCCTAATTCCGATAACGCGTTTGCACTTCAAATACTTCACAAATAAAATTTGCACTCAAGATAAAATTGGCATTTCATTATCAAACATTAATCCAAAAATCTCGCAGAGGAATTTTTGGGGCTTCCTGCTCCAGTTTGTTTTTAGATAATGGAATTCCTCCTTAGACAAAATGACTGTTTATAAGATCACTTGATTGTAAACGATGGAAATAACTTTTGAAAAATCTGATCATTCCTTCCTTTCTCGTATCCAGTCTAAAGTTATGAATCTCCTTGTAACCAAAAGTCTTGCACATTTTCTGGTTTTCCATCTTCGTTTGTTCATTAATTGTTGTTTAAAATCTGTACTGCGTTTGAAAACTAAACAGATTGAAGATTTGATTTTTACTATACTGAAAAGGGCATCATCTTAGTTTCTTTTACTCGCACTGCAACCATGAAGAATCAAGCGTTCTCTGTGGTCTGGAATGGCCTTCCTTTAGACTTTAGAGCTACGCATACACCCTGGGACTCTACCAGAATTCTTTCCCCACTAAACTTAAGACTGTTCTTTTGGGGCGCGCTGGAGTCGGGAGCGCCTCTGAGTAGTTTTCATGAAGGGGCGCTATATATATACGCTTCAGAATGAATGAATGAATGAATGAATGAATGAACGAATGAATGAATGAACGAATGAATGAATGAATGAATGAATGAACAAATGAATGAACGAATGAATGAATGAATGAATGAACGAATGAATGAATGAATGAATGAATACTGCGTAATTAATGATTCTATGTTGTCTGATTTACTGTTTTAAAGGTTTGCTGGGTCTGTGCTGTCCGCTTTGCTACGCCTGCTTGATTGCGCAGAGGATCGGAGAGTTGGGATGTTCGCCGTGCGTTGCTGGCCTTCACCCACTGCGTCTTAAGACGAGACTTATGCTCGGAATCAAGGTATGTACCAGGTGCTACATGTAAGCGCGTTTTTACGACCACAGTGTAATTCAACGATAGGCGGATCTTTTTACTAGGCCCCATAGCCTCATTAAATGCGTGCGCAATGCGCATATACGTAGGCTACGTCATTTACTGGCTGAAGTTACTTGCATATCATATATCTGCATGTACAGGTTTGGCATTGAGTAGCATCATGTAGGCCTATCGATGTTTTGAAGGTGTAGCAAATTATATATAGCCTATATTCGTTTAATAGAAAAACCAAGTGACACACCGCACATGGGTAGTGGGTACATGAAGAGATATATAAACATTTGAGAAAATAAAACAGAAAGAAAAAAGTATTTGAAATGAAATCATTAGTAACGGTCATTCAGTTAGTCAGGCATATAAAGATAAGGGGAATGATTTTTCTTCTCGTCGGTATAATATACTTCTTCTGTCAAATTGACAGAAGAATCACGTGTGAAAGATGATGACGATGCAGCAAGATGCATAGGCCCTAGATGGTGATGTTGAAGTGAAGTAAACTGTGTGAACATTTTATTGAAACGAAATAAATTAATTACATAGTCATAGACCTATAGGAAAAGTTAACAAATAGCCTGCTGTGAATTTACATAGAGGTCACGCAGTATACCATTGTAGATATAGATCATGTTTTAAAGTATAAAACTAAGGCAAACACAGTTCAAGCTTAAGTAGAGCCTAATGGATTGGACGAAGGTTGCTCAGAAATTCAGGTAGCCTACTTCAATTCAAGATATATCACCAACATACGCGTCCGCCCTTCAGCCTGCAATGGTCCACTATTTGGATCTTCTTCTGGAACCGATTCTGACCTGTTCGCAGGTGAATTTAGATATCGATTTGAAAATCTACCAGTTCACAATTTTTTCATTTCAAATATATCTGCCAAGTCAGTTCATATGTCTTACTTTCCGCTTCAATTGTCCCAGAAGCAATTCATTTCCTTTGAGCAGACTACTGAGCGCATTGTTTTTACCACGCGATGTCGTTGATTAAAGGTCTGTTTATCTTTAAAAATATACCTACATCGCTTCACGGTTGCTGTAAATTTCGTCGGTATTTTTTCTAAACGACCCCGTATCTGTTTTTTCTTTTCGTTTATAATAGATCTATGCATGTGCGCATCCCGCTGTCTACCTTTCTATCTCTCTCGATATCTGTCTATGCATTTTCGCTTGTCGTTCTCAAACAGCGCGTGCGTTAAAATGTCTATAGCTTGGACTTTGTCGACAGAGATGTCCTAACCTCGTGCGCCTTATCTTGCCATTACCACTTGACGGATGTTTCAAATCGCCGCAGCCCATCGCCTTCCGGTCCTTCTATCCAAACAATCATCGTCCAAACTCTAGAAGCCTGTCTCTATACCGGCTAAAAGAAATAAAAGCAAAACCTCACTGTCCAAAAGACATCAGGGTCATCCAGTAGCGCCGCATATGCCTATATTATGCAGAGCAGCAGAGCTTGCTAAGTTTTCAACCTATAGGTTCTTCCTCCTCGTCCTCACCCTGCTCCTCTTTATGTTTCTAGGCCTACTTACTCATCCAGCTGTCCCTCCTTCTCTTCTTCCTCCTCCTCTTCATTCTCCTCCTTTTCCTCCTACTTTTCCTCTTCCTATACTCTGTTGTCTGTTATGTCCCCATCAATCTCACTCTTTTTGCCCACCCATTGGACTCTCTTTTATAGCCAAGTTTGACCCAAATCAAGAATCAGAACTCTACTACAACGCTCGTTGTCTACACAACTTCAGAGTGATCATTCATATCATCATCTAATCACAAACCAACACTTCTTTCTTGATGCTAGATTTAGTCTAGCATCTTAAACACATTTTAAAATTTGAAGCTAATAATTTATATCTTGGAACCTGTAGGCATGTGGTCTTTCTCATTATACATGTAGACCGACTTAAATCAAGCATGCAGAAATGTTTTGCACCGCAGCATACGAGTGATTATCTAGAATTGTGACCTTAGTATCTCTTTAAGGCTGCACGTCATAAGCTTCTGTCCTACGCTATTTTATATTCGTATCATTTGGTGCATACTGAGAAGTAGCCTATCGAAGATAGACCTACGTTTGAAATATATCTTTCGATTGCGGAGAGGATGTGAAAAAACCAACGATCTTGCGATTGACATTTTAATCGCTGTACCAACCTACATGGATGCACCTCTAGTCGAACGTTATGATAGTTTGCTATCTGTTGTTTTTTTGGCAACGATGCAGTCCACCTTTGGTCTAAAAATACGTACCAGTCCTGCGCTAACCCTCCTCCTCCTCCCAATACTCGAAATCTCCAGGGCAGACGACGCCTCGTATACATAACACCAGCTAGAGTTTAGAGGAGTCGGCTAGCATAACAAATATAGTCTATCTCTGGCCCTCTCCATCTCTGTCTCTCTCTCTCTCTCTTTCTCTGTCTCTTTCTCTCACTCTCTGTCTGTCTCTCTCTCAGTCTCTCTCTCACTCTCTCTCTCTTTCCATCTCTCTCTCTCGTTTTCTTTCGCTTTATCCTTCTCGCCACCCCACGCTCTCTGTCTCTTTCTCTCTCTCAGACACTCTTTCTCTCTCCCTCTCTATCTATATCTCTATCTCTCTATCTTTCTCTCAGTTACTCTCTGCAGTATCTCTCTCAGTTTCTCTCTCACTTAGTATCTCGTTCTCTTTCAGCCTCTCTCTCTCTCTCTCAGTATCTCGTTCTCAGTCTCTTTCTCTGTGTCTGTTTGTCTGTCTGTCTGTCTATCTGTCTGTCTCAGTCTCTTCCTGTGTCTCTCAGTCTCTCTCTGTCTCTTCGCTCTTATATTTGCAGCGCTCATGCAGCACATGCCTTGTGTTTTATTAGCGCCACACAGTTCTGCAGATGTATACACTGCGTGGTGCAGGCCTCGGCGCTCAGCGGCGGCGGCTCTGCAGTCGGCGGCAACGGTCTGGCTCTGCAGGCCCGGTCGACTCCCGCAAAGGCCTGAAATAGGGAGCATCCATACACCCATCCATTACACTCCAGCAGTGCTGCAACTTAACGGCTTATATATACAATATAATGCAACATATGCACACCATGTTGCATGCATACAACACGCACGAACGCACACGCACACTCACACACATGCACACGTACACGCACATGTACACGCATATATTTATATGACATATGCTCAGCATATGGACAATGTCAGACGATCAACTTTTTGTACCCGATGACCGGGCTGTGACCTGGCCCGCTTCGCTAAAGGTCAGGTTGTTTGCAGAGGATTGTTTTGAATAGATGGCTTTCTGTTCAGGGTGGGGGGATTCGAAACGCATTTTCACACGGCAATGGCCCTGCCATGGTAAACAGATCATTTTGTTTGGACGTCGTTCCTTTGTTTTCGATATTCCGCCTAAGTCCAGCAGGAAACGTATAAATCGTTTAAAACAAATCCAGAATTTCCTTTTGGGATTGTTTTCCTTAACGTCGGTCGTTATATTATCCTCGGAATAAAACAAGGTTTCATTCTGAAATTGTCTTAAAGTCTATACCATAATCCTGGTCTGTATGTAAGCATTTGTCTTCGTTTATGGCAATGATCATTGACCAATCCAACCCCAAGGTTTGTGGGTATAGGCCCTACAGGGCAATGGCAGTCTCAGTGGGGTGCTGATTTGTGTGTCCCGTGCCCTCCCTCGGTTGCCTCATTTCGCGATCTTTCGTGTTTCTTTTGTCTTTCGCAATTAAATTTTTGATTTCAATCAATAGGCATTCTCTATATTTACGGACGTAAATAAAGCGCCTCTCATGATCATGCAACCTATAATTAGTTGCAGAAAAAATAATGGAAATATTGTAATCGGAATTGCAAGTTTCTGCAAAAGCACCACTTGAAAGCTAGGTGCAGGGCAACAGCTTATTGATGAGCGCTGCGTCTAATCAGCGGGGTTGTATACTTGATGGAGTAGCAAATTGACACCAGTAGGCCTATTACACATACCTGTAACATCAATCAATTATTATTGGATGTCTTCTCTATCTATAAATAAACCTTCTATTTCAACATAAGTTTCAAATAACCTAAAGTCTGCAGATTAATTGGCGACCGTGATGAGAATATAAATCACTGCATCAGCAAAAGGTTGTGCACCCTCTGGTGCAGAGAAGACATGTTTCCAATAAAAATGCTCACGCCCCTTGCTTATCACGTAAGCCAAGCAGTATCACGGGTCTTATATTCGACGCATGCAGAGTCAATCTGCCCCACGCACTTGAACTTTGAACTTTGTGTGGAATTTTCGCCACACCTAAAGAAGATGTAAATAAACGAAACTGATCATCTGTGACTCCGACAGATTCTCATAATAATATTATTATCTCTACATCGTCGTGTCATTGCAGCAGCCGTTCACATGAATTTTTACGCATACGGTATACGTGAATACACCCTGCAAATGCTAGCACAGAATACGATGTATAGATCTAATATATATATAATATACATGTAAAATATAATAATAAAATAGTCATATATATAAATTGGTGTTTATTATTCGAACAAGTAGAAATATTAATGCATACATCAATCAGCCAACTATAATTTATTTAGGCTATCCCAAGAAACAAAGCAACCTGAATTCATAATAATAAAACACATTGCATTTATAAGTATAATCTTTGTGGTATACTGCTATCATTATACATTTATACATATAATGGGGCAACAGGCTCACCCGAAGGGATAGATGGATTGATTGATGGATGGATGGATAGATTGATTGATGGATGGATGGATAGTACATGTTAAATTCTGTATCATTCTTGTTTTTGTCTTTCCAGGGCACCATCTGCAAAGATTGCTGCGCGTCCACCTTCTGCGGACCATGCGTTCTGTGCCAGATCGGTCGTGAACTGGACACGGCTGGGTGGCCCAAGTAATCACACCATGACGTCGACGACCCTCGTGTACTCTTTCTGCTGCTGTTCTGCTTTGCGATGTGTCTTAAAACCACCGCTGTTGTTGTGGTTGTTGTTGTTGTGGTTGTTGCATACGGCAGCAGAGGAGACGCAGTTCGTCCGTTATATTTTCTTTTCTTTCTTCTTCTTCTTTGTTTGTAGAACAGAGTTTGTATTAAGTTATCCTTCAGCCGCCTTTATCGCTTCTTGCTTTATGACCGTAACGCGAGTTAATCAATCTGTCCTCCATCGATGGGTGAGACCATAATTATTAATTATGTGTAGACCGGATCGTTATCTGACGATTTTTGTGGTTATCTTCCAGACTTTGTTACACAGCTGTTGTTAAATCGGAAGATTTCTTAGAGGAATGTTGAAAAAACTCGAATTGCATAACACAACAACAGCACATTGGGTAGAGGAATGACCTTCGCAAATTGAGCAACTTCAGGGAGGGGTTATCTAACAACAGGACAACCTGACTGTCAAGAAAACAACCTGACTGTCAGAGATACAACCTGAATGTCAGGGAGACAACTTGACTGTCAGGGAGTCACGATAAACTATAAACTACAGAGTGAACAGCTTATATATGAGAAGATGACTTTACACAAGACGAGAGATGCCTTCACTCTAATCGATGACTGTAAGTAGAAGGAGAACTGCCAATTGGACAGAGAAAGAGCAGCAGAACAGCAGAAAGAACACGCAACTAATCTATCCAGAACCTCAGGTTGCTATAAAAAAAGTCTCTTGGCAAATATCGAGAAGTTTGCGATAAACAAGCAGATGATCTTGAACGAGATCCATCGTTTGCAGGGTCTACCGAAGAGTCTTGCTTTGAAGAAATCGACTGAGTGCCGTCCTATACAGGTCGATGATAAATAGTCCACCGAATGACTTAAACAGTCTGGGTTAATCGATCACCGAAAAAGTTGCAAGGAAGGATTCAAATGAAAAAACAGCGATTCAATTCCTCAGAGGGGGTTAAAACAAACCGCTCGTGTATAACTCGAGAAGGCGAAAGCTGTTCCATTAAGACAACACTGCCCCTTGCTACCTGTATTTACCACGAGTATTTAAACCGAATTACCTGATGATTTGCGCTTTGATAACCATCCCTATACTTGCTAATGCAACCCACATGAGGTCATATTAGTTGACGTTCGTAGGTTAGAGCTCTACATTGTGGACATTGCATTGTTCTTAGCTAAACTTAGTTGTTATTTAGGACTATATTTTAGTCCTTTATATAATAAGGGGTCCATGTCTTGGTCAGCAGTTTGTGAGTTGTTTCTATTGAAGGCATAGTCTTCAGCTGATCACTGATATGATCCCGTTGTGCCTTTAATCGCTGTGGTGCTGTTGTAGCATTTTTTGGTGCCGTAGTAACTTGTGCTGTGTGTGTGTGCGTGTGTGAGTTTATGCATTGCATTGTTGGACTTTATTGCGCGGGCATTTCAGACGTTAGCAATTATTATAGGCTTAGCTTGTAAACTGATTAGCGCTGGTTTGCTCACCAAAGCATAAGTGCCTTCTTAATTATAAGATAAACAAAACTAGGCCTAATGTTAAATTCAACAGTCTTTCATTTCACTTTCTGTTAGAAAGAGTTTATTCGAAATTTCTATTATCAATTTTTCATACAACGTTTTATTTTTCATACGAATCATTGCTTATTGGTGACGAATTTTCACGAGTAAAATACTCGGCACTTTAGCACTACACTAGGCAGGTTCTATTAGGCCAAATACTTTTGTCTTAAAAAAACCGCAATTATAAGTATTCGGCTTGGTTCATCGAAAACTGCAGTAACTTTGGCACTTGCGTTAAATTGTTCAGTTGAACCTGGTTAATTTAAGATTTATAATTATTTTTCAATTATCTTAGACTAAGTATTAGCCGGCTTGGTAACAGTTTAATACCGAGTCAAGTAATTAACTTTTATGAAAACCTTGAATTGTGACTGCTTTTAATGCATGTTTGCAGATATATGTAGTATTGTTGATTTTTTTGGCAAAACTGTTGCTTCATTTTTCTGATTTCCTTATTTCAGAAATAGTACTTATCATGTTGAGTTTGCACATCACTGCTGCCGTTAATTAATAATAACTGGTCTGGCGCAGTCTTGTAGTTTCTGTACGTCTGCCATAACGAAAAAGCACCTGAAACTCCGCGTACACCCTCGCTCCTATCCATCAACAAACGGCTGTCCTAGACGTCACAGGGTCGCCCATTCCTAACTCACTACTGCCATCCACGATTAGCTCTGATTCATTTTGACTACCTGTTGGCTTCCAGTCAATTATTGTCTAGAAAAACGATTTACCAAGTGTAGCAAACTTATTTTGAATGTTCAATTAACAGTCGCAGTCAACCGCGTATGGTGTGATGTTTGACACAGCACATCATACACTGTTCATTGCGGTGTAATAAATCAACTTGTGAGTACTCAGCTGCTGAATATTCATGTGATGATTCAACTGCTGAATATTCATGCGATTATTCAGCTCGTGAGTACTCAGTTGCTGAATATTCATGCGATGATTCAACAGCTGAATATTAATGCAATGATTCAACTGCTGAATATTCATGCGATAATTCAACAGCTTAATATTCATGCGATGATTCAACTGCTGAATATTCATGCGATGATTCAACTCGTGAGTATTCAGTTGCTGAATATTCATGTGACGATTCAACTGCTGAATATTCATGCAATGATTCAACTGCTGAATATTCATGCGATGATCCAAAACCTGAATATTCATGCAATGATTCAATACCTGAATATTCATGACCATCAGTAGTTAGGAATGTTGGCGTCAACCCTCGACTTTCTTGCAACGACAGCGTTGCTGTTCGTCGGTACAAAGCAGATGAAACACATTTCGTCCGTTCATCTGTCTTCACCGTCGACACAGATCAAGTCTCAGTGCATAGCATAGCAAGACATACCATGCAGATAGGAGCGAGGGGTCATGACCTGCGGAGGGGGTGCAATCAATGTTCCAGAAGAACATTGCAGAGATTCCACGGACGGTTAATGTTCCAAGTTGACGCTTTCGACGACTTGGAACTGAGACTGGTAGACGGATTTCTCGTTGTCGATGACTTATCGTACTTTGATATTATTGACTGAATGCAGACTACTACTACTCAACCGATAATTAATTTATTTTTCACTATGCACAATTTTACATAGGCTTGCTTCTGTTTAGCCTTGTCTTTTGCTCGTTTACGTGGGATACGTGGTGGCAATTACAGGGGCCATTTCGGTTCAGCACTGTCTTATTGGTCAATGGTTCTCGAACTGTCACCGACTTATAAGTCCTTTAAGGAAAAGTGGTCGAGTAAGCGGAATGGTGTGATACTGCTCTCCGAAATGGCCACTGTGTGATGCTTTCTGAATTACAGCTATATTATTTATATTGGACAGCGAGATGTTTACGTAGGCCTAAGCCTTGATCAGTCGAACAGCATTGGAATAAAGTTTGTTTTGAGCTTTAATGCAAAGAATGTGATCCGAGCATGTGCATGACATCCTGCGATGTGCTATCTTAATCATCATGTTCACAAAAATTAAGTTGATAATTTGCTCTTCGTTTGACGTTTAAGTCGTCCTAAAGAGCTTTGTAATTTGACATTTAGTCTATTACATGTTTGTCGGCATGAAGGCTATAATTGCAATGATGAAAGGACTGGGAAATGCACAAAATATGGCTTCGAATCAGATTGGGAGGACCGCGTTTATTTGATATGAAGATAATATTTTTGGTCTCCACCTAAAAAAAGAGGAATTCACGTGACCTGCTTCAAGCGGACCCTTGATTGGCTGAGGCAGAGGGGAATCTGGGTCATTGGCTTGTATTGCTGGGAACGGGAGATGGAAAACGACTGGAATGTCATAAACAACAAGGCAATTGAACCTTGCCTCTTCCGCTGGAGGATCTAGTTTTATGGAATGGAAATGAACTTGAATATCCCACTATAATTATATGTCGACGTTATAACCTGCTAAATACTGCTGCATGTTAGCCTGTAGATTCGTCTTTTTTGTGCTAATATTATTATAGAAACTTATGTATACGCCGAGCAGGCCTAAGCGGTTTTGTTGCTATAGACGAATATTGTTGTGTGTGCCACTATAATTGTTACAGGACTTAGTGTTTTTTCAATTAAACTTAAGGAACTAAAAATGTCTTGCGGATTCTGATTGTGGCGGCGGCATTTGTTATATTATTTTATATTCATGACCCTATGAAGATGCTTTCCAACTCTCTGACCTCCTCTGTGGCATGAGTTAGTGTTGATAGCATTTGCTTTATATATGCCAGCGCCAAACAGAATACAAAGTGCTATATACTGCGATCAGCTAATCAATTCCAATAGCACATAAAATGTCCTTTAGTTGTGCAAATGAAAACTCGATGGAGCATAGATAGACTATCATCTTTTCTATATCATCTTTTCGCATCTGTATGGTTAATTCCTATATCAGCCTGATGACTAAAAAAAGTCATCAGTTTTCCGGTGGAAAATCAACGAATTTCTTGCCTACCTGAGACCCAAACATTTGGCCCCCTTTGAAAATTTGAAACTTTCTGTATCCGCTCCATATTGTCCATCTCAGAATTGTCCGGCGACGAATTGTCCGGGAACCAGAGGAGAGTGAGGGCAGAGGAGAGTTAGATTAGGAGGTAGATAGGCGGACGAGCAGAGGCTTACAATCGGATGTAATGTGCTTCGTAACTTAAAGCATGCTTGATTTGAATGCTGTGTTGAAGTGTTGATTCGTAGATCTAAGTTGGACATGTGATCAACGAGAGGCAACTAATTAGTAATTACCTCTCAACATGACATTAAGCCAA
The DNA here is from genome assembly GCA_945859605.1 of Lumbricus rubellus. Lineage (NCBI taxonomy): Eukaryota > Metazoa > Annelida > Clitellata > Crassiclitellata > Lumbricidae > Lumbricus > Lumbricus rubellus. The sequence continues at coordinate 22,383,595 of OX243815.1, read as the reverse complement.
TAGTTAATAATTCATAGTGCAGCACAAACATTAGCGAACGTATGATTGGTCACTGGTATCTGTACGGAACGTAAACAAAATATGATGATAGCGATGATTATGACATTGATGATGATGATGATGATGATGATGATGATGATGATGATGATGATGATGATGATGATGATGATGATGACGACGACGGCAAAGACGACGAGGACGACGACAATGATGATGATGAACATTGATGGCCCTAAATAGTGTTGTAGTAGATGAAAGATGACGGTTTGTAGCTTAGCTAGCAGCGTCGATGACCTCATGACGACCTCTCAAGCGGATCATTTAGGGCGGAGATTCGCTGACTATAATGCAGCCCTTATATCCTTATAAATCATGGCTTCATCGATTCTTTCGTCTTGTTTGAAACAGACATCACAAAGGCCTCATATTTTAAAACAAACGGTTTACGGTGATCTCGCATTATTAGCTGCCTATTGAACAGTTGTATTAAGCATCCTACTGAGGTTTCTGTTCTTTTTGCTAATTATAACAAAAAAGGCGCTATAAAAGGTTTCAGTTGTCTTTAGCTAACTGTCTGAGGCTGATATTTGATTTGGATTTTCTCAGAATCGTTGCAATCTTCACCGATAGGCTGTCCTTTGTCAGTGACGCGTCCTTGTCCTTCTTTTTACCCTTCGCTCTCCGTCTCTCCTTCCTCGGGGAATCCCCATCATCATCCCCTTCCCCATCCGACTCGTCGCTCGTCGAGCTCGGCATGGGAGTGGCGCACTTGATGAGCTCGTTGACGACGTTGATGTCATTCGCCAGATCGGCCAGGTTGCTGAGGATCGAAGGATCCTTGCCGATCTTGTTCAGTCTCTGTGCTGCCACTCCTTCCATTGTTCTTCGCATCAGTGGATAGCGTTCGAGCACCGATGCAAAGTGCTCGACGGACAGAGAGAAGAGGTTGCAGTAGGTCTCCGCTCGAACACTCGCCATTCGTTTGCTGTTCGCCAGTAAACAGATCTCTACAAAACGAAGGCAATGAGTAAAGATCAGATGGAGCAAAAGCTAGAACAAGCAATTAAGAATTAACTCAACGTCGTTTATATTAACTCATAGGTAGGCTCTAACGATTACTAGGAGAGCCGTGTGTCCAAACTGAAACCATTCACTTGTGATCATCAGATCAAAGTCTCAGCGCCGTTTTGCTATGTTAGCGTACAAGTTCAATTTCAGGACAGTTAGTTCAAGACGGCCAAAGATTTACTCTTGCAGAAAATATTTACAGACAACCACTCAGTAAGCAAGCAAGCAAGCAAGTAAGAAATAAGTAGCAATTTATTAAGCACGAGGTTGTCAGTTTGATTCTATCGTGGCGCCATCTCGTCATTCGTTATAAACTAATCGGCCCTATGCGTGAGAAGTCTGATCCTAAGCGATGATCTTTACCTCCGAAGTACGACCCATCGGAGAGACTGGTGGCGACCTCTCCGTTCAGAGTGATGACGTCGACGATGCCCTCCTGAATGAAGTACATCTTCGTTCCGATGCTTCCTTCGCGGATGATGTAGTCTCCTGGTTGGAACATCTCGTAGCGAAGGTTCGTGACAACGTCCGTCACGAAGTCTGGATCGGCGTGAGCGAAGAACGGAACGGAAGCGACAAGAGCACGACAGTTGAAGTTGATGATCTCCTGTTGAATAATAAATTAATAAAACATTCGCTAAAAATCTCATTCAGAAGTCTATTAGATCGATTGTTTTGTGATAACATTCGTGCATTCTACATTTCTGTGGAATGCGATGACTAAATTCGGTTAAAAGATTCTTCAATCACAAAGCTATAATTGTAGTTTTGCAGGTAAGGCGGATAATCAGCTTGCTAGCCAGGCAATCGGTCAGCCAGTTTGGCAGCTAGTCAATCAGTAAGTTGGTCAATGTCTAATAGTCAGTCAGTCATTCAGTAAGTCATTCAGTAAGTAATTCAGTAAGTCAGTAAGTCAGTAAGTAAGTCAGTGGTAAGTCAGTAAGCAAGTAAGTAGGTCAGTCAGTTGGTCGGTCAGTCAGTGAGTCAGTCAGTAAGTCGGCATAGCATCTGTCTAATGCATAGGTCTGTTTAATAAGAAGTGAACCTTTCTCAGGCATTCGTTGACTTCTGCAAGTATACTCGTCTCATCGAACATCTTTCCTTGGTAGCGATGCTCGTAGTAGTCGGCGATCTTTCGACGCATATTTCTCGGAAGTTTGCGATATGTCATGTACTCTTCAACCTGTTTGAACTATTACATACAACACCAACACAACACAAATCATTCTATGAAACAACGGAACCTAGTGTTAGGCCCCCGTTCATATATAAAATTCTTGTAAATTTATTTTTATGGTCCATCCACTGTGCACTTAATTTTTGTCTCCACCCTTCGTTTTTCCTCCATCAAGAAAAACAAACGGAAATGAGGCACGAGGAAACGAGGTAATTCCTCCAAGAAGAGAAAGATACAGAGAGACATATTTGCACTGAATGAATAAAGTAGGCGGTGTATGCCGAATAAAAAAACAGATTTAAATACATTTGCCTAACTCCTGGTTGGCGCATTAAGTTGTTCAACGTTAGGTTGGGTTTTTATCTTATGTAATGCTATAATCATTTAAAATAAGATCATACGCTACACGAATAGCTAGTTACAAACCCATGCACTGGGGAAAGACTGCTATAAATAATTACATGTGAAAAACCTGAGGTTCGAATCCACCTCGCCACGTAAGAACCTTGGGCAAGTCCTTCACTCACAATTGCTCAGCGCTTCGGCGTAAAACTCCGATGCAGTGTCCGCTCTGCATTTGGAAGCGCCTCTGAGTAGAGAGAGCTTGAAGGGGCGCTACAACAAGTGCACATACACACAAATTCCGCAGGTCAACTGTTAAACTGGGATTTTTTTCTTCGATGACCCTTCCCCAGCGGGATGTCCATCCCTTTAGCGCCCTCTTTGTAGACATTACATGCATATTTTCTACTTTTGCTGTCATCTTGTGTTTTTTGGTTGCAATAAAGTGAATTGATTGATTGATTGATTGATAAACCATTACGAATGATGTTTAAACTTGGCGCTGTATATGCGTTATAATTATGTTGAAGTCCACTGACCTTCTCCCTGTAGAGTCTTCTGGAAGTGTCGAAGGACTGGATGATGGTTGTTGAGTGACCGACAAACAGAGCGTAGCACGTGGCACCGGTCAGCATACTGACCGTGGTCAACCAGACATCGGTTGTGCTCTGCGGAGGGTAGCGACCGTAACCAATGCACAGCATATGAGACAAAGCTTTGAACAGCGACCACGTGTATTGCTCCTCCCAATTAGAGTCCTATACATGTATATATGCACAAACAGAACAGATATTTCTTCATTGCATCCTACGATGGGTACCTAAGCATTGGGGGGCCAAGATGAGCGCCTGTTCCTCCTGCATGCATTCACATCTGAACATTTTGACCCACATCGGACTGTGATGGCGTGTCTTACTTACAGTTACAATAGACTTGTGCAACTGAGAAATTTCTTCCTTTCCCTTTTTATGAACACTAAATGCCAATACTTCAGTTTAACATAATATTATATCTCTGAATTCTAAAGTTGTCCAGATGGTTTAAGTCAAACCACGACAATAATTACGAGTCAAAAAGGTGTGCAACGCATCCGGCTGACCGCACGGAACTTTCCGATTCTTTATTTACATACAGACAGGCATAATTTTACAGCAGCTCTTGTCATAATGGTGCTAACCTGTAATTCCTCGATGGCTATCCAGCTGTCACTCGGGAAGTCCTGCAGCATCGGAACGAGCCACTGGAGACAACCGTTCCAATGACCAAGCAGCAGAATCAGACAGACGAGGTTAAAGATGCGCATGAAATTACCGGCAACAGCAAGAAACTGTAAACGACAAACGCAGAGGATTATAGGCCATAACATTATATATATATATATGTATATATATATATATATATAATACACTTCAAGTACGTTTTATACTCACATCGAGAAGCTTCAAAGTTGCAGAACAGCCTAATGTCGACTCACTGATGCAATGCAAGATCTATAGCATCGGATGGATAGATGTACTGATGGATGGATGGATCTTCACATATATACGTAACTACACACATACTTATATACATTATATATTACATACATACATACATGCATGCATGCATGCATGCATAGTGCATGCATAGTGCATACATACATACATACATACATACATACATACATACATACATACATACATACATACATACATACATACATACATACATACATACATACATACATACATACATACATACATACATACATACATACATACATACATATGTGTATATACATACATACATATGTGTGTGTATATACAGTATATATAGTGTATCTGATGGTAAAGGATTTTGCCTTTTAAATGGGGTGTATCGTACGTGTAGCTTAGCAACGACAAGCTTTGGGTTCAATGTAAATAGCGTCAACGGTAGTAGGTCTATTCAAATAGGGTCATATATATTATATTGAACGCCGATAATGCTCCCTTTACAGAACAAATGAGAAGATATATATATATATATATATATATATATATATATATACAAATTATACATATAAGGAAGAGAAAGAACTGAAGTGGATAAATAAGGCAATTAATTCGCTGCAGCGAACGAATACAGAATTGGGAAGAGAGCGTTTTAAGTTTGCAATCACGAATCTATTGCAAATTGCTTTTCAGTCGTGACGGGAATTCCGTTGTTGTGCGGTCGTTGTACAGTTACATGGTGAGATAGAATCAAAATAAACGAGCATTCGTGCGTTACCAATAGAAGATGCACGAGTGTTCTAAAGCATGAAGCTTTACTGCGTATGTATTTAGGGATCAGTTTCCCTCCTTTTGCTCGTTTTATTGTGGACTATTATAGGACCGCTGCTCGTAAATTCGCGGACAACGGTAAAGACTAAAGAGAGAGGCGAAGGAAATGCGGTCGAGAGAAGTTACCGGGGAAATGGATTTGCTCAGCTTTCATCTCGCTTTGTGTAAGGACGACGGCGACTGCAGTGTCAAGTGAAATTAGAGCGAAGAAGAACAGGAGAAGGAGAAGACAAGAGAATAATACGACGTCTGCTAATGCTCGGTTTTACACAGCAACGCCATCTAACGATGGAGGAGAAGGGAGGGAGGAGGAGGACGACGACTAAGAGGACGAGGACGACGACGAGGAGGACGAGGAGGAGGAGAAGGACGAAGAGGATAAGCAACGCCATATAACGAAGAAGGAGGAGGTGGAGGATAAGAAGGTGGAGGAGGAGGATAACGAGGAGGTGGAGCAGCAGGAGGAGCAGGAGGAGGACGAGGAAGACGAGGAGGACGAGGATGAGGACGAGGAGGAGGACTAGGAGGAGGACTAGGAAGACGAGGACGAGGACGACGAGGGTGACGAGAAGAAGGACGACGAGGAGAAAGAGAAGGACGAGGAGAAGAAGAATTAGGAGGAGGAGGAGGACGAGGAGAACGAGGAGAAGGAGGAGGAGAACGAGGAGAAGGAGGGAGTCAGCTAATTACAGGCTGAGTATAGATACGACCTCTGGTTAATGATGAGAAGCTGGCGAACGGTCGACGAAAGAAACCCTCGAAGCAGAAAAGGAGCTTCATAAAAAACTAAAGCTACAGACTACTTTCCAATCCGATTGCGGCGAGAATGTGGCCGCTGCAGAGTAGTAAACGGACGAAGTATGGGCAAACAACGTCACACGGATTTAATGGAGAAGCATAGATTCAGATTCCGTTCATTATCTATGGCCGAGAATCTAATGAGAAAATCTTTTCGTGCTCCGACTGGACCGTCGTTGGTCGCTTTGAAATACAATAGATCTATTATTATGCAATATAACTGAAATTGTTAAACTGTCCTTTTCAAAGACTAGAGTTCTAGAGGTTAACCTTGCGATATTAAATGTCATTAAGAACATAATCATCTGTCAGTCTAACTTTCACGTCAATTAAGTCTGCTAGCAGTATAATACCAATGTCCTACGAAGTAGACCTACAATTCTATCAGGTCTTATTCTGCTTATTCTGATTTGACCGAAAGAGACTTCTTCTTCTTCTTCTTTAGTGTTCTGCCCGCTGTTCTGGTCGCTTTGAAATACAATAGATCTATTATTATGCATGCATAATAATAGATCTATGGTATTGCAATATAACTGAAATTGTTAAACTGTCCTTTTCAAAGCCTAGAGTTCTAGAGGTTAACCTTGCGATATTGAATGTCATTAAGAACATAATCATCTGTCAGTCTAACTTTCACGTCAATTAAGTCTGCTAGCAGTATAATACCAATGTCCTACGAAGTAGACCTACAACTCTATCAGAAGGTCTTATTCTGCTTATTCTGATTTGACCGAAAGAGACTTGTACACTTCTTCTTTAGTGTTCTACCTTTAGGCAGGTCCAAGATTCCAACGACACCATTCTTGTCTAATCTGTGCTTTTTTTCTTGATTTCTTTATATCATCGTCTCGTTTCTCTGTCCATCATCCAGTCCATCATCATCTTTCTCGGTCATCCTGGTGGCTTCTTTCCCTCCATTCTTCCCTCGAGAACAGTCCTCAAGAGCGAATCTCCCCTCAGCATGTGCCCAACCAGTTTATCTGCCTCTTCCTTTTAGAAACTTATAATAAAACCCATTTGTCTGCTTTCATTTAATGATTTAATCGTTTAATTATGGTAAACTCTGCAGTTGTCTAATGCGTCGTGTTTTAAAGCTACGTTCTGGGCACTAGCTTATTCACAAGCGCTATGTCGTGCCAACTGGAGATGCAGATATGCCAAGTGCAAATCTGAGTCTGCATTTTGCCAGATAGATGAGAGAGACAAAAGGTTGGAGCATGGTATACGAACTTTTGAATGTTACGCGTGGGATAATAAGTAGATGAGTCTAAGGCAGATAGCGACGGATGAACGGTCGTAGGCTATTGCATGGTGGGATAACTCAGGCTCGGTGAAATTCGGAGGAAGTTCGTTCCAGGTCGAGGTGCAATGCCATGGCATATGATGAATCGGCTGGAAACTTGAGTTCAGCAGTGACTCGTGTATGGAAGAGACTGACATGGACGGAGAATCGGGTAGACGAGGATTGACTGGATGATAGAGAATTCGCCAATGCACTTGGGTTTCAAGTATTGTATTTGTAGGCAGTTGTAGGTTAGCGATAGGCCTACCGGTACGTGGAGTCGTGGAAGTGGGTTCTCTCTTAGGACTTTTCAACCAGTGGAGTGATTATAAGACCGTAGACGGGAGTTTATATATACACATGCATAATATGTGTAATATTTTGTGTATACAATGTCCGCATGTAGGCCTACACGTGTGTGTACGCATTATATATGGCCTATGTGTTTGGCATGTATTTATATATGTATTCATGCATGGCATGCATGCGTGTATATAGGCGGCTTTATTATCTATAGGCCTATTATACTAGGTATATGATTGTCACAGGATACACAACGAGACAGTGTCATTTGCAATCGCAGTGACAACTGCCGTCATTACAGACAAAGTGAAAATCGTCGTCTGCACGCATAGGCCTATTCAATTGTTCTATTCAAAACACTAACGCACACACACACAACACACAAAACACACATACACACAAATACATACACACAAATACATACAAACACATATATATATATATATATAATTATATGTATATATATTGATCGCCTTCCATTTCCCAGTCAGTGACATTGGGGTCTCGTTGAGTGATTGACTAAAGAAGAAAACCATTTTGTAATTGGACGTGCACGATTGCGTTCTTCGCAGCAATCTCGTTTTTTCTGTCTTTATCGCATGCAAACACCCGACGAACATGTATAGAGGTCCCATCAATAATCTACTTCATGGCCTATATATATAATTATATATATATACATATATATATAACGCATATTTAATTAAACATAGACTGAATGCTATTAATAGGCCTGTAATGTTATGTCTATTTCTCTGAGTTTTGTCAGGGTCATATATTAGATCTATAAGATGACTACCTTACTCACATTGGGCGCTCGTTTCAATTATTGCACCAGACTCATGTCAAGTCAGTTTTCTGTAGCTATAACTTATAGGCCCTATTAATTTTGATTTATAGCGAATAGAATGTTCGTCTTACTTACTTGACCAATGTCCTTCAATTCAGATCAGCGTTTACCAGACGAAAAAACAAAAAAAGAAACAGATTAGACATTCAATCAATGAATTGT
>OX243815.1:22297810-22370310 GCA_945859605.1 Lumbricus rubellus | reverse complement strand
ACGGTTGCAATCGAAATGGATTGGGTTGTACGGAATGATTGGGAACGACGTTGCATGTAAGAGACAAGCAAAGTTGAGGAGAGGGGATCGAAAATTTAAAAACAAACAGCTTTCCAGAGTCTAGACGATTAATTATCTATCATAGTTTTATGATCGACAGTATTAGCAGACAGAAAATGACAAAAGATTTATAAGAGCAATTTTTTTCATTTTCCATCGTAATAATAATAATAATAATAATAATAATAATAATAATAATAATAATAATAATAATAATAATAATAATAATAATAATAATAATAATAATAATAATAATAATAATAGTAATAATAATAATAATGGTGATGATGATTCTGCACTACTGTCGTATGTATGGGGCCTATGGGCCCATGTGTAGGCCTATATGCACACATGATGCATAATTTTCTGTGGAGTTGGTGTGAACTGGTCTATTTTAAGCAGCCGACCATTTGCATTCGGTGCTCAAATTATGCGAATCGAACTCTAGGGATGTGTAAAACGGGAAATCGATGGATTAAGATCTTCATTATGGAACATCGTCGTCGTCGTCGTATACGTACATGTAGACCATGTGCAATGCAGTGCAATGCAATGCAATGCATGCATGACCTAGATCTTCGAACGATGAACGGCACGATATAGGGCAATATCGAGCCATACTGGTGATGCAGAATAAGTCGAGTAATCCCAGTGGTTGTTCCTCGTTTTGCATTTCCAGTTTCCACCTCAATGCGTAGATAGAAGTACTGTACCGGTATACCAAAGCTAAGATAATGTGGACATACATAGATAGCTTGCAAATGCGCATAATAAATGTAATTATTGCCGTGTTGTGATTTATTTTTAATTGATCTAGAGTTAGGATAATGCGATAAAGTGGGTTTCGATTGAGATGAGGTCAAGTGCATGCATGAGTTCCATCTGATAAAAATGGGTCAAACTCAAAATAATAGGCTACTATTAAGGGAACCGATGAGACCATAATAAGTATTATTTGATGACGGTGTATAGGGCTATACCGCTATATAGGCTAATGAATTGGTTGGATGTCATCATATCTTCTTCATATGCAAGACACACTGCAAGATGAGACAATTAAGAGGTTAGACCAAACGATAACTTAGCTGCCATGTCTGTTCTTTTTGTTATCTCCCTCTTTTTCTCTGTATCTTCACCTCATTTCTAAATTCTACCGTGTTTCGTCCCTTTCTCTTTCCTCCTTCCCCTCTTCCTGATCATTCCCCTCCTAGTTTTTCCCGTCTCCCCAAATTTAGCATTTTGCTCAATCAGCTTATTTTGTAGGACTGGTGAGAAGACATTCGTTTATGAGATCAGATGAGATGATGATGATGATAATACATTGCTATATAATATATATATATGATAATATATTGTTATATAATATATGATGATAATACATTGTTATATAATATATTCGATAATACATAGCTATATATAATATATGTGATAATACATTGCTATAATGTTGTTATGACGATGAAGCGCTGCAGAGGATGTTGTTTATGTCTAACCTGCGTGGATGAGTTGGATGGAGCTGGCATCTGGAGACAAGATGAGAATGATGTAATCGAGTGGAAGCGAACTAATGAGATCCAATAGGAACCAGGTCTTCAGGTAATGCTTCGCGATGTCTCGCGGCTCCAGGATTATGTCGTCCGCAAAGTTATCGGCTATGATGCCTGCAAATGAGAAAGTTATCTAGTTACATGTAGGCCTATGTCCTTTGTATTGTGCTGTATTATCCCTATAAATTTATATAGCGCATCTCACAGTATGCAGCAATCAGAGGCGCTCCCAGTGCCTGAGACAATGAGAGAAAAAGTGTTCTTGAAACAACAAAGAGAGGCACTTGGACAGCCAATTATTAATAAGGAGGAACGCGTGGACGGAGGAAGGTGGTTTCACAGTGCGTGACCAATTAAAGCGAAGGCTCGCATTTTGGTCATTAGTACAATGTGCGATCCATGTGAATATTATAGCACGGTGAATAAAGACAGTTGTCTTTTTTTAAGAAACCGGATGGTATGCTTATGTTCCATCAACGACCTTTCTTTCTCAATCTCGGCATACGACGGTTTGCATAGGTTCTCTTCCCTTCAGTCTTTACGATGTAAATACATGCTGTGATGTGAATTTGGCTGGTGTTTAGCATTCGCAGACAATAAACTAACATGTTTACACCAGGTGCGGTGGATTGAGGTAAGGCAGAAAGAATTGCAAAGAAAAACAAGGCACGGCGCATGGCAAGCACGTGTGACACGATTAGAGAGTGTACATTGTGTAACGTGTAGGGCTTGGTTGCGAACAGACTTACATGTGGCATAATTGTTAATGTGATGGGACCTTGGCAAGTCCTGTGCATACAACTGTCTAAAGCCAACTATTAATGTCTAGCGGTGCTTAATGCGCAACCAAATCAACAACAACAATCATTATTATTATTATTATTATCAATATTTTTTACCCGAGGTATCAATGATTATCCCTCAGGATTTGTAAAAATTATTTCAGGAGTATTATTATTACTGTTATTGCTCTAATGGCAACAATAATAGGCCTACTCTGAATTTTTCTACGAAGCTTTGCAAGACAGGCCTACATGTTGACTTGAGTTCAGCGAACTGATAAGGCTATAATAAGCTGCTCAGTCTTCTGAGGCATAATTAAGAAAAGTAATTTTGCATAATAAAAATAATTCTTTGATGAGCGCTAACGGCTTACTACATGCCCGATTGTGGCAGTGGCACTAACCCTACGGTTTGTGCAGTTATATTGCAGCTTTTTATGTATAAGATCAAGAGGCTACCGGTACATATTGACAGTTTGTCTCCATCTGTAGACTGTAGGCCTATATATAGATTCTATGCGCTAACAGGCCCGTGATCATAAAAACGATTAATTGTTAGCCTACAGATTATTTGTCAATTCAAATAAACGCATTATGAAACAATTAACTTCTGAAGACGTGCAGAAATCAGTTTGGAACGGAAACAGAGCTGAGGTTTTAAAAAACCTGGTTCAGTAGGTACAAAACAAAATGCTATGAATGAATCAAATAAAAGAACATTTTATAGAAAGTCAACGACGAGACAAAACGAATGAACGCTGAATGCATAAAATGTCTCTGAAGTTCAGCAAATGACAAAAGACGAAAGACATTGCAAAACGTTTACGACACAGACCACTGGAACATGTGTTCACGTTGTTGATACGCCATTTGGACAATTATTTCGGATCGTTTCCCCTTGAGACCACATCGGTTGTACGTCCATGGTTCACAACGAACGAGTCGACATGAGCATTGAGCATCGAGCAGTTAGCCTCAACCCACAGAGGGGTCGAACCACGGGAGACGTGTATCCGACGAAAACCTATCGCTGTCAATTATTCTGGCCGAGACAACACGCATGGTTTGTGTTCCCTCGTTGACCAGTATGTCGGCAATTTCATTCCCATAACCTGAACCTGATGGTTGTTGGGTCGTGTGTAGATCAAACGTGGATCATCCATGCGGGTGACGTATCTCGGGTCGATGATTGTCAATTTGTGATTAATCTCCTTGAATGACCAACGTTGCCGTTGGGAAACATATACTATTCAGATGTTTGTTTAACTAATTTGTGCCACATGCTCTGCACACCGGACCGCATCACTGTGAACTTCCCATGAAAGATGACTTCAATTATTACTTTCATCTCTCGAGTATAGGATATAGTCTTTCGTGCAATGTTTGCTGTGCTAGTTCTAGGAACTATAGTAAAAGTATTTTCTCCAGACTCAAGTTTTGCAGAGACAGTCGACTAGTTTAGTTCACATTAATTTGTTCCGTTCTTCGTGTAATGAGCTGCGGTAGGCTTATACCAAAACTTTAATTTTCTTGAATAAACTACATAGATCTATTTATATGAAAGAAGATTTCATCATGCATCACGTGACATTAATGACTGACTGTGAAATGCCAAACTATGGCAACTGATACCCACTCACTTCTCCATTTTTCAGGGCCAGTGCTGACGCAGCACTTTGAGGCTTAAAAGGTTTTCGGTCATTGATCTTTTTGGCTTCTCAGCTTTTAACCATTGCAGATGCATGTGTAGGATATGTGATATCTACGCTATTATGATACGTAAAATAAACACATAGTATGCGTTAACTACCAATGGTGCAACAGCAGTACACCAGTGGGAGAATTTTCATTGCGCCTCCTCAAGATCGCTACACAGAGGCGCTCTATGCGCTAGCCTACAGCATGATGTTACATGTAAATGTCATTACAACGAATAGGCTATTCACATCAGATGGCAAGAAATGCACAGTAAGCTGAAAGAGTCACAGGTGGCTGACTCACGCACATGCGTGAAACCAACCAATCTACACAAAAATTTGCTTAGAAGTGAATAAAAATTGTACTCTACAGGCGGCCATTTGAAGAAATACGAACCAAGACGTCAATAATATTATTACTGTGGGACTTTGCTTCTTCTTAATATAACACTCATAACTTTTAATTGGCGAAGTCATACGAGAAGAGAAAGTGCTTATGTCTTGATGTTTCGCTATTAAGACTTTGAAGTCGTAAACTAAAACAAGGACAGATATGAATCGTAAAATTATCGATGTGTAGGTGGTTGTTACTTCACAGAAAACCAGCAAAGAGGATGTCGTTGTATGACCAGACGTACACAATGCTAAAGTTGTCTCAGTCTGTCTCTGACCTTCAGTTGGAAAATCCTTTGAATCAAGGTCATCGCTTTAGATCAGCACATAAAAATGTAGGCCTATTGCTTTGATTTTTCAAAAAATAATTGCACTATAACACGACAAGGACTTAGTGTTTACTCTTTGGAATGGTTAAGCAATGTAAGAAGGTAAAGCAGGGTAATGCAAGGTAATGTAAAAAGAGGTTTGACAAGACAACAAGCCTAAAGTAAGAAAAGCAAAACAACGAAAGACTTTATGCGCATTAGAATTGAAAATGTGGAAGCATACAATGTCATGAACGTGAAGGAAAAATCTTCTACTGAACTTCACGCGTTCTATGACTGTTAATAGGGGCCTATAGTACATAATTATAAGTAACAGAGATATCAGCGAATTAACGCTGAAGTTGGCAATAACACGCATCAGGACCGATGATTCTAACCAAAAGTAATATATCAGGCCGAACAGGTTTTTCATCAGACAATTCAGTGTGACCTCAGAAGTTTATCGAGATAACTTAGGCCTGCTATAGATTATAAATATATTTCAATTGCAGCATTTAGTTTACCAGCGATTGCTCACAACATTCTTAGGAATTACATTGTGAAACGATTGAAATTTGAAACTGCAAATGGGAACTTAAATTAATTGTCAGCAGATGTTTAAACTCTAAAGTGTGGCCAAACAGCGCATTCTTTCAAACGAAATCGTAAATACTGCTACTTATTGTACTGCCGCTTGCGTCAAGAAACAGAGAAATTTAAGCAGGTCTACCGGTGCGCAGTCTGTTTCTCAGCAACTTTAAAGAACTTCATTCAAAAATAATTGATAATTCAGTTCTACATGTGCTTATTGCGTATTATTCTCATTGAAACCCATACTCTTCTCTCTTTGTGAATGCCCATAACAAGATAGGCCTATCTAACTAAAACATAGATTTAGTGCACGTATTACTGGCTAATGTGGATAAACCGGATAAACAGAGGTGTTTGGAGAATAGATTGAATCCGCATTTGCCGTTGCTACTTGTGTGATTATTGAGTTATTGCAAAGGGTGTGGTTACGCCCAAGTATTATAGGATAGGCTATATGGCACGCTTTTGTGTGGGTCGCTAATAATTATAGGCAGAGCCAAAATGATCTGGTATTGCACAAAATAAATCTGCTTAAATTAGTCAATCGGGTGGGCTGCCTATCCCACTGACAATTGAATCCATAATTAACCCTTTGCGCTACTTGCGATGACACGCTGCAATCCGTCGCTGTAACCATCGGAATGATCAGATCGATGACTGACCTCTGAACCAGATCGATCAAAATAAACAGATCGATGGCCGAGCCTTGAACCAGAAGCGTATCAGACTCTCTCATCACCGATGGTGCGTTTGCGCCAGGGTGTACTTCTGTGTGCGTGTGTGTCTGTGTGTGTGTCTGTGTGAATAGCAACCCTTCTGTGTTTGTGATGTATTTCTTTTATTCCTGTCCGAGTTTGCTGACTTAGTCGATCGACCAACAGAAACTTCACCTACCTAGCATAGAAGCGTTGCTGCGTAATGTAATGTATTATAGTTCAACATTATATAGCGCCTCTACTAGATATCTACTCAGAGGATGGATCCGATTTGATCAGGGTCTATGACAACAGAGGCCGTTACCCTGGACAGAAATTTGCTTGGCATATTACAGCACTTAAAGGAACTGTCTAGATTGGCTTATGATGCTAAAATAATGCACTTACGAATGAATATAATTACAGCAGTTAACAAAACAATTGCACGGTTATAAGATGAAAGAGACATCTTTACTTGTTTATTTCCGTGAGTCACTGGCAGACCCACGCGCGCGCGCACGTACACGTGTCGCACCAACCAACCAACCCTCCCGTTCGGTCCATCTTTATCATTATGGAAATTGTTGTGACCTGTGACCTCCTGCTACTTACTTGGGTCTTCTGGTCTTTTTCTTTCGTGAGCAATGGAAGACTACTCGATCGTTGGTCGTTTTGTTACGGCCGGAGCAACATGACTCGAAGTAGCGCTACATCAACTCATGATTACAATTGCAACTGTAATTGCTGAAGGAGAGTTTGAATTGCCATGACGATTCTCAATGGCGAAAGAGGCAGCGCTGACATTTGAGCGATGTAGATACGAGTCTTTCCATCATGATCTGAATCTAGGCAATGTCGTCGGCCCTTGCATGTAGGCCTACGTGTATGAATGGTCGTAGCGACAGCAGATCTCTGAATGAGTGATACACGAGACTTTCCCATCATCATCATCATCATCATCATCATCGTCGTCATCATCATCATCATCATCATCGTCATCATGTCGGCCGCATTAGGTTCGCTATTTCCGTGAGGCAGAGCCACGCAAACTGGCCTCGGCTGCTGCTGCTGCTGTTGGTGCATGGAAGAGGGATGAATGGAAGGATGGAGAGACGGAGGGAGACAGAGATCAGGGATGACGGGGGCAATTATCGATGTAGTGCGCGCTTCATTTCGGTGAACAACATCGAAGAGAAACAAATTTGCGTGATTGCCGTCCACTTCGACGATGCGAAATGATGTTGAATATATCGACCGTGTCTGAATGGAAGGTCGGGTGGGGTTGGGTGGGGGCTGAGGGGGGGTTGGGGGGCACGTCCCGTTGGGTAAAGATTAAGGATAGTGGACGGACGTCTAGACACTAGACAATAGGAAATAGATGGGAGTCTCAAACGGATTGCATTTAGCTATAGCTAATTACATGTAGAAACGTTCAATGGATCGTTCCTTTCGTGCAGCATTCATGCGGCTATAAAAATGCCTTATTTGAAAGTAGATTGAATTGTAGTATTTTGTATTAGTTCGCTAATTTATTATGGCAAAACAGGGCATTGGGCTCAACAGTTAATAATTAAGGAATAGGCTTAGGGCCTACTACAAATTCTGGAATTTCAAGTATGACTCAGGAATGGGGTCAAGATTTTATGGTGAGGAAATGGAAAGGTGATGTAGTAGTAGGAAAACCCACAATTTAGCGGTCAACGTTGGGTATCCCAGAAGGGTAGGTGCGAAAAACTAAAACATTTCCGGCAACGTCGGGTACCACAGCTAGTATTTAAATAAAATTGAACGCAAAATCAGAATATCGGTTGCCTAATAGTCTAAACTACAAAAAATGCTTTATGGAGGTATGATGATGAATTCTCTGCCCGAAGGCAGGTTTATCGACTTTACGCCCCTGGGGATAAGATGAGTGAGGTGGTTTCCCGTTGTCTTCCTCGCAGACAATTGTGGGTGAACAACTTGTCCAAGGTCGCTACGCAGTGGCTTGAGGCAGATTCGAACCTGCGACCCTTCGGTCACAAGACGCCGAACTTACCGCTATGCCACCGCGTGGAGGTATAGGCCTACTGAAATAGTACTGATAGCAAATGTCAGGCAACGTCAATGAGTTTGTACGAATGGCAATAAAAAAATCATCTTCATTTGTATTTTGAAAAAGAAGCATGGTCGATTTGCGTGCTTCTCCTGACATCTCGTGCAAGTCTCGTGACATTGATTGAAGCGAATTAGACGTTTAACGGAAGCCAGATTTTTCTCCGCCATTAATGACATGAATATTTTAAACGACTCCGACCGTATAGAAAGGTTCATCCAGGACTCAAACTCATGGAGTGGGCTGGTTTGAACTCGTCTTCGAACTCCTGCTTGCTTTTCTGTCTCTGTCTCTGTCTCTGTCTCTGCCTCTGTCTCTGTCTCTGTCTCTGCCTCTGTCTCTGTCTCTGTCTCTGTCTCTGTCTCTGTCTCTGTCTCTGTCTCTGTCTCTGTCTTTGTCTCTGCCTCTGTCTGTCTGTCTCTCTCTTTCTTACACTTTCTCTGTCTTTGTCTGTCCGTCTGTCTGTCTCTGTGCTTCTGTCTGTCTCTCTCTGCCTGTCTCTCTGCCTCTGTCTGTCTGTCTCTCTCTGCCTCTCTCTTTGCCTCTCTCTCTGCCTCTCTCTCTGTATCTCTCTGCCTCTGTCTCTCTCTCACTCTGCCTCTGTCTCTCTATCTCTCTCTTACACACACAGCATCCCATAATCGCTTCGAATGCTGAGATAACAGCGGGAATGATGTGTTATTCAACCCGCATTTATTTTATTTTATTGCTTTTATCTTCAAATATTGAATACCAGCATGAGCCAACCGATATCTTCGGAAAGCACGCTATATTAGTTAGGCCTATAAGTTATATCAGACTTACACAAAATACACATGCTTTGTCTCATTGTCTCCGTTCATGAACGCATGCGATAAATATAAGCGATATTTATAAACAAATCGTATAGGCCCTATCTTATCCACTCGTTAAGAAATGCATAGAGCTATGGAACAATGTTGAATTACCTTCTGGTAATTAAACATCTCCTTTTGGAGCGTCAATGCATGGCGAAGTATTCTACTAAACGCAACCATCTCCTTCTGAGTGATAAGAACAGTATATCATCTTATCCAAGCCATATAATAGGTTTACGTTGGATATCGATCATGGCAGTGAAAACAATTTTTTTTCGAGTATTCTTTAGGCAACTCGAGACTGATTCATTTTGCTGATATTGGAGGCGAAAGCCTGATTGTATCTCTATATGGGAAATGAGCGCATCCATAGTTTCCAATTCCAACACAAATGCCGGGCGACTACTTTGCAATGTTTGTAGGCATGTACTTATATAAGTATGTATGCACCTTGTATGTAAGTATGTATGACTTGTATGTATAATGTAGGTATGCATGTATGCACGCATATCTGCATGTATGTCGGCCTATGAATGCATGTATGTATGTTTGTTTGTATGTATGCATCTATGTATGCATGCATTATATGATATGTGTTTATGTATGTATGTATGTATGATTGTATGTGTTTATGTATGTAAGCTTATATGATTGTATGTGTTTATGTATGTATGTATGTATGTATGTATGTAGGCCTATGCATGCATGTAGTTAGGTATGCATTTATGTATGTATGTATGTATGTATGTATGTATGTATGTATGTATGTATGTATGTATGTATGTATGTATGTATGTATGTAGGCTATGTATGTATGAATGTAAGTATGTACAATTGTACATGTATGTATGTATGTGTGATTGTGTGTATGTACGCACTACGTACGTACGTATGTATGTATGTATGTATGTATGTATGTATGTATGTATGTATGTATGTATGTATGTATGTATGTATGTATGTATGTATGTATGTATGTATGTATGTATGTATGTATGTATGTATGTATGTATGTATGTATGTATGTATGTATGTATGTATGTATGTATGAATGAGATGACTCGTTCATAATTACATGATAATAAAATCAATGATAAACACAATGTTGATGAAACCTGTTCTGAAGTTGATGATGAGATCGAGAAGGAAGACAGTGTCTGAGATTCCGTTGAAAACGATCCACTGAAGACTGAGATCGTCGTTAAAGAAAGCGATTGCAATCGGAAGAATGATGAGGTTGGCCATCAACAAGATCAACATGAATATATCCCAGTAGAACCTATATAGACAGAACACAATAACACTTCATTATGAACGGTAGATTAGTTACACTGTATAATGTATACCGGTATGCCGATATTAGACGCACATGTATGTATGTAACAGAGCTACAATTAGCATCAGGTATATGTCTATTATGTTTATTTCTGGTGATTTCAATATTCTGATAGAAAGTCTTATTCTAGAATCAGACCGGACAATGTACATTGTAGGCTACAGGTGAAGAATCGAGCAAAGGAAGTACGAAAAAGGACGAGACCTGTAGCGATGTATTTTCTATTCCAGTACCGTACAGATGAAGTTGCTGGTAGGCCCTACAGTTTGACATAGGCTACATTTGCTGTACACTGGAATTAAATCAATAATGGCACACAGAAACTTGCTAAGTCCTAATAATTAATTCATGCTTGCGACGATTTATATGGCGTCGCAACACGGCTGTGTCGTTATAAGAGGCGTCTGTCTTAGAACGTATTATATCGTCTCCCACTTCGTTGACGTCTGAGTTGCTAAGCCATCATATATAATAATTATGACATTTCAGCTTTAAGATTTAGTCACATATGTAATTGATTCTTGTAGCAGACACCATAGAACTCATTATGAATCTCGTGGAAGAGAGTTGTTCAAATGCTACTTCGTTTTTACTTTTTGACTTGTTGATTAATCAATGTTAATCATGCATAGTTTTGTCCAATAATAATTATCATCATTCTAATAGGATCTGACATCCTCTGTGTCAGTCTGTCAGACAGTGCGTTTCCAAGTCACATTTTTAGTCGACTTTCGACTTTTTGAACGTTTTATATAGGCCTACAGAAATATGCAGGAATACTTAAGCATAATGCGCAATGTGCATACGTAGCCTACAATGATACAAACGTCAAATGTGCATGCACAAATACTCTATTTTGTCTTTTATTATTTTTATTTCTCGCACTTGCTATGGCGCTTCTTCAAGCTCTCTCTCCCTACTCAGAGGAGCTCCCGACTACAGCGCAGACACTGCATCGGAGTTTCACACCGAAGCGCACGAACAATTGCGAGTGAAGAACATGCTCAGGGTCTCTACGCGGCGGCTTGAGGTGGATTCGAATCTGGAACCCTCCGGCTCCATGGCACCGAATCCACCATCCAGAAGTACATATAATTATTAAATGAGAATAAACCCTGCATATCGCTGCAGGTGTCTTCAAAATGTAGAAAACATACTTAAATTACATAATGATGTAAATATACAAATTATTATTATATCATAAATGCACTGGTGTATTTACATGAGTCATCGCACCTGGTTAATATAATAAGGCTCTGTCTGCCTGTATACATTTATCACAATCACCAAATGAACAGTTCAGCTTCGAGCAGGTGTTGATATCGGTTCCTCTAATCCTTAATCAAGCAGATCACCAAGTGCATCCAGCTCAGTCATTCACATCCATCAGCACACCAACGCATCCTATAGTTCACAGCATACGTCCCTCCAGACTCCATTAATAAACTGACTCCAGCTGTAATGAAGAATGTCTTCTTTCCCGCTGTTTTCCTTTCTCTTCTCCCACTCATGATTCCTTCGTTCGTCCTTTTCTCTTCCTTTACCTCCTCCTCCTCCTCCTCCTCCTCCTCCTCCTCCTCCTCTTCCTTCTCCTCCTCCTCCTCCTCCATCTTGGCTGAAGATCAACAGAGTGTGGCTGAAGTTCGTGTGAGGTTAAAGGTTAGGGCCACCGCTGTGACCTCATCTTCGACTAATGAACCAACGATCATGCAAGCCCTCTATTTCATCAACGTCTGTGTTTTTTTTTAATAATCTAATTATTGCTTCACAGTTCTTAGTTCTTATAACATCTTCCTAATTCGCGTAATGGATATAGACAGATGATGGTAGTCTTCAAACACTTTTTCATTCGCTTAGAATGAATACAAAAACTCTGCCTTTTATTTGCCGATCTTCTGCCCTTATATTCAACTCATCGGTACACAGATGGTAATTGGCTATTTCCACCACCACGCAAATTGAATACAGAGACTCTTCCAAGTTCTCTCTACCATGAAAAGTGAGTGGAGACTACTCAAGTTTTTTTTGCAACATCATGAGTTTGATTTGGAAAGGGATTCGCTCTGTAGTTTATTGGCTTTATCTAGTGCTGGACTGACACTACAGAAATCAGCTTCAAATGAGCAAGTCCTTCACTCACAATTGCTCTGCAATATCTTCAACGCCATCGACATATAGGTCCAGATCTACAGTAGGCTACTGTGATAATAATTATGGTCGTGTCGTGTGCACTTCTGAACTTTGAAAGGAAGATACTATCAATTATTGCAGTTTTATTGTATTGTATCTCAAATTGGGATTAAATGATCAATTAAATAATTTTACTAACATTGTTATTTTTATCTTAATATTGTATATGACCACTTTGATAATTGAACGGCTAATCTGTGCCTTCAGCATGTTCAAGTTAAGCGCTATATAAATAAACAAAAGATGAACTAACTTATTATGTAACTTGTCAATTTATTGCCAGTGGTATAACAGAAGGGATTGAGATGTTGAGCCGAATTCAGTGCACAGTCTAACACCAATCATCTTTTTTGTACCAATATAACGTTTATAACGACTGCAGAATCGCTGCCTTGAATCAGACCAAAAAGTGACTCACTCACAATCCCGTTGCTAAAATCTTGAACTGGAGTTCAAATGCAAGCACTTTAGCAATCCATACATCCACTGCTGCCTCTGTCGGTCTCTGTGTCTCTGTCTCTCTATCTCTCTGCCTATGTATTTCTGTATCTCTGTCTTTGTATCTCTGTCTCTCTGTGTCTCTATCTCTGTCAGTGTCTGTCTGTTCTTCCGTCTGTTTGTCTGTCTGTCTATCTGTCTGCCACTCTCTCTCTCCCCCTCTCTCCCTCCCTCACTCTCTCTCTGTGTCTGTCTGTCTGTCTATCTGCCTGCTTCTCTCTCTGTCTCTCTCCCTCTATCCACCCAGATTCCAATAATCGCTTCTGAATGCTGAGATAACAGTGTTGTTATTCATCCTGCATCATTTAATTGCTTTTATCCTCAAATATTAAGCAGTACAGTAGTTATATGGACCAACTGATATCTTCAGAAAGCACGTAGCCTACAACAACCAGGCTCTTATAAATATACACAGATCAATCATTATAGTCATACTGTGCATACTGCTCGTCTATGCGTATATATATATATATACATAATTATACATATTATGAATATTTATTATTATATACGCAAGTGACACATGCATGTAGACCTTTGCAGATACATGTACGTGCGTGAGTGTAATTGAAATAAAGGTAGCTGAATGGCTTGATTTACTATTTATTTTCCTTTCTTGTCGGCTACTCAATAGGAAAAAATCGATTTATATATTGCTCATCGCCGGTGTCGCATGACAGAGTCTTCCCGTAAAAGTACCCCTCCCGGAGACTCTATTTCAAAATAGATTCTCCCCGGTGGGCTGTTTCAGAATAAATTAGTTCCCCCCCCCCCCCGAAGACTATAGTCTGAAATAAAGTCTACGGGGTATACAGAATATTTCATCCATCTACACTGAAACAAAGTATCTCCCCCCCCAGTTCAACACAAAATAGACTAGGGTCAAATAACATTGATAGATAACCATGCAGGTTAAACCGCTGGTTTGCGTTGCTAAATTATAGGGCTACTATTATTTTGACCAGAACATAATGTTCCATATTATATCAAAAACGTTGGTCCAATACAAAGTAACAGAGTTATATACCGGGAGAAACATCAGCTCGATCAGAGGAAACTGTTTTGGGGGAACTCTATATCGTGACACCGGCTGTGCTGCTGCTGTAACGAGTCTTCGTGATTTCCAAACAACATAATGAAAAGCATCGAAATACAAGTTTATATCACGCGAAATTTGACCTCAACATCCGCTACTATGGAGGTCATGCAGTGCAGTCGGCCATCGGTCAAACTTGTCAGCAAAAGATCTACACATAGATCTATGAATAGATATAGGATCAATTTTAATTGCAGACACTGCAGACACGTCGCCATGAATATGAAAACGCAAAACTATTTTTGTCTAATATAAACATGGTGCCATCATGACTGCCTCTGTCGTTCCGTGTGTCTGCCTCTCTCCTGCCTTTGTATTTTCTGTTGTTTGTTTGTCTGTCTCAATTCTGCATATATGGAAAGCAATCGTTGAGGTTTCAACCAATAGGTCAGTGAACTCAACAGTAGATTTCCGTTTAACCCAACGGAGCAAACGGAAGAACAATAAAGAACATGAAACAATAGGTTAAGTAACAGTAAGCAGTTCGGAGTCGACCAATGATTGGAAAGAAATTAAATCCATCCATGCAAGCACACCACTTCCATCGTAACTTACAAGTATACCCTCAGTGCCTTTTCCCATCTATCCATTGATCCATCGATCCATTCGTTCATTCCTACCTCTCTACATTTTTGTTCTTTTACCCTCCTTCTGATATGCCTCATCTCCCCATATTACCCTTGCCCTCCTCTGCGTCTGTGCTGAATATCATGGCATAGTGTTGTTAACGAAAAACTGACAACATCTGGCTGTTCATGTTCGATATTTTAGACGAGAAGAAGACTATGATAATGATGATGATGATAATGACGATGACGACGACGACGATGACGACAGCGATAACGATGGCGATGACGAGAAAAAAGAGGAAGACGAAGAAAAAAGAAGAATCTGATGATGAAATAGACAACGAAAAGGTGGAGAAAAGTGGAAAAAAGAAGAAAAGAAGAAAAGAAGAAAACATGAAGCAAAGCTATTTTGGTTGAATCCCACAGCGGCTGTAAGTACACTAGGCCTATGTGCGTTTAACGACTTTATTCCTATTAGCCACGGAATATATGATGACGGGTGGCTAACCATTATGATATGTACATCTCTCGTCACCTATAGTCATCCCAGTAAGTATGTACGATCAATGTAGGGCCTACACATTATGATGGGTTGACTAGAGGCGTATGGGGAGCAGAAATGTTGAAGATAGTAACCATATTCTGGCTGGTATACTTAAACCCCCAACTTTTCATGCAGCTGACCGTTTTTGACCCTATATAATCCAAATGAGTCTGCGCTTCCACTAATCTAGCAGCATAATTATTTCAATTTAAAAAGTATTTGCATACGCAGAGACTGCAGCAAGGCCAGAGACAGTCACTGTGGCAGAAAGGGGAAAAACAGTTAACCCGCCCACGTATAATTATTATTGTGGAGAAACGTCGTTTCTTTCTGCAAGATTAAACTGAGATTATTTTCTTTAAAAAGCACATCAATAGGAGAGAATTCATGTTGATGACTGAGAACGAAGATCGACCAACAATGCAACATGGGTGCAACAGTGCAACAATGCAACATGGGTGCAATCCTGAATTCACAACAACTACTACTTCGTCAGATGCTATGCTGTCTGCTTACATTAACCAGAATAATTATGTCAGAGATAAGAACAATGATCGGATGCAACATACAAACTGCATCTTAGCTGCAATATATTATTGTGTGCACGAATGTGGCGCAAAGAACCAACAGAAACACTCATTATACCTATAGCTTCCTCCCCCTCCCTTCCACACCCACTCCCACACAAAAGCATGAAGCAAATCACTGCAGGGCTGAAATTAGCACAGCAATTGATAGACTACAGAGAAAGATAGCAGCAGTAGACCATGCACAATTACACATTTAGGAATGAAAGGATACAAACGAAGATGTATTTAAAGAGACAAGCGCTGTGCTGCATGTGAAGATGCATGTTACAATGAAACAAGATGGATGGATAAATAGCGAAGAACCAAAGATCAACAGACAGGAACCTTAAACGAAAGCTAGGCGGAGAGAGGTGCATGCAAAGACAGAGGGAGACATGTGTGTGTCAAAGGCTTTGAATGGCACTTTGTGTGAGACTGCTGCTCTCTTAATTGGTGGTGCACCTATACATAAGGTCGGTCAGAATTATTTTTCCTTCTTTTGTGTGATGTTCCCCACTGGTTTTCGGTCCACCAGTGCATCCATGCATTAGGCCCCTATAGAGTAAACTCTATTGTCCGACAGTGTGGAAGAGTATACCTGTCTAACTCCGGGAGATCCTCACCTTAACCCTTCCCCTCTGCATGCTCTGTTCGTCGATCTCTATGCCCGACCTTTAAGAGTGATTTCGCATGCTCGTTTTGCCAGTCTAGAGGCAGCGTCGATTTCTATCGATCGTAAATCTGTTCAGAAAAAAAGGTGGAGAGGAAACTGAGCTTGATCTATAGAAGTAAACAAATTAAGGAGTGCGGCAGAGAATGTGAGAGAATGTAAGGGAAAGTGCATGGCTGTAAGAGATCGAATGAGAATGTCTGAAAGCGAGAAGCCTGTATTACATAATACCCGTTAGGCCGCAATGCATCTTAAATGCTCGTATGGCAGAGTTTCTGACAGACGATTGTATACACATGCAGTCCGGTTCTTCACTTGCTGCGCTGCGCTGGTATTACCTCTCCATGCATTCATCCATCCATCCATCCATCCAGTGCGGCTCTCACCTGCATGGACCCTTATAAGATTCAGCATGCACATGACCGTACACAATGTACACATGCACGCAAATCATGAGCAGATATATTATTATTACAGGCGCATAACAAGTGCGTTGCAACGGTTGCATAGTGCTTCTGGAGAGGCTGGGTGAGTGAAGGCACTTCAGATTTGCCGAAACCAGATTCCGAAGTTTAGGATCTTGCGATAACTCACGGACATAAAGCCCGTGTTCATTCGACAATTAAACTCCTACACAAGCAACGAATATAGGCCTATTATATCTCCTTTCTGTAATAATTATAGAAGCTTTGATCGTATAATGCACCAAGTTCTCTGGTTCAACTATATGTATACAGTTTAATATATATTAAAGTTTATGCTAGCAATTACCGTTAATGCTACCAGATGTAACTGTTGATTTATGTCATTAACTTTAGAACAAACATTAAGCGTGTTCTCCATGCATGTCTCCTGTATCCATCCGGTAACGTAGCATGACTATTATACCTTCTTGTTGTCTGAAATAACTGCTATTATACAATACATATACATATGTATGTGTGTGTATGTGTATGTGCACTTGTTAACTTGCACTTGTTAGCGCCCCTTAAAGATTACTACACAGAGGCGCTACCGACTACAGCGCGAACACTGAATCGGAGTTGCACGCCGAAGCGCCTGAGCAGTTTCGAGTGAAGGGTTTGCCCATGCATGGTACCTACGAGTCGGCTTGAGGAGGGTTCGAACCTGCTGCAAGGCAACGAACATATACCCACTACACCACCGCGCCCCACGATATCTGCTATAATGCATATTATACATGTTATAATCATGTGTGTGTGACTTATGTGTGAAGTTATGTGCGACGTATTATGCGTGTGACAGTATTGGTTGATATTAAATTCTGTGCGTGACGTTTGTGTGTGTGACGTTTGTGTGTGACGTTTGTGTGTAACGTACGTGCATGTGTGACGTTTGTGTGTGACGTACGTGCATGTGTGACGTTTGTGTGTGACGTACGTGTGACGTCTGTTGTTGTTCCTTGAGAATGGTATACATCCGAATATAAACACATCGATCTCTTCAGTCTCCGAGATCAAAGTGATTCTCCTCAATCGAATCAATAAACTGGACTGGTTAATAATTCACTGGCAGCCAGCAACCGTGTATAAATATATATATGTATATTATATATGTGTGGGTGTTGTGTGTGTATGTATATATATATATACACGGTAGAGTCTCGTCCGTCTTTTACCTGCAGTGTATGCTTCTCTTCTTTTCATTTCAACTATTTTCTCTTCACTATGGCTTTGTAGTTTTTCTTCTTCTCCCTTGAGGCAATTCTATTTGCTTTATCGTCCATCCAGCTTTCAGTCTTCTGAATTCAATTCTATTGTATTTTCCGTCGCTTTCTTCAGATCTTTCTTTTACGATTCTATTATAGCCGTCTTTCCTTCTCCTGAAGCTCCTTTTCTATTTGATTCACCGTAGCATGATTTCTTACCTTATCTTCCTTTTTCTTTTATTCCAATCTACTTTCAAGTCCTCCTCTACATTTTCATCTTCTTCTCGTTCTCTGTCATGTCTTTTGTTTCAGCATCCTTCCATGCATGCATGCATGGGCAGTGGGCACCCGCAGTTATTTATGCAGGTGAGGCAAATCACAACGGCCATATAGATTAGCGATACAATATTTTAGCAAGAACTAGAAAAGTGCAAGACAGGAATTCAAGAACTTTCCAAGGACGTTTCTACGTGCAAATTACTCTGTTTCACTTTGTGCATAATTAACATAATTAGTGCTTTCGTGAAATCCGTTAAATACCGAAACGTAGCAGTTAAAAAGTAGGTTCCAATTCTCCAGAGGGCATTGCAAGTGCCCTCCTTACGGCTATGACTGTATGCGAGAACCCATTCTTCCTTCTGATAGCCTTCCTTATTCAGAAACTACAGAAACTACAGTCATCGTCATCATCATCTCAGATGCTATCGATTTATCCCAACTGTAGAACACCGCACATTGACTACATATGTATACACACATTATACAATGTATACATGCATTCAGTCACCAAATCGTGTAACGAGTATACACGGCAACTACACGTGTATATGTACAATGTAACTCTGTCATTGCTTGTGCTTTGGTAGTGCCAGTCTCAAGCCTGGCGAAGAAGGAGGGTGACGCTAATCATCGTATTGTTATGTCACGGCGTCGTTTAACGACAGTTGACCTGCGGCAGCACAGCAGCACGCACTGAGTAGCCCAATATAACCCTATAGATACGTGTAGACGACCATAATATAATATGCTACAAATTGCATCTAGCAACATGAAGCATAGGTCTCATAATTTCAAGGGCGGATCCAGGGGGGCCAATTCGGCCACAACCCCCCCCCCCCATTTAGAACTGCTCAATGTATGTATGTATGCGCACTTGTTATAGCGCCCCTTCAAGCTCTCTACTCAGAGGCGTTCCCGATGCAGAGCGGACACTGCATCGGAGTTTCACGCCGAAGCGCTGAGCAATTGTAAGTGAAGGACTTGCCCAAGGTCCTTACGCGGGGAGGTGGATTCGAACCTCGGACCTTCCGGCTCCAAGGCAACGACGCCACCAATAGACCACCGCGCCCATGTACCGTGCCCCTCATTTGGTTTCAACAAGCTTTCGAACAATGTATAATGAGGACGTTTAGATTGGATGACTAAAAAGAAGGTCATCAACTTTTTTGGCGTATACTAAAAAATTTTTACCATACCCAAGGTCAAGAATTTTTGGTCCCCCGTCCAAAGTTTCTGTATCCACCCTTGCGTAATTTGTACATGGTTGAGTACATTCACCATTCATATATAATATTTATATAATCATTTATATATATATATATATATATATATATATATATATATATATATATTCACCGGATATTAATCATCATTGCGTGTGAAAGAGACAGAGAGATATCAATCGATGTCCAAATAAAACGCCCATGCATATGAATAAAAGTGTCGTCGCCATATCATCATCATCATCGTCAGCAAGAAATATAATTACGGGACGTGTTTTTGGCTTCATCTAAGAATTTCATTTGCATGGCCAATAAATTGTTAACGTTGGCGCCAGCGAACCTGACGCATGGCCGACCTATCGATAGGTCTGTATAATGCAGATCAATCCATAGAATAGATACACGAACGTGGATGTTGGCCCGACGTTGGGGCAACGTTGGCACGACGTTGAGGCAACGTTGGCTCGACGTTAAGGCAACGTTAGGCCGACGTTAAGGCAACGTTAGCTCGACGTTAAGGCAACGTTAGGCCGACGTTAAGGCAACGTTAGCCCGACGTTGAGGCGACGGTTATTTTGCACAGTGAGTAATACTAGTATTCCGACTATAAACCCAGCATGACTCAAAGCTGGCGATTAATGGCTGCGATTGCATGTATCTTATTATATGATGGCTTGCATGAGTTCGTGCGCATGCGTTGCATTTATCGTGTGCACACATACACCAGTCCTCTGATATCGGTTTAACCTCTTTGTTTGTCTCTCTCGTCAGGACAACCATGGCTCAAACCAGATCATTTGCCTGCATAGGTCCCTCTCTATGGAATGGACTTCCCCCATAAGTTCGCTCTGTCATCCTCTCTGATATATACTCTTTCCTCATCTTTCTCTCGCCTTTTCTCTCTTAAAACATTTTTTTCTCTTGAGGCTGCACGCACTGGGAGCGCTTCTGAAATTCTCTTGCTGCGAGAATCGCTTTATATAGGCCCTATGGTCAGATACAATACTGTGCTTTCTTGAAATAAACTGATATATACGATGTTTGATCAGAATATCCAGAGTGTTTCTTTCTATGGTATAAGGCATGAGGATTGGCGCAAAGATCGTGTTCAGCACCATAAGCTTATAATATAACCTATAAGCAAAGCAATTTCCTGTTCGAAAGAAGCTCGAAAGCCAGACAGTTGATTGAAATGAGACTGCATGCAGTTCAAACAGAGCTGCTACTCGAAGAAAGGATGAACCAATATTTAGATCAATCAAACAAGGTCCACACGCACGCAACCTAAGCACACCCACCCACCCACGCACACACCCACGCACGCAACCCAAGCACACCCACCCACCCACCGACCCACGCACATGCAGATGCAGATGCGGATCAGTTCAGTTCATCGAGTCAACGAAATAAAAAAAATTATATAGCGCAGGAATTGATGATGAAAGATTCCTCACTGAACTCTATAGGCCTACTGTAGTAAAAACGTGTGTGTTTGAGGTGTTTCTATACGAAAGGAGAAGATAGCAATGGGTGCATGTCTGTCTGTCTATCTGTCCGTCCGTCCGTCTGTCTGTCTGTATGTATGTCTGTCTGTCTGTCTGTCTGTATGTCTGTCTGTCCCTCCGTCTGTCTGTCTGTCTGTCTGTCTGTTTGTCTGTCTTTCAGTTTTTCTGTCTGTATGCCTGTCTGTCTGTCTGTATGTTCGTCCGTCCGTCTGTCCGTATGTGTCTGTCTGTCTGTCAATCCGCACGTTCCCGCGTCTCTGCGGCTTACTTGACTCCCAAATATTGATGTCACTTATATTAGACGATTAGCTGTTGAAAAGCCGAACCCGAAATAGCCAACTGCATCCATATTATATCTGAACTGGTCGAATCTAAATCTAGAACGTTTAGCTAAGCCTTGCTTAGATTGATCGATTGGACTATGACAAACACATACACACGCAAATACACACACACATAGGCCTACACACATATATACACACACATGCACACATACATACATACATACATACATACATACATACATACATACATACATACACACGCACACATACACACACATACATACATGCACATACACACACGCACACATACATGCACACATATATACACACGCACGCACACATACACACATACTTACACACGCACACATACACATACACACATACACACATACACGCACACATACACACATAAATACGCACGCACACCTACACATACATACATACACACACACGCACGCACTCACACACGCACGCACACACACAGTCCTACATACTTACATGTACATTTCTATATATATATATATATTATATCACACATACACACATACATATACACACATATATATATTATATGCATATATATATATATATAATTATATATGCCTAACAAGATGGGCCTCGCTGAAGTATCATCGTTAAATATTTATGATTTGTCGATTCATTTCACTTGACTCTCGATCGCATCTTCACAAAAGATGAATGCATTTAATTTGGATATAACAATACAATAATATTGATTTATATAGAGCCAACCGTTATTGCGGCTTTGTCTCTATACGACTTCTCACGTCGTTTATCACGACAAACACTTGAGCTGCTGCCTCCTCTGCTGCAGCCTCCCAATGCTGGTTGTTTAACTGTCTCCTGTTTGCTAATTTTATTCATATTCAATATGACCACGACAGCCAAACAATGTTTGGAGTCTGCCGCTGTCTACATGCGTGTCACTAATACTGCTTCTCACGCCAACCCATCCACGCCAAAGACTACGTCCAATGTCGTTCATATATAGTATAGATTTATAGCATGTATGAATATAAATATATAGATAAATATACACGTATGCGTACGCATGTACATACACACTTAAGGTCGTTTCCGATGCGCTCAAATAATAAGATATAAATAAGATGTGGGAGATAGAAATAGAACGACAGACAGATATATGGCTGCAGAGGAGTCGCCACGCAGTCTAAGTGGCATGCGGTCGTTTTACAGCAGTTGTCTGCAGTCGTCGGTTCGAATCCTCACCAGAACGGAAACCCTAGATGCCATAGGTACATGCATGTCGTTTCCGCACGAGTCCTCAGGTCGGTCGGTCAGTCGGTGGGTGGGTGCGTGGGTGCGTGTGGGTCGTACACTGTGTACACAATGCTTGAGACCAAACGCTCTGGTCAGCAAACATAATTCGCCAAACAATTGCACAAGATTTCTAGTCATAGCCATCAGCAGCAGATGAGTAAAGGATGATTTGCATACATGCAGTAAAGACGCTGCACACCATCATGTCTTTATATACACGGACCGTGTAGTACACATGACCTGGAAATGTAAATTGATCTCTGAGAGGGAATGCATTTGCGTTGGTTTCTTCCTCGCGAATCTGTTTATATGTTGGCTGAGTTTCGGAGAGAATCTGTTTATATTCGTTGCTCGTGTTTAAAATTAAACGCCACTCAAAGCTCTGCATCCGCCTGAAAACATAGTTCTTCTCTTTAAACTGGAAATGTTCTGATCTACAAGGTACATGTATAAAGTCTGCGTATACAACTACAGAAACATCCCTACGGCGTTCTCTCTGACCCATTGGCTGACCATAATTATCACCGCTTGTTATGACTGTCATATTTTTCCTCGTAATATTATTATTATCTGCGTCATCAATAATATTGTTAGCTATCTTTAACTTATAGGTGCAATGTTCATTCGAACTCCAGGTGCACCGAAGACGATAATTTCCATCATTTATTACTAAACAGAATTATATAAGCTGATTGAAAACAGATTTCTAATACAGAAGTGGCTCACTATATATATAGGTAGGCCTCTTGAATTGATTCCTTTAGCCTAAGTCTTGAACGATACGTGTAAACATTGGGACCTAATCAAATTAAATTGCGAATCATTTTAAGTTGAATCGAATGTACATGTATACTTTGCATAGTTACTATTATAGTAGTATTGGGTATTTTAGTCTGGCGTAGTTTAATCTGGTCTGTTATATTGAAGTATATAGTAGGGCAAATAATGTGGTCTGATCTAGTCTATTTTAGTCTATAGCACAGTGTATTGTCTTGTATAGTTATGTGTAGTTTATTGTCTAGTTTACTGCAGCCCAGTTTGTCTATCCTAGTGTAGTGTAGTCTACTCTGGTTCATTTCAGTTTGTAGTCTAGTACAGTCCAGTCAGGTGCATTAAAATTTAGTCTGTCTTAAACTACTCCCTTCCAGTCTATTCTAGCTTATCGTTGTCAAGTCAAATAAATTATAGCCTCATGAGTCATGAGGTGTAAATAAGTTTAGTCAAGTCTATTATAAGTCTAGCGTAGTCTAGCTAGGTGTAGTCTAGTCCAATATATTCTAGTCTATTGTAGTGTCGTCTAATCTATATTAGTTAAGACAATGTAGATTGGCATATATCGCTTTGCCTAACGGAATATTATAGTGTATCAAGATTCCTTCGCTAAGATGTTGGTCTAGTATTGTTCATTAGAGTCAATAGCAAAATTGAATCTATAGTGTTAGCCTATATAATCTGTTCCGTTCCATTCCAGTCTTGTTCAGCCTAATAATTATTAATTATGCATCTGATCGCTATAGGTTTAGCATTGCTGTGTTACCCGGTATGAAATGTCGGTTACCTGAAGTTGCTGCATGGATGTATCACCCAGTTTCCTGCTGCCTTCTGTCTCATCTTCTCCTTCATCAACGCGTTCTTGTTTCCAAACAACTTCATCGCCAGTTTGTTGTCGGACGGTTGGAAGAACGAGATGATCTGATCTCGAAGGAAGGAACTTGTCGAATTTCCACTCACTGTTGTCGTTGTCGTTGTCGTCTTTCCGTGTTCACTCACTTGTGATGTTGTTCTCGTGTATTCCTTGTTGCGATTGTCATGCTTCGTGATGAATTCCTTGAAGTGGATGTCGGCGGAGAAGTCCTGGAAGTAGCCGACGTCCTTTGTTAGGTCGTCCTCCGAGTGCGACGTCACTGTGATGACCGGTCCCTGCCGCAATCCAAGCACAGCGGAGTCTTTTACATCGTAGGGTGTCGTCAGCGACGGATTCGAAACCTGGTGAGGCTGTTCACGATGATCAACCCGGTTTTCTCGTTGTTTCTTCTTCGTCGTCTTCGCTGAAGAAGGGAAGCTTCGTAACCGTCGCAGAAGTGGAACTTTGCGGGTCTTAGGGTTGACCGTCGCATGGTCACCTGGAGGAACTGCTTCCGCCACGTGACATGCCTCGATATTTCCGTTGACGGGTTCGGTCCTGTCTGTAGTTGATGATGGAGGGTGAAGCGGAGGTGAGACGTCAGGACTTTCGATGTAGAAGGACGGGACGTTTCCTGTTCTTTTCCGACCGCCGTTCATGAATTCGATCCGTATTCCAACGTCGTTCGTGGGAGACATGGACGACGACCGATCGGTGCTACCAACATCAATCAAAACGGAACTCATCGGTTGATGCTGCTGAAGATGCTGATGCTGATGCTGAAGATGATGATGCTGCTGAAGATGCTGATGCTGATGTTGGAGATACGGACTGAAGGAAGTCGATTCGTTTCGAGTGACGAAAGGATGCGGCGGCGGAGCATCTGGATGCGATGGATTCTGCAGCAGCTGCAGCAACTGATTCGTTCCTTTTCCCCCATCTCTTATTAAAGATCCGCTTCCATCTGCTTTGTCCTCCGCCTGCAGCGACGCTTTCCGGCATGGAACAGGCACAATCTTCTCTCTATTCACAGACGAGCAGTGGTCGAGACCTTCGTAAAGCGCATCGGTTTCTATGTCAAGTAGACTCAACGTTGCAGGTCTGTCTTCGTTTCTTTCAAGCGCAGTTTGTGTCGGAAGTAAAGGCATGTGGTGGGGAGATTTGAAACCGGGTGACAATTCGGTTGGTCGAGTAGGAATTGGTAGAAGTTGTTGGAAGCCGTGCGAACCAACGAGGAAGCCCCCTCCACTGAACTGCAGGAGGGTCTGTCTCTCAGGGTCACTGCTGCTGCTACCGTCCCCGTCAGCGGCCATACAGACGGGGAGTTGACCCGGATTGACGGACATCATCGAAGCACTTTCGATGAGCAGTCGGCTATCGAGACGGCCTTCAATTGACCTCAGATTAAGTTGCTATAATTAAGGAAAATAACATAATATAGAAGCATTGTCTAGTCTATGTACAGTATCTACACTGCTTCGGCCTCGTATGTCCTCATTGTAAATTGAAGTGAGCATGATAGTAACTGTAAGCATGTCTTCGATGTTATTTTAGAATCATTATTTAGTGACAGTTAATATTTTTTAATAAATAAATATCGGACTTATGAATGCGAAAGACGTGGCAAACTTTTATGGCTCGACCTCGACTGCTGTATACGGTACGTAATTTCTGCAAATAAAATGAAAAATTATTAGATGATTCATCTGCCATTTTTCGTCTCCTACAAATATGTCGAGGATGGAGAGCGCAAACAAAGTTTACCAGCAGCATTTAACCATTTAACTACAATAATTATAATTTCTATAATGGTGCTGCAGAAGTCATTAAATCATTGTTAGAGTGTATTTTCTAATTGTTCATTTAATATGCATCTACAATTTGCATGTGACTTCTGTTGCCTATACTTGACAATAACTATGTTTATTGCATCAAATATGCTGAGATACTTACGGGCCACGGCTAAAATACATAGGCTACTTTTATATAGGTCTAATAATTTGAATTTCAACGCGGAACATTTGCATTTAGTACATATTAGAATATCTGGTAAACTATGACTAACAATAAATTAGCATGCGTCAGTAAGACTACCTTTCCGCATGTATGTTCAATGTAGCTCAGAGTTTCGTAGTTTTCCAAAACCCACTCTTGATTGCATGTGATTTAGACAAAACGGTACTATCCCTACAACTCTAAATCTCTGTTTTAATATTAAACGTTTCGTAGCTTGAGCTCCAGATTTTTCGCGGTCATGATGACACCGAGAGGAGGTTACACACAGTTTTCGTCACTTTCGCGTATGACGCCATAAGCTGTATAATTGTACATATTAATTAAATCGTATTCGTATTAATTGCGAGACAATCGGTTTGCACGTTGTTCGAAGAATCCTGCTTCATGAGCACTTGCAACGATCACACACACGCACACACGTAAGCCCTCCTGCACAATAATTTCAAACAGGCAACGACGGCTATAAGAGTAAATCGCCCGCAGTAGCGCGACGCATCTGCATGCAGTCCGACGTTTACAGAATGACTCGCATTCATTGCCTGCAGAAGCAGAAGCATGAGAAGCAGAAACAGCAGAAGATGCAGTTGCAGCAGCAGAGACCTGGCTCCATCATTTCCCTGTTGCAGCAGCAACCAAATCGACTGTATAATGTATATGCGCTCCAGTAGCCAAGTCCGGCGTGGAGAAGGGGACAAGCGAGATGTCTGCGGCAAACGGGAGATGCGTGTAAAACAGCGCAACATAATCCTCATCCTCCATTTGCCTATTTGCTATTATGGGCTAAATCCAGTCCGGTCCTGACGTTCATGTTCCCACGTCGCCAGTCAACTGATGATTGTGTGCGTGTGTGCGTGCGTGTTTGTGTGTGTTTGTATGTGTGTGAGTGTGTGTATGTGGGTGTGAGGGTGTGGGTGTGTATGTGTGTGTGTGTGTGTGAGTATGCGTGTGTGTGTGAGTAAGCGTGTGTGTGCGTGCGTGTGTGTAGGTGTGTGCGTGTGTGTGTGTGTGTGTGTGTGTGTGAGTATGCATGTGTGCTTATGCGTGTGTGGGTGTGCGTGCGTGTGTGTTCGTTGTGATGCTGTTCTGCTGCCCGAAGGAATTTCTTCGTATCAGGACGATTTGTAATCAACTTAGCTCAGCAAAAGACGCTTCGGGAGCAGTACTGAGGTAATGCATTCCTAATTTAAAAGACTTCCATGCAACGCGGCAGGAAAACTCTGTCCACAGCTGCATGCGCACTGCCTCGGGCCATCACACAAACTGCGAGGCAGATTAAATTTGGTCCTTCTATACGGGCTACTCGAGAAACAGAGAAAACACGTTCTGTTGTTAAGTCTAGCATTCACTTACAAAAGAACGAATTCATAATTATAGGCGAGGATGCTATAGTTCGTATAGCATCTGCAAATGCAGTGTTGCTTAATTCTTAATTTGCGACGAATATCCTGACATATTACGGTCACACACGGTGTCGAAATCTGTATGTCTACATTCTAGAGCATCCTCATGACACCATCATGGCTGCCTATTGCAATGAATCCAACGGTGTACGAGTTCTTCCGGTTAGAAGCAAAGTGAGTCAATCTGCAACATCCGGTTCGGTTTCAGCTTTATTTACGAATACGAAAACAACGTTTCCCGTTCTTCTATCGGTTGTACATTACAATGATTACATTACATGAATGCACACATTGTACACATGCGTATGGGTAAGACCAGTCAGTGCTCTACTCTAAAATATAATAACCTGTAATGTGCATATACAAGTATATACCCACATCATATAGCACATATCAAGCGTGTCTATCTATGCGCATCAGCTGTATGAACTCAGTGTGTATGTATGGAACCGTCTGTGTGCGTTCAGCAGCATCAGCAGCAGCAACAGCGGGTCAGAGCTTCGGGGGTTCAAAGCCCGCACGGTTCTATTGGCTGACGATGGTTGATACGACAATACGACTCATACGATTTATATCGTCTCCTGACACGACAGGCATTCCGAAGTTTCGTCAGCTCTAAATTCGCTCAGTCTGTTTTGAAACAAGACAATACGTGTGTCGTAAACAAAAGAACATCACCACTACCACCACCACCACCACCACCACCACCACCACCACCACCACCACCACTACCACCATCACCACCACCACTACCACCAACACCACCACTACCACTACTACTACTACCACCACCACTACCACCACCACCACCACACCATGTAGCGATGATTGCGGACAGCAACTGATTTGTATCATGCGTGTCGTTACACTCTCGCAGATCCGCATTTAGATGCGTTCACCCGGGACAGCACTACAGCCTTAACGCTGCCCTCTGCCCAGAGGCTCCCACAATCGGAAATAAACACAATCAGCGATCCATCGCTGAACCATCAGAAGATCTAACATTCTGTGTTTTTATATTTTTATATTCTATGCCTCATCATGAGCGGAATTTGTCTCGTGGCTATTTAGATTCTGCATAATATAAACAAAGGTTGGCTATATGAGAATGGAATCTAAGCGCTTCTGGTGTTTTTTTACTAGTGTCCCAAGCCTCCAAGCCCATTTTTACTTGTAGTATTATCACGTCAGCGGTTAAAATATAGGCTTACAGCGTCGTAAACAAAAGAACATAACCACCACCACTACCACCACCACTACTACTATCAGGGGCGCCGTTAGGCGTACGCACTTACGCAAGTGCGTACAGTGCGGAAAGGCTAAAAAATATTTTTTACAAATTGTAAATTAGGCTAAAGAATTAAAGCGTGAAATATTATAAGCGACGAAATTCTATTGAATCTATTGGAATTTTATAATCTATAGAATATACTTACTTACTTACTTACACCCTAATAGAGAGCCGTCTTGGCATTGGGCGTCTTCGGTATATCTTCGTGTCCCAAACAGGTCCCCCACATTGCTTAATCCGGCCCTGACCAGTTTGGCTCTATACTTCATAAATAGGTAAACTGTAACTGGCTTGCGGATGAATTTTGAAACGCGTTGTTGGTAGTTAGGCCTGTTTAAACTGTGAAAAATTACCTGTATGCGTATACCCAAAATGGAGCAAAAAGCTTATGCTAGTGATACCTCATAATCGCTAGTAGGCATATACGGTATATATATATAAGCCAGAGCTTAAAGTGTGCCAGGACGGTCATGTACGGCGTCCAGGCACTTATTTTCGAGGCTGGACGCCGTCCTGCCACTTATTTGGCCAGCACTGCCTGGACGGTCGTCCATGACTGCATGGACGGCGTCCATGCAGTTACGGACGACCGGCCACGACTGCCTAAAAATGGCTCCATTTGAGGTCGACACAGCCAAAAATGCGCTAGTCGCTGCATGGGGTTCGGCCCCAGACCCCGCTGCAGGAGCTTACGGTCAAGACAAAAACCTTTCTCTTTTACACTAACATTTTGATTTCTATTGTTAGGCTATCCTGGTAGCTTGCGACACTAAAAAACCACTTATTTTTGAAGTTTTCGCGACTTTATCGTTCACAAATAGCTGGCAAAAAAGAGCTAAAAATGGCTCCATTTGAGGTCGACACAGACAAAAAAGGGTTGGTCGCTGGGGCTCCGCCCCAGACCCCGCTGCGGGACCTTACCATAAAGACAAAAACCTTTCTCTTTTACCCTAACATTTTGATTTCTATTGTTTCTAATCTCCCCTCAAAATTTAACCTCTCCTCCGCTTGCACTCACCTCTGCTGCTTTCCATTCACGACTGAAAACCGAACTCTTCAAGCTATCCTATCCAGATTCCAATCAGTTTCCATCACCCAACTACCACCAATGTCACCATCATCGACAACCACCGTAGCACCATGCTGTCTCCTCGGCTTTACCTCCCCGGATTTTGCCTGGCACCGGAACGGAAACGGCCGCTCTGGCTATTGCGGACTTTATTTGATATAGCGCCGGTGAATAAGCTGGTCTCCCTGACGTGGCTTTTGTGGGCGCTGAGAAATTCTCGAAGATTTACATTACATTACATTATCCTGGTAGCTTGCGACACTAAAAATTAAAAAAACACTTATTTTTGAAGTTTTCGCGACTTTATCGTTCACAAATAGCTGGCAAAAAAGAGCCTAAAAATGGCTCCATTTGAGGTCGACACAACCAAAAATGCGCTGTTCGCTGGGGCTCCGCCCCAGACCCCGCTGGGGGAGCTTACGACGCTCCCCCATACCCCCTAGTCGGGACGGGCTTCGTGCCTTCGGCACTCGCAACTTCGCGCCTTCGGCGCCGCCACTGACGACCAATTAGGCTACAATACAGCGTCCTGGCACTTCTTTTTTTACACTTTAAGCACTG
Source organism: Lumbricus rubellus (assembly GCA_945859605.1). Lineage (NCBI taxonomy): Eukaryota > Metazoa > Annelida > Clitellata > Crassiclitellata > Lumbricidae > Lumbricus > Lumbricus rubellus. The sequence goes on along the minus strand of OX243815.1, from coordinate 22,339,611 downwards.
ATATAAGCTCGTATCGATCGCTGTTCGCTTCATATTATTTTGTGCAAGTTGTGCGTATAGGAAAAAAATCCTGGCGGCGCCGCTGACTACTATAGTCTACACCTAAACCTGAATAGTCTACTTACCTACACGCCTAGCTCTATACCTTGTAATTCTTTACAGTGCACAGTATGTATCTTATCACCTTGGCTTATATTCATATCTACTTATCTATCTGTTAACATTCTTACATACTCTCTTACCTAATCGCTTGCTCACAGGCTTACAATACATACTCTATGCATTACTGTCAAAAATATTAAGGGCCTTTTTATGTAAAATAAATAATAAATGTGTTTCATAATTGAAATGACGTAACAATAAACCCTTTTGTAATTTAAACTTAAGTAATCATAGACTTCGTTATTAAAGTGACGTGATAAAGGCCTTTTTTCTAAAAATCTAAAATTACGAATACTATAATATAGTATACTCATATTATGAGTTTTACAATATAAATGACGTAACAATAGTTTTTTCTTTTTAAATTTGGACTTAGTAGACTGTCTTTCGTTGAAGTGACGTTACAATAGCTGCCTCTTATTGAAGTGACGTAACAATAGCTGCCTCTTATTGAAGTGACGCTACAAATCTTATATTACAAATACTTGACGCTTCAAAATTGAAATGACGAAACAGCGGGCCTACATTCTCTAAATTTAGGCTAAGCCTAATGGTATTGTAGTGACGTAACAAAGACTCTGTTCTCCAAATTTAAATTGCTAACAATGAACATTTTCATTATTGGCATGACGTAATAATAGACATTTGTTCTCTAAATTTAGAATGTATAACAACGAAAGTTTTCAATATTGAGACTACGTAACAAAGACCTTTATTGTCTAGAATATTAAAGTATTTCACTTGTATCATCAGAATCACAACAATAGGCCTTGAATTCTTTGTACTATAACCTAGTGACCGTAGACTTTTTCTTAATTGAAGAAACGTTACAAGGTCTTTATTCTTCAACATGCACATTTTTACAGGCCTCTTAGAGTCAAGTTTTTATGGCACTTATTCTATTCATCCATCAAGGGCATGCGTGTGATCATGTGTGAATTTCAAAGCTCAACGGACGTCAAGGTTCATGTCATTTTGTGAGCATGGACAATTGGACATTGGACACATGTGTCCGGATGCTTTTCTACGTGTTAGCATCTGCTCGTTCAGTTATAAGTTATGTGATTTTGTGTGTCGCTGTCATCCAAAAAGACGTATTCCGTTAGAATTTACAATCGCTAAAAATAACGGAGATAATCGAGCTAACAAATCCCAATTCTGGATAGAAAAAGAAGGCAGCGCCAATCGTTTCATTATAATGACGTTGAGTCGTTGAGCAGAAGATAATATAAATTATATATATAAATTATATATCAGTAGGTAGGCCTATATACATAATATAGAAACGAGACCATTAATACATTTATTTCGGTGCCTAATGGTTGACCTGTTGGACTGCCGTTAGCATGGTCTGAGGCAAATAATGTTATTATTCTGAAGTGCAGGTATTTTTTCGTGATTTCAGCTCAGTCTCCGCGCCCTAGCGAACGCAGATAAAACAATTGAGACCAACCAAAATACTTTAAATCAGATCTGATGCAACATGTAGGCTATAATTATATGCACAATATGCTAATGATCACTTAATGAATGTAGTTTGATCTAGCTATCACTAATCAAATACCTTTAAAAAACTAGTAAATGAGCTTTTTCAGTCGCTATAGGCCTATACTTACATTTTTAGGTTTATTCCCGCATCTGTGCGATCTGTTTTGTCGTTTGTGTTCTTTTGTCTCAACTCACATGTACTTACCTCTTTCAAAGTGCTAATCTACCATAGGCTAAGTCTTTAGGCCCTCCTTTATTTTTAGGAGATTACCGGTACCGTGGTGAATGATTAGACCCTGAACCTGGCGTTGGAGATAATCATGTTCTAGCATTTATTATAGTTGCAATAAAACTATTGAGTTGCAAAGACGGTTCTCCACATGCATGCATTGCACCTATGATATGAAATCCTAGGCCGCTGACGGTGAATTTTTGACGAGGCAAAGCAATGATAACCATGGATGCATAGGCCTACTAAAACCGCTGCACATAAATTCCACGTAGTCATTAAGGTTAAGCACAGGGCAACGAAATCACGTCCAGCACTCATTAAGGCGATTGTCATAGCCTATATTTGCATATCTTTATTATATGTAACATGTATGCTACGTTTATGGGCTTACACATATTCTGCGACTTCTCCGTGCAGTAGAACTGCTGTTTCAATGGAATTCCAACATTTTTTGATTATGAAACAAATACGAATGCGTCTCGAAAAAATAAGATATTTCTGTTGGTTATATAGAACGTTGCGTCATCTCAGTCAAAACTCCATAAACACAAAGTCGAGAAAATTGCATAAGTAAAAAAATTGAGCCTTTATAGTAGGGCGGCCCTTAAAAATGAAAGTTAAAAATAATCAACTGGCACCCCTCCAATCTATTCCAATCATGAAGAAAATAATTTGTGCAAAAAATCTTTGCAATGGGGGAATATTTAGGGGTGCCCCCCCGAGCTCTTAAGTTTCAATAATGTACGAGTAAACTTCCAAATTATAATAGGAATCGCAAACTGAAATTTTCAGTGCTTTAATACATTCTGTCGACCTACTAATGTTTGCAATGCATCAAAATTTAATATTTAGTACTTACTTACTTATAAAATTACGTGAGCTGGATGTAAAGGAAACAAAACCGGCGGCACTCACACTAGTAAAAATGAAGCAACTGCACCCGAACGAGCCAGAATCAATATTCTGTCTGACATCGGCTTTGGACAGAACAAAGATTTCGTCAAGATATGCTACATTCGTTCTTAGCGAAGTGGCTTCCAGCCTTGGCTGTGACGTCAAGACTTTGAATATCAACCGAAATTCCATTCAACGAGCCAAGGCGAGCAACAGAATCACCAAATCAAACAGCCTTCAATCCGAAATTTCCTTCTTAGTTCCTTTAACCGTTCATTGAGACGACAAGTTTCTGGAAGATTTGACATCACGCGAACATGTTGACTGTCTTCCAGTTCTGATCTCAGGTGTAGGAATTGAACAGTTACTGGGAATTCCAAAACTATCCTCAGGAACAGACTCAGCTCAGGCATCTGCAGTCATCCAGTATTTGAGAGAGTGGAATGTTCAAGATCAGCTGGTTGCTTTGTGCTTTGACACCACAGCCAGCAACACAGGTCATCGCTCAGGTGCATGTTTCCTAATAGAACAAGAATTGAATAAAGATCTCCTTTTCCTGGCATGTCGACACCATGTTATGGAACTAATTGTTGGGGCTGCATTCGAAAAAACTTCCATTGGAACTTCTACTGGACCTAATGTTCTTCTTTTCAAGAGGTTTCGAGACCACTGGAAATTCATTGAAAGCGACAAATTCCAGGTAGCCTCGTCAGATCCTTTGATGGAATCATTGGTGGCCCCACACCGTTCTGATATCTTGGAGTTTGGTCATAGACATTTAGCAACTGCACAGCCACGAGACGATTACAGGGAATTTCTCGAGCTATCAGTTGTCTTTCTTGGAGGTGTTCCTTCTCGTGGAATTCGGTTTCGAATACCTGGCGCTATGCACCAGGCACAATGGATGGCAAAAGTCATCTATACCATAAAGATGTGGCTCTTTCGTGCTCAGTTCAAGAAGACTGCTGCAGAAGAACGCAGCATCGTGATATTGCCATCTTTTCAATTGTTGTCTACTGAAAGCCTGAATAACTGCGCCAATTGCTGTGGAGGCTCCTCTGAATGACTTCACTCTCATGGCAAACCTTCTCACATATCCACATACTACAATGTCTTCTGCTACAAGCATGAAGCTAGGGCTTCATCTCTGCTATTTGTCTGAAGAGCTTATTGGGCTTGCTCTTTTTGATTCAAGGGTATCCAATGACTCCAAGAAGCTAATGATTGCTGCCATGGAAGAAGTAGCCCCAGATCATCCGCCTTAACGACTCAGTGTGATGTCAGATGCATTTCTTGGCACCAGCGGTCTGGAACAATTCTGTACAACCAACTCCAAGAAACTGTTCCAGGTGCTTGGTCTGCATGGACTATCTGAGATGATGCTTTCCAAAGATACTGCTTTTCCCAAAGAGCATGAAGCATTTCGAGAAGCACAAGCAGTACTCAAAGTGTTGGCTGTCGTCAATGATAGAGCTGAACGAGGTGTGGCACTCATCCAGGACTTAAATAAAAAGCTATCAAAAGATGAGGATCAGCTTCAATTTCTCCTACAGGTTATCAGTGAACATGTACGAAAAGAAATATCGTGTCAAATTAGTAGAAAGCAGTGATTCCTGCATTTCATTGTCCTGTACTGATCATTTACTTCTGTGACCAGTTGAACAGTGAACAATAGCTGAATTATAATTGAACAGTAAACACTTGTTTCATTGGCATTGTTGCATCACTAGAGTGTATTTTAGTCATCTCTGTAAAATTCTGAGTGACAGTGTGTTGAATATAGTTTGGTTGCAATTGTATGATTCGATAGATCAAATTTGTATTAAAGAAAACATTTCAGCGCTCGAGGGGCACCCCTAAATGTTTTGCAGTTCCAAAATCCTTTTCAACATAATGTTATTTCTATAATTGGCATGGATTGAAAGGGTGCCAGACAAAATTTTACGATTTTTATTTTTTGGCTGTATGCTAAGGGCCAGCCTACTTTATAGTATTCAGAACTGCGACTGATAAGACTGAAAAGCGAGTTCGATTAGACCTAGGCCTTTGCACTTCTACTAGTTTCTAAGTCTTTGATCTCCGTATATAATTATAACCTTGTGACTGTTGAAAATGCAGAACTGCAAATTAAAAATGAAATCAGACGGTGAGTGGGTACAGACAATTGATGGATAAAGGCAAGCAATCATTCTGCGATGAACAGTCGAAGTGTTTAAACGGAAGTCTCAAAACCGAATGCGGTCTAAAATGACCTCCGTCAGAATGCTTAACACGAGGATCATTCCATCCTGATGTACAACATCCTGACGACGGAGAGTAGAGTCTATTTTAGACGGAAGTCCGGTCGACAGCCGGCAGTTCCGGATACTGTCTGAGTTCGATGGTACAGCAGTCAAGGCAGAGTCCCAGCCACATCGTGAGTCCAACGACTAGACAAAGCAACGGCCAAAGGACGGCGTGCAGAGCCTGACCACCCGTTGTCCTCTCCAGGATAACACTTCCATCCGTTCTGTTGCTGGTGCTGGTGCTGCTGCTGGTGCTGGTGCTGGTGCTGCTCTGGGGATCGAGGTAGCACTGGTAGCTGTTTCCCAGCTGACCCCAGCGACTCTGAAATCGTTTCGATTCCTTTATATTCCACTCCTCGTCCGCGCATTCATGCAATGTACACTGCAACGAGACAGTAAATCCTACTAAGTAATTATTATTTTAATAATAACTAATTAATTCATCCATTGTGGTTTTACTGGAAGTAGAAATGACTTATCGGAGATATAAGAAAAAAGTTGTTTTGTCGTGTTGCGCCTATAACTTTACCTATACCAGTAACAGACAAAACATATGCTTAGATCTCTGTTTGTTTTAAATAAGAACTCCAATTAATATAATTGAAGTGCAAATGTTGCCTCGAGAATGCCTCAACCCAGGTCATCATTAAAGGTTGCGTCTATGTCAGATTATTATGATTAAATAAACGAGTATTGATTGATTGATTTATTTATTGATTGATTGATTGCTCGATTGATTGATTGATTGATTAACTATAGCATTGCACACTATACTGAAAAACTAGCACATCGATAGGACAAACTGATGCAATATAGTATAGACAGTTTCAAAAGCCTAAAGCTTAGCCTACTCTGCACTATCTATAGTTCTGAACTAGCAGCACAAAACTGTATACAAAGACAACGACTGGTATTAAGATTTACAGATTAGATAATATCCCGTATATACGAAAAACAATCATGAAGACTAGCTCTAATCTGAATTTTTATGATCAAGGATTTGCTATACAGTCACATCTGGCTTTCTGTCTCTCAGGCACCAGCCTGTGTAATATGTGTATATACGTCATACTCAGGTTACTACGTAATGCCATCCAGAATTCCACTGCTTTGTCAATAGAAGCACAGGCCAAATGAAGGCGATAGAAACTAGGGGCTATGCAAAGTTTATGGTTATAGAACGTGCCTTGCTTAACACAGATCCACCAATGGCGCATCATGAGCATATGAAGACAGAGACCACTGCATGGTTCTTGCGAGATTGGAAGCATGTTGTGGCTTATATCTCTCTAACGACCCTTGCCCATGTACACAAAACACACACACGCACTCACACGCACTCTCTCGCACATACACATACACATACACACGCACACAGACATACACAAATTCACAAACAAACACACATACACACACGTATATACATGTATATATATATTCTATCCCGAATATCACTGCATTTGCTTTAGATTTGCTTGTTAATTATCTTCATTGAATCATTGTGGTTGTGCGTCGCTGCTATTTAAATTCACCGACGTAGTTCGTGGGGCCCTTAAAGTGGGGGCCTTAATCCGGCCCTGTTCGTTTGTGCCCAACCTAGTAAAACATACAATAACTTATGATATCAGGTTAATACTATAGTTCTGTTTCTTCACTTGACTGTCTCTGCTTAAAAGTGTAGTATTCTTCACGGGCATCCTATCTCCTATCGCCACAGTGCAAAATGGCCAAGTATAATTTACGGTGGTCGCTTGGATGCGGCTCAGTTCCATCCCCTACAAAGATCATCAATATTTCAGAAAACTCCATGGCGCATGCGCAACGTGTGTCGCCCACTGTTGGAGAAATGCAGAACTATAGCCATACGTTCGAGTTACTCAATTTTCGTCACACGACGAAAGACCCAGCTGATCTAATAATCGTAATAATTATGAGAAATGTGCATGAATGTCTCTGAGAAGGGAAGCTCAGATTATTCGATTTAGATGAACGTTTCAATATTCATCTCATCACTGGTATCAGTGGAATACACTTCGTCATCACAGATCAGAGGAAGAAGAATCTGTGATGATTATTAATATTATGCGCATCTACTGTCGCATAATCTTGGTTGGAGGTCTATGCTATCGCAGATTCAACCTTCGACCTTCGTAGGCCTAGTCTACTCTCGTTCTGCGATAATAATTTCAATGCGTGGTGTCCCCAGTCAGGTTGAGTACAACTGAACTGTCGAAAAGAATGCTTGACCGAATTCCTTCCCTCCTTAAAGCAGTCAGACTCCACAAGCCAACTTCGTCATCAGTGACGTAACAGTTACATCACAGAAAACTATTCCAACACATCGCCGCTTCTTCTTTGTTCTTCTGTGCTTTTGGTGTATGTTTGTTTATCCTTCCGTATCCTTCTGCAAGTTGATATTCAGAGATTTAGATATCTTGGGCTAGCACGTGTGGGACGCAGGGGTACAAGCTCCTGCGGAGCGACCTTGGGCAAGTTGCTTACCCATCATTGTCTGTGGGGAAAACAACGGGAAACCACCTCACTCATCTCATTCCCAGGAGCGTAAAGCCAATGAACCTGCCTTCGGGCAGAGAACCATCATCATCATCATCATCATCATCATCATCATCATCATCATCATCATCATCATCATCATCATCATTCTGTACACTCAGCGTTACTCAAGCGTCAATCGATCAATTAAGACGCTGCTCATGATGTCTAAGTGAGAAGACACATTGACCTACTTAGAAAATATGGTAGGTGTCACTAGGTGAGAAGAGAAATTGTCGACTGTTTAAGCAACGACAACATTGACCTAATTAGTGGATAAAGTCGCCCAACATTATCGTCACATCTTTTCTATCATTAATCATCATTACTGCATCAATTGCATCATGGCTGATGCGAATAACGAAGCCACTAATCAACAAAGACGTCAGTGGACTCACTAAGAATCTGTTTCAACAGTAAAGTAGATTTAAGTAAGAACGTTCTAGTTGTTCCTTTTAATGTTTCAGATATGAATTCCATGCATTGATTCTGTATTGCAGCCTATGCAAGAATTGTATAAAATTATTGAATTGAATTTGCACAATCTCAGCATTGTATAGGCCTACTTGTTTCTACTGACTAATGTTCTAGCTGTACTTGAACCAACCACGAGTCATGCTTTAGTTTAGCGCATTGCGTTGAAAGCTTTTAACTAATTTGCATAATCAACTCCCGATCCCTTTCTTCATCACTCACCTTCAATGCTCTCATTATTACTATCTCATATTCAAACTTGCGGTTTCTCTTCCTCATGTAATCAATAATGTCGATACCTTTTATTAATACGAAAATATTAACGTGCATAAAGTCTATAAATGCGAACCAAGACTCAGTGTTTCATTTCAGTTGCATGGTGAAGTACGAATAAAATTCAAGATATTTCAAGATCAACGAAATGCAGTGAGTTTTAAATCATGTTTGAAGAAAGGAGACGATTTGGAGAATAGGAGAAACACCGGTTGTCAGTTTATTCCCCTGTGGCATCAAAATGAAATGCAAAAGAGACCATTATCGTCTTACATCGTGGCCATAAAATTGAAGCCCGAAGACACAGGCTGCACACTGTGCACAGAGGGAATATAAATAGAGTTCATTGATCGAATGTATAGGTCGGAGTGAATAGTGATTGTCTAAAGACTTCATAGGCCATACTGGCCAGTAAAAATCTTATTCTGATGTATTCAAAAATCCAATGCAGTTGATTGATTAAGCATCGTTTACATGTAGACTATATACGTGCCTAACTCCACCACTGGTTGCACTCTGCCAGTGCGAGTCCCAAGCCTGGATAAATGAGGATGGCGTCGCTAATGGTTTTGTTACCACACAGTGACGTTAAACTGCAACTACACACACACACACACACACACACACACACACACACACACACACACACACACACACACACACACACACACACACACACACACACACACAGGCTGTACGTGCCTGTTTCAATGCAATATGACGCTTTTTAGATAGCTTACACCTCTTAAATTGAAAGCGTCTGTTTTACCGTAGCATAGAATAGATCCGTCCACGATCGATACAGAAGAAGCGGCGATGTGCTCGAATAGTTTTCTGTGACGTAACCATCCGCTACGTCACTGATGACGACGTAGATCTGTAAACACGGAAACTTCCACGCGCAGAGGTTCGGCGTTAAGACGTCATCACGATCATCATCGTCATCGTCGTCATCATAGGTCTTTGGTTGCGTCATCGTCTGCTGCGAGCAGCTGCACAGTCTGCGGTCGAAGGCGGATTCGACGGTGACGTGGCAGACGACGGGAAGCCAGTAGCGCGTCGCCTGAAACGGAAGGACGACGGTGATGGTGAAGGCGCAGAGCAGGATCGTGCCGACGAAGATGAGCAAGGTACTGAGGCAGAAGTACCGGATGCTGCACCTGATGCGCGACATGTGATGAACGACGAACGCTGGCGGCAACTGTTGCTGCAGCAGAGAGACTCGTCTGCCTCCTCCTCCTCCTCGTTGGCTTCTGCGTCTTCGTCTGCTGCTGCTGCTGCGTTGAGGATGCGACGCAGGACATCATCGTCATTGACGCAGCATCATTATTGCAGACCGGTGGGAATTGAACGGACGACTGCATGCACGCAACCACTAATGCACCACTGTAGCTGCTCTAACCACCTATACTATATTATAGAGTATGGACTAAGTAATCTATCTCTTCTCACTTTCGCAGACGACTGATAGCCTACTGCGTGGAAAGCATTCTAGAAGTAGCTCGCTATTAGGATGCTATGTGAAATGTCGCTTTTGCAAATACGATTAGTAGGTTGTATACACCTGTATGCAGTGATAGTACAGTGTACTGTAGAGCTGAATTACAGACTGTTTGACGAGCCCGACGAGAACAAGCTAAAAGACAATACCACATAGATCTACGAAAAAACACATTCATGAACGATCAGTAAAAAACACATAAGCACATCGCATCAGTGAGAAAACATAATTATGAACACATCGGATCAGTGTGAAAACATAGAGTGAACACACGATCAGTGAGAAAACATTCAAAACATATGAACACACGATCAGTGAGAAAACATATAAATTATAAACACAAGATCAGTGAGAAAACATATAAACACAGGATCAGTGAGAAATTACATGAACACATCGGATCAGTGAGAAAACATATAATCACAAGATCAGTGAGAAATTACATGAACACATCGGATCAATGAGAAAACTTAGGCATTGAACATGCGCAATGTCTAACTATAGGCTAGTTGACAAGGAAGGGTTACTGGAATAATGTCATAGCGTTGCACCTGACCAAGTAAGACATTAATTATTACACTGGTCTTCAATGCATCGATGACACGGAACCAACCGATGATCATATCATCAACCAGACCACATGAACACATCGGATCAGAGAGAGAACTCAGGCATTGAAAACGCGCAATGTATAACTAGGGTTACTGGAATAATGGCATATCGCTGCACCTGGACGAAAAATACATTAATTATTGAGCGCCTATTGTAGCCTACACTTACTGGTCCTCAATGCATTGATGACACGGAACCAACCGATGCTCATTTCATCAACCAGACCACGCGGTCTGATGTAATTGCCAAATAACAATATGCAATATTCAGCCATAAGCGATAAAATTCCTAATGAATGTTTTCCGTGTTTGCCTGCATGGTGTCCTCGTTGTTATTTCGATGAATCATGCAAGTCATAACATTATTATTAACAGGTCACATTGTCACATTCTCGTTGTTATTTGGTCGAATCATGCAAGTCCTAACGACATCATAACATTCAGGATTTTATTGATATTTTGTCCAATTCGAAATCAAAATTGTCTGCCGTCTGATGGTCGTAAATCTTCTCTTTTCACAGATCCTGGCTGACCTAGACAGACGTGCTCGTTGTCACCAATTCATCCACACAGCAGCCTTCAGCATTTTCGATTTTTAAACCACCGTTGTCTATCGATTTCTCTTCCTTTCAACTTTTTGCATATTGGAAAGTTCCATTTTCGGTGCTGCATCTCAAGCGCTCATAACTTTGCCAAACTCACGAATAACATTGAATTTGTCTAATCGGCGTCAGGATTTGGTGGTAATATGGCCAATGTTGCTACGTTGAAAATTTCTGACAAATCCTAAACGTTTTGACCGAATTATGACACTTTTGTTGGGGTCTACTTTTCATCGGGACACCGTGCATAACTGTATTATGTGCTATCAATCAATCAATCTTCTTTATTGACCACCACCACAAAGTAATACAAGCGCACAGTTTACAAGTTTGTAAGCTGGTTGTCAATAGGTAAACCCAAAAGAACAGTATCGTTCCGCAAAACAGAGTTACCTATTTACATCAGTAATTTATCAATTATTATACATCGATGGTCACCATTGTAGCTTCATAGTCATATTATAAAAATGTCAACAGTTGATTGGAAATTTATGAAGAGTAAAAAAATACTTTTCAATATTTATGACGAGTAAAAATTGCTCTTTTCAATGTCTGTTAAGTTGGTGTAAACCAGAAACACAGCTTTTCTAAACTCCCGGAATGTTTAGCATCTCCGACTACTACACTACGGTAGTCTCCTACACTACTACACTACGGTAGTCTACTACACTACACTGTGACTACAGTAATCGCATCGACACAGGACGATTTATAGCGTAAAAAATTCAGAACGAAAGACAGTTTGCGCGACGACCATAGAGACCATACAGACCATACAGACCTTACAGACTATAGAGACCATACAGACCATACAGACCATACAGACCATACAGACCATACAGACCATACAGACCATACAGACCATACAGACCATACAGACCATACAGACCATACAGACCATACAGACCATACAGACCATAGAGACCATACAGACCATACAGACCATAGAGACCATACAGACCATAGAGACCATACAGACCATGCAGACCATACAGACCATACAGACCATACAGACCATACAGACCATAGAGACCGCTTCTACAAAAGAACAGGATTTCACTTTAGGGCAGTTTCCAAACAGTCAAGAAATGATCAAGGGTTCAAGACTGAGACAATTAAGAACTTGTCTCGAGACGTCAAGACGGAGACTCTGTCTCGAAACCATGCAACTCTGATGTTGATGATAATAATAATAATAATAGCAAAGAAAACGATGACAATGATAAGAAAGTGTATTCTCTTATGACGAGAGTCCGTATCGTTATCATCATCATCAGCAGCAGCAGCATCATCATCGTCGTCGTCATCATCATCATCGTCATCATCATCGTAATCGTCGTCGTCATCGTTATCGTCATTGTCATCATCATAATCATCATCGTCATCGTCATTGTCATCGTCATCGTCATCATCATCGTCGTCATCAGCAGCAGCAGCAGCAGCAGTATCATCGTCATCATCATAATCATCATCGTCATCGTCATTGTCATCATCATCGTCATCATCACAATCATCCTAACCATAGTCGTCGTCATCATCATCATCATCATTATCTTAGACATTTCAAACCGCGTGAAGTCACACATAAAATAATATGAATCTGCGGCGCATACAATATAATTATAACCGTAGACTTCGTGAAATGGCGTTAACGAACTTATGACGTCACAAATGAGTGATGTGGAATGCTCGTTATAACTCGTCACTATGGCAACGCTGTATAGCTTGATTACCACGAAACAAGTATGCCGTGAACTTTTAAAACATTTTAAAATAATCACCTTAAAATAACCTATTTGAATCGTTTAACGCTTTCATGGATTAAAGTTTTGAAGTCAGGCAGTCAAAGTTGAGTGAGTGAGACTTCAAATGATGGAATGAACTTATCAACAGTGGTCGAGGTAAGCAAACTTTTCGTTTAACGACCTCTTTCTTGTTTAGGCATTGGCCTAAGGTTGTTCAACTTGGTGATATAGGTCTTATAGCAGGGGTGTCAAAAAGTCTGGAAATACGATAACCTGCAAAAGCGTAATAGATGCATGAATTTCGTTGAATCGGCCAGATAGATGTACAGTCTGGCATATGGCTGGCATGATTGTGGCTGCGAAAATATATCTATCTGTCAATATTTTGCAATGATATGAAGTTCCATGGAAATATTCATTGACACACATTTGTATAAGCAGGCTTCGTAGGAGTCCAGCATGGTAATATCCGTTAACATTGCAGCATATTGGCATACAAGCTCTGTAAGAGTCCAGTGTAGAAATACAAGTTCTATTCAGCAGGACTTTTATCGCACAGTTCTACACATAGGCCTAATGTGCAAGCTCTAACGGGGTCTGTGCACTGCAGTTGTAGAAGCACTTCTGAGCAGTTAAAAATAGCTAGCTCCTTTTGAGAGTAATTTACGATGAAGGATGCGAATGGAAAGAAGGGGTTGTGTAGTTCTAAAAATCCCTTTAAAAATCCATGTCACTCAGAGAAATGCAGACCCAGTGAATGTCCACACCGGAGAAGCAAAATTGTTTTTATTAGTACACAAGCGTTTATATATGTTTCGTGCTGTTCGGTAAGCTTATAGAAGCACGCACTCGTCACGTCTCTATCTAGACAGACTTCGTGTCCTGCATGGAAACGCATTTTACCCAGGAAAACAGTCTCCACGGGAGATCTCAGATCTGGCTTCGAGGATACATGTATATATATATACGCAAACGGGTCTACGGGTCTAGCCTATTATAGCCTACACATGTTTCGTGGAAGTCGAGCATAGAAACACAAATAGCGCACTCGAATTTAGACTTAAAGACAGCGTAGAAATTCTGAATGGAAACAAATAAGCACTAATATGTATGCACACATACGAGTAGACATACGCATACAACCGAATACTATACTTACATGCAATTGTGTATGCAGGTCTAATGAATGTGCGTATACATGTATAATTGTATATAGGCTACTATGTATGTATGTATGTATGTATGTATGTATGTATGTATGTATGTATGTATGTATGTATGTATGTATGTATGTATGTATGTATGTATGTATGTATGTATGTATGTATGTATGTATGTATGTATGTATGTATGTATGTATGTATGTATGTATGTATGTATGTATGTATGTATGTATGTATGTATGTATGTATGTATGTATGTATGTATGTATGTATGTATGTATGTATGTATGTATGTATGTATGTATGTATGTATGTATGTATGTATGTATGTATGTATGTATGTATGTATGTATGTATGTATGTATGTATGTATGTATGTATGTATGTATGTATTGTATGCACTATGTATGTATGCATGTATGTATGTATGTCTGTATGCATTCATGTATGTATGTGTGTATGTAATTCAATCTTACAAGCATACAAGCATGCATGCATTCATTCATGCTTGAATGCGTGTAAGATTGAATTACACGCCTACGTGTGTATAATTATGTCGTACGACGTAGGACGAACGTAAGTGTATGGGCCCAATGCTGGCATGTGTGCATACTGCATAGTCTATACATGTATTGTATGAGTGCTTATATTAGTTTGTTTCCGTATAGGATTTCTTCGCTGTGTTTAAATCCGAGTGTGCTGATTGTGTTTCTAACTTTCTATGCTCGACGTACATGTATAGTATAGTAATACATGTGTACATGATACTGTGTATCAGTTTTATCGAAAAGCATGCAGATGAGCGGAGTTTAACAGCGTTGCTCGCTAATGCAAACAGAAGACGACGTCACACAAGCCTCGTTTTTACTGTTTGCTTTAAGCCTACACACTACAGGTAAAGCATCGGTGGTCGAGATATCATTACCTTTATCGTTGTGGCGCTATATAATTTCTGGACTCGACGACCTTACTGGAATAGCTGCAGAGCAAATTATATCGTGTGCAGTCTATGGTTTTACATCGTTGAAAACAACGTAATAACGATTTGTATAGGTAAATATAATTATGTGGACAGAAACATGCATCTATGAAGAGTCTTGCTTTTGTAAATATTGCAGAATTAATTATTCGACTCCATCGATCAAACTCTATTCTGCTATGATTAATGCGTCGCCGAGATATTAGCTTTATCGTCGAATATTATCATTATCGTTGGATGTTACCTTTATCGTTGGATATTATCATTATCGTTGGATATTACCTTTATAATTGGACATTACCGTTATCGTTGAATATTACTCTTACCGTTGGATATTACCATTATCGTTGAATATTACTTTTACCGTTGAATATTACCATTATCGTTGGATATTACCTTTATAATTGGATATTATCTTTATCGTTGTATATTACTCTTACCGTTGGATATTACCTTTATCGTTGGATATTACTTTTATCACTGAATATTACCATTATCGTTGTGCCGAGAAAATAATAATTTTTTCACATACATTTTCTGTTGTGCGCTTGCTAATGGTGTAATAAAGACTATACTTACTTGTTTATCTACTTACTTACCTACTTGCTTGCTTACTTACTTACTTACTTGCTTATTTATATATGTCAACTATTATGATGCTATGAACTATAGCAGCGTCCGCTTCAATATTTCACGATTGTCCGCACACAAAGTGAGGATTCTTTTTTCGACCACGGTGTACGTGCTCATTCATTATAAGACGACGTCCTTTTTTGACTTCGAAGGAGGAAGACGACGAGGAGGAGGATGGCGACGAGGAAGAGGTGGAGGAGGAAGAAGAGGAGAATAAGTACGACGAGGAGGAAGAAGAGAAGGATGAGGAGGAGGGGTAGGAAGAGGATCCAAAGACGAAGAAAAGTAGGAGGTGGTGGAGGACGAGGATGAGAAAGAGGACGAGGAGGAGGAGAAGGAGAAGGAGGAGGAGCATCCTTTTGTCGTTCCTCTGCAGCGATGCCATTCTTTTCCGGATGCATCAGCAGCAGCAGCAGCAGCATCAACAATGCCATTGTCTTTGATGTTCGTCTAAGACCTCATGAGTGACGGCGATGATGAGTTGGTCGGTCGGCGTGTGCTAAGCTCGTCGTCGCCTCTGATGGTTATTTATTTATGTTGCCCGTGCTCGCTTCTATTATTTATGCTCACGTTATGAACCGAAATGCTGCACTGCAGATGTAATTAACTGTCACGTATACTGACAAATATTTACGTTCTCTTCTACTCAATGCTCTGTTCAGTCCTCTGCTCTCTTTTTTTGTCCCATCTCGTCTCGTTCCGTACATCATCGAGTCACATCGCAGTCTATTCATGGGCGGAGTTTATCAGGGGCTATAGGGTGTGCTAAGCCCCCTCCCAAGAAGGCCCAGATTCAACTTTTTACCATGAAAATGGTATACTTTTTCGGAGTTAGCCCCCCCCCCAATAAGGCCCAGACTCGAGGTTTGCCCCCCCCCCCAAGAACGGAAACCAAACTCCGCCCATGAGCCTATCGCATTCTCTCCAGTCCAGTTCTATCTCCAGTCCTACCCTTTCCCTTTGAGATATTCATCTACTAGGCCTACAATCGTATCAACGGCCAGCAGAAACACCGCCACCGTAAGCCAATTAACCCTTGCCCTGTTTTCCCATCTTCCAATCCGCAACCAGCACGACGTACGCTCCCAGACAGTGGAGCGTAATTGAGACGATTAGAAAAACGCGAATTTTCATAGCGCTGGATAAATTGCACATCTAGCGTCGCCGCCGCCGCTTAATGCTGTTCCTTGTGTAAACAAAGTCAATGTCCATCGCATTCATAATTCACTGCGTGAGTCAGAGACTGTTTGCTGAGTGATTACGTTGCTTTGTTGTCATTGTTGATGCCTCGTCGTTGTCATTGTTGTTGCTTCGTTGTCATTGTTTTTGCCTCGTCGTTGTTGTTGCTGCTTTGTTGTCATAGTTGTTGATTTGTTGTCATTGTTGTTGCTTTGTTGTCGCTGTTGTTGCTTCGTTGTCATTGTTCCTTTGTTGTCATTGTTGCTTTGTTGTAATTGTTGTTGCTTTGTTGTAATTTTGGTTGCTTTGTTGTCATTGTTGTTGCTTTGTTGTCATTGTTGTTGCGTTGTTGTCATTGTTGTTGCTCTGTTGTCATTGTTTTTGCCTCGTCGTTGTTGTTGTTGCTTCGTTGCCATTGTTGCTTCGTTGTCATTGTTGTTGCTTTGTTGTCATATTGGTTGCAAGTTGCAACGGAAGCAACGGTCTTAGCCGCATGATCCATCAGTTCGCCCGAATGTAGCCTATCGTCCGCGAAAATAAAACGGAAGTGCATGGCTATATTTAGCTTAATCGTAAATTCCGGTAGTGGCTTGTTTGTTTATACTGCGCCCGAAACTAATCGCCCTCTCACTCAAGACCTGTGGTAGTCGGCAATGCTATGTATTTCGCGACTCAATATGATGGAAACGGAGGCTAGAACTGTGGACACAATAGGACCTGTGGAGACAATTATTGGTTAAGGACCAGTGTATGCTACACTGTACCAGTACACAGACGTGTCAGAAACGTCCCCCACTTTTTCAGTCTTAACATTGAGATGATCAAGACCTGTATTACATGGTTATGGCTACTGTTCTTGAATAGTAGCCTAGTATTGAATAAATATTTCAAAGAATGCTCATTTTCGCATTTCAACGTCGATAAGACGTGATGGTTCCTACATTAAGTATATAGATCTATTTATTTTGTCGTAAAAAGGTTAAATTAGAAAAAGAGCACGAAGTCATCATCAATAGGCTACTATTATCCATAGTCCAAGCTAAACTACTGTAACGATCGTGGAAATTCCGATCGTTAATTA
The DNA here is from genome assembly GCA_945859605.1 of Lumbricus rubellus. Lineage (NCBI taxonomy): Eukaryota > Metazoa > Annelida > Clitellata > Crassiclitellata > Lumbricidae > Lumbricus > Lumbricus rubellus. The sequence continues at coordinate 22,321,756 of OX243815.1, read as the reverse complement.
TAAATTTGCGGCCTAAAACGATTTGCGGCCTAGATTCGCGGCCTTGCTAAATTTGCGAGCGGTCCTCGGAGTTTAACCCCTTTTTGGAACTGACCGCCGGAGCAGTAAACCTTTTTAGCGGAGAATATTGCATTGCGACACTCTATTTTTAGATCGGCGGCAACGCAACCGTTTTGATTGGACCTCCTCGGTCACGGGACTCTCACGAGTCACGTGACGTCGTCTCTGGTTGGCTGGAAACAGCTAGATCGGCAGACGGAGAAAAGGTTTCGAGGGTGCAACATCTCCGTGCTCGTGCCGACGAAATTGTTGATAAAAATAAGAAGAATTCCGACAGAAATCTCTTTGAAATAATTCGTTTAATAATTCAACGGACGAACGAGATATTGAAGATACTTCTGGTTAAGACCGTAGAGTCTGGAGGAAGTTTTTACACTAAATTGTCGACGAAATAGAACCAAAATTCTTCCGTGGTAAATTCTCTGGTAGACGATTCCTTGTGACCGCCATTGTCGTCATTGCCGATCGCTGCGATAACAATTACTGGAGGGGTAGAGAAGTATCACTGTGGTTTTTATCTGATTCCTTAACCGAGAAAATTGAATAAGTATAATCTGTGAATAATACTTTGGCTGTGTGCAGTGTTGGTAGATAATTAGCAACGAATGGATCGTGTGCAATAATTAATTAGATAATTGATTGAGTATAAATTGATTAGATAATAATAAACAATTCTTTCAGAAGAGAAACGCGCCTGTAAAACTGATATAAGATTTAACCTTCATAAGCCTAAAGTGTTTTACTTAAATAATCAGAGTAAAGTTAGAACATGTATTAGAAACGTGTAATAATTAAGTCGTGTAGTTAAATCTTACGGAACAGACTCTGAATAGTGAATATTGTACATTGTACGAGAACATTGCTTTTAATTTCAACTATTGTTAAACATTGACAAAGTTTGTCAACTGCAGTTAAGATACGTTTGCTTAATTAAATAATCTAAACGAGTATTGAATAACTTTGACTTAAGATAACCCTGAAATGTCCGAGGTATCTTATGAAGACGAGGTGGAGGAGAATAGGGAAGAGAATGAGGAAGGAGAAACCCCGGATGATAATGACCCCGAGGGGATGAGTAAAACAGGAGTCGTTGAACTTCTACAGTCCTTCACAGGCACACTAGCAGAATTTATGGAGCGCCATGATTCTCAAATAGAGCACCTCAATAACGAGATAAGTCAATTGCATGAACGCCCGGGTCAGTTTATCCCTTCTTCGAAGGAAGGTGAGGTAGTTTCGGAACGGCCAAGGGAAGTGGTAACACCACTAAAGGAAAGGGGGATCCAAAAACCTGTTGGAGCGGATTCGAACCCTGACGACCTTTATGCAAATGAAGTCGTTGCTCTCAGACCGAGAGCCGCTGAGCTGTATGTCCCTTCCACTCGAGCTATCCTTGGTACCTGTGTAAGACAACCCCGGCCTGAAGTGGTGGAAGCTACCCTCCCTTACGGCCAATCAGGAATTGACTCTGCCCTGGCGCATACCGTAGAAACTGCTGACCCTGCTTATTTCGCATTATCCTCGGTTCCCCTCAATTCACGGACGCCGCTCCAACAGCGTGGCACCTCGTTTGGAAACACCTGGCAGTTTCCGAAAATGGGGGTCGCGACAAGTGGCACCAGAGTTAGTGGGGTTGAATTGAGTCCGGATACCGAGGGTCCTGTTAAGATAAGTTCAGGTACAACAAGTGGTACCATTGGTGGGATGAAGCTAAGGGCTGGTATAACAAGTGATACCAGAGTAAGCGGGGTTGAATTGAGTTCGAATACCGAGGGTCCTGCTAAGATAAGCTCAGGTGTAGCAAGTGACATCAGAATTAGTGCAGGTGCTGATGGAAAGAGAAATTTTCTTGGAGGAATAGATGAACTAAATAACCCAGAAAATTTCTATGGCGCCCGACCAAAAGTGATATTTAGCACTCGAGTTACAACTGATGATGCTAATGTAGACACTCAAAGGATGTATGATCATGACATGAAAACTGCATATGAAGGTTTTGATTTTGACTATTACATGCGAAGTAAACAAATGCAATTAAGAAATCGATTAACTGAAAAATGTCTATCGGATAGCGAGCATTCTGAAATAAAAGATATGCGGCCTTTGCATAATCTTGTACTCGATTCCCATGCGGTAGCTTTAGGGCAAAATAATGTTAAAGCATGTACTAACTCACGACTGTTAGTTTCAGATAATGGGGATCCATCATCGCTGAGGGAAAATCATCTGGTGCTTCGAGGTGCACATCCCGGTCAGACAACGACAACCATCTCGTGGGCTACCACCTTTTCCCCGTCGTCGCTCAACGTCATGGCTTCCGAAAAAACATTCATACCTCCTGGCGTCGCTCCACGAATATCTACGCTCACCCTTCCTTCCGGCCAGCCGCTCATGTCGACACCGAACCTGTCGTCGGAAACCCACGTGACACAAAGCTGCGAATATCAACGGTGGAAGGCAAGTCAGCCTTCGTACATGCCTTACACGCCATATCAGCATCTGGTCGCTGATCCAACCGCTCATGGTGAACAGATTTCGACGCTGAATAAATCTGTGCAATCGTCAGCGACACAAACAGTGCTGATAAACTCTGTGGTGAAATCGAACAGTGCAATTGCTGTTGGAAACGAAACCAAATCCGACGAGCATCGTAAGAACTTGAATAAAGAAGAATCCATCCGGCTCCTGCTGCAGACACTCAGAGAAACTCCAGAGAATCCATCTACATCTGCCGACAACACAGTCCAAGAAATTGCTAGTGAAAAGAAAGAACCTGCTGGGAAACTACAACCTGAATCTTCAAATTTTCCAGATAGAAGGATGACATCGCAAGTGAAATTGGACCGACTTCATGAACAATCTCGACAGTGGCAACCGCCACGAACATTTCAGAAAAGCGGAAACAGTGGTTCCAGCAATCAACAGTGGAATCGTCGTTCGAACAACCGCTTCCAGAGGGTAATCCGAAATGATCGCCGTTGCTATGGGTGTGATCAGCTCGGGTACATTTCTCGGGTTGGCTCTGGTCGTTCAGCCAACGCATCGCAGGGAGAACAGGAAGAAGAACAAAAACCGAGCGGGTTCTCAGTCTATCGTGAACCTCGCTCTGGACTGTGCAGAAGAATCGTGGTACCTCGTGACACCCTGGCTGCATCGGATGGCGAAAAGGAGAAAAGAAACTTTGAAGGAATTCATCTTCAGGAAGATGTGGAGAAACAACCGAAGCTTGCGACGCCAGAAACTTCGCCTCCGACTGGATCTTCGCTCCAAGTCTCTGCTGCCAAGGTGGTAGCCCAGAATCAACAGGATTGGGATGTGCATCCTCCATTCGTCCTCTCCGCTCATCGAGCCGGCGAGAGCGAAAGCACCGGAGTCACCCAGAATCATCAGCCAATTAGTCTAGTTTTAGAGAATATGCAGATTGCTGATGTTGTGTTGAATAAAGATGATTTTGTGGCTGTGCAGATTAAACATGTGCAAAATAATTGTGAATTTGCAAGAAGGTTTATACAGCGCTCGAGCCCCAATAGGAACCATGGGTATGGGCCCGTGTGTAGGAGGTAATGTGATGTAATGTGATAGACTGTTAGTTAAGTTGTTTGTGTTTGTTTTGTGTATTTAAATTTTTATGCAGCGCTCACATTAGTAGTTATTGTAAATGAAGTATGGCTGTAGACATACGGATGTGAGTCGCATAATGGCGACGGGGTAATAGCTCAGAGGGTAGAGTCCCCTCTTTCTTAGTTGTTGTATGATGAAACACTGTGGTTCAGTATTACTTCTGTTTATTGATATGCATATGACAGTCGTGCTCAGGGATAAGAGTGTTTACTTGCGTGTTTCATTGCATTTCTGTTGTTGTTGCCACAGAGAAAAGGCAAATGTTGTGTATGCAGTTTTAAGGTTAAATTTGCATATAACTGTAATAGGAAATTAATAAGGTGATATTCAGTATTGCGGATTATGAGTAGCTGAGCTCAGTAACTGTGGTGAATGTATTTTAAAGTTGAATGTGCATAATCATAAAAGTTAGGAAGGTATTATTTAGCATATTGAATTATGAGTAGCTTGACCTTCGTAGCAGTTAGTAGAAGTAGTCTTGGATGTTGATTAGTGAGTTGTGTAGATAGGATGTGTGAAAGGATCTAGTATGTCTGTGTGATATGTGTAAGTCCCGAGTAGTGTGTGAGTAAGACAGATTGTAGACTTGTAAGTAGTCTAATGTCCCCGCAGTCAGTTTAGATTATATGAGAGGTGAGACAAATGACCTGGTGTTTAGAGTTGTGAGCTTTAGACGGCCTAGTTCTTTGGTATGCTTTACTAAGCAGTAAATCCTTTTGTTTACTAGTTAGCGTTACTGTTCTGCTCTGTTGTACTCCGTCTTGTAAGGTAGACGTGGAGAGGTCATAGCTTAGGTCAGGGAGAAACCCGTTAGTTTCTTGGGTATGTTTTACTAAACAGTAAATCCCTTTGTTTAACTTGCCTCGGGTGGTCTGCTCTGTTGTACTCCGTCTTGGAAGGGGGACGTGGAGAGATTATTGCATAGGTCGAGGATAATGCCGTCCTAGTGCGTATTAAGAATGCTTAGCTAAACAGAAAGCCTTTGTTTAGTAGTCTCAGCCTAAGTGTAATGTGTTCTGCCTGTGATGATGTGCTGACTGCCCCTGTTTATGAATGCTCAGAAAAGAGTTTGTTGCAATCGTTGGTGGTTGTATGTGGTATCTGAAAGGGTGGTGTAAATGGAATACAGCATTAGTTAAAAGTGTTGTTGATTTCTAGCCCTGAGTAATACGTGAGCAGTAGTGTGGTCTGACTGGTTAGGAACAGGATTTGGTGATGCTGTGTGCAAATGAATTGTCAGAGTGATGGGATGAATGTTCGCTTTGACATTTAAGATGTCTTGTGCTGTAGTTATTGATATGCTTTGGTATGTTGTGCTGTTTAATTGATAATATTACTGAATATGGTGCCGGGACATGACCTTTTAGTGTTTAGGAAGACATTTATTTATCCTTGTAAGTGGTCCCGAGCAAGTGATGGTATTGGATGAAAAGTAGTGATTACAGTAATATGATTGTTGTTTAACCTGTCATGCTTTGCTATTACCCTTGATCAGTTGCTGCTGCCATCTCGTACCGCTTAAGATATAACTGATAGTAGAATCATTCGCTGCAATTGTGATAGAAGCTATTGTGTGTTCATGCGTTTCGTTTAGAGAGATGCCTTTTGCGAATTCTTAGTTGTGTAATAACCTGCAAAGTTTCGTGATATATACTTGAGATGTGGTACATCTCTAGCCATATTGTAATCGCAGTTGATGTGATTTAGCGAACTCTCTTTAGTTGATTGTGTTGATGTTCGGTTATTGTTTACATTATGGTATCCTCTACGGTACCTTGTGCATAATGTTTCTCGGTTATGATCAGCAGGAGCTGATAAATTTTCCTCTATGGTGGAAAATTTCGGACTAAGTGGGGGGAAGTGTAACGATCGTGGAAATTCCGATCGTTAATTATAAATTTGCGGCCTAAAACGATTTGCGGCCTAGATTCGCGGCCTTGCTAAATTTGCGAGCGGTCCTCGGAGTTTAACCCCTTTTTGGAACTGACCGCCGGAGCAGTAAACCTTTTTAGCGGAGAATATTGCATTGCGACACTCTATTTTTAGATCGGCGGCAACGCAACCGTTTTGATTGGACCTCCTCGGTCACGGGACTCTCACGAGTCACGTGACGTCGTCTCTGGTTGGCTGGAAACAGCTAGATCGGCAGACGGAGAAAAGGTTTCGAGGGTGCAACATCTCCGTGCTCGTGCCGACGAAATTGTTGATAAAAATAAGAAGAATTCCGACAGAAATCTCTTTGAAATAATTCGTTTAATAATTCAACGGACGAACGAGATATTGAAGATACTTCTGGTTAAGACCGTAGAGTCTGGAGGAAGTTTTTACACTAAATTGTCGACGAAATAGAACCAAAATTCTTCCGTGGTAAATTCTCTGGTAGACGATTCCTTGTGACCGCCATTGTCGTCATTGCCGATCGCTGCGATAACAATTACTGGAGGGGTAGAGAAGTATCACTGTGGTTTTTATCTGATTCCTTAACCGAGAAAATTGAATAAGTATAATCTGTGAATAATACTTTGGCTGTGTGCAGTGTTGGTAGATAATTAGCAACGAATGGATCGTGTGCAATAATTAATTAGATAATTGATTGAGTATAAATTGATTAGATAATAATAAACAATTCTTTCAGAAGAGAAACGCGCCTGTAAAACTGATATAAGATTTAACCTTCATAAGCCTAAAGTGTTTTACTTAAATAATCAGAGTAAAGTTAGAACATGTATTAGAAACGTGTAATAATTAAGTCGTGTAGTTAAATCTTACGGAACAGACTCTGAATAGTGAATATTGTACATTGTACGAGAACATTGCTTTTAATTTCAACTATTGTTAAACATTGACAAAGTTTGTCAACTGCAGTTAAGATACGTTTGCTTAATTAAATAATCTAAACGAGTATTGAATAACTTTGACTTAAGATAACCCTGAAATGTCCGAGGTATCTTATGAAGACGAGGTGGAGGAGAATAGGGAAGAGAATGAGGAAGGAGAAACCCCGGATGATAATGACCCCGAGGGGATGAGTAAAACAGGAGTCGTTGAACTTCTACAGTCCTTCACAGGCACACTAGCAGAATTTATGGAGCGCCATGATTCTCAAATAGAGCACCTCAATAACGAGATAAGTCAATTGCATGAACGCCCGGGTCAGTTTATCCCTTCTTCGAAGGAAGGTGAGGTAGTTTCGGAACGGCCAAGGGAAGTGGTAACACCACTAAAGGAAAGGGGGATCCAAAAACCTGTTGGAGCGGATTCGAACCCTGACGACCTTTATGCAAATGAAGTCGTTGCTCTCAGACCGAGAGCCGCTGAGCTGTATGTCCCTTCCACTCGAGCTATCCTTGGTACCTGTGTAAGACAACCCCGGCCTGAAGTGGTGGAAGCTACCCTCCCTTACGGCCAATCAGGAATTGACTCTGCCCTGGCGCATACCGTAGAAACTGCTGACCCTGCTTATTTCGCATTATCCTCGGTTCCCCTCAATTCACGGACGCCGCTCCAACAGCGTGGCACCTCGTTTGGAAACACCTGGCAGTTTCCGAAAATGGGGGTCGCGACACTACTAACTCAAGGCAAAATATGAAAACATGGGACAAAGACAGCTAAACACTGCCGAAACTAACGTTGCCCCTCAACAGTTTCAATTGTTGTTACAGAAAACTGGAGAAAAACACAGGATTTTGGGTTAACAAGCTTAGGGCCATTGGGACCTGGCCTATCGTGAACTTTGTCTACCTTAGTTTTAATGGTAATTGTTATGCTCTGAATACGCAATTAGGTTGAGAGGGCATATCGGACCATTTCGCGTCACCAGTTGTAGCCTATATTTGCAAAAATCTCCGTTTGTTAATGGTAACTTGTCCTGGTTTTTAATGGCGAGAATATGTTCATCCTAGGCCGGAGTGTATCGTCGAATGTTGGGTAAAAGTTAAAATCGGCGAGGACGCTTAGGCCTACATGTCATTCACCGTATGTACTATGTAGGGATTGTCGGCCTAAAAAGCAAACACTGTGACCGCTCGGTAGCCTATTGCGCTGAAATTAAACAGATAAACAGTGTGTTACGAATTCTCACAGTAGGCCTATAGCCCCGCTAAACAGCTAAAGACTTAAAGTCATCAAATTAGAGTAATGCAGGAACAACAACAAATCTATTTTTGCAGGTACTAAACCACTCGCTGTAGGCTGTATCACGTAGGAAACATCTGTTTGTCCGATCGATAGACCTAGGGCCTACATGTAGGCCTATTCACAGGTTTCGTGTAACTAACGACCATGACTAAGTGCCTCATCTCCGTACATCGTTGGTTGGAATTTTTATCAGTTTGCAACCGTGACGTTGGGAGTCGTAAACTGCCGGAAAAGAGAGAACCTGGATAGGAAATCATCGTCTCTTGAACTATAATTTTTTTATGTCACGACCCTCACATTAAATTATTATTGGTCAGGTAATGAATGGTCTCACGGATTGGGAAATTTCTCAGAAAAGTTGTGAACTAGGCCTATTACAGTATGGCTAGCAATAATAAATGTAGGCCCTATGCCAGCACATCTGCAGAAATTCATATGGAACTGCACTTTGTGTATAACTTAACACTAAAACACCCAACTTCATTCAACTTCGTCTGTAAAAACTGCAAATGCAAATGTTCCTCAATGTGCTGTTCTCGTAATTTTTTATGTCATGTGACAGTAGGCTGTGGATTTTGTAGCGCATATGAAAATCATGGAGTAGAGCTTTGTTATTGTTTGATCTCATGTAGCCTACAGTAGCCTACAACTGCAGAAGTGCTATATAATTATGTCAACTGGCGACTCGTCAGTAGGCCATAAGCATGGGCGCATTTAGGGTCGGGTGGGTTAATTTACGGGTTCAAATCCGCCATATAAATAAATATTTTCAGACTGTTTAAAAACTACTTCCGCTAATTTTGCCACTATGTCCATTTGAAATGCCATTGAAATGAAAATCCTAAAAAGCTTCTTTCCAACCTATGCCCTTGTCAGTTTAATACAAACGGCGTTGCCGAAAGCAGACTGGAACGTGGAGCAAGACTCTTCTATTATATAATAGTCTGCGATGGTAATTTGAAGTTGACAGCGAACGAGGAGGAAGAGGCGACAGCATCGGGTAATGCAACGGAGGATCTCAGAGGGACGCGAACGAAGTGTACGACACTGTACAACGCTGTACATTGCATCAGCTGCTTGATGACTAAAGACAGCTGACATAATATAGTAAAGAACGAACCTGTCAAATTAGGTTGTAAGCCGAGCCATCATGGAGACGTTATATTTTACTATTAGCATAATATATGGCCCAGGGTATTCACGCTAATTTGACACATTGTAATTTGATGATTCAATGTTGTGAGCTCCGGCTTTTTTCTTTGCACGGCATTTTGGGTGAACAATTCCGATCGTTAAAACACATTTCACATTTCATCACAACCTTTTTTCTTTTCAGCCACTTCGGAATTTTTAATACACATGTACTCTTCACCATCCGTAGGATTATTATTGAGGCAAGATCGTGGAATTTCTGAAAGTGTAGAGTGATGGCATTATTTTGTCGAGCACGGATAAAAATTATTTTCGCAATTTAACACGCAGCAAGAGCGAACATAGACAAATTGAACAGCGTCACAGCGATGTTGACCATGCTGAAGTACAAAATGAGGCTAGATGATGACGATAATAAAGATGAGCAAGTGCATGCTTTAAAGTTATTACTTAGGGCAACGTTTAAGTCCATGCGCCAACACGCTTAGGCTGCAGTGTCAGTCAAGACTAATTCCGATCGAATGATTGATTATACAGGTAGATAATGAGGACGATGAGTTTCCCATGCAACTTAAATTTATCACTGTACGAGACACAACAGCCGAGACATTATTACAGACTAAGAGCAAAACAGATCCGCAGCTGCAGCTAAGCATCATTCGTCTTGAAGTGTAAAAACTCCCAGATTGCGTCATGTTTTGCTGTCTTTAGAAATGAGCTTCAACGTTGCAGCAACACATCACAAAAATAGTCCGACATTTTTTCATATAAAATCACGTATAATAGTCTAATATTTAATACTTTACAGGTTCTGCTATACCAATACTCAAACTAACACAAAACCAAACTCAAATACGATTAACCACAAAATCATCAATCGAATAGAATGCGTAGGCCTATCTGCGAGTCTTAATCGTAATGAATGACGTCGATAAGTAGGTAAATGGAACGGTTAAAATCTGTTCTGTACAGTAATTAAACACGAGATAAAATTAATCTGAGATGCTTCAGATCCTCTTTTCTTCAATAATAATAATAGATTCGTTTTCAAGCGTGGCTAACAACGGCTATACATATTGGCTACCATACAGAGCACTTGTGAACGGGATTCATCCTGCTTCCAATAGGGCAGCTGAAAGTCTTTGAAAAGTCTTCCGAATTCGACACCGTTCCAATCACCCTAAAATAACAGTAGTAACAATAAGAATCGTGTAGTCAACAATCCGAATCACAGATCGCAACCGGTTAGAGTTGAAGTGAGCAAAGTTTGCATGTTAACGAGCCATCGACAACTATGCAGTTATCTAAATTAACATCAACCTTAGCTACTAAGCTGCGGGTCTGTTTTGCTCTTAGTCTTTAATAATAATGTCTCGGCTGTTGTGTCTTGTGCACTGATAGCCCGCAATACAGCCCGCAATACAACGGCGCTAATAGCAGCCTACAATGCACGTCAATCCTGAGGGGGCTTTGGGAATCGAACTCATCTCCGCTGATCTCCATGCCAATGTGTTACTCAATGCGCCTATGTTCATGCATAGGTCCCTCCCTATGTAATGGACCCTCCATCAGTTCGCTCCGTCGACTTTCCTCATCTTTATCTCACCTCAAATCCTGCCTCTACAACCTCGGGGTCGCACGAACTGGGAGCGCATCTGAAAGGCTCTTGCTGCGAGAGGCACTACATAAATGGGCAAATGCAATACAATGCTAAACACTCACGTTTACCTAATGCCTAAGCAAAATATTTGTCCTTTACATTAATATGTCAATGCTGTAGTCCTATAAAAGGCCCACGCTGTTGTGCGGATTGCAACACCATTCTATGGCATAATGCTGTCTATGGAGTTGCATTTTGAAATAAAACAAGCACTATCTATCACAGCAAAATCGTTTTAAGGCACATAAACTAACTAACTTCAATTCAATTTTCAGTCTACCAGCAAAGTTAGAAAAGTGTTTAGCATGTCAAAGCCTAATAGGCTAATAACTGCTAATAACTGCTTCTAACCTTATTCTTCCTGGACTATGTTTACCGGCTCTGATCATTTGTAGGAAGTTTTCCGGTCGATTTGTACCGCACCAGACCTAAAGAATTATTTATCCAAAACGATCAGTGACCAGTTTAAACTTCAATGACTTTGGAAGTAACAACTAAAACAACTCTTAAGCTGTAACAGCTGAAACAGACAATATATATATATATACATATATAGATCTATATAGACCTATCATCATCAGCACAACTTGGGAGAGCTACGATTTTTAAAATATGAAAGTAAAGTTGATGAACAATTGATTTGGCACTCCTCCTCAGCTTTCAAAGCAAAGCTAGTATGTCAGTATATCAGCATACTGACTGTTAGCGTACTGACTTCTATGTCAGTATGTCAGCGTACTGACTTATATGTGAGTATGTCAGCATACTGACTTATATATCAGTATGTCAGCGTACTGACTAATATGTCAGTATGTCAGTTAGAATGATGCAGCACTGCAGACTAAGATGTTGTGGTGTGTGAAATGACGACCAACCTGGGCAAAATTGATGAAGAATAGCTGGTCGTGTGTAAGGTTCAATCCTGGAATCGCCTTTTCGGTTGGGTGAGACTTTGCCCATTTCTTATATGCCTGTTTGAAAAGAGCATAAAAGAAGATCAAAGTTAGTCTCCTTTTTCCATATTGACCAACTCATTGGTTGAAAAAAATTCTAAAAATGACTAGTTTTACAAGCAATACATTAAGTATATATATTTCTTATCTGACAATTTATAAAGCGCTTCTTGCAGCAAGAGCCTTTCAGAAGCGCTCCCAGTGCGTTCATCTCCGAGAAAAAAGGCAAGTTTTTAGACGAGAGAAAGATGAGGATACACTACCAGAGAGGATGCCATAGCGAACTGATGGGGGAAGCCCATATATATATATATATATATATATGTATATATATACATATATATATCATATATATATATATGCCGGTATATATATATATCAACATAATTTATAGCTATTCTAGTCAGTACACTAATGTAAAGCTATTCTGGTCAGTACACCAATGCAAAGTCATTCTGGTCAGAACACCAATGCAAAGTCATTCTGGTCAGAACACCAATGCAAAGTCATTTTGGTCAGAACACCAATGCAAAGTCATTCTCGTCAGAACACCAATGCAAAGTCATTCTGGTCAGAACACCAATGCAAAGTCATTCTGGTCAGAACACCAATGCAAAGTCATTCTGGTCAGAACACCAATGCAAAGTCATTCTGGTCAGTGCACCAATGCAAAGTCATTCTGGTCAGAACACCAATGCAAAGTCATTCTGGTAAGAACACCAATGCAAAGTCATTCTGGTCAGTGCACCAATGCAAAGTCATTCTGGTCAGAACACCAATGCAAAGTCATTCTGGTCAGAACACCAATGCAAAGTCATTCTGGTCAGAACACCAATGCAAAGTCATTCTGGTCAGAACACCAATGCAATGTCATTCTGGTCAGAACACCAATGCAAAGTCATTCTGGTCAGAACACCAATGCAAAGTCATTCTGGTCAGTGCACCAATGCAAAGTCATTCTGGTCAGAACACCAATGCAAAGTCATTCTGGTCAGAACACCAATGCAAAGTCATTCTGGTCAGAACACCAATGCAAAGTCATTCTGGTCAGTGCACCAATGCAAAGTCATTCTGGTCAGAACACCAATGTAAAGCTATTCTAGTCAGAACACCAATGTAAGGCTGTTCTGCGATTAATAAACCGATTTTGTCAGACTTCGTAGCATGGAGTAGACTAGGATCTTCGGTCAATTGACCTAACTTAAGAGTCAACCAACACAACTTAATAATAACAGCAAACTTTTCTTTCTAGTGCACGTTGGCCCCTTACATGTTATAATTAATTAAAAGACGAAACTGGATCTAGTCTCTCACCCGGTATGCTTGTTTCAGGCCACCGTTGTCCGCTATGTTTTCACCTTGCGTCTGTCGGCCATTGATCTAAAGTTAAGGAAAGAAACGATAACTATAATCACCTATCAATAAAATCGTAATCGCAATCGTAACCGTAAGCGTAACCTCCAAATCTCTAAAACGCCACTAGAAAGTCAACCGCAGGGTGCCAGCTTATTTAGGTTCTTCAAATGTAGCCTACGCTGCCTGCGTTTTTAGCATTTGAATGGTCTTTAAACTTTTCTCAGATTCAATTATTGATTTTCTTAGTGACTAGATTTTGTTTAGATTTTGTTCTACTTGCTATGATATCTACCGTATGTAGGCTATATTGTACTCTGAACTCCGTCCATATAACGTCGATTAGTCACCAAGCTTAGAATTACTTGCATTGTATTCTAATTGCTTTCCATTTCGCGTGCTATAAGGTGGACATTTAGCAGAGTATAGCCTATTATTGGGCTTACTTTTTGTACTCGCATTGATCATGTGCAATTGTGCATGCGATTGCTGGGTTGCGACTAGCAGAGAGGCATAGGCCACTGGCCACTGAGACAGAACGTATCGAGCATTTGCAAGGAGTTGCATGATGATCTTTGATGTGCAGTTATTATTATTATTATTATTATTATTATTATTATTATTATTATTATTATTATTATTATTGTCAAGCGGGATCTCGCGCGAGGCATGACGCGCTGATGTTACGATGAGTCATGTATTGGTCTGTGCCTTTCTGACGCGAGTTTTTCGCAGTTGTAAAATCCCATAAATAGCGACTCAGACGCATTGCTTGGGGTTTGCTCAAATCATTTATAAATAGTGATAACGTGTCTTTGCTTGTACTGGCCAACAGAGACTGTAAGTTATGATTATGTCGTTTCGTTAACGGTGCGTTAAGTATGTACCGGTAGCCTATGATGTATGACGAGTAAGACCGTGTCTTTTTTAACTAACGTTACAAATTGAATGAGTCGGCTTCTCGAAGTCAGAAAAAAATTCATAAGTCGTTGACCTCTTCTTTCTTATGCATCGTATACGTGATTAGCCGATACGAACTGCGCCACCAGAGGTTATACGTTAAATTCAGTGATAACAATAATTTATTTTTACGCTAAGCTTGAAGTAGACTGTGGTACAATAGAGTGCCCAGATGAAAAAATCACCACTGGCAGATTCCCGAAGACCCGTACGTACTACTAAGAATAATTAATTCAACGTAGCACCAACCGCGCCAATGTATTGTTCATCTGTGAGGATGGCAATACTAACATTGAGTCTGACTTCTGGAATCGTGAAATTGTTGTACTGGTCAATGATGCACTGCGTCTTCTCCTTGAAATTCTCCACGTCCGTTGCTGACCACCACATCTTCATATTTCCATTCTTATCATACAGTCTCCCTGTATATATATATATATATATATATATATATATACACGCAACCACAGGTACATGTATATAAACTATATCTATAGGCCTAATTATATATATCGCCCTTTCCAGCGGTTTATATTGAAAATCGATCAATTCATTTGATACTCTAGTCTATTGCGTACTCGCTTAAATTCACTGTGTGTGAACCTGGCCTGAGTCTTAAGCATTCGTCCTGAATACAATTATTATGTAGGGTAACAAGACAAATGGACTCTATATAATAGGATGATTCCACTTGCTCGTTAGAGCATTTTTGACCTTTAAGTGCACACGATCACATTGAGTAGCAGCAGAGTGAGCAGAGGAGTATAGATATGGCGTGGCATCATGGAAAGGTTGACACACAGCTTCTAAACATAATTATTAAGTCTCAGTCTAAGATTCTTTAATGCATAGCAGTCGTCCTTTGCAGTAATAAAGAGCAATCCCTGATTATTGCATATATATATATATATATAATTATATATACAGTTATACACTCATTGAACAGCTTCTTGAAACTTATTTAAAGTATGCAATTGATCACAAGGGTCATAAAATAGTTAGACCTACTCAACAATGTACTATGCAGTATACGCATAGACAATGATTGTGCTTTAGGGGGAGAGTGCTACAAGACGCCCAGGGCGACTAAGACGCCCACCCCCTTTAAAACGATTGAAAAGATACATTTTCGTGTTTTAGTTGTCTCATTGCATGCAGTGACATCTTGTGAACCTTCCATAATAATAATGTTTCAGTATTCGAGATATTGACGCGATAAATCAATTTTCTAGATTTTCACCACTTTTGCATGTATAAGTACACATTTACGAATCTTCCAAATTTTTTCTTTAGCCTAATGCAGTACCAATTCGCGCATTTCAACGTTTATTTAGAGTTCATTTATAGTTGTTTTTATGGTTTTATCTAACTAGTAAACATTGACAGTGTTATATAAAATGGCGTCAGTAGAGAGGGACTCGAAAATTACAAGAAGCCCATGGGCGTCTTGAATACATGGGAAGCATAGAGATTACAAGAAGCCCATGGGCATCTTGAATGTATAAGAAGCATAGAGATTACAAGATGCCCATGAGCGTCTTGGATACTATGAGCAAATAGCCAAGAATTGGTGCCTACCATGTCACCACCTTCTACTAATGAAAAACGGGGCCATATACAAATTTATCAGTGTTTATTGAATCTATTTCACCCTTGCCCAAAACTTCATTGAAATTGAAAGAATGCAGTATGTGTAGATATCAGAATGTGCAGACGAAGAGATATCCAAAGAATTCGTGTCTGTGATTAAAGTGAAAATGACAATTATGACTTATAACATGAGATTGGATTTTTGCTTCTTGGTGTTTTTAGTTGCTCTGTATATTTAGGATCTTCTAGTTTTGGTTCAATTTGCTTTCTCTCATGCAATTTATTGTTTTAGTCTGAAATGCATGATTACAATGTCTCTTGTTTTTAGTCGATTTCCAGGATGGGCATCTTGGAGCAATGGAAATCGACTATGGGCGTCTTGTAGCATAGGGTTCCTAAGACGCCCAGTTTGGAGGGGTCTACTTTTTTAAAATTTACACAATTGATCTTATTGAATTGTGTTCTTTGGTGGCTGTAATTGCTTCATTAATGATCACTCTTTACATTAGGGTGAAACATGTACTTCTCTTGGAGCCCACACGGAAGAAAAGCACAATTTTCCTTAACGTGGGCGTCTTGGAGCACTCTCCCCTAATTCTCCACCGACAATGATTGTCTCTCAATTAAGTTCCAGTTCCATTCTCAACTCAATGAGCTTTTACCTTTGTCGTCGAAGCCGTGTGTAATTTCATGTCCAATGACCATTCCTATGCCACCAAAATTCATCGACCTGGTCAATAGTCGACAGAAACAGCGTTTACTATAACGTAGTTCCCATTGGCCATAAACTTGTAGGCCTAATAATAGAATAATAATTATTACTGTTATTATTATTCTCATAATATCATTATTGTTATTATTATAATAATTTATTGGAACAATTCGATAGCGCTTGCTTGCGTGCGGTCAAAACGCTAACGCCAGTCGAAGTAAGAAAGTTGTCTTCCCAATAAACTATACTGCATATACTGCACAGTACATTACGCATACTTTGCAGTAGCATCATTACTAGCATGCAAAAGATTTTTTAGAAAACATACGGAATGAAACGGGAAAATATCTTCAAATAATAAACAAAGAGTGTCCGAGAAATTGTAAGGAAGATGGAAGGTCTATGAAACAAAGAAACAACGACATGAATGATGAGAGCAGAAAGAAAGTTATTCAAACTATAGTAGTGAAAACCAATAGAGTGATTATTATAACATGGCTTATTTTAGATCATCTGCAAACCATAGAATACATACATACATATATACATATAATTATATGTATATATTATATAATATACATATATATGTAGACAGAAGAGAGAAAGTGAGAGAGATACAAAGAGAGGGACAGACAGATAGACAAAGACATAGACAGCTATAGACAGAGACAGAGACAGACAGAGAGATAGAGAGAGACAGCGAAAGAGAGAGGAAGAGAGAGAAAGACAGACAGACAGAGAGAGGAGAGAAAGAGAGAGAGAGAGAGAGAGAGAGAGAGAGAGAGAGAGAGAGAGAGAGAGAGAGAGAGAGAGAGAGAGAGAGAGAGAGAGAGATCCGAATCATAATGATTTAAACATTCTGTTCTCGATCTCTACTGTTTGACTTTGGCGCACCAATTTCCGCTTTGGGTGATTCGTTCTCCGAATCTTGAATACAACATGAGAGATGGATAATGTTATAATTAATTTAATTATCTATTAACTGAATTTTGCAAAGACATACATCGGAAAATTTTTGTGGAAGAATGGCGGATGCAATATCCCTGCAGGAAACGCTGAAAAAATCAAAACACCAAAATATCAGTCCGCCATAAAAAAAACCGTAGGCTACATGTACACATTGTACCGTACAATCTAATGCTAGATTGCAACCCTAATTCTTCAACCATCATTATTGTCTCAAGAATAATATAGAATTAAGGTCGATCTCCTGTGCCATCGTCTGATGTCTGATTCATATGAAGTCTCACAAATATAGTTAGGCCCTATAGGTATGCTTGTATATTAAACATTATGTAGTCTATGCATATTCAGTTCACACGCATGCGCACATATTTCAAGTAATCTTCGATAGTCGTCGGTAAAATCCATAGCAGATTTCCGAATTGTTATTATAGGCCTAGTTCTACACTCACAGATAAGATTGCCAGGAGAATTGTAAAATGCGTTGACCATCGCCGGAGGATTGGGCCATCTGAAAAGAAATAATAACAGAAACGCGTTCAGTGGCCTATAGTTTGTCCACTGCAGGGCCGGATTAAGGCATGTCCAACATGTTCGGCCAAACAGGGGCCCCCACACTTTAGGGTGCCCCCACAAATGCGTGGAAAAAAATTTCAGGAGCAAATTTTGACCAAACGACTATTTTCCAAAAAAATTCGCCAGATGAGAGAAAAAGGTCATCAACTTTTTTGGCAGATGAAATGGTAATGATTTCCCGAAAATTTCGCGAGATGACTAAAAAAAAGAATATCCGGAAAAATTTCCCGAATAGGGCCCCCACATTGCTTAATCCGGCCCTGGTCCACTGTAGGTGTTACTGGCAAAGATTCAGCTCTATACTGTCCGCTTATAGGCCACTTGCCAATATACTTTCTCATGCTTTTCGCCTATGATGAGCGACATGCATATTTTTCGCTGGCTGTTGATAAAGAAGAGCAAACGCATAGGCTGTCAATGTTCACACAAGCCTCCACTTCTGGTCATGTTTCATTCTTTGCTGCTGTTCTCATTTTATAACTTTCCAGAACTTTGTGGCAAAGTTGAGCTGATTAGCATATAATAAAATTATACATGTATGTCGTCGTACTACTCGTTGCTCTGTAGTTCTGATGCGAACAGCTAGATTCTCACATAGCCTTCTTTGACGGGTACGGTATACTACCTACTGACTGTGCATCTAGACAGCCGCCGTATAAGGTTAACCAATACCGTAAAGACAAAACACCATAGAAACTGTAAAGAAGCATGGTCTGAGGTCGGTTGAGGTCAGAGCAAGTTTAGAATTGTGGGAGGTGGGGGGATAGAGGGGTTCAACCCCAGACTTTCTTATGAATCCACAGTAAAGTCTATTTTCACACCCCAACTCCACGCGGATTCGACCCTTCCAGTTATTTTTCCACAATAATTGTCTTACTGGGTGAGAGTAGTCTTTTACCGACCATGATTTGACGAACGGTTCCAGTAGGCCTACTTTTCCAGAACTTTGTCCTAGGCATGTTTCATCACCCTATCAAAGCGCTAACCAAGACGATTGCCTTTTTACCTCTCGCGATCTACTGGTAGGCGGAGTCTCTTGTGGTTATTGGCAACTGCAACATGCAGAATGTGGATCAAGTTTCCAAAGTAGTTGTCTGTATACAGCGTTATCTAGAAAAAAACAAATAAATTAGGCCTACCTTATTATAAACCAATCAAACAGTTATATTTATTGCTTACCATAGAATTAGCATTGCATTATAACATGAAAATCTTAACCTAGTGTATGAATCGTTCTAGCGAATAAAAAAGGATATAGCCTAGGTCTACCGCATAGATGGTCCTACCAAACCGATAGGGACCTAGTATTGGGTCTTGTAACACTCCAAGTTTGATTAAATGAAATCTTGATAATGTCCCATTGAATTATAGGCTACATGTTGCGTCGTTTGGGCATGGAATCTTTAAACCAGGAAAGAAGTATGAGTAGTAAGACTAGTGACTGTGCCAGAAGCGACCCTTGTATCACTACTGTATGTCGCAAGTTTTACGTTTAAAAACTATATAGTATGTGGTCGACAGTGCTGAAGGCCTTAGATAGGTTCATGAAGGAAGATCATAATGAATTAGTTATTGGCCACTACAATATTATAACAACCTGCCAATAAACTTAAGAATCGATAAATTTATATTGTCTATGATCTAGAGTTATAGGCTATATTTGTCGCTGATTTTAAGCTTCTCATGAAGAAAACAGTGTTTAACATTGTACTCACTCCTTCATAATCCAAATTAAGAGCCGTGTCGTTCATTATGTAGTCTGGATATCCAATCTTCGCTTTCATGTCGTCTGCCTAAAAATTCATTCAAACAACAGCTAGTCTCTCGCGGAATCGATATGTCGTGTGCGCATGCGCAGTGGGTCGGGTCGAGTTCTTGCATAGACAATTAGACATCTAATTACATTTACTGATTTATATTATCAGAATTATTGTAAACACGCAACACGTGTGACACCAACTCAGGGCTTTTTTAACGTGCAGGACTGTTGTAGGCTACACAAAATGGATTTGTGCAGTTGTAGAAGCACTTCTGTGCCGTGAAAAGTAGTTGAAAAAGGCCATTACCTTCCGATTGGGAGTAGGCTAATTTACCATGGAGAATGGGAAAGAAAAGAAGGGGTTGTACAGTTCTAAAAATTCCTTTAAAACTGCCCTGCACCAACTCTTCTTTCTTCTTACAGTGATTAATTCTTAATCCACGGACCACGATTCCGGAAAATATTTCTTAAAGCATTACCATTCCAACTCTTTAAATTATAATCTAAACCATTAATATCCTACATGTTTAATGCAACAACAACCACTTCCTGTGGAAGTGTAGAATTAGGTCATTGAGGTGTCGAACCCGCTTACTGCGATGCATGATTTTATTCACTCGGTCTTGACGTTTACAGTATTATTTATAATTATGGCCGAATCTCAGGCGCCTGTGTTACGGCATGGCTATCACGCGCCAAATAAATTAATTGTCGTAGACTAATTAGGCCCTATTTATATTATTATTATCATTATTATTATTATTATTATTATTATTACTCTTATTATTATTATTTTTTTCATATTATTACAATTGCTATTATTAATATTATCATTATTATTGCGATTGCTATTATTATTATATATATACTATTATTATTATTATTATTATTAATTTTTTTATTATTATTATTATTATTATGAATTATTATTATTATCATTATCATTGTTACTATTATCATCAGCGTCGTCGTCATCATTGTCTTCACAGGCGCCATCGTTAAATTATGCATCATGATCATTATAATGATTGTCATAATTTTTTGGCATCGTATACAATTATACATAGTACTTCTAAGCAAAATTTGTCGGTTCCTACATGTAGCCCACTATGGACGACTAGAAATAAATGTTGAGAAATATTTCATGGCAACCTTTTCTCGTGCCACTTTCTTTGTACTGTCATCCAGCCAGTGAACTTCCATTAGGATATCTTTGAATGACTCCTTCAATCTTGGAATCATTGCCGCCACCTGAAAACAAGAATTCTGCTGAAACTTCATGCATGCAGTTGCATCAAAGCTCTAAGATACTCATACATGTACCTCCTACACCACACTCATGTCCTCGTACCCCTACACCATAATGACGATGATGATGATGATGATGATGATGATGATGAAGATGATGATGATGATGATGACAATGATGATGATGATGGTGATGATGATGATGATGATGATGATGATGATGATGATGATGATGATGATGATGATGATGATGATGATGATGATGATGATGATGAAGATGGTGAAGCCTGATGATGTAATTATGACAATGGTGACGAATGCACGTCATTCATCACTGTAACTACTCACTCACACTACTACTATTGTTCTACCATTTAAGGATGTTAGAAACTTTATTCCGAGGGTCCTCTTAGCAGCCCATTAATGGCATTGTTATGTTTACATTTTATTTTCGTTGTTGTTTAGGCCTATATTTAATGTGCTTTGACGTGTAACTGGGTGTGGTGTGTCACCCTGATTAGTCTTATTTCTGATTAAACGAAGAAGATTATTATTATTATTATTATTATTATTATTATTATTATTATTATTATTATTACTATTATTATTATTATTATTGTCATTATTATTGTCATTATTATTGTCATTACTATTGTCATTATTATTATTATATTCCTCTAAAAACAGAGTACTACGGCCTCGTCGAGCCCAGGCATGCGATGGCGTTGAATCGCTGTACTGTTACAGATATTATTATTATTTTTTTTTACCCGAGGTATCAATGATAGAACCAGAGAAATGTTTGCAGAACTAAGAAAAATAACTGGTAAATTTACACCAAGGAAAGGATCACTGAAGAGCGCAAATGGAGAAATACTAGGAGATAGCGAAGAAACGAAAAGCAGATGGAAGGAATACACAGAAAAACTCTACGAGGCCGATGAGAGAGTGAGCAGGGAGGAAGATATAGGGATGGCCACTGGGGATTATGAGAAAGAACCAAGTGTCATGAGATCAGAGGTGGAGTGGGCAATCAAACAAATTAAGGATAATAAGACACCTGGTACGGACGAGATACCCATTGAGCTGATCAAAGAGGCTGGAGACGGAATGATAGAAGAATTAACAATGCTTTGCAATCGGATATGGGAGACAGAAGAATGGCCTAAAGACTAGGAAAAATCCATATTCATACCCATTTTCAAAAAAGGCGATGCCAGAGAATGCGAAAACTACAGAACAATAGCGTTGATATCTCATGCAAGTAAGATTCTACTTAAAATTATACATAAAAGAATGGAGAGCACGATTGAGAGGGAACTGCCGGTGCATCAGGCAGGTTTCAGGAGACGGAGAGGAACAAGAGACCACATAGCGAACCTCAGGTGGATAATGGAAAGGCAAAGAGAATTTGGACAGCAGATACACATATGCTTTATAGATTACAGCAAGGCCTTCGATTGCATCGATCATGCTCTGATGTGGAAGACTTTGCGCGATATGGGGATACCAATACACCTCATAAAGCTCCTCAAGAACTTATATGGGAACCAGATGGCTGTGGTCAGGACAGAACACGGTGAAACGACAAGTTTCCAAATAAAGAAAGGAGTACGACAAGGATGCATACTATCGCCATACCTGTTTAATCTATACGCTGAAATGATAGTGAGAAAAGCAGGCCTAGAGGAGACAAATGCGGGAGTGAGGATAGCGGGTAGGACACTGAATAACCTAAGATATGCAGACGACACAACACTGCTGGCAGGGAAAAAAGAGGATTTAAAAGCTATAATCAGAAAACTACAAGCAGAAAGTGAGAAAGCAGGATTGTTTTTCAACCTAAAGAAGACCAAGATCATGACAACAGAGAAATGGACAAGCTTTGAAGTGGACGGGGAGGAGTTGGAGGTGGTGACAAGTTTCTGCTTCTTGGGAGCCATGATAGAAAGCGATGGTGGATGTGACAGAGAGATACGACGAAGGATAGCTTTGGGAAAGACGGCAGCGAAGGGGCTGGAGAAAATATGGAAGGGTAAACACGTGAGCCTAATGACGAAGACAAGAATTGTAAAGGCAATGATATTCCCAGTGGTGCTGTATGGATGTGAAACGTGGACAAAAAACAAAGGCCTTAGAAAGGAAAATCGATGCTTGCGAAATGTGGATATGGAGGAAGGTATTAAGAACTTCGTGGATTGAAAAAAGAACAAATGAATCCGTATTACAAGAGATCGGACAGTCAAGAGGGAATATGTCATTGGGACAGAGAGCGGCAAGGCAGAAAATGGCGTTCTTTGGACATGTGATGCGAGCAAACGGCTTGGAAAAGGAGATGATGTTGGCCTGCGGAGAGGGAAAAAGGAAGAGAGGACGCCCAAGAAGAAGGTGGATGGAAGAAATACACGAGAGAACAAAGATGAAACTGGAGGAATTGAGAGACGCGACGGAAGATCGTAACACATGGAGAAGGTTTATCACAGCGGTCGCTAAGGTTCCAAGAATCGACGGCAGAAGGTGACAAGGTGATCAATGATCCCTCGGGATTTCAAAAAATTATCCGGAGACTTAAAAAATTGTATTCTTGAATATTTATAATTACACTGGCTTTGGCTTTCTCTTCGAAGTTTTTCTCGACGTACATCCGACCAACGACCATTCCAAGATTTTCGTTGACGACGTTCACGCACGAAGTCCACCTCGATCGCTCCTGGTCCGTGCCTTGCAAAGCCTGAAAACGGTTTAGTGAAAGAGACAAAGCACATCCATTACAATCTGTATGTATACGGCGTTTAATATACGCTATGCTATAGAAGCCAACCTTATTAATATTATTATCATTATTATTATTATTATCATCATCATCATTATTATTATCAACAACATTTATTAAAAGATCACACAAGCTTAAAACTAAACCAAAAACAGAAATGTGCACAAGGTTAGAGTACGTTGTTCTCGTCCCCGGAAAGTGGCGCAAAAGTACCTCTAAACGCAACGGCATTAAAACGTTGAGTGCAAATAATTGAAATTCTCTGGAAGAGGTAGGCAATCTCCCTTGGATCGCCGGAAACAGCGGCAACACGGCGGCTCAACTCCAGCAAAAACTCCAGACCCGCGAGATTTGATGGGGCCCAACGTTTCAATAGCGATGGGCACAAACTCATGAGATACAGGAAACGTGGATATACGATTATATTAT
>OX243815.1:22087810-22292810 GCA_945859605.1 Lumbricus rubellus | reverse complement strand
ATCGATCGATCATTCAATCAAGCAATCGTCTGATCAATCAATCGATTAATCAATCGATCAGAATTTATATAGCGCCCCTTCAAGATCATGAGCACACGAGCGACACTTTGGCAATGAGATGATCAACACCGATTGCAAGATCTTACCATAATCGCAACCGTCAGCAATAAATTTCTAAAGCGCTACATAACCATAAGGCTTGGCAGACTAGAGGCGCAGAGCACCAACTTAATAAACAAATATGAGAATCACCACCTTTTGAGCAAGCTACTTTTCACGCAAAAATGATAATAAGAAACGGAACTGATAGCAGGGCCGTATACTTACGAGTGACGATGTTCTTGCTTTTGTATTTGTAGAGAATAAGTCAGATAAGAAAGTCAGGGAATTAAGTAGACGCTCCAACGTTTTTAGATATTGCTTTTGGCAAAATTCCGGTGGATAGTTTGCGGGTGTTTTGTTCATATTATCGTCGATGAAATATTATAGAAATACAAATGCTCGTCTGAAAAAAGCTCTAAATTAGACATTCTAAATAAATAAGAAGGGGACATTAATGGCAAAGTTTCATTTAGACATTAATGGTAGGCTACAGTTTCGCTTAGACATTAATGGTAGGCTACAGTTTCATTTAGACATTAATAGTAAAGTTTTATTTAGACATTAATGGTACAGTTTATAGCTAGACTGAAGTCGCGGGGGCTAAACTCATTGTATTTGGTCGACAGCCTAAGGGGATTTTTCCAAGACCTCAGACGACTTATTAAGATCTGGCGGGGAAAGAAAGACAACAGATGGCCTGGCGGTGCTGGGTAAACGCTTGTTTTATTCGGAAATTAGCTTCACACATCCACTTACGTTAGAGCTCTACAGTTTAGGCTACATGCCTCTTGAAAACGACTGATACTAACCTTATTGCGGTATAGGCTATTATGTTAAAGTCTTATAGATAGGGTCCAATTAATGTAGCCTACAAGTTGAATTCATTGTATGGTGCATAGACCTGTAGGCTTACAATGCAACCAAAATCCTACTACACTTACATGTAGATCTATGCATATTGCCTAAGGCTATCTGTGTAAGTAAGCATGTGTTTATTCATATAAGCTTACGCATGAACCTCTTAAGGCGCTGACAGGTTTAAAAGTACCCTCTACGATAAGCTGAAAAGTTTCACAAGATGTATAGGCTACTGCTGTGAAATAATTTCGATTCAAACAAGGACGTTTCAATTCACGAGAAAACTCGATATGCCTTAGTGGTATAAATTTATGTGTTTATCTCCTTACCCACACAAAATATATGTGTGTATGTTGGTGGGTGGGTGGGTTGGTGGGTGGATGTGTGAGTGTGCATGTTGTATGGAACAGCCATTTGAAGCAGTCTTTAAGTGAATGTAGACAGTGTTTCTACAGTGTTGCAACAGTAGATATATCTGCTGTGATATATCTTGCACAGCCCTTCGCTTTGCCTCGAGCTGGTAACTTTATGTCTCACGTGTTGAAACCTCACAGAGTCATGCTCTCTCAGTTCTAGGTCCAACTGTCTCGAACAGCGGGAGATACCCTGCTACCTATAGGTCCTATAGGGTTGACTCGTCAGTGCTTTTGCAGGCTCCTTAAAACGGTAATAAAACCTATTTGTATCGCCGTGGTTGGACTGGGAGCGCCTCTGAGTAGATTTTTACTGAATGAGCCCCATATAAATTCCTGAAACGAATGAATGAATGAAAACTACAAGGACGTGAATGAATGAATGAATGAATGAATGAAAAGTACAAGGGCGTGAATGAATGAATGAATGAATGAATGAATGAATGAATGAATGAATGAATGAATGAATGAATGAATGAATGAATGAATGAAAAGTACAAGGACGTGAATGAATGAATGAATGAATGAATGAAAAGTACAAGGGCGTGAATGAATGAATGAATGAATGAATGAATGAATGAAAAGTACAAGGACGTGAATGAATGAATGAATGAATGAATGAATGTAAAGTACAAGGATGTGAATGAATGAATGAATTAAATGTACAAGGACGTGAATGAATGAATGAATGAAAAGTAAGCTTACAAGGACGTGAGTGAATGAATGAATGAATGAATGAATGAACGAACGAACGAACGAGCGAATGAACGAACGAACGAACGAACGAATGAATGAAAGGTGCATATATCGACCTTTGAGAACGGTATGTAGTATGTCGTCAAGCAGTCGGAAAGTGCTGTGGTTCGGTTTATCGTCTGGAATCGGATGAAGTTTGTTCCACTTTCCGCACGCATACTCAAAGAAATCGTCGCAAGGATCGACTGTCTGATCGATTGAATCGAGCATACTGGCCGCTGTTACAATCAACACAATAGCAGCGACAACAATGACAAACACAACACCAATAACTATAGGACGATTGTCTGTGATGACTTGTTATAGCGCCTTTTCAAGAGATTACACTCAGAGGCACTCCCGGCGTGGACGCTAAATCGGAGTTTCACGCCGAAGCGCATGAACTATTGCGAGTGAATGACTTGGTCGATACCCTACATGTACGTGGCGACTTGAAGTGGATTCGAACCCGCAGCCTTCGGCTCCAAGGCACCGAACATACCTCTGCACCACCGTGCCCCACCACGCCCCACCGACTGTTTGTAACGACTTAATAGTTATTGCGCAATATTTTTCTCTCACCACCTTCATGAATAGAAGTCGACCATCGCTAAGACTAGCCATGCAACTTATTTTTTGCAGCCTTACTCTGAAAAATCGTAATCTTAATCGTAATCTCCAAACTTCTAGAGCGCTACTCGAAAGCCAAACGCGGCCATCGGTTTATTCACGAGCGCAGCGTTGAGTCAAAAGTGTTGCTAATAAAATCATATTTTCCTCACTATTGGTGAGCGGATACGTGTGGGTTAAAAACGAGGGCAATGAGGAAGAAGAAAATCAGATGACTTGAAGCTTATAAGTCGCGGATTTCTCAAAAGATGAAAAAGTTATTTGAACATAATAGTAAATAAGACACTAAATGAAATAATATTATATACTAAAACGAAAGTGAAAGATATCTAAACTGCAGTATGCCTGCTAAAAACTGTGATAAAGGAGAGAACTACAATGGAATTTAAGTAAGCAGCCATACACCAGTGATGTGGTCTCGAGACCGTGGTCTTGGTCTCGAGACGGTCTCGAGACCAGAAAATTGCGGTCTTGGTCTTGGTCTTGGTCTTGGACCACCCGGTCTTGGTCTTGGTCTTGGTCTTGAAGGTCCGGTCTTGGTCTTGGTCTCGGTCTTGATGGTCCGGTCTTGGTCTGGTCTTGGTCTTGAAGGTCCGGTCTTGGTCTTGGTCTTGGACCTCTTGGTCGCATCAAAAGAGACAAGAAAACGTGAATGCTCAGTTATCCTAGTGCCTTAGTAAGTAATTACATCGATGCAATTGCTCGATGTGGCATTTTGTAGTTTTGCAAACATTGAGGAGCAGGGATTTGGACCTCAGTGGTGTGGTCTCGAGACGTGGTCTTGGTCTCGAGACGGTCTCGAGACCAGAAAATTGCGGTCTTGGTCTTGGTCTCGGTCTTGGACCACCCGGTCTTGGTCTTGGTCTCGGTCTTGGACCACCCGGTCTTGGTCTTGGTCTTGGTCTTGGACCACTCGGTCTTGGTCTTGGTCTTGGTCTTGGATTTTCGGTCTCGTGCACAACACTGCCATACACGCAAATATAATTATGAGTGGATTAGCCAATCAGATGATTTGTGAGTCATGATAGAATTTTTTTAGATTAGATTAGATTATATTAGGTCTTTAGACTGTCAGTTTATTATCTTCAAATAGCAGAAGCTCTCATTCGAACTGACCAATGCTCTGTTCACTTACCTATCTTGATGCAGTCAGGCGTCAAACAAAGTTCATTCGTCGACTTGTTGGCATCGGCTGCAAATAGTTTCACAGTCAATGTTTTAAAATCAATTTCTGCTCTTTTGCATGGAAAACGTTTAGACATAAAGAATATTAGCATCGAGTTGCCTTGTTCGCGGTTGTGGTTAGTATATCTAGCGCATGTTCTTTGTTCTTACAGTTTTAGTCTTATTAACTTATAGCCTAGTTCAACATCGTTTTTTAAATGGCGATGCACCAGGCCACCCGCCTGACGAATGTTTCAACTAGTTTCCATAATAATATACCTTGTACACTTGGAAACTTCTTTTAGACTGAAAGTGGAGACCATCGAGCTTTAGTTGTGACTTGCATAATAATTTGTTTGATGACATATTCATGTTTAGTTTTCGTATTGTCACCGTAAAGACACCGGACCAAAATGTGTCAAAATGCACAAAACTAAGCAAACGTTGCATGTACTGAACGAACTGAGATGTAGACCTACTCATAAGAACAAAACGATAGAATAAAGTTAGACAAAGCGCTCAAACAATTATTGCTGAATTTGCAAATTTTCTGGAAGGCCCCCTTTTGCAAAACACATAATATCTGCCCATCGTGGTGCGAGGCAGGAACTAGTGGAAGGTTGCCAAAAAGTGGTCCATCTTAGGTACTCGTCCATCTTTGGCAACCTTCCCCTACTACTGTTCAAAGCAGTATGAATGAGCAGTGTTTGTAAAAGATATTTTGCTGGCTTAGCAAACGAAATATGCCTTTCATTTGATTAAGGATAATTAACAAAAATATCGTAATCACTACGAATATCCTCATGCACTACCATTGAATACAAGAAGGGGGGATACCATAGCTTCGAGTTACGCAAATCCTGGCACAACCTCGGACAGTTAATAGTCTTTGTTTGCGTGCTCGAACAAGACTTGTAGTTTTCATGCATGGTCGCTATTGCACACAGGTTTGCTAACACTTCAGTTGTGAACAAGCATTCCAACGTATTATTGTAATTACTGTAGTCAAGGCCGGCGATAGAAATTCTTGGCCCCTAGACAGAGTAGCCACGAGTTTCCAGACTATCTTGATGCTTTATGAGAGAATAAACAATGGAAAAATTAAAGTGCGGGTGCGAGTCGCTCGTATGCACAATTGTCACTTTATTCGTTGTTAAGATCAAGCAGGATCATTATTAGAAGGCATAAATGATCCCCAAAAAACTAATTACTTCAGCACCGGGTTCCTAACGAAATCACCGGGTCCTCCAAAAATCGCCGAGCTCTTAAAAAATTGGCGGACCCCTAAACAATCGCCAGGGTCTCTAAGAAACGCTGGGTCCCTAAAAAACATTACCGAGCCCCAAAAAATTCAGCGGGCCTAAAAAAAATCGCCGGGTCTCTAAACAAAATTGCCGGACCACTGGGCATTTTCGTCTGCCACTCATGCCGGGTCTCTATGCTGTGATAATAAATTGTAATTTATAGCTACCCGGTAGTTGGTCTTCTGACTACAGGCACGTAATGCACCAGAACAATAATGACCAACCTAGCCTATAATGGATATACTTAACCCAATATGCAATTATGTATGTGATTGTGCGAAGCAGTTAACCAAGTTTCTCTGGTATGATTATGGTGCTATTATGCATATTATAGCAGTAGACGGGTAAGTTAATCTCTGGTCATGCAGATCCAGTTGAAGTCTATCAAACGTTACCTGCGTGATTGACAACACCTTTTGTTACCTGTCTTCTCCTCCACCTTCCTCCTCTTCGACACTCTCGTTACGGTGTGCACGGCCAATCCGAATCGGAACGAGGACCGACGACGAGTTTCCATTTGCTTACGACGACAACGGAAACAACCCAGCGAATGATTCCCCTTCCTATTCTGTGTCCTCTCCATACCTTCACTCCTCCTCAACATCCTCTTCATCCTCTCCATTGGCTTCATGATCTTCCTTTCCTCTTCCTCATGTCGTCGTTGCTGCTGCTGCTGCTGCTGCCCCGTATGATTCTGGAGAATTTGAGACAATTCATTTTCGGTCAGATGGTCGGTGCCATTGCTCAGTGAAGCGGAAGAGGAATTGAAGGAGTGAGAAGAATAAGTCAGCTTAATTGGATCCTCATCCTCCTCATCATCGGTGAAAGCAGCACCGCGTCGCAGAACTTTGTGGCTGTCCGGCGCCACGTGGCTTCTGCTGCTGCTGCTGCTGCTGCTGCTGTCAATCACCAGATGGCCACCGGTCGCTGACTCCTTCAATATTACACCTGAAACAGATTTTTCTAGCGCTTTGCGTGTTAGCGCTTGAGCAAGAAGCGATTACGATCGAAATAATTTTTTAAAACTCTATTTACTATTGGCTTTTAATAATAAAAATAAGTTGGTCCGGTGTCTTCGATTATTTAGAGAATGAAGAGAAAAATAGGACTAAATAGGACTGGGCTAAATGGCATTAGGCTATTTGGCTTCATTAGGCCTACCCCTTGAAAATTTTGACACTTTTGATTGGCGGTATCCATGCTTCTTTGTTTTATAGATAGACTATTAAAAGGGAAAAGCATGCGTAATTTCCGTATTGAGTAGCCTATCTTGCATAGACCTTACAACAATATTTGGATTAATATAAGCCATTGGCCGTTAATCATGTCCTACATGCAAGCTGTGCCAAAATGTAGCAGTGTATAGTACGTAATATGTGTTTACCAAAATGCGGCTATGCAGTTGGTATAGAAAATAAAACATATTTAGGTTTTACTTACTTACTTACTTACTTATTTACTTAATTACTTACTTAATTGTTGGATTGTTTAAGACTCAACTTTTCCTACTGAAGATTTTCTTGTCACCAGCTGGACTGAGTACATGTACACATAGATGTATCTCTGAAACTGCATTCACGAGTCCGATTGCAGACCCACACTGTGCTAATGATGTAGACTATCACCAACACTTAACCCTTTAATGCCGAGATGGTAGTGAATGGTATGGGAAATCCTATACCCTCCGGCATTAAAGGGTATAAAACCAGAGCATGGTAGCTTTGGATTCAGCGTTGGACCAATGTGTGTATCACTTTATCTCATAAGAGGCACAAGTAGGCTACTGTCACCACTAGGCTCTTCCCATAATGCAGAGTAGCCTACATGGCATTGTGTTTGCGTATGGCGGTGTCTACTCGTCGAAGGCAAATAAAATATTAATGTCTGAGGTAACATTGTTGTCGTGGTTGAGGTCTATTCAGTGGAAGAGGTTTTGGTAATTTCGTTTTTCTACCTGAGAATATTCCGGTGATGACTACAATCGCTACGGCTGCTGATGCTGAGACAATGAGAAGGATGACAAAGAGAATCTTCTCCAGGGCTGTCCTCCTCTTCCACCATGAGGATTTCTTCATTCCAGGCCTACATCCAGCAGATAAACAGACAGACAGATAAACAGATAGACAGATAAACAGACAGACAGACAGATAAACAGACAGACAGACAGACAGATAAAACAGACAGACAGATAAACAGACAGCAGACAGATAAGCAGACAGACAGACAGATAAACAGACAGACAGACAGATAAACAGACAGACAGACGTACTAAGTAATTGAAGAACAATCGAAGTATTGCGTGAATCGTGCAAGCTTTGCAATTTAGCAAACTAATAAACGCAAGCACCTGGATTAAAAAAAGATAATCTCGATCAGATCAACCGTGTTTATTACGCTAAGGATCGGACCAAGTAATGAGCAATATGCGGAATATAAAATGCAGTTGACAGTGATAGCCATCTGCTGCGAACTGTGTGAAGTTGTTAATTTCAATTTGTCATCATTTTTTGTCCACCCCAGGCCCGCATTATGGTGAGTGCTAATGGTGCTGCAGCACCCGGGTCCGCGGTTTCGAGGGCCTGCAGTTATGAATATGTGCGTGGTGTGGACCAGTGGGTTGTATTAACACAGTACCCGGGCCCTTACCAGACTTATTGTGGCTCTGGTCCACCCACCTACTCAGAGAAGAACGAAGTCTTTCAACGACTGGCTCTCAACTCTGCACAATTCGCTCAGTTTGTTTGTCCAGGAAGTCGTGGTTGAACGAGATAAACGGTATCGACATCGAACATATCATGCTTTTAGTATGCAGTCTTTGAGTCTATATAATTATTATATATTTTATATATAGGCCTATATATAATTATATATAGGGCCTATATAGTGCGAGCATGTCTGACGTTGATGGTGCCACAAATGTCAAAGATAAGTCACAAAAGAAAATGTCTCAATCGAACCAGTTACGTCTATAATAACAGCTCAGAATATTGAATAACAAAATGTTGAATTGAAAACGACTCGTTATATACGGAATCCGAATCGCAGTTTTGCTAATAGTTTTCAAGAATCTAGGTTGGACCAATTAAGACATGGCAAAATTGCACTCCTAAATCACGCTTTTTAATAGAACAATGGTAGAGATGAGTATAGGCTAACACGTGTGGATGGAAACGCATATGGAGATCAGAGACCATGCAGAGGAAAAAGATGAAAGCAGTAGGCCTACAAAAAAACGGCAAAAAAACGTACAGAGAAAGAGAGAGAGAGAGAGAGAGAGAGAGAGAGAGAGAGAGAGAGAGAGAGAGAGAGAGAGAAAGAGAAAGAGAGAGAGAGAGAAATTCACGATATTATGGAATGTATCTGTGCATGCATGCACCTGTGGCACAAGCCATGAAATGCGAATCTCTGATCTCCTTTTGTTGTACATATACATGTAGGCGTATTGTGTAATTATGTACAACACACGGAGATCAGAGAGTCGCATTTCTTAGCCCTCAAGTATATAATTATTCGGATTCTGTAATTCTTTTTTCTATCTTGTGATCTAGCTCTGCGGCAGGTAGTGCCATTAGAGCGATGACGGAAAGAAGACGATAATTATACATAGTTATAATATACATATGATTACAAGTAGGCCTAGGTCTATATATTATATGAATATAATTATAAGGAAAGGAGGAGGATCGGTTAGTGCGGAGGAGGAAGAATTACATCTCATTCCTGAAACGAACAGATAGAATTTTTTAGTCTCCTATACATAAAACACGGTGCAAAAAGATGTGGGAACGTGCAGAATCAGCCAAAAAAATGACAGGCACTAATCGAAGGCATACCAAAGCAATTATCTCAACTCCACGTTGATAGTTTCCGTTATAATTCGTGTAGGCTACGTTAACTTACAATGTAGGCTATGTCTTGTTACTATCAGCGTTCCTGGTGTTCTGAGCAGCAGCATGATTAGTAAGCCTACTTCTATCCAAGTTTTTAAAGATTAGTAGAGTAACTAAAGTTTAACGTTTTAATGCTGAATTATTTCAAATTTGAATGTAGGCTGCTACAATTGGGTTATCATCAGTCAATGATAATTTCTTCGTTTTACATTATTTCGAAGTTATGCTGCATAATATTTTGAAGCTATACTGTCTGATGCGTCAAGCCCAAACATTAATTTCTTCGACCTGCTGACAATTCCCATGACCCTATAGAGCAGACTTCTGAAATTTTATGCCTTCAGGGCGCCGCCACTGAATGCTTTCCTGACCTCCATATTCCGTCGAATAAGAACTAAAACGGTTTCCAGGAATGTCTCCTGCAAAACATTTTCAGAGTTGAAGCAACGAATGAATTGAGATTTTCCATTGGACGGCTGTTATAAATAATGCACAAAGCAATCACAATTGGAAGCGGCAATGAAATCTGCACTCGCTTAAGCCTTGAATCCGAGATATTTTCAGAACCTTGGATAGTCTATAGTATATATAAGACAAAGGATAAGAACTGGGCAACAAACAGAGGCGCCGTTTTAAACAAGAGTCAACAGGATGTAAGGAAATTGTCCGGCAGGACGACCAGTTGATGAGAAGTCGTCCTGAGAAGGACAGTGAGACAGACATTTAGGAGATGGTGCTGGAAAAACCAACAGAGAGGGTGGCGATACCAATTAAGTTTGATCGAGATGTGCATACAGAAGCAACCGACAAACACAGAGAGAGAAGGATGTGTGGAAAGTAATAGAGACACACTGGCAGAAACTGAGGCTGGATGAAGAGAACTTGTTGGAGAGATTGGTGGCAGTTGAAACCAAACACGTACAGAAACAAGAAGTGCAAAACAAATAGGTACAGATTGAATGAGAGAGAGAGAGACAGACAGACAGACAGAGGCAGACAGACAGACAGGCAGGACGACAGACAGACGGACAGACAGGCAGGACGACAGACAGACGGACGGACAGACAGACACAGAGAGACATACAGAGAAAGAGAAACAGACAGAGAGATAGAGCGACACATACAGTGACAGAGAAACAGAGGGAGAGAGAGAGAGAGAGACTAAGATACAGAGATACAGAAATACCAAGATACAGAAATACAGAGATACATAGATACAGAGATACAAAGATACATAGATACAGATATGCAGATATACAGAGAGACAGACGCACACACGATGTAAGGATACGGAGAGAAATACGGACAGTATAAGTAGGGGAAAGAGAGGGAGAGAACGAGGAGAACTATGCAAGAGAGAAAGAGACTCACGAGAAGACGGTGTACGTCAGCATCGGAGACATACAAAGAAGCATCTATGCAGCATGAGGAGGAGGACTTATAAGGAGACCGCAGAGACAGAATATACGGAGGAGAAGAGGAAAGATGAATCTGATGGCGCCTGACGGTAAAGACCTCGGCTTCGTCGCTCGGTAAACAGATGCCATGACTCGTCGTGAAGCGTAAATCGTCACCACTCTCCTTCTCCTCCTTCTCCTCCTCCTCCTTCTCCTCCTACTCTTCCTCCTCTTTCTCCTCCTCTTCCTCCTCCTCCTCCTACTCCTTCTCCTCCTCTTTCTCCTCCTCCTTCTCTTCATTCCCTCCTCCTTCTCCTCCTTCTCCTCCTTCTCCTCCTCCTCCTTCTCCTCATTCCCTCCTCCTTCTCCTCCTCCTTCTCCTTCTCCTCCTCCTCCTCCTTCTCCTCCTCTTCCTCCTCCTCCTCCTCCTCCTTCTCCTCCTTCTTCTCCTCCTACTCCTTCTCCTCCTCCTTCTCCTCCTCCTTCTCTTCATTCCCTCCTCCTTCTCTTCATTCTTCCTCCTTCTTCTCCTTCTCCTCCTTCTCCTCCTCCTCCTTCTCCTCATTCCCTCCTTCTTCTCCTCCTCCTCCTTCTCCTTCTCCTCCTCCTTCTCCTCCTTCTCCTCCTCCTTCTCCTCATTCCCTCCTCCTTCTTTTCCTCCTCCTCCTTCTCCTACTCCTTCTTCTCCTCCTTCTCCTACTCCTTCTCCTACTCCTTCTCATTCCCTCCTTCCGAGTGCCTTCCCCTCTTTAGTATCACTCGTGGCGCCTGTCTCCTCCGCCGCAGATGCTTCCCTCGCGACGGCCACCAGCGCCGCTTACAGACGATGACGAGAAATTCGTCGTCGTCTGGCAATTAATCCGCCTTTTAAGACTGGCCAATCGATCGATCGAGGGGCTTGTCATGAGGCACTGATCCTCAGATAAGCAAAGTTTGCCGACTTGATGACATTTGTCGAGATTTCGATTTATTTTCTCATCCAGGGACTTATCTCGAAGTCGTCGCTGCTGTCCCTTTATATACGAGGAGGAGGCACGGACGGACGGACGGACGGACGGAATAACGGACGGAATAACGGACGGACGGACGGACGGGCGGGCGGACGAGGCCTAGGTGTCCGGAGCTGGGGAAAATAGGCCTCGGGCCTCGGCGATGGGTCTTTGTTGCCAAGGAGGAGAGGCCATTCCACTGGCTTTATAGTGGATAAATCAAAGCGCCGCCATGTTTGTAATAAACATTCTTGGATGCAGGTTTAGAGATGTCAACGAGGATTCGGCCGACGATGTTGTGCGACGTAGCGATGCGTTGTAATGGAAGATAGAAAATTTATTCCGACCTCGAAGTGTGTGTGTGTCTTAGACAGTCACACACACACACACACACACACACACACACACACACACACACACACACACACACACAAACAAACACAAACACACACACACCGCACGCGCGCACACACACAACACAACAAGCGCGCGCGCACACAACACACTAGTTGCCTGGGAAGGTTAGTTTCAGTAGAACGAACGGTAAAGGATTTCATGAAGCTCAACAGGCATGCTGAGCGGCAAGCAAAAATGATTCTTCAAAGAAAATTCAGTAGAGAAATAAAGCGTCGCATATCTGAAGTCAGGGCAAGTTAGTAGGAACTGTCACAAATACCTATCGCATGTTATGATGTTTGTCTCATCAATGTATCAAGAGAATTCAAGTGATTGCATAATAATCTACAAGTTTGTGTGCGTGAGTGTGTGTGTTTGCGCGTGCGTCGGCCTAAATGTGATTTACAAAAACTTGGATGCATTATATAGCGCATGCAACACATTATGCGCTGTCGTGAAATTTGACGATTCTCCACATCACTGTCACGCATGCAAAACTGAATTCAACAAATAAACCTTTGAAAACCAGTAGAAGTTCAGGCGCAAAAAAGATATGTGCGGCCTTGATCATAAAAACACAGTTGGGACATTTCCTACTAAGCGAACGGCAATATGCCTATATAAGCTTAGTTTTTTTCTACTACAACTACCAAAACTAAATTGAAGTTGGCGGTTTAACGAGTAGACCTGAAAGTTGAAACACATTGGCATAATGATAGTTGACGTATAGACAGCAGTTGGGTGTTACATAACAGAAATTATTTGAAAAGCTGAGACCGTGGATCATTTTTATCATAGCGCGGCTTAGTGCCTCTATAGTCTATACGTAGACTAGCGGGGACAACAAGCTTTCTTGACTGACTAGTTGTGATATGTTATAGGGCCTATACTGTTATTCAACATCAAACGACAACAGTTCCCTGCTTTGCAGGACTTGCATGCATGGTTCATCGCATGCAGCCACACAGACGCTGAACCAGTGGAGTGAAGTAGGCTAACTTGGTCGTGTGTGATCCTTGTTCCAAGAGTAGCCTGAAATTCCACTTAACGATAATTCTTAAACTGAAGAGTATTTATGGTCTGGATTTTCGTTCTGATCGACTTTTTCATGATATGTAATAGCCTTCGTGGTTGCTGCTTTGGCGTGTCTCTTTCGCTCAAAAAACTACGATTAATATCACTTTAAATCCAGGCCTATGGTTGTCTAAGTTTTGAGCCAATAGCAAAAAGCTATTAGTAGGAAGCAAGTCAATATGTGGCGCCATAGGTGTACGGGAGGTTTCAGAAGTGGGGGGGCGAAAATTGAAGTTCTGCCCGAAAAATTTATCCGGCCAAAAAGTTTTTTTTTAGTCGTCCGCGACTATTTTTGCCCGAAAAACCAGACTTGCCCGAAAGTTGACGACCTTTTTTTTTTTTTTTTTTTTTTTTTGTCGTCCGCGACTATTTTTGCCCGAAAAACCAGACTTGCCCGAAAGTTGACGACCTTTGTTTGTTTTTTTTTTTTTTTTTTTTTTTTTTTTTTAGTCGTCCGCCACTATTTTTGCCCGAAAATCCAGACTTGCCCGAAAGTTGACGACCTTTTTTTTTTTTTTTTTTTTTTAGTCGTTTGGGTCTGTGTTTGCCCGAAAAAACCACCAAACTTGCCCGAATCTGGGGGGGCAATTGCCCCCCCTGCACCCCCGCCTCGTACGCCTATGTGTGGCGCACACTTCTAACCTATTTCAAACTACAGTCCAAACTATTTTGCCTCAATATTCCAAGTTTTATTTATGGTCAAGTTGCTTGTGTAGGAATTAGGCTAAGCCACTCGATTTGAATTGAAGTCATCGCAGCTGTTTGTGTTATATAATTATAGCGTTAATAGACGCTTTTTAGATTTTGTGTTAATTCTTTTATGATGCACTCGGGTGTTCGAACCGTGGACAAAACAAGGAATAATGTTAGGCAGCCTATTTGAAGGCTTTGTAGAAAACTGGACCGCTGCATCCTGACCTTCTAAGTCCATTGAATGCATCAGAGTTCTAGGGCGAGAATAATTGCATTTGTAAAAGCAACAGTTGAAAGCAGAAGGCCGAGGCGCCATCCATCTAAGCAGACCATTCACAGATGTCTGGTTATAAAGCACGCTCAGCGTAGCCGATTGGTAAACAGCGCTGAGGTCATCTAAGGTAATTGGTAAAACATATCTGTTGGTATGCCACACTGAATTTCTTTTAGTAACACACAAATCAGACAACATGTGCGAGGGATACTGCAGAGAGAGAGAGAGAGAGAGAGACAGACAGACAGACAGACAGACAGACAGACAGACAGACAGACAGACAGACAGACAGACAGACAGACAGACAGACAGACAGACAGACAGACAGACAGAGAATAGATAGTCTCAGAGAGAGAGAGAGAGACAGACAGACAGACAGACAGACAGACAGACAGACAGACAGACAGACAGAGCGCGTGCGCAAAAGCAAATCATGTGTGCTTGTATAGGAAAACATTGCATTTTTCAGCAGATGTAATCTTTCGTTAGCCTCCGTTTGCGTTGCTATATTTTCAACGTCGAATCAGCATTTGCCATTAATTGTGAAGAGAGACGAAACCACGATTTGGACTGACACAAAGACAGTTGTAGCTGTTCTGCTGACAATTGAAACACCAGTCATTAATCATACTCCAAACCCAAACATAAATCTGGTCGATTGGACTGATTACAACATCTGGAGCTCATCAGATATAAAATGTGTACCGCATGCATGCAGGGGTCCTGGATGTCGAGCGGAGTGGTAGTAGCATAGCAGTTGACCCTAATTTGCTTATTACCTTGAACTGAAGTCTCACTTGTTTGCCATCTGTCGGCTTCAAAGCGAATTTGGAAGAGCATCATCGTCAATGGTCTGACATATATTTAGCGAATAAAATCCAAGAGCTAAGTTTGTATACATATTGGCCTATAGTGTGGCTTATAATTATACACAAGTCGTGTCATCGTATGGTCCTAATAGCCTGCAAGGATCATAGGGCGTACCGGGTATACCATAAACGACCTTTAGACTCAACATGCAGTGTCCGCGTTTTAAATCTTCGTGCTTTCATATTATTGCAACTTTCAAAATGAATCGATCCACAGATCGAAGTTATTTCATTAACAGGACCTGGTAAGGATGTCATTAATTTTAATGTTTGCTTAATGAACTGCAGTTTCTACAATAAACATTGAGATTATGACATTGGATAGGTCTATTCCTTCATCTTCCTCATCATTATACCGGTACCGTGTACAAAATGATAATAACTTACAACTATAGCCTAACCGCCATATTATACTACAGCTGTGAAAGTATACCATCCAAGCCATAACTTTGACTCTATTCGATTGACCACGGCACTAATTACTTTGCATTTGACTGTAGTGAAACTGTATTGATTAGATGTTGATTTTAACAGCTCAGTTATAGCTAGCAGTCTAATATGCTATTCTGCTCCATAAACACGAAATCAAATTTCCTCACATAGTGGTCGACCAGTGATGCTATTACTGTGACTGTAGTAATTTTTTAAATAACAAAATGACCTTCGCTGCTAGTAGGGAGAGTAGCACAGCCTTCTTCTTTACGTTCTCTGCCAAGCGGCAGGTCCAAACGTCCAATGTTTCCACTTTTCACGCTGTTGTGCCATGTCCTTCAGTTCTCTGTATCCCTCTTCCATCATCCCGTCCAGCAGTTTTTGTCTAGGCCTTCCTCTGCACCTCTTTACCTCCAATCTTCCTTCAATTATTTCTTTCTGCAGTGAGTCACCTCTTATCAAATGTCCCACTCAATTCTTTTGTCTTATTTTTTATTGTGTCCAGCAGAGATCCTTTCTCTTCTACCATCATTAGTACTTCTTCATTTGAAACATGCTTTGTCCAACTGATTTTCTGTATAGAGCATAATTATTTGAGCAAACTTTATTCAAGGTAAATCGCTAGAACAATAAACTACATCCTGGTCGGGATGCAATTTTAATGGCCTAACTGGATGCTGTTGAACCGAGTATACCAAGAGCTTTTCGCCAAAAGATATAGGCCTATAGCCAACTAAGAATCAAAGTACATTATAATAGCTTTGGCAAATTATTATCTTAAACGCAACGCTCCTTCACATCGTCACATGATCTCATATCGCACCAAATGCCCTTCAATCTTCAGATTATAATAAATTATTCGTAGATCATGTGTTGAAGTTGGATGAAAATCAAAGTTGAACGAAGAGGTTACCTTGTATCACATTTCCATGTAGTATTCATGTAGATTTATTCGGTGCACAAGAGATCCTATCAAGTATGAATTCAGTCAAGGTTTCAGAGCACAGGCCAGGCCTACTGATATTTGAGAGAAAATCCAAGTGCTGCCGCTACTTAGTTTTAGAGCTAAGCAAGTTGATCCGTGTGTTGATAGGATACATGCATACCAGCATCGTCGTAGTCGTGTGTAATCTCGTGCATGTGTTCCGTGTATATTGCGTGTTTGTCTATTTGCGTCTTTGAGAAAGATTTACACAGCCCCACTATACGTATGGGTTGACTTCTGCTCTTAAGTGCTGACGATAGCGGCCAATCAACCTAACCAGCCTATGCCATTGCCGCCTATGCTGCCTATGCATCCTACTATTTCGTCTACACGCTGACATCTGGCCAATACGAAACCCATCCCAGATGCCACACAAAATGCCAGCAGCATGCTAAACGACGATCTTTGCTTTTCAATAACAACAACTCTATGCATAGAGTCGTATTGTCGTCTGCCTCATTCGCTGATTGACAGCTCTGTTTCTGCCATGCAACCTGTCTCTGCAGTATTATACGCCACTTTTGTTTACAATGATGTGATGGTTGGCGCCGAATTGATTGATGACGCCTCTAGCATAATGAAGGCCTGTGGTATATATAGGCTACTTCGTGATTGATAGCGGCGCAATGCCCCACGGTCCCCGCTTGGACCATCTCTAAGTATTTCTCTCTATACATGTAGGATATACCCGTCGCATGCACTCACACTTGACGGTACTTAATGCTGCTTTCTTGATCTTTAAAGCATGTGGATGCACTTAGCTAATGCACTTTGTCTATCTATATAGACGACTCATACATACACACACATGTATATAAATATATATAGGCCTATACATAAATAAATATATGTGGAATAGTTCTGGACCGACATTTTGCGGGCAAAGACTGAAAACGTAGAATTATCTGAGCACTTTAAAGACAATACGTCCACCTTGATTTCAATCCAATTAATTCCAATCTAATTATACTGCTAAAAAGCCAGAGCACAAAGCAATCACACCTGCAGTGGAGTTGATAGGACTTGTGCCTCATAGAAGATAATATTCGGTCATGAGAGGATTGAGAAGATTTTTCGACCTTGCCATTCAGGACTGTATGATATTATCGAAATTGAATCATCAAGTAGGCTATACCACTACAGAGAGTAATGCTAGGTGTGATGGGACTGTCTCATGATCTCATGATAGAAACTACTGGGTAGCCTATTAATCAGCCTAAACAAAATTTATATTGCAACCTATATACTCAGCTGATTGTGTGACTGCGAGCGAGAAGTATAATACAAGCACAGTGCAGTTTTGCTAGGGTCCGAAAAATGAAATGTAATATAGGACATTTATAAAGGACCTCGATCTTAACAAGGTCTCAGAAACGCTCAACACGTGGTCGTCGAACAGCTGAAAAATGCGTCTTTAGAGAAAATCAAACATTGGCCGTGAATAACATTAGTGTCACGAACAGAGCCGGGAAGAGCATTCTATAGATCCGCAGCGCCGCAAACGAAAAGTTCAGCAGACTATGGCTGCATGCATGCATGGATGGTATTGGTTAAAAACAGAATGAAATCAAATCATTTCACGAGAGGCTGCAGACGAGAGAACACCGGCGAGTTTGAGTGTCAAAACAAATGACAGAAATGTTTGAGTTGTAGTCCGGATCAGCTATGTAGCGATTTTGAATGAAACCCGATCAGTAACACCAGATGACAGCTAGTGGTGTGTATACGTCGCATGTCGTCGGATGTAGCCTACGTGTAAATATTTAGGCAGGTCATTCGGAAGTCCGGTTGCTGCATTCTGAACGAGATGTATTATACAGATGATGACGACATGTAGCTCAGACGATTAACAACACCTTTCCTCTGAAGTTTCTGTACAGTGGAATTGAAGGATGTAGACGAGATGATAATATCTTGCTGAATCATCAACAAGGATCGAGAGATGATTTCAAAAAACCATTTACAAAACACGCTAGACAACTGCCTTTCAGCGAGATAGATCAAAGGACGAAAAACCACTTTACGGAGCCGCTGCACTTTTTCGTGTGTGTGTACATGTGTTGTGTGTGTGTAGGTGTGTGTGTGTTGTGTGTGTGTGTGTGTGTGTGTGTGTGTGTGTGTGTGTGTAGGTGTGTGTGTGTGTGTGTTGTGTGTGTGTATGTGTGCAGAAGGCTTATAAGCTTATTCATGCTTCTAGACATTTAGTTTAACGCATTTACCTCACAATAGCCTTCCTACGCTATAGCGTAAGTGGTCGTTTACAATACAGTAGGAAAAGTCATCAAAAAATTTAATTCGGATAACCTTAGCAGTCACCGGCAACTTACACATGCATGTAACACGTAGCCTTATAGACTACAGTCGTGTTCTGAGTCAATGATTGCTAATTATTTTGGTAGAGCAAGTTATAGTGGTATGTCTGTGTGTCCGTTAATTTGTCTATATATACCTTTCTTTGTCTTTCTGCATGTGCTCAAAGGCAATAAGACTCGCCATGTAGCCTACGGAAGTTGCCATGTATGTTGCAATGCATTTGACACGCAGTCACTCTTGATGACGTTCTCCGTTGAGAATGTATATATAATTATATAATTATATATAGGCTATATAATCATATATATATATAATTATATATATACACACTTCATTACAACCAAGCAGAGTCGTCTCTTTTCTAATTGCCTGCACCCTCTTTCTATTCTTCTTACTGCAAACTAAAGTTAAACACGTATACGCTGTATGCTGTGTAAATATTCATGTAGTACGTGTGAGTTTGTGTATTAAGCTATGTATGTTTGCAAATGCATGCATGCATTTATCTCTGCATGCATGCAATCATTTTATGTATGTATAAGTTTGCAATTATGTATGTGTACAATGTATGTATCGAATCGTATATAGGCCTATCAGAATTTATAACCGCCTCTTTCAGTAGGCCTGCTATAGCTATTCAGAGGCGCTCTCAGCACGATATGCAGCCCAAAGAAATAAGAGTGTATAATAATACATTGTATGTAGGCCTAAAGTCTACTCATGCTTTGTAATGCATGTAGGTTATAACGTGTAGGCACTGTAGGGCCTATATGCATTTTATGACTGTATCAATCACATAAATTTATATAGCGACCCTTCAAGATCTATACTCAGAGGCATGTATGAAAATGCGCTGTAAAGCATTTATAATTATATGCATTGTATATGTATCCGAGTGTACTACATATATGCATGTATAGATAGCCTACATGTATGCACACAACATGCATGTGTATATAATTTCGCATTAAGCCATTCACTTTATTCAATTAGTAAACTGATGAATGTCGTGTTCTATTCACATTAATAGAAGAGAGTCCCATCTCATAAACGTCAGACGAGACAGACTTTCATTCAAGCAAAGTGTCCGCTGCATGGTCCATCCTATATATACATATTACTCCTCGTCCATCGAGTGGAATTTTCCACCACAGGGAAATCTCTTTCATTCGGTGGAATAACGTTCCATAGAATCTCTTCTCATCGAACACGAAGACCTCCATTCGACTGAGTCCTTCAGAGGCTGCGCGTTATATTATATGCTAGTCTAATTGTTGTTCTTCGACTATTACTTGGAATAGAAAATGATTTACGTATACGGTATACGAGAAGAAAGGAGTGCGCGGTTTTCACAACTATCAGAACTGTGCCTCTGGGTGCGTTTGAATGCATGTACTCGGATGGATATAATATGTCCGGATGGAAATGAGTTTCCAGCTTATCTCCATGGAGATGTTTTAAATGCGAGGCTCCAGTTAGGAGAGAAATTCTGCACCGTCCGCATAATTACTATACAGGGTAAAAGGTCTCAGAGATAATTGTGGGAAATTTATAACATTTTGGGCTGCAGAAAGCAAAACATTTTCCATGGGTTTATGGACTTTAACCTGTAGCCTTCAAAATTTTAATTCTCTGTCTGTAACAAGTAGAAAACTGAGCGAGTTTGGACCACTGTGACATCCTATAGGTCATTTTATGTTTACCAGCAGCCCGGCCAAGGAACATACTGTGGACTGTCTGAGTTAATTTTAAGTCCTCTCATGCTTGGGACATCTGCCCAGAATTCTTATACCACGCACAATCGCACAATGACGCAAGTAGTCAAATACTACCAGTGTCACTTCAGTTAAGTATTATTACTAACTAGTAATTAATTAGTAATTAGTTAATTATTATTAATAATTAGTTAAGGTAACTAGTTAAGGTAATTAGGTCAACTTAATTAAGGTAATTAGGTCATTATAATAATTAGGTCATATTAATTAGTAATTATAATAATTAGGTATTATA
Organism: Lumbricus rubellus; assembly: GCA_945859605.1. Lineage (NCBI taxonomy): Eukaryota > Metazoa > Annelida > Clitellata > Crassiclitellata > Lumbricidae > Lumbricus > Lumbricus rubellus. The sequence goes on along the minus strand of OX243815.1, from coordinate 22,272,282 downwards.
TTAATTAGTAATTATGATAATTAGTATATTAATTAGTATATTAATTAGGCAAATATGTTAATTAGTGTAATTACTTAACCCTAATTAGCAGCGCTACAGGGCCGCCCCTCCCCGCCCCCTCCCCGCCGCGGGGTCCGCAAGCGCGGGAACCGGAAGTGCGGAACCGGAAGTGCGGAACCGGAAGCGCGGGAACCAGAAGTGCGGAACCGGACTTGGGAATGCGGGAACCGGAAGCGCGGGAACCGGAAGTGCGGAACCGGAAGCGCGGGAACCGGAAGTGCGGAACCGGAAGTGCGGGAACCGGAAGTGCGGGAACCGGAAGCGCGGGAACCGGAAGTGCGGAACCGGAAGTGCCGGAACCGGGAATCCGGGAATCCGGAGCCGGAAGCGGACTTGGGAATGCGGTACAGGAAGCGGGACTGGGAATATAGGTCTGGAAAACCGGACTGTGAATGTGGTATTGGAAGTGAGATTGGGAATGTGGCATCTTAACTCCACCAGCAACCACGGTGACCAACACCGATCGACTGCTAAGAATCTGACAGCCGTGGCTAACATCTGCCAGCATCTGGAACTTACTAAGCGGATGATATCATCCATCCCTTGCTACAGCATCCGACAACTGCTAAGAATCTGACATCAGCGTATGCCATCCAGCACCTGGCGCGCATGACATCAGCACCAGCACCGGCCAGCCCCTGACGACTTCTAAGAATCTGACATCAGCATTTCACACCCACCACCACCCCCACCGCATGCTACAGCTGAAGCCTTCTACCCGCATGACATCAGCAAACACTCCGACATGTCCAGACATGCATCGCATCGCCTAACCAGCCGTCATCATCCACGCCTTGATACAGTGGATGGTGCTTACTAATCGTATGACATCAGCATCTCACCCCCACCCACAACAGCAACCACCCTGTCTTGCAGCTGACGCTTACTAAGGAGATGACCTCAGCATTCCACACCCACCACCACCCCCACCGCATGCAGCACCTGGCGCTGCTAAACGTCTGACAGCAGCAACCAGCCCAACTTGTTGTCGATGCTTACTAATCCGCTGATATCATCTAACCCCCCCCCCCTTCCAGCACCTGCTCCTACAAACAATACTCCAAGGGCCTATAAAATGGGCAATAAGCTAATGCTTAGATATATGAACGCATCCGATATCTACATCCGTGGACGATCTACAGACACCAGCAAAATTCTACAAATCTTTCGGTCATCAACGAACTTCTACGAGCGGTGGTCATCTGCAGTGGCGGCATCTACGAGCGGCGAACACAACGATGAATTCAGGTAGAAATATCATCAAACTATTTTAACGCTGTGTCTATTTTCTAAATTTCTGATTTTGGGCTGCAATGCTGCAAACTACATCTTAATGTTGTACTATTAATTCTTAAAGCCTTGGGACTTGCGCAGGAAAAAGTAATGCTAGCAAGCTCTGAGCAACTAATGTACAGAAGCTGCGAACAAATTAAATTTCAGTAAATTATATTCTTAGCATTGCTGTAACAAGTCTTTTTAGTGTCGCCCTCCTTCTTTATCCAAGCTTGGGTCTGGCACTTAGAGAAACTTTCGTGAGGGCTCAGACTGTGCATTCTCAAAATATTATTATTAGGCCTACATGAGTGTCACAGCGAAATTATGCTTAAGTCAAATACTACCAGTGTCACTTCAGTTAAGTATTATTACTAACTAGTAATTAATTAGTAATTAGTTAATTATTATTAATAATTAGTTAAGGTAACTAGTTAAGGTAATTAGGTCAACTTAATTAAGGTAATTAGGTCATTATAATAATTAGGTCATATTAATTAGTAATTATAATAATTAGGTATTATATTAATTAGTAATTATGATAATTAGTATATTAATTAGTATATTAATTAGGCAAATATGTTAATTAGTGTAATTACTTAACCCTAATTAGCAGCGCTACAGGGCCGCCCCTCCCCGCCCCCTCCCCGCCGCGGGGTCCGCAAGCGCGGGAACCGAAAGTGCGGAACCGGAAGTGCGGGAACCGGAAGCGCGGGAACCGGAAGTGCGGAACCGGACTTGGGAATGCGGGAACCGGAAGCGCGGGAACCGGAAGTGCGGAACCGGAAGCGCGGGAACCGGAAGTGCGGAACCGGAAGTGCGGGAACCGGAAGTGCGGGAACCGGAAGCGCGGGAACCGGAAGTGCGGAACCGGAAGTGCCGGAACCGGGAATCCGGGAATCCGGAGCCGGAAGCGGACTTGGGAATGCGGTACAGGAAGCGGGACTGGGAATATAGGTCTGGAAAACCGGACTGTGAATGTGGTATTGGAAGTGAGATTGGGAATGTGGCATCTTAACTCCACCAGCAACCACGGTGACCAACACCGATCGACTGCTAAGAATCTGACAGCCGTGGCTAACATCTGCCAGCATCTGGAACTTACTAAGCGGATGATATCATCCATCCCTTGCTACAGCATCCGACAACTGCTAAGAATCTGACATCAGCGTATGCCATCCAGCACCTGGCGCGCATGACATCAGCACCAGCACCGGCCAGCCCCTGACGACTTCTAAGAATCTGACATCAGCATTTCACACCCACCACCACCCCCACCGCATGCTACAGCTGAAGCCTTCTACCCGCATGACATCAGCAAACACTCCGACATGTCCAGACATGCATCGCATCGCCTAACCAGCCGTCATCATCCACGCCTTGATACAGTGGATGGTGCTTACTAATCGTATGACATCAGCATCTCACCCCCACCCACAACAGCAACCACCCTGTCTTGCAGCTGACGCTTACTAAGGAGATGACCTCAGCATTCCACACCCACCACCACCCCCACCGCATGCAGCACCTGGCGCTGCTAAACGTCTGACAGCAGCAACCAGCCCAACTTGTTGTCGATGCTTACTAATCCGCTGATATCATCCAACCCCCCCCCCTTCCAGCACCTGCTCCTACAAACAATACTCCAAGGGCCTATAAAATGGGCAATAAGCTAATGCTTAGATATATGAACGCATCCGATATCTACATCCGTGGACGATCTACAGACACCAGCAAAATTCTACAAATCTTTCGGTCATCAACGAACTTCTACGAGCGGTGGTCATCTGCAGTGGCGGCATCTACGAGCGGCGAACACAACGATGAATTCAGGTAGAAATATCATCAAACTATTTTAACGCTGTGTCTATTTTCTAAATTTCTGATTTTGGGCTGCAATGCTGCAAACTACATCTTAATGTTGTACTATTAATTCTTAAAGCCTTGGGACTTGCGCAGGAAAAAGTAATGCAAGCAAGCTCTGAGCAACTAATGTACAGAAGCTGCGAACAAATTAAATTTCAGTAAATTATATTCTTAGCATTGCTGTAACAAGTCTTTTTAGTGTCGCCCTCCTTCTTTATCCAAGCTTGGGTCTGGCACTTAGAGAAACTTTCGTGAGGGCTCAGACTGTGCATTCTCAAAATATTATTATTAGGCCTACATGAGTGTCACAGCGAAATTATGCTTAAGCGAACGAATTTCCTTAGAATTCAAATTTATATCTGTACATAGGAACTATTTTTACATTGCAAATACATTGTGAATACATTGTGAATGCATTTATCTCTTGCAGATCATGACAATGACGAACATCGAGAGGCTCCAGCGACGGAAGCGACGGATTCAGATCCAACACAGGCTACGTCATCACGTAAGTTACCTTTACACTTACATGCTTTTAGACTTATTTGTGTTACACACACACACACACACACACACACACACACGCATACACACACACACACACACACACACACACACACACACGCATACACACACACACACACACACACACATGCAAAGGCGAGTAACAGTATTTTAGTCTCACTGTGTAGTACCAAGAATTATTAGCTGCGCCCTCCCTTTTTATCCAGGCTTGGGCCTGGCACTGACACAGAGCCCATCGGCGGAGGAATACACATTTTCTCTGTATTACATGAACCGCATCACTTCCACATCCATATCCTTCCGCGCAAACATTGTTACTACGTGGAACTACTTTCGCGTAGGAAACTACAAAAAGTAGTTCCATGCCTATAACTACCAGTGTGTCACAACGATCAAAACACATCAACACTTGACTCCAAGAGATCTACAGAACATTTGAAATTGACTTTAACAATTTTTGGGGAAAAGTAGTATACATTGGCGGCTGCAACAACTTTTAATTAATTAGCACAAAAATTAATTGGTACAAAAATTAAGTAGATATAGAAAGGAAATTCTGGCGCATGGTAAAAATTTCGATTGAACGGCCTAAGAAACTCTTTGCAACACAACTACAGCAAAAATGGGTAAATAAATTTCTTATTCTTTGTATACTGTCTTAGGTACCATGTATTTTCCTAACTCTCAAGCCCTATGTATTTCAATTTTTAGCAAACAAGCTCGATGCAGACATCGAACAATTGCTCAAGGAGGAAGCTCAACTGAAGGCGAGAATTCGAGAACTAAGTAAGTTTTTACTTTGACAGATTTCAATTGCAAACTTTTAAAAAATAAATATATAAAAATATTTGTAACTTATAAATTTTGTTTAAAATTATTTTGCAACATTTTATTCATGTCAAATAATTTTGGAGAATAATTTATGTTGTAGGACTGAAACGAAAGGCAGATGCGGACACTGACCCTGCTGCAAAGCGCACCAATGTGGAAGCTGGCGGCTCGGGAGAAGGGGACCCTGGCCCGGCGGCGGCGGCGGCGGCGGCGGCGGCCGGCTCCAGCGGAGCCGGCGAGACCTCGGCAGAGCCCGGTCCGTCAAGTAAGTTCCTACAAACTTGATACCTTTACTTCTTTTACATGGCGCATGCTGCGCATGCGCACTTTCTTCAAAGATTCAACACTGTGCTTTTTGTATTCTGGATGTGAACTTTAACGGCCGATGCCTTTATTATTGAGAATATGCAGCATGCGTTCTTTAGGAGACTTTGACTTTTGTATATTGAATATACAGCATGCAAACTTTAGTAGGCTTTGACTTTATTATATTGAATATACAGCATGCAAGACTTTAATGAACTTTTTTTTTGGTGTGTGTGTGTGTCCTTTAGATCGATGCGACTCCTGTCGATCGTACAAAGCAGTCAGCTTGACGAACGGTCTCTGCGAAATTTGCTTGTTGAGGCGAGAGTGTCCTCAATGTAAGAACCGCCGGCCTTCGCGCTTCTTCAGGACCGGACAAGACCTCTGTGTCACGTGCTTCAAGAAGCAAACCAACCCAACCATTCGCACTTCAACTCAAAATACATTCATAGATGTATCGATTCCAGCGCCGCAGACAACCGACGTCCATAACATGCTGCTGACGGAATCGTCGCGCATCGTCGCCACACTGGAAGACACATTCAGAGATGAAGGGTAAGTTTGTATACAAATTCTGCTCTTGTATTTTGTACTTAGAAAATTCTGCAATAAAATCTTGTTGGACTTAGAAAATTCTGCATTCTGTTTGGACTTAGACAAATTTTTATGTACTTAGAATTTTTTGACAATTCTGTGTTTGTACATTTTCACTATGACATTCGGACATTTTTGCATCATGCGTGGGATATGCGAGTGCATGTTATTTTTATGCTTTTCTTTAGGCCGGTGAAATGGTACGTGGCGGTCGATGTGGACTTCAAGCGAACCACGCCAGACGGGGAAGCACAGACCGTTGGCTACTTCAAGTCGGTACCGGCAACACTCACACATCCGTCTCAAATACCCGATCAACTACAAGATGCCGTACATCGAATCGACGAACTTGTCGACACGTTTACGAGCCAAAGCTCTGGCTGGACGGTAAATGGTGTGGTGGACTTTAAAATTTGTAATGCTGTATTCGACCCTGTAGGCGCGTCCAGCTATATCCCTACTCCACAATACATTGTCAATAAGCGAGCTACTCTAAACATCCAAAACGATGACGAGTTCTGTTTTCTTTACAGTGTGCTTGCAGTTTCCCATCATCAAAAAGATAATGCGCATAGAGTCAGCAAATACATTCCATACTCTAAGGAGCTTGAAACTAGGGGGCTAAAATTTCCAATGACAATCGAACAAATCCCACTTTTTGAGGGGCTGAATCCTGAATATTCAATCAATGTAATGTATTCAAACCCGGACGACAAAACGTTTACCCCTCTCTATGCCAGTGCTCACAGGGGTAGAAAACACATTGCCAACCTGCTGCTTCTTGATGCTGGCGACAAGCGTCATTACATCACTGTGCGCAACCTTTCTGCACTCTTAAGCACCCGAAATTCTGAGAGACACAGAAGTTTTCCTTGTCCGTACTGCCTATGCTGCTTTACAACTGCTGCAGTCAAACATTCGCACATGGAGGTATGTGGCAAACACGGACTGCAGTCTGTGCGCTATCCAACACCCGAAAATTCTAAATTACAATTTTCCAATACGCAGCACGAAATGCCCCTGCCGTACGTCCTGTATTCTGACTTTGAATCGTTTTTGGCTCCAAACGACTCTACTTCCAACGACAAGGCAACCAAAATTCTTGATACACACACACCTAGCGGGTTCTGCTGCTTCACCGTTTCTTCTTTTCCGCACTTGAACAACAACAAGCCTTACGTCTATTCGGGCCCTGACGTTATGCAGCACTTCTTTTCACACGTAAAATCTGAGCAGACTCGCATTAACAAAATACTTTCCACCAACATGCCCATGAAGCCTCTTACGCAGCAGCAGAGGCTGGCCTTTGATTCTTGTAATGCATGCCCGTCTTGCTCTACATCTTTGACATCTCAAAACAAAGTTCGACACCACTGTCACATGACTGGTAACTTTGTTTCTGCACTCTGTTCTCCTTGCAACCTAAAGATGAAGTTTCGCAAGCCTACAAAATCTAAGAAAGGCAAACCTGTAAATTACCTTCTTCCAGTTGTGTTCCACAATCTTAAGGGTTACGACTCCCATCTCATACTCAAGCATATGACAAAGGAGTTTGCAAGCCAGGAAATTAGCGTCATTGCCACTAATATGGAGAAATACTTGTCTTTTGAAGTTAATAATATTCGCTTTTTGGATTCCCTTCAATTTCTAAACTGCGGTTTGGACGTGTTGGTGAAGAATTTGGCAAAAGAGGACGACTCCAAATTCAACCATTTGCGGCGGCTTTTTCCAAACGAATACAAATTGCTTTTGCGTAAGGGGGTACTTCCCTACGAATATATGACATCGGCCGGCAGAATGACCGAAAGGACTCTGCCACCCAAAGGCTGCTTCTATAGCAAACTGACCGACGAGGACATTTCCCAAGACGACTACGACTATGCACAAAACATTTGGCAGACTTTTAACATGCAGACGCTCCAAGACTATCATGACTTGTACCTGCAGACAGACGTAGTATTACTTGCCGACGTATTTGAATCTTTTCGTGCCATGTCGCTGGACTTTTACAAATTAGATCCTCTCCACTATTACAGCAGCCCAGGACTTAGCTTCGACGCATGTTTACGAATGACTAATGTGGAGTTGGAACTCATCACAGATCCAGACATTTATCTTTTTGTGGAGCGGGGGATGAGAGGCGGCGTATCAATGATTTCAAATCGATACGCAAAGTCCAATAACCCGTATCTCGCACAAGGATACGACCCTGACATTCCAAATAGCTACATAATGTATTTGGACTGTAATAATTTGTACGGTTATGCAATGTCCGAACCGCTCCCAACCGGCAAATTTAGATTCTTAGAGACGGACGAAATTGACAATTTTGACTTGGATTCCAAACAGACAGACGACGACTTGGGCTATTTGTTGGACGTGGACTTGGAGTACCCTTCACATCTCCACGACGCGCACAACGACTACCCCCTTGCTCCCGAGACTCTGCACATACGACCGGAGATGATATCTCCTTACGCAAAGTCCGTTTCGCAAAAAATTTCGGGCAAAATTGGTATCGGCGTTGAACAGTTGGTGCCCAACCTGATGCCAAAGACCCAATACGTTGTACATTACCGAAATTTACAATTCTATCTGAAAATGGGCATGAAATTAACAAAAATTAACAAAATTCTCGAGTTTCGTCAGAGTCGATGGTTGAAAACATACATCGACTTCAACACGTCCAAACGGCAGGTGGCCAAATCTTCATTCGAAAAAGACCTCTTCAAATTGATGAATAATTCTATATACGGCAAAACAATGCAAAATAACAGAAAGCACATAAACGTCAAATTAGTCATGAGTGGAAAGCGCGCGAAAAGATTTGTGGCCCGTCCAAATTTCGAATCGTACACTATAATAAACGACGATTTGACTGTCATAAAATTAACAAATTCAAACGTCTTTTTGAACAAACCGCTCTATGCTGGCATGTGCATTTTGGACATATCAAAACTAAAAATGTATGAATTCCACTACGAAAACATAATTCCCCTTTATGGAAAGGCTTGCAAGCTCCTATTTACGGACACAGACAGCCTATGTTATCACATACAAACAGACGACGTATACAAAGACATGCTGCAAAATTTAGACGAGTACGATACTTCTGACTATCCCTGTAGGCACTTCCTTCACAGCCGCGCCAACGCAAAGGTAATTGGAAAATTTAAGGACGAGTGCAATGGCGAAGAAGTCTTGGAATTTTGTGGGTTGCGGGCTAAAATGTATAGTTTACTTTTGCCCAATAATAAGGAGAAGAAAACTGCAAAGGGCATTCAACGCGGATTTGTGAAAAAGAATATTAGACATGCTGAATATCGCGCATGTATATTGAATGAGCAGCCAACAAGTTCCAAATTCTGTGCTATACGAAGCACAAAGCACGAACTGCACACTGTAGAGCTAAGGAAGGCCGCACTTTCGCCATATGATGACAAGCGTTACTTGCTAAATTCGTCTGAATCTTTGTCATATGGACATGTAAATATTCCTGTAAATACTTTGTAACGAACATTCAGAATTCTCGAAAAGCCATTGAATATTCTGAAGTCTTGAAAAGACATTGAACATTGTAAAAGTTATTGCATAATTTTGTGAAGTGTTGTGAAATTATTGAAGAAAGAAATTGTGTTTGAAGAAAAAATTGTCAACCTACTGTGTTTGTTCTTTCATACTTATTTAAATTTCCTACTAGCATTGTCGCTCGCCTATTTGACATAGGTTCCTGGCCTAGCAAGTTTCTCGCCCTCTGATTGGTTGCCGCTTCCTGGGCTAGTAAGGTTCTCGCTCTCTGATTGGTCGCCGCTTCCTGGGCTAGCAAGGTTCTCGCTCTCTGATTGGTCGTCGCCTCCTGGGCTAGCACGGATCTCGCTCTCTGATTGGTCGCCGCATTTCCAGTTCCGCACTTCCGGTTCCGCACTTCCGGTTCCCGCGCTTCCGGTTCCCGCACTTCCGGTTCCGCACTTCCGGTTCCCGCGCTTCCGGACCCCGCGCTTGCGGACCCCGCGGCGGGGAGGGGGCGGGGAGGGGCGGCCCTGTAGCGCTGCTAATTAGGGTTAAGTAATTACACTAATTAACATATTTGCCTAATTAATATACTAATTAATATACTAATTATCATAATTACTAATTAATATAATACCTAATTATTATGCTTACTAATTAATATGACCTAATTATTATAATGACCTAATTACCTTAATTAAGTTGACCTAATTACCTTAACTAGTTACCTTAACTAATTATTAATAATAATTAACTAATTACTAATTAATTACTAGTTAGTAATAATACTTAACTGAAGTGACACTGGTAGTATTTGACTACTGACGCACAGAAATGTTGATCTAAAGTACGGAGTAGCCTAATTTCTTCGACCAATTAAAATATATAACGAAAATAAAATTTCAGATTTTACATGAGATCTTTAAAATCGGAATTCGTGTATTAAATTGAAGAATCCTCATCCAAAAGTGAATAGTTGGCTTCTATCATTCTATGCATAGGCGCCAGCAAATAGGGGTAAGAGTTGGCACTTGCCAATGTGAAGCGAAGGAGAGAGAATAATTATGAAAAGCAATATTTTTAATTTCCTACTCTGTATTTGTCAAGTTCTTGCCAACAAAAAATTAACCGTACCCATTGTATTTAGCTCCCCTGCAACGCTATAGATCTGCGGGCGTTTGTGCGTGCGTGCGTGCATTCAGCCTCTATATATGAAGCTCAATGGTTCTGTACCCTAGCTCCGTCCTTCACGCGGACGATGCTTAACAGAAGTAGTTGATAGGCCCACGTTCGGCAGATAAGAGCAGACAGTCGCCAAATATATCCCACACTCTCTCAACCTCAACCGGTTTTTGTAGCACTAGGAAGCGAGGTCTAACTTGGAAAAAATAATAGCAGTGTTATACCTAAAATTATTGCTGCAATAGTATTGAGCGCCGTATCCCACACTCTCTCAACCTCAACTCGTTTTTGTAGCAAGCGAGGTCTAACGTGGAAAAAGAATAGAAGTGCTTGATCTAAAATTGCTGCAATAGTGTTGAGCGCAATTATCCCACACTCTCTCAACCTCAACCCGTTTTTGTAGCACTATATGCAGCGAGGTCTAACTTGGAAAAAAGATAGAAGTGTTTGACCTAAAATTGCTGCAATAGTGTTGACCGCAATAATATGACAAAGGCAGTCAACAACAGATTGCAGATTTCAATTCGTTGACCGCCGCACCAAAAGAAATCAGAAGCACACGCTTTTTGCACCACGCACTTATTGTTCTATAAATGAACAAACTCCATGAAGGCTCGCAGCTGTTGTTGAGAGAGATCTACATGTATATGTAACGTGGCGCAAATCAACTCCATGTTTCCAGTTCTTTCACTCTGTATAAACTTCGTATCTATTTCATTTCTATAGGGCCTACTATAAAGAAGGACCTCATGACTCATGAGCGCGAGTGGAAGAAGTACAAGGTCCATCCAATTTCTTGCTCCGACAGCTTTGTAACTGGAATCATTGAAATTTGCTAGAGGGGCCGTCCATAAATGACGTCACGCAATAATTTTTGACGGTTTTTTACCCTCCCTCCCCTCGTCACGTGTCAAGACAAAATTCATATGATATATAATTTCACTCCTCCCCACCCCTGGATGCGTGACGTCATTTATGGACGGTCCCAGAGTTCTTTCGTTTTTAGCTTACAAGACAAAGACGCCATAACAATTGCGACACCCTATATGAGTGCCTCTGAGTAGACATCTTGAAGGGGCGCTATATAAATTTTCGAAATGAATGGATGAATGAATAGGAGGCCTCTCTTTCAGGGTCAGCCGTTGTAATCTATTCGGATTTTGTATTATCTGTTCTGCCACAGTGAGAACGGAGATTAATAACACACAAATGGAGCGTTCTGAGCACACGTCTTTTTACTTACTATTGTTACGTTTGCTCTACTTCAACTGCATGACTTTTGCGTCGTCCTTCGCGTAGTTCATTCATTCATTCATTCATTTCAAGAATTTGTATAGCGCCTCTTCAAGAAATCCACTCAGAAGCGCTCCCAGTCCAACCACGGTGAAACAAAAAAGTTTTAAGGAGCTTGTAGAACACTGACGAGTCGACCCTAGGCAGCAAGCGCATCTGCAACGGGAGACTATTCCAGACAGAAGGACCTACAACTGAGAAAGCACGACGCTGACAGGTTGATGATTCAACACGCGGGACCAAAAGCTTACCGCTAGAGGCAGAGCGAAGGGCTCTGCAAGAAAGGACATAGTATATGTGCAGGACGGGCATTCGCTAGTAAGTGGACAGAGGTTGTTCACCATTTGACAGATTTGCGCTTCTTTACTTTACAAATAAGGGTTAAGACTTTAAGTGCAGCATAACAGCACCTAAGGGAGGAGGCACTCATCTGATTCTCTTCTTCGACCCATCAGCCGGAAGCAGACGAATCACCAACAGACACGCGAACATGCAGGTCATCGCAGGGTTTACTGCAGGGTAGCTTTCGCCGGAACTAATCAGACAGCTCGGTGACGGAGACTTAAAACTTAATCCTATAGGCTACCTCCAGATCGTTACACGGAGTCCGGTCAGCAGGGTCGAAGCCGCAACCGTTGGATTACAGACGCATGCAGCGAACATTCTGAGTAGAAAGACGTGCTTTTGCTTATAGGTTTTTTCTTTCTATGACATGGCTGCGAGTGTTGTTTGGTATTAGCCATAGCAGCCAGGCAGCGTACCAAGTGCAGAAGGATAAGCATGGACAGATTTTGTTATTATCATCTTGAACTGCATGCTCGGAAAACCTGCAGGATTCTTTCACTTTACAATCGGAATTTCGTTATGACCTTCATAAAGATAATATACGGTAATCACTTTCAGCTGGGAACTCCTCCGCCACTGGTCGCACTCTGCCAGTGCCAGTTCCAGGCATGGATAAAGGTGGAGGGCGTCGCTAATGGTCTTTGTTGCCACCCAGTGACGTTAAACTGCAAAATACACACACATACTTGCAGCTAGAACAGAAGAGGGTCTGGTCTGCGATAATGTCTGCTTTATTCCAGTCGTGATATCAGCTATCTTGAACTATTTACCTAAACTGAAAATATGATTAGTCCAACAGATGACGACGGAAAACAACTCAACTACGTTTGCGAATGGATGCGATGCCACATATTATCCTCCTATGCCGACATGCTTTAGTATATTGATATATATATATATATATATATATCTATATATATATATATATATATGCATAAAATTAAATAGGCCTATATAAAATTATAAACCTGTATGAGCTAAGCCGTATACGTAACATAACCTATGGTATATGATGTGTATGCCTACGGCCCTACGTATTATAGCCGTATATTACCTACGTAGGCCTATATATAGCCTAATATTATGTATGCACACACTAAGCATGTGTATATAATTTCGCATTAAGCCATTCATTGGCTATATATAATTGTATAGCCTATAACTTGTGTGCACAGGTAAGCAGTGCAGTTTGTTCTGTTTCCTAATCAGCCGCATACAACTATACATGTACGTGCCGATAGGTCTACTACACTCCGATTGTTAGCTATATCTACGCACTGAGTTCGCCTGCGGTCGAAGTAACAAGGAACGACTGACGGAAGACAGGGAGAAGCTAAGGAGGAATAAAGTCTCTTATCTTCTCCAACGCAGATAAGAAGAGAAGGCAGAGGCGTATTCTCACTGCCTCTTCCATCTCCAATAATTCACTGCATGCTAAGGCACCAACAGCAGCAGCAGCAGCAGCACCAACAGCAGCGCTTGACAAAAGGATCATCGATGCTACACGTTAATATTATGCCTGAAATGTGCATTAGGCTGGGAGCGCCTCTGAGTAGTTTCCTAGAAGGGGCGCTATATAAATCTATAGAATCAATGAATGAATGAACTAGGCCTATGTCTACAAATAGGCTATTTGCCTACGAATAGGCTATTCCGTGCCAAATGCGAGGACTTAATCAATTTGAGACACATCTGTGGATATCGCTTAAAACCCAGCCCTGTAGCAGTCCAAAATACCATGGGGTCATGTAGGCTACATGTAGACCCATAACTTCCATTGCATGGGATCTTTATAGGACACACATTTTGGTCACCCCTATGCTTAGTGGTATGCTGGCAAAAAGATAATCTTGACAAGCTTACTAACAGTATATAAGCAGAATTAGGACGCATTTAATCAATCACTGGTGTTACTTAGGACCAGCGTTCCGCCTAAGAGAAGCGTTGATGTGATGTCTAATAAATTTAGTTTTTAAAAACATACAATGATATAATATATAACGTCCTAAGTTCTTGTCCATAAATTTACAGTCTGATAAAAAAAATCAGTTACACGTATCTTGACCTTCACAAAACGATCCGAATAAAGTTCGCCTGCAAAAATCCGATTAGGTTTTTTCAGATTCCAAACTTATACTTTTCTTGCTCCCTACCTCCACATCTTTGTCTTCTTTGTAAATATCTGTCCAGGTTTTCTTCATTCATTCATTCATTACTTCCTTTTTCTTTTTCTCGATCATTCCTTTCATCCGTCTCTTTAATCTCTCTCTCTCTTCTTTTTTCTCATTCCTTCCCTCGATCTTTCAACCATCTCTTGCATGCCTCTGTCTCTCTCTCTAATCTTTATCGCCCTATAATAGGGGAAGACGGGGTAATTTCGGCCATTTTTCTAATTTTTGTAATAAATTGCAAATGGTTGACTGCTAAAATTAAACAAAATTACAACTAAATAAAGTAAGATAGGGACAATATACTGCAAGGTTACTTTTTGGGATTGAGAAAAATATTTGCTGGGGAAAAAATTATTTTTAAAGTGAATTTTTGGCCGGATTTACCCCGCGGCCGGTATTACCCCGTCTTCCCCTATATAAATCGTTCTCAAGTCAATCTACATCATTCTCCGCCATCCAAGTGATCGTATATTATGGTAAATATCTCTAGACCTATTATGTCCACAAAGCGGGACAATTCTATCTGTGTCCCTGTAGCAGAATATATTTGAATAGCAAGAATCGAGTGAGTTTATGTGTTGCTTACCAGTCGACGAAATGTTTCTGCGCAGCGATTGTTACATGTTTAACGACACTACCATATCAAAGTTGATTAGTGTCGCCCTCCTTCTTTATCCAGACTTGGGACTGGCAATGGCAGAGTGCGATCAGTGGCGGAGTTCTTTGCGCAGCGCTGTATATGAATATTTATATAAATATGCGGATATTGCATTACTGGGGCGCGGTGGTCTAGTGGTGGCGTCGTTGCCTTGGAGCCGGAAGGTCCGAGGTTCGAATCCACCTCCCCGCGTAAGGACCTTGGGCAAGTCCTTCACTTACAATTGCTCAGCGCTTCGGCGTGAAACTCCGATGCAGTGTCCGCTCTGCATCGGGAGCGCCTCTGAGGAGAGAGCTTGAAAGGGCGCTATAACAAGTGCACATACATACAGACTGACATTCATATAGAATAGATACTGTAGTAGTTGAAGGAGTGGTTACCCTATATCATTTCCCCCAAAACAGACTGGTGATACTATATCACCCGCTATAAATAACTACCGGTGACAGCGTTTTTACCTCATGACGTCATATGACCTAATTAATATTCATAGCGCGTACTGGCCAATGGCAAGCCAAATTTTTGTCCGTCTGCTCGTATGTGTCTCTCTCTCTATGTGTCTGTGTCTGTGTATGTGTGCGTATGTCTGAATGTTGTTAATTAAGAATGAAAAGCATGGGGCTGCCCGGCCGCCCACCCGCTGGCACTCCCCTGACCAAATTCAATTTGACAGCGTCAACACCCCCCAACGCTTGCCTGATATGAACTTTATAATTAAAGATATAGGTGTGGTATACAATAGGTGCACGTAAAGGTGTGGTATGCCAAACGTATGTATGCAAAAATAGGTCCGGCACATAAATTTTACTGTAACAAGTGTATTTAGAAAATCAAAAACAGAACTTTACAGCCATTGGTTCACATCACAAATGTGTTCCTATGATTGTAAAGTTCTGGAAATTTTGCTAATTAACACATTCGCTATATGTGTGCAAACTGTACGCGCACAGCAGTGGTAGTAGCAGATGTGTGGGGCAGCATCCAATTTTTTTTCTTTTCAAAACATAGATAACCTAAGTAGTGTATAACTATATTTTTTGGCGCACATGCATGAAAAAATTATCATTTGTTAAAATTTTGCAATTTCTTCCAAAATGATTGTAAGTATTTGTATAACCATTGGTATTGAATAACATGGATGTGAAAATTTTTAGCAAAATTTAAAGTTCCTACTTTTATAAGTGGAAGATTTCAAATGCAAAAGTCCATGTCACTTTAAAATTTTCCAACCTTTTCAACTTTTTCCATAGAAAAATATGTAAGTAAGTAAATGTACGAAAACAAGTCATGTGTAAATTTCATCAAACTTTATTCTTATGCAGAGCAAACGAATTTATGAACTAAATAATCATTGAGACCAGTGTCAAAAGTTAGCATGTTCGCTACAGCGTACATATTCTTCAAGACATTCTTCTTATTAAAAGCTACCAATTTTATTTTTCCCCATCATTTGCTCTTCAGTCTTTACGAACGACACACAACTTGTGGAAATATGTGTCCGTCGAATGTAAAATGCGAAATGGATGTATGTGGTAATTACAAATGCGACTGCGACTTTTGCGGAATTGAGAATTCTTCCCATGAGAAGGAAGAATCAACGAAATATCGCATCACACGTTTGAAAACAGAGAACGAAAAACTTGCAAAAGCTGTTATTTGTGTTGTGTGTAAAAACAAACAAGTGGAAGCTCTGCTACTTCCATGTGCTCACGTAAACATGTGCGATCCATGCGCAGATGAGGCTAAAGACTGTCCAATATGCAGCGAACGTATATTAGGTACAGTGAGAATTTACATGGTATAAGAGCTTACTACTCCGATGTATGGACTCAGTTTCCATCATGGATCCAACTTGGCAGCATCCATTTTCTGCTATAGTTAGCGGTCCATCTGGATGCGGAAAAACTCAATTCACCTTACGATTTATAGATCATTTACAGTATATGGTCAAACCTGAGATAGAAAAAGTTATTTGGTGTTACGGAATATATCAAGAAATATTCGACAAGTATAGTCAAGTTCAATTTCAAGAAGGATTACCAGACTTAAATATTTTTGATGGTAAGCAGAAAACACTGCTGGTGTTGGACGATCTCATGAGTGAGACTGACGAACGTGTTACAATGTTATTCACAAAAATAAGTCATCATAGGAACGTTTCTATACTATACCTTACTCAGAACCTATTCTACAAAGGCAAGCATACAAGAACCATCAGTCTGAACGCTCATTACTTTATTCTTTTCAAAAATGTCAGAGATTCCACGCAAATAGCCAACATGGCTAGACAGATGTTTCCGGGCAAGTCGAATTTCATGATAGAGGCTTTTGCAGATGCGACTATGGTGCCATTCGGGTATCTTTTGGTAGATCTTAAACCTGAAACCGACGAACGATGTAGACTTAGAACCAATATTTTTCCAGGTGAGACACACTACGTATACCTAAGAAAGTGAATATAAGGACGTGTATTCATACTTACCATCATTCGTATATAATGGCTTCGTCGCTAGAGGATAAGTTTGAAAAGTTGAAACTTCTCAAAGATTCTTCACCCAAAGTTCGGAAAGAGATTTTGAAAGAATGTAAATCGCCTCTACTTTTCTGTCTTTGCGAGTGTGCACTAAACATTTTAAAAGGCAAGGTACCTTTGAAAAAAGGTCAGAAGAGTAGACTTGTTCGTTTCAAACACAAGTTAAGAAAATTGGCTTCCAAGAAAACTCGAGTAAAGATTAAGAAGCGTATAATACAGAGCGGCGGTTTCATAGGTGCATTGCTTACTCCGATAGTTTCTTTTCTTGGATCGCTTCTAAGTAATAAAATATAGTATGGAGCACACCAAAAAGATGGTTCTGGTAGAACCGCGTCAGATCGAAAAATGGAAAGAAACAATGCTGGATAAGACATTGTCTAAACTGGATACTCAGATGTACGACATTCTGCATCGAAATATTGCAGACGATGATAAAGCCAAACTGTATTCCAATAGCTTGAGTCGTTATCTGAACATTGATAAACCATCCATCATTACAAAATTCGAAACTAAAGAAGCAGAAGCGGAAGTGACTGCGAATCAGAAACCGCAAAGTGTCAAGTCGAACACCGTAGAGGCGCAAGTCTTGGAGACGGTACCTAAGAAATGGAAAACACAAGCATCTAGACTTTTATCTCACATGAAATCTAATCCGGACGTGTCTTGGACCACTAAAGGTGAACTCATTTTGAAAGATGCTACTATTCCGAAAACTCATGTCGTGGATCTGGTAAACGACCTGCTCAGAAAACGCACAACATCTTCGCCTCCCACCGGGTGGATGCAGCTGGCCGAAGCTTTGAAAGATTCCAACATTCCTCGCGAGTTGATAGGAAATCAAGATCGATGGAAATATATTAGCGGTACTTTGGAAGAAAGTCGATCATTCACACCTAAAAGTAGACGCGGAAGACAACAGATGCAGTCGAGTTGGTTACCATACTGATGGATTCCTATTTCCAGCCTAAGCAGCCTGGCAGTTTCGCAGGCGTATCTTCTTTTCAAAGACATCTTAATGGACAATTTAAAACTAAAGATGTTAAAAAATTTCTTTCGAAGCAGGACACTTACACACTGCATAAGCCAGTAAGACTAGTTTTTAGACGTAGGAAGACTTTCTCGGTAGGAATAAACGATCTGTGGCAAGCGGACTTGGCCGATCTTTCTGCGCTGTCAAAGCATAATGATAAAAATAAATACATTTTAACGTGTATAGATGTGTTTTCTAAATATGCTTGGGCAATTCCTTTGAGAACAAAGTCCGGCGTGGATTTGACCGCAGCATTTTCAAGCATTTTGACAGACAGACAACCTGCTCATTTACAAACTGATAAGGGAACAGAATTTCTTAATAGAAATTTTCAATCTATGTTGCGGAAAAATTCGATTCGCTTTTACACATCTGAAAATAGTGACATAAAGGCTTCTGTAGTGGAAAGATTTAACCGCACCCTAAAAACGAAAATGTGGAAGTACTTTACATATAAAAATACATATCGATACATCGATGTTTTGCAAGATCTTGTACATTCGTATAACAACACATATCACAGAAGCATAGGAATGACACCTAGTCAGGTGTCTAATGAAAATGAAGCTGTTATTAGAAAACGGTTGTATGGTGAAAAGAAAAGCAATCCAAAGTGGAAATATAGTGTTGGTGATAATGTCAGAATTGCCAAGGGTCGAATAGTGTTCAAAAAGGGCTATCTTCCGTCCTGGTCTGAAGAAATTTTTAAAATTCAAGCATGCATACCTACCGATCCGGTAACATACGAACTATCCGATTTAAAAGGTGACATCATAAAGGGTAAATTCTACGAAGCTGAATTGCAAAGAATTTTAAAAGAAGACGACGTGTATAGCATTGAAAAGGTTTTAAAGACGCGTAAGCGACGTGGCAAGATGGAATATTATGTTAAGTGGAAAGGCTATGACGACAAATTTAACTCTTGGACGCAGAATATATTCGACGTCTAGTAATTGTGTTGCTCATTCTGTCATAGCACGCATTCGAATATGGCTCACTTTTATCTTGTACTACCAAGTAACAGTTCCATGCAGTTTTATCCCAATAATACTGTCGCTAACTTTACAACGAAATTGGAAAATGCACTTTCACTATCTGGAGATTGGGAAGTTGGCTTGATCGGAATACAGTATCCTCACTCGTGGTACAATATAGCAACTAACGAATGTGAATTTACGTATTGGCAAAATCCTAGAAGGTATTCGGACGTTTTCGCGGGACCATCCGATCGAAAGACATGGCGAATACCGGCCGGCTATTACGAAAGTATGAACGATATTGTGCAAGTTATAAATGCGCGCATAGTGGAGTTCTCTGTCGAATATTCACTTACTAAATACTCCCAATTTAAATATGACACAATAACGAAAACTCTCAAAGGTGAAATAAATCTGGGTGCCATGATAGAATTCTCAGCATCGTTGTGCTTTATGTTGGGTATACACGAAAGTCAGAATCCTATTCGAAACATCAATTATGGTAAATACGATTTTAAAGAAGTTTCGGATGAGGTTCCCAACGTGCAATGGGAATCTGAATATATTGGCGATATAAATCCAGCATTTTCAAGCATATTCGTTTATTGCAACATTTTGACACATGTTCCTGTTGGCGATACGAAAGCGCCACTACTTCAAGTAGTTCACATCGAAGGTAAAAACGGAGACAATGTGCATATCATGTACGAGAATGCCATATACGTACCGATTCAGCAGAAGAGTTTTGACTCCATAGAAATAGATATGAGGGGCGAAACCGGGAAATCGATACCATTCGAGTACGGGAAGTCGATTGTGACACTTCATTTCA
Source organism: Lumbricus rubellus (assembly GCA_945859605.1). Taxonomy (NCBI): domain Eukaryota; kingdom Metazoa; phylum Annelida; class Clitellata; order Crassiclitellata; family Lumbricidae; genus Lumbricus; species Lumbricus rubellus. The sequence continues at coordinate 22,252,297 of OX243815.1, read as the reverse complement.
GACAGCGCAAAATATCACGTCTCATACATTAATTCTTACCAATTATGGCTCACTTTTATCTCACATTACCAAGCAACAGTTCCATGCAGTATTATCCAAACAACACCGTAACACATTTTACGACGAGATTGGAAAATGTCATTTCGCTAAGCGGTGACTGGGAAGTTGGATTGGTTGAAATATTGTATCCTCATACGTGGAACAATTTAGAAAGAAACGAAAGTAGAATCACGTATACACACATGAAATATTCGGAGACTGGCGACATACTACCTGGTTCAGTGCATAGAACGACACGTTTGCCGACCGGTCACTACGAAACTGCGCACCAGCTCATCGATTCTATCAACAAATTTATTCTTCTTGTTGCGGATGAGATGGAATTGGATTCATTTCCAAAGTTTAAGTATGATCCTATAACAAATCGACTCAATGGTGATATAAACAAAGGTGCAAATATGCAATTTTCTCCAGCAATCTGTTCAATGTTGGGTGTTGCCGCGCGTCAGAATCCCATTATCAATGACGATGATGATGAAGATTACATTTTTGAGTTCATGGGTTCCAACGCTTGCGATGTAAATCGCGGATTTTCTTCGTTATACGTGTATTGCAACGTGTTGGAGCAAGTACCGGTCGGAGATACGAAAGCACCATTACTCAGAATTGTAAACGCGTCCGGCAAAAGTGGTGATAGCGTGCGCGTCGTTTACGAAAAACCCATTTACATACCACTACAACAGAAGACTTTCGACTCAATCGAAGTGGATATAAGGAGTGACATTGGAAACCCTATTCCATTCGAATACGGCAAGGCGATTGTTACACTTCACTTTAGACATTGCAAAATTCCTTACCTGTTACAATGAAGACTCCCTTTTGTTGTGATGCAAGCAAACTTGCTTACGAAGACTATTATGTTCAACAAAGTGGTAGTGGTATGCCAGTGTTTCAAGGTGCGCGCATGCAGCGTGGTCATGGATTGGGAAGCTTTCTAAGTGGACTGTTTAGAAATGCTTGGCCACTGATACAGTCTGGCGCTAAAGCTGTTGGGAAACAGGTTTTGAGAACAGGGTTGCAGATTGCCAACGATGTAGCTGATGGGGAGCAGTTCATCGATGCTACAAAAAGGCGAATTCCTGAAGGTATAAAAGCATTTACATCTTCCAATGATTTCAAAACGCAAAGTGGGAGTGGTAGGAGAAGACGTAAAAGATCGTTGAAAAGAAATATCAAGAGAATCAAAGAAGACATATTCGGCAAAGTTTAAAATAATGGCGTTCGTTCATCCACAGTCTTGCGAATGTACGAAGAGCGAATTGGATCTGTTTAGCGTGCCTCCCACGCAGACCAGTATTGAAACTGGGTCGTACGTAGAGTATAATCCAATAGCTACAATTTCGCAAGGAACACCTATTGAATTTAGTATTACTGGAGCTGGACAGGACTATTTGGACTTGTCGAATACACAGCTTTATGTTAGAGCGAGCATAGTAAGAGCAAACAACGATGCCACTGATGTTGGCGACGACGTTGGTCCTATCAATCTCTTCCTGCACAGCTTGTTTTCTGAAGTCGACATTACATTAAATGATACATTGGTTACTTCTTCGAACAACACATATGCTTATCGTAGCTATCTGGAAACCATTCTCAGTTATGGAAATGCTGCAAAAACTTCACAACTCACCTCGGCATTGTTTTACAAGGATGTTGCAACACATATGGAAGATTCCAACCCACACGATGCTAATATTAGGAATGATGGATTTCAAAAACGTAGTGCATTGACCGGGGAAGGACGCGTGGTCGATATGGTTGGTGGAATTCACAGCGATCTCTTTTTCCAAGAGCGCTTTCTCCCCAATGATATCAATATAAAAATCCGTCTCGTAAGAAATAAAGATCCATTCTGCTTGATGTCATCCGTGCAGGGTGCAGCATATAAGGTGAAAATCTTGGAGTGCAAGTTATACGTTAGAAAAGTAAAGTTAAGTCCCTCCGTGTTTCTAGCCCACGCCAAAGCATTGGAGATTGGAAATTTGAAATTTCCCATTCGAAGAGCGGTTTGCAAGACTTTTACGGTACCTCGTGGAAATCTTGACGCGACTCAGGAGAGTCTGTTCTCCGGTCAGATACCCACCAGAATAGTTATCGGTTGTGTTGACAACGACGCCTTTAACGGAACCTATACGAAAAATCCGTTCAACTTCAAACATATGAATCTTACACAGCTAAAAGTATACTTGGATGGCCAGCAACAGTCGATAAAACCGTTGGAAACCAATTTCGCCAATAACCAGTTTGTAAATGCCTATGCTTCACTTTTTATGGGCACCGGTAAATGGATGCGTGACGAAGGCAATCAGATAAGCAGAGAAGATTTTTCAGGTGGTTACGCTCTTTACGCTTTTGACTTGACACCCGATTTAGCCGAGGGTGGACATTTTAATCTCATCAAGCCGGGGAATATTCGCGTTGATATGAAATTCGCACAAGCATTGGATAGAACCATAAACGTCATCGCATTTGCCGAATTTGAAAATATTCTTGAAATCGACAGATCCAGAAACGTCATTTTCGATTATACCAATTGAAGATGGAGAGTGATATGATAGAAGCGTTACTACGAGGAGATGCAAAGTGTGCTACTATGTTTCTGGGTGTATTTGCATGCGATCGCCTACCCTCAACTTTGGACACTAGACGTCCTTCAATACTCGTCTGTAATACGGACACGTATGGTAATCCTGGGAAACATTGGATCGTTATCTACATAGAAAGTTCGTTGTACGGTGAATACTTTGACTCCTTGGGAGAGCCTCCGCAAGCACCATTCAGAACGTTTCTACATAAACATTGTGCACGTTGGATTTTCACGGACAGACAGTTACAAAGTGTAGTTAGTCGTTTTTGCGGACATTACTGCATACTTTATTGTTTGCATAGAGCTAGAGGTAAAAATATTAACGCCGTAGCGAACATGCTAACTTTTGACACTGGTCTCAATGATTATTTAGTTCATAAATTCGTTTGCACTGCATAAGAATAAAGTTTGATGAAATTTACACATGACTTGTTTTCGTACATTTACTTATTTACAAATTTTCCTATGCAAAAAGTTGAAAAGGTTGGAAAATTTTAAAGTGACATGGACTTTTGCATTTGAAATCTTCCTCTTATAAAAGTAGGAACTTTAAATTTTGCTAAAAATTTTCACATCCATATGATTCAATACCAATGGTTATACAACTACTTACAATCATTTTGGAAGAAATTGCACATTTTTAACGAATGATAATTTTTTCATGCATGTGCGCCAAAAAATATAGTTATACACTACTTAGGTTATCTATGTTTTGAAAAAATTGGATGCTGCTGCGCCACACAACTGCTACTACCACTGCTGCGCGCGTACAGTTTGCACACATTGCATTTTACATGTTACAAGCTGACGGAACTATTTTTGCATAGTACACCAGTTGCATACCACACGTTTATGGGTACCTAATGTATACCACATCTAAATCTTTAATTATAAAGTTCTTATCAGGCAAGCGTTGGTGGGTGTTAGACGAGTGCCAGCGGGTGTTAGACATGTGTCAGCGGGTGGGCGGCCGGGCAGCACCATGCCTGTCGTCCTTAATTAACAACATTCAGACATACGCACACATACACAGACACAGACACATAGAGAGAGAGAGACACATACGAGCAGACGGACAAAAATTTGGCTTGCCATTGGCCAGTACGCGCTATGAATATTAATTAGGTCATATGACGTCATGAGGTAAAAACGCTGTCACCGGTAGTTATTTATAGCGGGTGATATAGTATCACCAGTCTGTTTTGGGGGAAATGATATAGGGTAACCACTCCTTCAACTACTTACTGTACATCTGTCGTTGTCTTGTGGGAGTATTGGTATTTCTCTCCAGAAAGGTTTCTATTCCTTTCTTCCTCTGCCACAGATCCATAATCTGTTTGTCCCAAATAAAGCCGTTCTCCAATCATCAAAGACTCAGTCGCCCCACCTCCCCCCGCGCCCCCACCCTCCTCGCCCACGCTTACGCCTACGCACTCTCCTCCACATCCAAATCACTTTCTCCAAAACGATAAATCGCTAAGTATATACTATACACCCATGCACATCGCAGATGCCATGACTCTATTGTGTTTGACTAAAACGACCCAGAAGAAAGTCAGTCAGTCAGTCAGTCAGTCAGTCAGTCAGTCAGTCAGTCAGTCAGTCAGTCAGTCAGTCAGTCAGTCAGTCAGTTAGTCAGTCAGTCAGTCAGTCAGTCAATCAACCAATCAGTCAGTCAGTCAGTCAGTCAATCAATCAACCAATCAGTCAATCAGTCAGTCAGTCAGTCAGTCAGTCAATCAATCAACCAATCAGTCAATCAGTCAGTCAGTCAATCAGCCAATCAGTCAGTTAATCAATCGGCCAATCAGTCAGTTAATCAGTCAGTCAGTTAGTCAGTCAGTCAGTCAGTCAATTAATCAAGCAGTCCAGCAAGAAGTCTGTCAAACAGTCAACCATGCAGTCAGTCAATTAGTCACTTGAGCAGTCAAGCAATCAATCAAGTGTCACGCAGTTATTTTAGTAGTCATGCAACAGTTTAGGCAGACAGGAATGCAGGAAGTTTCATGTATAGGCCTAAGTATATATGATTGTATGTGTGTATAGGCCTATGAGTTGTATTATGCCAAACAAACAAATTTCTGTCCAGGGAAATGGCCTCTGTTGTCATAGGCCCTGGTCAAAATTAATCTGGATGTGTGTATAATATATATATATCTGCCTCTTTCTCGTAGCTCTTAGAAACTCATCCGCGTTCAGTTCCCAAATGAAGCCAGGATCTGATTATGTCATTCTCAAGCGAATCGCTTAGACTTTAGATTAAATAATCAGGTCTAAACTCAGATAAAATTCAAAGACTGTCCTTCCACCAGAATCGTAAATCTGTTCAGTTGTGAACTTTGTTAAATACGAATCCATGTAAACTGACTGATGTAAAGGCGTAACAGGTATTATATATATATAATATAGTTAAATACATACATATATATATATATATATATAAATATGTATAGGTCTAAGTCCAAGGTCGAAGGATTACTGGTGAAATTCAGCTCTCGAGCAAAAATCTAGGCTATCGATTTTCGTACGAAATCGTCGCTCCAACCTCGACGATACAAATTTGCATGATCAGTCTCTGTCTCTGCCTATACGTGCTGTACTGGTCGCATGTATCCCAACATATCTCGTATCGGATTGCTGTATCATCCATGGTTGTGCTCCACCTATTATATACCTACGCGATCATTGTCGCCATGCAGTCTCTAGCGTTGAAGCGTGCAAAGCTCTTTATTCTGCTACGATGAGGCAACTCCTAGTTTCATGGTTTAGATGCACAATGTCAGACAACGACGAGCTCTCTCGGTTGTAGGCCTATGGTTGTCAAATGACCATCTGGAATGACCTCCATCCTTCAAAGCGGCGTCTATTGCGTTCTTACCAATCACACTTTGCTTCATAAATCTCTCAAGTCTTTTCTCATTTGCCGTGGCAGGACGGCATGGGGTGCTCCTGAGTTGGTTTATTGAATGGACGCTATATAATTTTTTAGAATGAATGAATGAATAAAATGCATGTATATATTATTTTACGATGAGGCAATCCTAGTTAGGCCTACACGTTTTAGATGCACAATGCCAGACAACGACGAGCTTTCTCGGTTGTACGGTTGTCCAATGACCATCTGGAATGACCTCCCCCCCCCTTCAAAGCTGCGTCTATTGCGTTCTGACCAATCACGCTTTGCTTCATAAGTCTCTAAAGTCTTTTTTTATTTGCCGTGGCTGGACTGGGGTGCTCCTGAGCTGGTTTACTGAATGGGCGCTATATAATTTTGTAGAATGACTGAATTAATATGATGTATGTATATATTTATGAAATGGTTGTAATCATAGGCGTACGGGAGTTTTCAGCAGTGGGGGGCAAAGATTGAACTTCTGCCCGAAAAATACATCCGTCAAAAAGTTAGTCGTTCGCGTCCGTGTTTGCCCGAAAAACCTGACTTGCCCGAAAGTTGACGACCTTTTTTTTTAGTCGATCGCGTCCGTGTTTGCCCGAAAAAACACCAAACTTGCCCGAATTGGGGGGGGGGGCAATTGCCCCTCCCCTGCACCCCCGCCTCGTACGCCTATGGTTGTAATATCTGTATTTTCTGCATGTATGCGTAATTGCATATGTATGTAACTATGTATGTATGTATGTATGTATGTATGTATGTATGTATGTATGTATGTATGTATGTATGTATGTATGTATGTATGTATGTATGTATGTATGTAATACTATGTATGTATGTATGTATGTATGTATGTATGTATGTATGTATGTATGTATGTATGTATGTATGTATGTATGTATGTATGTATGTATGTATGTATGTATGCTACTATGTATGTATGAATGTATGTATGTATGTATGCATGTGTGTATGTATGTATGTATGTATGTATGTATGTATGTATGTATGTATGTATGTATGTATGTATGTATGTATGTATGTATGTATGTATGTATGTATGTATGTATGCATGCATGCATGTATGTATGTATGTATGTATGTATGTATGACATGTATGTATGTATGTATGTATGTATGTATGTATGTATGTATGTACGTATGTACGTATGTACGTATGTACGTATGTACGTATGTACGTATGTACGTATGTACGTATGTATGTATGTATGTGCGTATATGCGTGTGTGTATGTATGTATGTATGCATGTATGCATGTATGCATGTATGCGTGCTTGTATGCATGTTGTTAATCTCCAAAAATCGGGGGAAAAGTAGCTGCTTGAATATTTCGTCCCTCTCCGATATCCTACATATTATGGCGAATGAACCTATAATAGTATAGGCCTACTCGACGAAAGCTGCACTAATTAACGTTCACAGTAACATAATCAACTATACGATGTGGCTCTGGAGGATTAGCTGTTCTCAGCTTACTTGATCTTTCTGCCGCTAATGATGCCATTGATTGCATAGGCTACATGTATGCTACCGCATGCTTACAGCTTCGAATGATGCGAGCGTGTAAATAAATGCGCGTGCACGACCGTAGGCTTATGCCTGTTACAGCTGTAATCATAAACACAGCCTTTATTGCTTCAAGGAACAATAACAAAACATCTGTTTACATTCAAATGGATATTGGAGCTAACCAAAAAAAGCGAAGGACGAGAACCCTTAAAGGATTATTGTATGTATAAAATAATGATGCATTCCTTCGGCTGCTCCCCAGAAGTTGCGCCTTCGACTTAATGGACGTGTTCATCACTTGCAATGATCTTAGCACAAAGTTAAAGTCAGTTTAAGTCTACACGGTTTGCCAATAAAAATATAAACAAGAATAAAATAATAATAAGAAGAAATAATAACAATAAAATAATAAAATAACAATAGCATAATAGGCCTATGGGCCTAATCATAATTATAATAATAATAAAATAGTAATAAACTAATAATGATAAAACTCAAATAATAATAATGAAAAAATAATATAACAATAATAATAGTAGGCCTATAAACAATATCACTATGGTATATATAGTCTATATATGCCATTGGAATTTATATATGATTGCTATTGAAATTGATTATAAAGTATAAACTTATAAAATCGGATTCGAAGGCAAGTAGCAATAGGCCTAATTTAATTGTTTCGCTTAGCCTACTTGAGCAGTCCAAGCTTTGTGCACGTTTAATTTCGGACAGTTTGCAATGCAAAATTGTAAATGATGGGAAAGAGGATAAAACGGAGCAAGGTCGAAAGCATAAAGCTCGTTCCTTATCAGAATGGATTTCTTCCACAGAGACCTAAAGACGCTCTGCATTGCAGAGGGAGTAGACTCGGTAAACCTATGCACCAACGGTGGGGTGATGTACGCTCATGCAACTCTCCACTTGACATATTACATGCGACAGAACAGACACACAACACAGACAGACACAGACAGACATAGACAGACACAGACAGACACACAGGCAGACACAGACAGACACAGGCAGACACAGGCAGACACAGGCAGACACAGACAGACACAGACAGACACAGGCAGACACAGGCAGACACAGGCAGACACAGGCAGACACAGGCAGACACAGGCAGACACAGGCAGACATCGACAGACACAGACAGACACAGGCAGACACAGGCAGACACAGGCAGACACAGACAGACACAAGCAGACACAGGCAGGCATGCAGGTAGCGTGCGCGTGTGTGAGTGCGTCTGTGGGAGTGGGTGGCTAGGATGGGTGAGTGTGAATGTGTCGGTGTGAGCAAGCAAGCCAGCAAGTGAGAATCAGAGAGCGAGGGAGTGAATGAGAAAGGTAGCCGTAGCCTACATATTTTTGAAGTGTTGGTCGGAGTTAGAAATATGCAGTTATATGCATACTTACTTATATGCCTTTCCAAGGCCGTAGCCAGGATTTTATTTCGGGGGGTGTTTTCAGTGGTGGCGCAAGAATTTATTTAAGTCATCTGGTCGAAATCTTGAAAAAAATTCCATTTTCGCCGTCAATTTTAACTTTCCAGATTGAAATTTAATCTATTATTTAATTTTGGGGGGTGTTTTCATGGCTTTTTTCATGGTTTTGGCATCACAAACTAGAAAATGCAATAGATTTTTTTCTGCGTTTTCCATTTCGGGGGGTGTTCAAACACCCAAAACACCCCCCTGTCTACGGCCTTGTGCCTTTCTACTTAGTCAGTTAAACGTTAGACCAGAGGCCAATGCGACATCAGTGTATGAGAAGTTAGTTGCAATAGGTTACTATTATAGAATCATAAAAATTGTTTATTTTTGCAGGTGACTTGTACAGGGGCCATTCATATTGTTATTGTAATTTGACATATAGGCCTGTATGTGGAATAAACATCAGTATACCCTATATCTATAGCAGGAAGACGTAGGCTACACACACACACACACACACACACACACACACACACACATGTTGGTGTTCCAGAAGACAGTTGACAGATGCAAAGATTGAAGAACCATTCGATTAGATCAGTTGATGCACGTGCATGCGTGGGACATTGGCGTGGGACATTGGCGTCATTCATCAGTTTCAGAACTATTGTATTGTATTAAAATTTTAGTTATAGGCTACATTTTGCGTTTAGTAGAACCAGCCAGGCAAGCCGCAGTTCGGTATGCATAAAAGTCAGATTCATTGACATAAGAAAAAGAAAATATATGATGAAACGGCCGGGGCTTTTGGATAACGGAACATAGAGTATAAGCACTGTGGTAGGCCAGTATAGCCAACGTTTTTAGCTTTTAGGTTATAAGATGAAAAATCGATGATTGCGTCGGTTTTGGATTTTTGGTGTGCAAATTGCAAATCATGTAGACCTACCAGAATTGATAGATGATTGACATTTTTGCCGAACAAAATGCTATAAAATTATAGAAAGAAAACTAGGATGCCATAACAATGTTTTAAGTGTATGCTACCAATTAGTAGGCCTACTGATAATAAGTGGATAAGTATGCAACGTGATAGATTTTAAATTCGACAGAGAAATCACTGCAGGTATAACAAATTAACTAATCGTTCTGTTTATTCTGCGCGTTGTATTGCATGTGTTAGGTTTAATAGCAAATACCGTGGATTAGTTTTGGTGATTGATCTTGATTGCAAGAACGCAAAGGCACCGGCCTTACAAGGCCAAGCAGGGGCTCACAGGGTACCTCTGCACACGGGCCCATGAAAAGCTATAGCTACGCCACTGTCTTACAGTGAGGTTCTTCTCCACCGCGTCTCATGCGTGCTAGCCCAAGATATCTAAATCTCTGAGTGTCAACTCCCAGCCCGGGGCTTGAACCGCAGTCCGTTGTATCCAACAGACGAATGCTGCGTTCGCTTACCGGTGTAGCTAACTAGGCCAGTCGATAACGCTATAGGTTAGCTCTCTTTCTTACAGGGATTAATTATAGACCAATTTCCCCTTTTTGTTGATATGATTGCATCATTTGCATGATTAAAAAATGTGCAAATTTTCAATTTCGCTCTATGTAAGGGCCTGTATGTAGGGTATACGACTCTAATAGGTCACACCATACAATGATTAAAAGGACTTTTTAGTTGCCACTGCAATGGTGACTATAGGCAATGGCATTTTGTTTCTGATCTGACTTTGCTGGGGGTACGCCACCATTGGATTTTTTCCTTGGGAGTACAATGAAAATAAAGTTTGAGAACCCCTGGCCTAGACCCTAGCTGCGCCCTTGACATCAATAATCGTTTTGCGAATCACGCCATGAAAGGACCTATGGAAAGGATGAGGTCATTGTTTGATTGGCAATAATTCCTAGCTCTTAGCGTGCGTTACGATAAAATATATAAGGGCATATAGGCCTACTTGTTATTGGGAAAGCAGCCTTACCCTGTGTTACTTTATTCCGCGCTTGGGTGAATTGTTCGCATTGAAGCTGTGCATGAAATTGGAACCATACCTTCATAGCAAACGCTAGCCTCATTTTGTCCTAAGCTGAGAAACTGTCAAAGTATCTCTAGGCTATAGAAGTGATCGATTAACCGATAATTATGGTAACAAAATTGCACAGAAAAAAACAATAGTTAACAGATGTACAGTTGAACTCACCTGCTATCCATAGCAGGAGTTGTGGCTCTTCAGTAGAATGCAGATGTGGTGGATTCTATATCAAGCGGTTATAAGCAACGCTCGATTGCACGTACAACCGCCGAAGTCAGATGGAGCGAATTATTGGCGACTGGAGTCAGGACGAGCGAGAGAGAGACATAGACCTACACAGGCGATCGGTCGGTTGGTTGGTCGATCAGCTGCTGGGATACGACTCCTCTTCCTCGATTCGTCCAACTAAATATCTGGTCGTCGGCAGTGGAATGGAAATCTCCGTATTTCAAGGCATGCATTTATTCGATGGCTTCCTCTTGATCCTCGCGCTTCTGCTGCAGTCCAGAACAGCATGCAGGCCGCCGTCAAGCCATCGTCGAATCAGACAGGAGATAGAAGAACGCACGCACACACGCATGCATGCACGCACTCACACACACACACACGCACGCACGCACGCACGCACGCACTTGGAAATTGTACAGGCCGCCAGGCGAGGAATTCCCTCGGCGGTTACTCTATGCGTCGATGCAGGCAAATGCAGGGCGCTTGTTAGCCTGGATGCTGGCCTGTTGTCTCCGTTCATCAACAGGATTGCTGCTGTAGTATGAGTTTAAATCGGAGAAGCAGAAGCTCTTAGGATGCGAGTGCTGCTGCTGCTGCTGCTGCAGTCTACTCCAGGTCCTCTTAAGAGACGATGTCTCAAACTCCGATCTGTCATTGGCCTTGACATGGCAGTAGCGGATGCAGATGCTTGCTTTTTTATTTATCTCGCCATCAAATTCCTGTCCATCTCATTATCTCCCATGAACCTATTATAGACCGTGTAGATTGTAGAATTATATCAGACCTATAGACCCTATAGACCTTTCAGTCAGTCTTCTCACAAGACTAATGCAATTAGTATCGGGTGAAAAATGCCGTAAATCTCAGACAAGGAGATGCAGGTCTATTAGGCTATACATGTATGTGTCATCGAATGCACTTTGGTCAAATGAATCCACTTATAGTCACGTGAAATATTTTTTACCGGTAAAAAATATTCAAATGCTAAAATGCTTTAAGTTTTTTAAACTCTTATGTAATACATCAAAATAAACAATTTTTATTATAACTACAGGCCTTCTACTAGCAATAATCAATTTTTTTCATCTGTGCTTAGGATCCTTCTGAAGCATAGGCTAATCGTCTCAAATGCCTTGTCCAGTTTGTGCGATTTCCGTGGTCCGCTTACATGTAACGAGGTAGGCCTAGGCCCTACATCAGAATGATTGGATAGGCCAACATGTCTTGGTCATCTTCACCTTGGGTGAACACTGCTATATCGGCTCTGTCAATTGTTTCCGTCATTGCTTCAGCTACCTTTCCTTTTATTTGACTCATCTTCTTGCCATAGTCATTGTTGCAAATAATTTTCCTGGATAGACAAATTCTCCCTCATTCGTAATCTTAAGCATCCGACTCTATTGAGATCATAATAATTAATTATTCTCTTTCTCTATAAGTTTTTTGCTTTTCGTTTTACTGTGGGGGGAATGTTCACATTTTCTTGTATGGTTTTTATCTGTCTAATCATCATGCAGGTCTATATATACGCCATCCGCAAGCCTAATTCTGTTGATTCTGTTACGATTTATCTAGGCAAGTTAATTATTCTGTCAAGGACTCAAGGTACATAGTGCATGTTGCTGGCAAGGCAAATGGTCCCTATCTTTTTGCTTCGAGTATTGAACCAGCTTCGGGCCTAGCCTACTCTAAAACTCTACCTCTCGCTATAATATATCTCAACAGGTTTTACATGCACTCCCAACTGAAAACATTGCCTTTTCACAGATCCTCTCCTGTTCTTCTACTTCATCCATTTCTGCAGACAGATAAATAATATTTACGTAGATCCCTATAGGCTATTCATTGGTCAAAATGGTGAGGCTCCCATTCAAAATGACACCAAGCGGTGGTGAAGAAAAATGTGCGTGTGCGCGCGTGTGTGTGAAATATATATACATAAAAAATTTATATGTCATAGGCCTATATATAATTTTGTATATGTGTGTGTGTAACAAATAGACAAAAGTTATAGGCCTACGAATAAATGAATAGGCCTATATATTATATTGACCTGCGTACACAATACAAGTACGGTAATAGCCTACATGAATGCATTCATACACACATAAATACTACATACCCACAAGCCTATACATAGGCCCATGCACACTTTATACATGCTACATGCATACATACAAACATGCATAATATAAGCTATCCTAGGCGTAGGCTACACATCACATACAATCGTTCAAACAAAGATAGGCCTACTCACGTGTGTATTTTTTATTGACCTATAATATCCTATAAATTATGATATAGTATATACACTATCATACAGACATACGACCGTACATTAGGCCTAATTGTGATGATTATATAGTGCTCGTGAGTGTAACGGATATATCGTGATGGATTGCCTATCGAGTGGACGTCCTTCAAATGATCTCCATGTGGACAGGAATCTAGTTCGAGATTTCGGTTCCGGGTGTGTAGGCTACCCTAGCAAACTCAGCTGTACTGGTAGTGATTGCATGGCCGTACACTGTCGGTCGGTGAAAAGATGACACACACATACACAAACACACACCGACACACACACACATTATATATATTACATATATACACCGTGATTCAAAAAAAGTAAGCCAAACGGTTTTTCATATATCTCTAATGCCTGATAACATATCACGCTAAAACTTTCCAAATATTTAGAGAATTGGACCAAGAATATGATTCCAAAATTTCATGAGATAAAGTTGAAAGGATAAAAAGATATGAATCTTTAAACTTCATAAGCCGAAATTGCCGTTTACAAGCAATTTTTTGTCAGATTCAATAAAAAAAGTAAGCTAAACTGTTTTTATTGTATCTTCAATACCTGACAATTAATCACACTAAAAGTTTCCAGATATTTAGAGAATTGAACCAAGAATGGGATTCCAAAATATCATGTCATACATTTGAACGGATAGAAAGATATGAATATTTAAACTTCATCTCCAGAAATATCAGTTTTAAGCAAATCTGTGATGGTGTTCGCCGCGGTTTCTATTGCTTGATAGTTCCCAATTTTGGTCTTCAGTGATCCTGGAGTAAAATTTTACGGAATATATTATCGCAATGTTCTGCTGTGACAACATCTTCCACCTGTTATCAGAAATCTATAGCCCCAGAAGGCTGTTTTCTTTTTCAACAGAACAGCGCCAGCCCACAGAGCCAATGAAACCATCGAAATGCTGACAAGACTTCATTTCTCCCACATTATGGCCTCCGAACAGCCCAGATTTGAATCCTGTCGACTATAAAGTGTGAAGCGTGCATGATACAAGAACCATATTACAGACAACATTCCACGATATTTAAACGATCTGAAGCAACGCTTGTTGGAAGTGTGGGAGCGCCTGGACCAGAGGATAATCGACGATGATGTTGCCTAATGGCGCCAGCGCCTCAAGGCTTGCGTGCAAGCTGGAGGATGACACTTTGAGCATCTTAATTAATTAAATAATCAAATCATACCGTTGGAGACATATTGTTAGTTCAATTATCTACATATTTGGAAAATTTTAGAATGATTGATCATCAGGCTTTAGAGATACGAGAAAAAGTTTGACTTACATTTTACTGAATCTGACAGAAAATTGCTTGTAAACAGCAATTTCGGCATATGAAGTTTAAAGATTCATATCTTTTTATCCGTTCAACTTTATCTCATGAAATTTTGGAGTCATATTCTTGGTCCAATTCTCGAAATATTTGGAAAATTTTAGGGCGATATGTTATCAGGCATTAGAGATATATGAAAAACAATTTGGCTTACTTTTTTTTGAATCACGGTGTATATTATTTTACACAAACACATATATGTGTGACTTTTGTGTGTGTATATATATACAGTATATACGAGTCGATAATACGACCGTACATTGTGATGAGAAGTGCTCGTGAGTGTAATTGATTATCCTGCAGAATTGCAACAAGTCTATCGAGGGGCGACCTTCAAATCCCCGCGTTGGTAGAAATCTAGCTCAGGATTTCGGTTCTGGGTAGGCCTATATGTATAAGCCACCACAGAAAATTCAACTGCAATGATAAGTGTCGTACACTGTCGATGGGAAGATGAGACGGCGAGGGAGAGAACTGACCACCCCACCCCCGTCATATGCTGTGGAAGTCGATAGCATTACATACACATGACTCCTCGTCTTTTTTCTAAATGCCAATTAGTTATCCACTAGATGGCGGAAAGTATCTGCGAACTGGCGTCATCATAACGCAGAACTAATCTATAACTGAGCGCATCAGGATCGAAGCAGCTACTTCTTGTTCTAACTCATGCCGTCATGTCCTAGTTTAGGCCTTCTAGGCTATATGCCTATACGTCATGTTAATCGTAAAATTGAACGAAGGAGTGATTGTTTACAACTGGTTCTGACTATCTGACAGGGTCATATAGCCTATAGGCTATAATTTATTAAATACTACGTGAAGTGTAGGCCTATAGTTTATCACTTAATTGGGCCTTATGTTAAATCTTTCTCACTGAGGCATATAGGCCTACAGATATAATTATTTGCCCATGAGTTCGATCAGTGCAGGTCTCAGCCTACAGTTAGGCTTAATTAGACTATTCTACATCGTGGGTGATCAAACGTACCGTATGCAAAGATGTCAGTCTTATTGTCAAGACCTAAGAACTCAAGACCAAGATTTTGAACGTCAATACCAAGCCATTGGTCTCAAGATCAAAACCTATTTTTGACACTTATGTTTTACCCTCAAGACGTGACAAGACCGAGATGTTAGAATATCACAATCACACAGATTTCTTTCTATTCGCTACTAAAAGCTGCATGGGACAGTACGCTTAGGGCTGCCAACTTTTGATTTTGCCATTCCGGAACGTTTGCAGTCAATTAGGCCTAAAGGCCGTTAAGAATTCACACAGTTCACGTCACTGCAACTTAATTAGCCTGAACTGAATGCAAGCATCTCTCTAAAATAGAGTCTACACTGATTCTACAGTCTAGTCAAAATAGCCATTAATAATTGCATTTAAAACATCAAACGACTGTCATCATTATTATGGACTAGCCTACGCGTAAAATTAAGCTTAGAATCAACTTCAAAAAGTCAGCTGCATCTATTAATAGCCTATCCAGAAGACTACCAGAATAAACTGCAGGTTTATGAGCCCAGTAAGAGCGAATTAACTCATAGCCTCATAGGCTTACGTAGGCGCACAATAATTAATAGGCCTTGGATGTTAAGTTTGACCTGCATTCATAAGTATATAGGCCTAGATTGCAGATTTCGTTTATTTGGTATGCAATGGATGATTTGAACTTCGCTTAAGCTTGTTGACAGTAATTCCAGATCACAGCATGCAAACAGTTCCGCATTAGCGAGGTCGGTACTTAAACGCAATTAGGGCCTACGATTTTCGGACCACTGGTCCTTCATAATACGGAGCATTCTCTAACAAAAAAGGCATTGAACACGAAAATTGAGTAGGCTACGTAGGACACAATTCTAAGTAGCGCCAACTTATAATAAGTGTCAATAGCTTGTAAATAAGGCTTTGAAGACTTCAACCAGGCGCTGCTCAACACCCGATGTTAAGGCTACAGTCAATCAAAGCTACCAGCTGCCATGCTGCATTTTAAACATGTCTGCATAATAATCAGCTTGCCTCACCAGAATTATACAATATGTATTTTGAAGCGTTGCTATACAAGTCTTTTCAATGTATTTGTTTCCAATACCGTACTCATAAAAAAGACAGAGTTATTGATAAAATATATTTATCTCAGAAGCATAACTTAAGTCTAAAATGATTCAAAATAAATTACGTTCCACAAATTTCAACATCAAAGTAAACATACTATGCCTATGATCAAGAACAGACTAGCAATTAGAAGTCTTTATCAAGTAAGTAAGTATTAAGAGACTGGATTTTACTCATTGCAATCGGCATAGCAATTATTTCTTTCCATGAATTGGCATTAAATGCCTTTTGCCTTCCATTACACTAGATCCTTTCAGTTTCCTTGAGGAAAGTGTCCCTACTCCTCCTTCATAATCCATTAACAGTCTGTTAGGAGAGACTACGTCATTCATGCGAATTGTTTTTGTTTCTGCCGACAGAAACTCAGTCTTTGTAACAGTGCGTGGTTGCAATACAGCACTGCCTTTGTGCACGTCACCCGAAGGACCAGGTTTCAGCGTCTTTAAAGTCAATGGTCCAGAGGTGAAGGGCATAGAGGTCAGTGGGTTAGAGGTCAAGGCACCATGGTCCAAGGACGAATGAGCAGAAGCAGACGAATGAGCATTTCGCAACAGATTGTTGTTGGCTCTATTTCCAGGCGAATGCTGCTGAGCGGAGTAGCCTCCTATGAACAAATATCACGCCATGCACTTGTCAAACTTCACATAATTATAACAAGCAAATATGAATATGTACAGTAATTTAAGGTTATTAGGCCTGGCAGATGGAAGATGTTAAATGCTGGACACTACAAAAATGTGTTGGAAAACAGTTGCATAGTTGACTCATCTTTAACCCTTTACTCGTTTTCCCCTCAGAATATTTGCTGAAAACATGGGCTTAACAGGAAAAATTAACAGGTAAAGGGTTAAAGACTGTTGCACGCACTACCAAGGTCAAGTAACTGTCAAATATTAAATATGTACCATATAATCATAATAAGAATGTACTGGTCGTACCAAGTGATCAGAGTCTGTTCAGTCATTAAGGTCTCAAGTATTATACTTGTACAGTCTGTTTTTCTCCAAGACAATCTTTTTTTAATTAAGATTGCATCTAGATGAAGTAAAGCACTTTCAAAAGTTAAATAAAATCTCAGCTAGTCGATGACATTGTGAGAAATAGTAGACAGTTACTTTCAATGTTGTAGGGGGGTCAGATGGGGGCCGGGCAAACAATTTCCCACAGTTGCCAGAATTGAGTAAGCCTAATGTCCTGGATATAAATGGGGAAGGGAATTGACAGTTTCGAGTCTCTTACATGTATATGATATATATATATATATATATGTATTATATAAATGTGTGTATGACTGTATGTATATTATATATATATATATACACTGTGTCCCAATAAATTGGGCACCCTTTTTATAATGTGAATAAAACTGGTAAATATGCATCGATTGTCACAATTTCAAAACTGTTTTTATCCTGAGATAATTATCTACAAATTGGTAATTTATGAACGGCCCTCACTAAAAATTTACGTCATAATGACGTCGTTAATTTACATATCGAAACCAAATGTTAAAGAAAAAGTTGTGTTCGGTACTTAACATTTGAATTCCCTTATGCAAATGACGTAATTGTGACGTCAATATTCATGCTAGAAACTTCATATTTGAATCAGTGTAAGATAATTATCTCAGGATAAAAACAGTTTTGAAATTTTGAAAATCGATTAGGATTTACCTGTTTTATTCACATTATAAAAAGGGTGCCCGATTTATTGGGACACAGTGTATATATATAATTACATAAGATGACAGAGTGGAGTTTGCTCTGAGGGGGGTCAGATGCTAGAAAGCAGACAGCTGTCAGTTTTAATAAATCGTCTTACTTCCAAGTCTCTTGTGCGTTAAAAGTGCCTCCTCTCGAGCTTGACTCAAGGCCTCGGTTAACTCATTTCGTTCCTCACACTCTCGTCTCACAGTGTCATACAGAAAAACGATCTAGAACATAAAATCAAGAGATGCAAGGGTTGACTGAGCCGAGAATGAAGGAGAAACAGAATAGATGAGAAACTAAACACAACATTCTGTGAGTGAATGGTGGGTGGTGTGAGTGAGTGGGTGGTGGTGTGAGTGAGTGGTGGGTGGTGTGAGTGAGAGTGGGTGGTGTGTGTGAGTGTGGGTGGTGTGAATGAGTGGTGGGTGGTGTGAGTGGATAGTTACAGAGCTGGAAAGTTACCTCTTCACGAGCAGAACTGAGCTGTGATTCCATCTTGTTCCGTTCTAATTCAACCTGCATCAGGTGGTTTTGGATGCCGACCAATTGCGTATTCAGATGCTTCACTTTCTCCTCGCTACCATTGTCGACCCTGCCTGTCAAAATAAAAACAAAGGATGTGATCACTTAACAAAAAATGCTCCAGCAAGTGTCTAAAATGGCAGAGTGTTGCAACTCTGCATATATTATGCTGCTTTAGAAATTCAAATAATATTACATAAATACAAAGTCATATACATTATATATATAATATATATTATATATAAAAATATATATATATAACATATATATATATAACCTATTTACTTTTACACAGAACCTTCAAGTAAGTCTGTAGATTTGATCTCTCAACAGCTGTCCCCAAATTTCTTTGGTAAAAACCAGCTCGACATTTACCTAAGCGCAGTTCCAGATCTTGGATAATCCTCTTAAGACTTTCTGTTTCCTGTTGATGCTCGTCTTCCTTCTTCCGAAACTGAGACGTGCATTCTGCCATCTGCGCGTCACGCTTCAGTAGCTCCGCTTTGCTCTGACAACCAGCCATGTTCAATTGGTTTCTCAGCTGTTAGACAGAAGACATATACAGAACATTCTACAGTCATCACTGACGCACACAAATTGTCAGTATGACTTCAAGTCAGGACTCTTAACATATAACACGTAAACGATAATGTCCCACAACATTTAACACTTTGATGAGGAGAGTGTAGTAAAAGCAGCTGGGAAGCCAATGCAGCTCTTCATTAAAGTATTGAACAATGAGTAGAGCTGAGTCATGAAATCAGTTATTCATAAGTACTCAATCAAAGCATTAAACAGCCTGGTTAATGGCTTTTCAATTGAATCATTTATATCTGCCTGACTTTGGTATCTGGAACCAATTCTGACCTTATCTGCTCATCAATTGTCTTTTGGGTGCTGCAGAAATCATGAGATTATGATAACAGCAATATCATCGTATTCAGGCATACGGTGATTTTTACTAATGTTCGTTTAATAGATTTCTAACATCTTTAGGACACAGCTGTCGTTTAAATGACATCAATCAATGCAGTCTCAATCACAGTTTGCATAAACTATTGCTATAAAGTTCGCATAAACCTTTTGTCTCGAGACCACTCTTTTCTCTTGATCACACACGCTGGGAGCGCCTCTGATCGGTGCGCATTGCAAGAGATGCTATATAAATTTCCAGATACAAAACAATACAATAAGCAGATCAAACAAGAACCTTAGTTTCTCGATCTTTAGCTGCCGCGATATAGTTGTCCATCAACTGCTGGTGCTTCTGCTTCTCAGTTTGCATCTCCTAGGCAAGAAGATCCAAACAACATAGAAAAAATGAAAAGGAAGAAATTATAATAATTTATGCACAGTACTAATTCCAGAACTTAAATCATGGGCGCATTGGCGCACAGAACCTGTAACTTCTGAAAGGTCTTAGCACCAATCTGAAAAGAGCCTGAAAAAAAATCTATGACTGTGAATATCAAAGAGCACAACTTCTGTTATACTCAGAAACACAATTCTACAATCTACAGGGACCACAAGGTATTCTCTAAGGGTTAAGCAGCTCATTCATGATTTTAGAAGTTGTGGCCTAAGCCTTTCCACTATAATCTAATCAAGCATAGTAATTCAGTTTAAGAGTCCGATTTGAAACATACATCCTATTTTACAATTTTTCTTAAGGATACGGTGGCAGGAAAAAAACAACAACGAAAGAGACAGCAATCAATTCTTAAGAGACGACATACTTCAAATGATTCGATTATACCAAATTTTAATTTAAAAAAAGATTTATCATAAAACATTACCATCACAAAATTTTCACGAAGATTTCTTTCTAGAAGGTTGAGCTCCTTTTCTTGTTTTTCCTTTTCATCTTTTACAGCATCGACCATCTGAACAAAGTCCAGAAATATAGCATGAGAGATGGCGTAATAAACATAATTTAAACAGTGTTACTTTGATCGTCAGAGGAAGACCTAGACAGGAGCTTCTGGACTGGATGATGCGGGAGAGATATCATTGATATCATATCAACAGCCGAAAGAGGAGGCTAAACAACGAGAGGAGTGGAGTCATTGGACGTACGAACCTGACAACTGGCAGAGCACTACACGATGATGACATTGATGGTTTATGTCTGTTGGGTCATTCAAACATTTGCAGAACAAATGCTTTGAGTGTGTAATTTAGTTCAAATGAATAAAACTGGACCCTCAACCTGGAATGGCCTACACTTGATGCTTCACTCCCTTTCTAGAACGTCTTCTCAGGCATTCCTCGCTCATCTTTAGACAGTCTTATTTGGCTGTGCTGATGTTGGGAGCGCCTTTGAATAGTCCCCGTGAAGAGGCACTACACAAATTCATTTAATGCATGCTTGAATGAAAGATAAAATAGAGTTGGTTGTTTGCATGCCTATATATACGATACACACAGGCCCGCATTAAGGTAGGTGCTAAGGGTGCTGCAGCACCCGGGCCCGCACGTTTAGGGGCCCGCATTTTCGGAAGTGATAGATTTTTTAGTGAGAATGCTGCACCAATAATATGCCACGTCATAGTCGAATTTTTTTACAAAGACCTCCCACGCGTCAGATTTGTTAGTTCCAATTATAACTGTGTGAATTGTCACTGTGCTAGTCTCTGAAATTTTCCTTAGAGACAAATGCACCACAAGAAAAGCATCCTTAAGTAGTTCATACTTGTTGTTAAATATGGTATGCTAGCTGAACCCGGCCACGCGTTGCTGTGGCTGAAAAGAGCATCCAACCATCCCTCCCTACCTCCCCCTCCCCCCTCCCCCCTCCCCTCCCTCTCCCCTCCCCCTCCCCTCCCCTCCCCTCCTCCCGCTAGAGCCCAAGAAATGCGAAAGGCCGCTTTTTTAATTAACGGAAATTATTTATGACGTCACGCCACGCAACCTCATTGAATGTTTCGTCTTGTCAGTGTTGATTAGCGGCGACGTGGAAATTGCAGAGAAATAGCCGTCGAATTTGATAAAATATTATTTTTTAAAGATTGCGGTTTTTTAAGCAAAAAAAACATTCAAAGAACACGCACGTATTTGAATGGAACGTTTTGGTGAGATTTTGAAAAGAATCGCCCGGTTACTTTGGGAGATCCTGTTCGCCTAAGTTTGCAACGGTGCGAACGCCGTTACATTTTTATTTATATAGATTTATGTGCCTGGTGACCCGGTGCCCGACGAATGGGGGTTCGGAAAGTTATCACAGCACCCGGGCCCGCACTAGCCTTAATGCGGGCCTGGATACACACATCCATGGGTGGAATTAAGGTTTTCTCACCTTCAAGCCAGCATATCACAATTCAATTCTTTAATAGATCTGCCAAACTCTGCAAAAAATATGCATGGATGCAGTTCTAAGTCTTTCTTTCGTAGCATCGTGTCTGGCAGTCCTACTCTGCTTCTAGCCATGATGAGCTGGAACCCAGGCGGTCAATTAAAATGAAAGCGGGAGCTTGTCACAGATTGAGTGCACATCTGACAAGCACTAAGTATGTATAAATTTATTAAAAGTGTTCTAAACAAACCTTCTGAGGCCAAAGGTCAGCATCAGCCAATTTCTTTTTAAAACTATTTCGAAGCTGTTCAATCTGGTCCTGGTGGGCGACTATCATCATCTCCCTTGAGTAAACAATCAACAACATTATCACCAGTATTAGTGCAACATTATCACCAGCAAAAGTATAACATTATCACTAGTATTAGTATAACATTCTGGAATAGAATAGAGCCAGAATAGAGCAGACTATTCTTTATTAATCAACCAATTTCAAACTGTATTTTGGCTTAAACAAAAGTTTACATATTCAAATCGAACTAATCTTAGGATAGGCAACATTGTAAATGTATACAAGCTGTACATCCTAGAGCAGGGGTCTCAAACTCAAGTCAGAACGTGGGCCACATTTGGAAATTTACAGGAGCTCGCGGGCAGCAAAATAAAAATAATTATAGGCCTATAATTCGCGACGTGAAACTAATCATTGTAGCATAGCATACAATGCTGTAATGATGATAGGCATACAACTCTGTCAAATTTACATGATATTATATTTTTAGTAGTCTATAGCCTATAACTACGATTATGGTGCCATATAGAAAAATTGAGCCACAGTAATATGAAATAGGCGTATACGTACATCAATAACCGTTTAGTAATGCCTACAAGTAAACTTGTAGCAGCTGCAACTCTAAACTTTAAGGTATTTTATCGTGAGTTGTCTGAGAGTCAATGCTTAAGTATGATTAGGCCCTAGGCGCTATTCATCTGACAACGTTTCCCAATTATAAGAGCATCAATGTTAGGTTTTATCTTCTGAGATGCTATCAATCATATCGTACAGCTAAAAAAATTCACCAATAACTCAAAGTCGTTACTTTCTTTGAGACTTATTATTCTTTAATAATGACAAAAATTGCTGACATAATTATGTATAGGCATCGTTATTACCAAACACGCGTATTGCTGCCATGTGCAGCTTTGGGAATTAATTAAAATTTGTCTTGTACGTGGTCGAGGGGTGTAGAATGCTGGAATCACAACTTTCTGCTACAGCATGGTATCGCATCGAAGGTCAAATAAATAACGCCATCTGCATAATAGGCTATTTGCTGTTGCAGATTCAATGTCCACAGCAAAAAGTAGTAGAAAACACTTTTAACCTTGGTTCACCTCACAAAAGAACTACAAAATCGATTTTAACCGATTTCTCTCTTTAAAACCCCCAAACCAGATGTCTTTCGCGGGCCGCATTAATCGGGTCCGCGGGCCGCATGCGGCCCGCGTGTTTGAGACCCCTGTCCTAGAGCTTTCGAGGCTGTATGAAGATTTGTGTGAATCATACACAACAGTATTTCCATATGGTCCTCAAAACCATCATTAAGCGTGAAACCATCATTAAGGGGTCAAAATGACTTTGATAATGCATAAATATACCAGGTAGTAAGTGAAATGTAGTGTGAAAACAGCAGAAACAAAAAATTTTACCAACTAGAAAATATATCAAATGGTGAAAAAAAAACTATAAATACAAAAAGAAAATACTGAATGTAAGAAAAGCCAACTGACCGTTCTTTTTTGAGTGCATCCAAATCACACTTGGCTCTCTCCAAAGACTTCTGCAATTCTTCTGCCCTCCCTAATTTCATTAAAAAAATCATAATGCAGCGGCGGATCAAACAAAAGTGAAGTTAGATCCAAGATAATCTTTCTAATAAATTACCAACTTTATGAATAAAATTATATTCTAATTCTTCTGCTTTTAATCCATGGACTCATTGCACATTGGAGTCCTTTGCAGCACACCCGGCTTTATTTTCTCAATTGGCTTTCTGTCAATTTCAATTTAGTGAACTTGAGGACTCTTCCACTAAGCACTGATGTTATCCAGCAATTCACTGCTTGGTTTACCTCTAATCCCTGTACCATCTATAACTACAACCACAGCTGTTTTGACCATTCAGGGTGTAATCCATCCAGTAAATCTGTCCAAAGAAAGTTTTTTCATTGCTGGTACTTGCTGTACAATATTTCTGCACACAACCCACTTGTATTAGTTTCACAGCTTTGTCGTTTTTCTGCAGTCATGCACAAGACCTTCTAAAGTTTGCAGAGGTTACATGGTGTAAGTTCTTTAATGAACCATAAATGCATCAATGAACTCTCTTTAAGCTGATTGACTGCAGAAACTGACATTGTGCTGAATCAATGTAATTATTATAAAGAGATCTACAGCATAAAACAATACTAAACATAGACGACAAAAATTGAATTGTCCATGGATGGAAGTATAGGCGTAAAAGTTAATAAATGAAGCAAACATCTTAAAAGTAAATCAGCATGCAACCATTTTGTTCACATGCAACTGCGGACTGCAGTCTGGCTTTTGTCACGTTTTGTGGACATGATTTGATATGGTGCTGGTTAATTATCTGATCTCCCTGACACGGCTTTTGTGATGCGCTGAGCAATTTTGAAGATTTACATTTATACAAATTTACATGTTAATAGGCTGAACAAAGAATCCTATGTATGGTTGGATTACATCATTAGTCTACAAATGTTTTCAGCGCTCCAATCTTGATCACTGGTGTACTGAATGAATGAAGTAATAGAGGTAAAATTGATATAACAACTAAAAGTCATTGCATAAACATATAAGATCTAATTTACATATCTTACCTGCAGATATGGACTCCTTTCTTGACAAATCCTCTTCAATTTTCTGATACTGACTAAATCTGTTCTTCAGGTCTTGAACTTCATTCTCAGTTGAACTCAAATGTCTCTCTTTATTTCTTATATCTTTCCTCAAACTAAAAAAACAAGTTTATAATCAATCATAAATATTTAGCCACATCTTTTTCAATCGCTTAGTCATGTTTCTGCACTGATCTGCAGTGCTGAAAAGTCTAAAAAGGCTTAAACTGCACAACACAAATATTCAGAAACATAGTTCTGTACATACAGTGATTAAAAATCACACAACTAAACTTAGTATGCACAAAGTTATGTCAAGAATCTAGTTGCTCACAAGCATAAAAACAATTCACATGGCAGCTTCACTCAGTCATCATCCTCAATCAAACACCAGAGGCAAAATAAGAAGATAAGCAAACCAATGAAATTATGAAAATTAGAGCTGTAACTATATGCTTAAGAAAAGTAGCAGATGAGGCAAGAAAGCATACTGTAAAAGTGCAGCGAAAAGCACACAAAAGTACAAGACATGGAGAGCTGGTAAGTTGTGAATAATTAATACCCATCTCAGTCTTTAAAATAATGCTGAAGACAAAGACTTGAATAAAAAAGTTCTTGCTTCACAAAGATGTAACTAGAAGAGAAACTAATTCTAGGTGAAAAATGGACCTTTATTGCTGAACTTCTTTAGCAGCATACACAATACACATTCATATATGTATGTACTGACACAACAGGTATATATACATTATATAAATAGATTCCTGAGTATTTATCCAGCACTATATGAGGCTGACTAAAACTTGCTGTAAACATGAGATCTAACTGTAAATGACATCAAAGAGTTTATAAAATGATCATGTGAATATTATCACACCTGTTGAAGAAACTGAATTAGTAACGATAAGAGATGCTCACCTGGTCAGCGCCTGTTCGGATGTTTCCTGCTGAAGTTTGAGCTGTGATTGCAGCAGTACAAGCTCAGCGTTAAGCTTCCTAAAAGCAGAATCAGAACAGAAGAAGAAATTATCAATTTAACAAGCTGACGAATAGACATTACATAAACCCATGCTGTTAATTTGAAAATGCCAAATTTTCTCTAAAACCATGCTATTAATTTGAAAATGCCAAATTTTATTTTCTCTGAAACCATGCTGTTAATTTGAAAATGCCAAATTTTCTCCAAACCAAAAACAGTCTGTTAATGCTTTACCAAAATTCAATTAGCAAATTACTTAACTGAAAGGTTAATATTAAAATCGGAATGAAATTAAAGGACAGTATTTGATTTTAAAATGATGCCATGACTGGTACATACGTAACTGGTAACTTACTATAAAGCCACCTACTGTATGCCAGAGGGAGGAAGGGAGTAAGGAATATTTTACACTTCTGTTGACATTTGAAAAAACATTTCCAACACAGGTATACAGAGCAATTTCAGGTATAAAAGTTGAACCTGATCTGCTCCTTTCCATCTTCGTTTTGACTTTCCAGTTCATGATTCTTTCTAACAACATTTGTATGGTTCCTGTTTACATCTGAAAAACAGTTCAAACACAGATGAGAGCACAAACAGTAAATGGTAAAACACAGATCAATAAATTCAAAACAGGCTGAAGTCTAATGCAAGCAGCAGTTAAGCTTACTGGAGGATAATTTGCATTTTACTGAAATTCCTAAATATTACCTTTGTAATGTTTTTCAAAGCATGCTGGTCCAATTAACAAACTACTGCTACTACCAAATTATGTGTAAAAAATGTACTTGAACATAACTGCGATGGATAAATAGATAAAAATGATCAAGCATAATGTTATCTAAAACATAACTCTCCCATGAAATGTGACGATGTGTAATGAACAAATCAAGATCACTCCTTCAACACCGAAAGGCATTTTTCTTAAGGTTATATCTAATTAGAAAAATCACTTTATTGATATTCTTATTGCATAGTTAAAAAACAATTCACTCTACAACCAGGATAAATTCAGATGAAAAATTGATTCAGGATTTCATCGTTAAGCAAAGATTCTAAGCTAATTAGATTAGTAATCCTGGTCAAATACAGTGAACATTTCAACAATGATTCCTCTACTTTGGGGTCACTTGCAGAAGATAACAGACAATTCATGAATCCTAAAATGCCTCAAAGTAACAAAAGCTTTAATATTTATACACTAGCAAGTAGGCCTAAATTGTAATAGGCCTACAATTTACCAGACAATTACACCGCACTGATTTCACCTGACTGCACAGAGTCTTCTACATAAATCATCAACATAATTTTCAATGATGCTAGGAAAATGATTATTAAACAACTATTTGAAAAAACAGAAATATTAGGTCTACTATTAAAATAAAAACTGAAAAGCAAATGCAATGCTAAAGTTAATCATGAATTAGCAAACAAGAAAAATAAAATGAAAAAAACAAGTGAGACTGCAAACCTGCAATTTGAGCTTGTAGACGGATGTGGTCAGACTCAAGTTCCTTTGCTTTGATTTCAGCAGGCTTTAAGTTTTCTATTGCTTCTTCCTTTTCATTTAAATTGCTTTCAAGTTTCTGGATGCGTGACTGTAATGCTGCGTTTTCTGTTTGCAAATGTTCGATTGTTGATTTCAGAGCAATGTTTTCTAAAGAAATTCATTCATTCTTTTTACTATCGTTCGCTAACAGAACTAATAACACGATAATCTAAACAACACTACACTTGGATCCACACAATTTTAAAGACTGTAGAACCTAATATAGACTACATAATGTAGTAATATAAAAACCTCAACAGAATAGCAAACCCTATTAGATATAGATAGTTCATAAGAGGCTTCACCTTAATTTTCAACATACTTTAACCATTCTGAGCATTGTGAACATAGTGCACTCAGCATGTTTTCAGCACAAAAACGAAGAACAGTAGGCCTGTGCTTGGTACAAAGAAGCAAAACATGCATTATTACAAATGGTTCAAACTGCCAGAACCACAACAAAAACATTCAAAATTTCAGCAGAATACGCATTCATTGTTGTGGTTGCCCATTGAGCAAACGATTCACTTTGAAATTTCTTACAGATAAAACAGTGATCCACATCTTAAGCAGCCAACTGATTTCTCTTCTATGCTCACCAATAAAAGGCACTAGTTAATTAAAACAAGAGTTGCCTGAAGCCAACCATTCAGTGGTTTGTTGCACATATCACGGAGCTGAACGAACAGCTGCTGTGACTCGTTCCAAAACGTAGATCTGACTGTCTGAGCGTCTGTTCGAACACCAATGAGAAGTTCTCGATGGCCTTTCATTTCTTTAGACAAATTCTCAATTTTCTCAAGAATTCTATGACGTTTTGATCTGTTAAAAACAAACATTTCATGCTAGAGACTTTACAGATTTCCCAAGCATAGCGAAATTTGATAAAAATAAAACACATTTAGCATGATTTCAAAAATACACAAAGTAAGCCAAATATTCATCTAGAGTTTGTCTCCTTAGTCAATATCTATTCTTTTCAAGATACTCGATATTTCTTAGCTAGAACTAAAAACAAAGACTGCCTGCAAAAGATGTCATGAGTCATGAAAGGAATGGCTTTATGTTGATATTTAAATCAAGCAGATAGACAAACAAAAACTTGCATAATCTAGGTTTTTCTGAAACATGGCTATTTACGTTGTATTGCAATTTAATACAAATCGAATTGCATCAGCAAATTTAAAAGAGCCTCCCACAGTGCGCACCAATCAGAGGCGCTCTCAGAGCGAATGACCCAGAGAAAAGAAGGTGCCTTTGAGACAGCGGGAAAAAGTGCTTGGGGTACCAGTCAATAGCAAAAAACATGTTGATTCTCAGTTTGTGTAAACTGCATGGATCCTGCAAAAGACAGAAATCATACAAAAATACTGGAAGCCAAGTGAGTAGAGAGCTAACTTGTATGAGTTGAGTGACTTTGTTGCGGTCTGCAGCTGTTTCTCCAGCTCCTTCTGATGACAGATCCAGCTGTTTATTTCACGCTCTTTCTCACCAACCAAAGATGTTACTGAATCAAGTCTGAGTACAACAATAACAGATTTCTCAAACATCGGTCAAATGATTCACATCTGGCACATGTAAAAGACTAATATTATTCACATCTGTAGATAGCAGCTACATGAAACAATATTCAAGCATAAAGCAACTGGACACTCAAGCCAAATACTGAAAGTATGCAGTATGTTTTAGAACAGCACCTTTGAGAAGTTCTTAAATGCGTAAGAGGCCATATATAAATGGTACAAATGCAAGCACACGTATCTACATGTATACTATAAAGTCAAATTTTGCAGAGTTTGCTCGCATATCTTCATGTATTCGGTTGCTCATGTCCAAGTCCTTGAGTCCTAAAACTTTTGAGTAGTTTTAGAATATTTTGATGTACGTAATGCTGTCAGCATTGAGGGCCACTACAATTTATGAGTCTTTATAACAAACAAAACATCCAATGATTCTACACAATAATGTCATCCAAAACCAGGCCCATGAGTGCATGCATGGCATAGATTTAATTTAGCAGGTTGAGGCAAGAGATGCGCAATGCGACTCCAGATTCCAACGTTCTTGGCAATCTTAATAGAAATTTCAGTAATTGTGCTTTCCATGTCATAATTATGTTGATCAATATGTACCTTCAAGGAATCTAGTTGATGAAAATAACCTTGAAGGGGTATGATTATAATAATAATCTCCTAAATGAAATCAGACTTGATTGATTTATCATAAATCTAACTCTAATAAACTCAATACCATTTATTTATGCAGATTGACAACACAAATATTACATTACAATAAAAGCCATTGAATTAGATAAGAAAGTCTAATTCAATCCAATCTTTAATATAACGTAAAATTAATTAGATCAGATCGAATATAGAAAATTATTTCTCATCTAATTCAATGCATCGCATGCCATAGATTGCAATGAAAATAAAGAAAAGTACTTCCAATGTAACGTAAATTACGTGTGGTTAGCTGAAAAATGAAGATTTCATTAATTAGTAGAGAATGCAATTTGTACCCAAATTACTTTCTCTTTTGTAGCTATAATTTCCAGGATAACAGTCATAAAATCAAAACATGTGCTGCAAGAGTAACACTCTCTCTCTCAGTTAGTAATGCAGGTAGTAATTTGGTTGTAAATCCACCACCATCACCACTGCTGTTGTCGCTGTCACCACCATCACAACCAATGACCTCTTCCCTCTTAACCCTTTACCCGTTCATTTTCCCCGTTAAGCCTGTGTTTTCAGCGGATATTCTCAGGGCAAACTGGTAAAGGGTTAAGAAGCACTGATGTTTCCAGAACTCTTCACCAATTGCTTCGGTATTGGTTGTGTCCCTTTTCTATAAATTATACTTTGCATAACACACAGATCAGTAAGTAAAGATCTACCGCTCCATTTAAAATAGAAACTTACTCATACGAGCAGCCTTATAACCTTATTCTTACATCCTCAGTACAATAATAACCTAACAATTCAATATTACATACAATTACTTGAACACCAAAGTTCTACAGCAGAAAAATACTACAGCATCAGTAATGATCAAACGTGCTTTTTGACAGCATCTTGGATGATGCTATACAAAAAACCAGGTTACATTACATACATGCATAATAGTATGCACAATGTACAATTGTACATGCATAATAGTATGCACATGTACATGTACAATTGTACATGCATAATAGTATGCACAACATTTGGACAGTCACTCACAAAACACAAATGTCATTGTCATTAAGGATGACATAGACAAGCACAAAATATATTCACACGCAAACAAAGAGATCCAGTGATAGTGAGAACTCTACAGCAAACAATGCCACACAAACAATGTTAAATTCTGTGCAGTGACGTCACACATAACTTTACATTCGTAACAATAACATGCCGAAATCAGAATCATATTGTGTTTAAAATTCATAACTTCATGGAAGGTCATCATCTTGTGGGGGAAGTAGAAACACATATCATTACCTCTGAACATTGCCATCCTAGCTCTGTCAAAAACCAGCAAATGATGCTAATAAAAGAAATGACAGAGTAGAATGAATGAAATCAATTACACCAACATGGACTTTACAGAAATATTCATTGTAATCAGAGTCATGATCTTAATATGTCAACAGGACCCAGCAAAGAGTCAATGGTACGGAAAACAGTCAGATGGCTGCTGTGGATAGCATAGAAATTTGGAGTGGCAAGAGAGGCAAGAGGAAAAGTCCTAAGTCATCTGGAAATTGTTAGTGCAAAAGGAGCATTTTCAGTTTTGAATGAAAAATTGAAGAGAGATTTATCAGTTCCAGTATTGGTGAATTTGTATGATGTCAGATTATTATTGAAATTCTATCAGAAGCTCATTCCAGAAGAGCGGAACAGCTTGAGCTACTTTCACACTCTAGAAACACTACCGGCTGAAATACTAATCAACTAGAGGAGCAATGGTATTGAAAGCACATGTTGAACAACGTTTTAGGCAACTGAATTGTAATAGTTCTCGCAGCTGTTTCTTTTCTTTTGACATTGTAATATGCAGCTGCTCTCCGTACATTCAAGTGACACACTGTCAGAACTGCATCTGAATTACATCATATTGTTTATTATACAGTGCACTCCGTACTATGAACAACATACAATGTAAATATTATTGTTACCAGTCAAGTTTCAGTTCCTGTACTATAAGTATGGGGTATGGCAAGTCTTTTACATGTGGTTTCTCAGAAGGATCTTGTGGATTTGCACAGTCAACCATGGCACTCATGGACTAGAGTCATGAAGAAAGAAGGCTGAATACAGAGCACATCAACAAATGCACAGAGAGAGAGACAGACAGATAGACAGACAGATAGATAGACAGACAGTTAGACAGACAAACAGAGTTCACACTTTATCTGGAGCTGTTTGTATGGGACGGAAGGAAGGAGAGAAGTACATTTCCTTATTTGTGGCTTGGCTTAAGAATTCATCCCTCTAAAAATGTCATTTGAACTCTAAAGTCTTACCGATTCTGCAGCTCTTGATTAGTAGCCTTGGAAGTCTCTAACTCCTCCTGAAGTTTCTTGTCTCGAATTTCCATTCCGTGGTAATTCTTCAGCTCTTTCTGAGAAATCTTCAGTTTACCCTCCAGTGCCTTAATCTCGTTATGTATCAAGTAACTGACACCACAGTATCGGCAAACGGTTTCATCTCTCCTCATCTTTCTTATTTCTTCTGGCAGCGGATGCGTAGGGAGAGGAATAATCCGGACTTCATCCTCTGCAGCATCAGAGGAAACATCAGCCTCCTGCGAACTAGATGTCTTGCTCATCTGTTCGTCTCTTGGTAAAAGTTGCAAAAATTCTCACCTAAAATTTTTTTCAAACAACCTCAAAAACTTGCATAAGAAATAATTAGCTGAATATTGACAATGGTGTAAAGAAATACATTTTCGGAACACTTGCATGCATGAGAGACAGAAAAACAAAATGTACATAAACGGATTGGACTTGATGTATTGTGAAGGTTGCCCTCAAACTGTTATTCGAAACTGGCAGCAATGAATGAATGAATTTTATAAACATACAAAACTACTTGTACATTATCAATATGAATCGCGAGAGTTATTTACACACACAGCTGTGCCCAGGTTTTTCACAGGTGTGAGTTTTCACAAATTAATAATGATCAAATATAGTTAAGTATGCTGCCAGTGTTGCCACTCCTAGGTTTTTCCACCTAGATCTAGGTTTTTTTGGTGTAATCTAGGTTTCTAGGGTTTTTTGGTCAGGATCTAGCCTTTTTTTCTCACGGGGATTTTCGGATTTTTTACACATAAAAATTGACTTTTTAAGGTGAAAATGCACAAAAACATGAAAAAAGTCGAACATTTTGTGAATATGGACCAAAAATTGTGAATTTTGGAGCGAAAACTTTTTTAAAGATCATCAGAAATTTTATCGGGAAGGAAAAAGAGATCAAATTTTAAGCGTCGGATGACTGGAAAAAAGGTCGTCAGAAATTTCAAGCCGGAAAAATCCATGCATTTTTCAGAGAAATTGTCAATCTAGCCTTTTCTAGCCTTTTTTGGACCGGATCTGACCTTTTTTCAAAATTCAGAGTGGCATCTCTGTATGCTGCAAGTAAGGCATGAACCCATCAAAATCAGACCCCCAATCTACTCTCCTCCTCCTTCCCCTTCCTAGTTCTCTCCCTCCTTTCCCCTTTCCTCCCAACCTTCTTTTCTCTCGTAACACTTGATCATTCAGTTTCAGAGCCTTTAAATTAGTGGGACACCATACATACATGCAAACATACATACATACTTCTCTCTCCCTCTACGTGCCGTGCAAGGCCGCGAGGGGTAGTATACTGCTAGTAAAATTATGTTGATAAAGACATATTAATTTATACAAACTACCGATCAGCGGTTTCACTCAATTCGTACAATAAAGATATTAATTATTATTATTTATACAATAATAAGAACACCTTTAATTATTTGATTTCACACTATTACAATCTCAATTTAAAGTTCTCGTTGGATGTTGTTGAGCGGTAATTGAGGAAGTTTAGCCATTTCAGGCAAGGTTGTTCGACGTTCAGGCAGAGTGGCCAACCATAATAAAGCAAGTAAGAAAATTGGAAATGGTTTAACACTAAAAAATAATATTTATTAAAACCATTCCAGAAACACGATACCTTTCATTACTGAAGAGCAAAGACTCACAAATATAAATCCTACTTAATTATATTGCATTATATTGCATGACGATATCCCATATAACATGCATTCGCAATTGCAATTTATTTTATTCATTCAAGAATTCTTTCATTTCAGAATTTGGATAGCGCTTCTTCACTGGGGCTACTCAGAAGCGCTCCCAGCTCTAGCAGGGCAAAAAGCGCAGTTTTGAGTTTAATAAAAAAAAGTTTAAGTAAGAGAACAGGAAGCAGATGTAGCTCATGTGGGAGTTAATTCCAGACAACAGGACCCACCACAGAAAGTTGTGAGAAAAACTGACCCAGTAAGGCTTTCTCCCTATGTATTTTCCTAGTTTCGATAGACCTTGTCAACAGCTGACTCTTCTCCTTTTCGGTCTATCCTCTTTAAACCCTTGACACATCCTTCACGACCTCCGATTTCCCGATCGCACGATCAGGTTAGAGTTTTACATGAGAGTGTTGTACTTACTTACTTTTTATTGCGCTAGAACAAGATAAGGCATGCGCAATGGTCGTTCAATGGTTTCCGGATAACTGTCGCCAGTGTGTAAAATCACAAAAGAGATTCGAGTGTTTTTGTTTAGACGAACGCAACTGTCTCGACGTAGTGATTCCTTTGATCGGACGTATTCACCAAATTTTCTTTTGACCTTTTGATTGGAGCGTCATTTCAAATCCAGTAAATCAGCATTTTTTGTAGCCGATTGATTATATGCTGTGACACTAAATGACTATAATCACTACATTCACGCACCACTCATTAATTTTTATTTATTGTTCCTCTGGAAAAAACGTGCAGGGTAATCCCGAAGACTGAGTGCCTGTTTACATGGCATAATTGCATCAACGGGGACCGTGAGTGACGGTTAGGTCAGATTAGACGTGATGGTCGGTTAGGGACAGATATAGGCGTAGTGAGGGTCGGTTAGGTGTCGTGAGAGTCGGTTTATGTTAGTCTCATCATTAGATACTGTCAAAGGTACTGCATATGCTTCGATCCCCGAGTCTGCAAATATGCCTTTTACATGAACAACTTGGCTGCCAATGACTGTGCTCAAGTAGAGTGCTGCGACCTGCCGGTTGAATCCCATAAAATGTAATGCACTGAGTAAGTTAGTAACTAATGCTCAGTAATTAACATGAGTTCTAAGTAAATTGCAAATTTATTGGTTTGAAGTGCTCAGTAGTTAAAATTTCATAAGAGATTACATAATTTTAAAATAATTTTTATATATCGTCTCTTTAAGGTAGGCTACTCAGAGGCGCTCCCTGCAAAACCACAGCTAAATAAGACAGTTTTGAGATTCTTAAGGAACAGAGTGGAGTGACCCCTGGGAACTAAGCGCAGTGTAACAGGAAGGCCATTCCAGGTTGTAGGACCAGCGACAGAGAATGAACGACGCTGTCGGAAAGCAATACGTGAGTGGGGAACCAGAAGCTCAGCTTGGCTCACCGATCGAAGGGTGGATAGACGCTGAGCACCCAAGGTGGAACAACAGAGTTCTCGGAGATACGATGGAGCCTGTCTCTAATGCACCGCTTAACCAAAGCACAATCTGCTATGGAGAAGGAAGTCAACATAAAACATCCCGCATATAAGATGAGACATGGCCAAATTTTGGGATATGGTCAACAAGTCGTGCCGCAGAGTGGAGAACCAGTTCCTGTCTGCCAATCCGGTCAGGTCTGAGTCAAGGCGGTTGTTATTAGAACTTCCTTATGCCGCACTCAATATGTCAGCTACGTCCACTATTGTCATATGCGGCATTGCACAATAGGCAATCATATGAGCCATTGACAATTTCTGGTAGTGTGTGGTCATTACATGCATTATCACTAATCTTAGTTTCAGATAATTCCAGTTTCAATGCCACAGTGCATATTTCTCATATTGCCAATGGAAAATGCCATATATTGTTACTGATAGCAATATCAGCAAAAACCAGGATATACGTCAGACTAAAGTTTAACTATTTTAATAATATGGTCTTCTTTAGATCCGAATCCAGAGAAGAAATTATGCTGGAAATAACAGTGAAGACATTGGATGGAAGAAATCATAAGTTTTCTGTTCCCGATGATGTAAGTCAAGTAACTTTAAGGAATTTCATTCCAATTTCATTCAGGTCTGAGTTAGCCCAAAAATATTGTAACCATTGCCGAGCTCTGCTCCTGGCTCTCTTACTTTACCTTCTCTAATCTTCCAATATAAGAGCACTCTAAACATCTTACGGTGTACTAAAATAGTGCTGTATGCAGATGATGCACAGCATATATCTGTACTGCCATAAACTTCATCTGTTAATTACTAACTGGTACAGTGTACACGCATATGAAATGAGTTCAAATATTTTTATAAATATTGATTTACTTTTACCAGAACATCTGAAAGTTCATTCATTGCATTAATTATCATTTACTGGCATGTTCTATTGGGTCTTATTATTTAGCGTTATTATCTAAAGCTTGTTGCTTTTTTCTTCAGATTACTGTTCGCCAGTTCAAGGAGGCAATTTCCAATTCAATTGTAAGGAAGTTTTTTTTACACGAACCTTAGTGGTCTTAATGTTTTTAAAATGGTTTTCTTAGTTGCTGATATGGCTCTAAACAAGGATGCTTGCGTATACTTCTTAGTTTACAAACATGGTTATATGCATTTGACTGCATGCTCTTCAAACAATCAAGTGATACACTGAAGCAGTTTTAAGATTGTCATTTGCCATACTTCCTTACATTTGCCTTATAATGGCAGAAAAATTAGGCAAAACTGAGCTTAAAGATGATGAGCTGCAGAAACTACTTATCCATTGTTTCAGCTGGACTTCTTTATCTGGCTTATTCTTTTAATGCCGGAGGGTATAGGATTTCCCATACCATTTACTACCATCTCGGCATTAAAGGGTTAAGATACAGATTTTGAAGCCCTAAATTTCTATTTGAAGAATTGCTCTAAATTTTGATTTTTATGTGATTGTCACATGTATGGTAGGTTGATTATGTGCATGTGTGTATTTAAAGTTTGCGTTAGGTTGACCTTTGTCTGTCGTCTTTATTTGTAGGAAATCGAGGCGGATGTGCAGCGACTGATCTTTCAAGGGCGTGTTCTTGCAGATGAGAAGAAAATCAATGACTACGGTATGCATCATTTGAGACAAAATGGGAGTATGAGAATGGATAACTTGTGAATTGTGGCATTGCTAGCTGATACGTTGTGGCTTTCAAGATTGCTGTGATCAGTGCTTTTACTTTTGTAGAAAAAAACACTGGCTGTGATTGATGCAGTGAGCCATGCTCTGTTGGTAGATCTGTTTGATTAACTAATTGTTGTTTGAGTTGTCAATTTAAACAAATTTGCACAAACTGTGTCAATATTCTTGAATTATATTTGTAGACTTCAAGGCAGAAGGGTTTGAATAATAAAACGTTTAAACTAAGATTATTTTAAAGTTAATATATCTGTAAAATTTGATTAAAGTTTTACCTCGAGCTTTCTTAAAAGTGGTAGTCTCATTTAAATTTTTGCACAGTTTTAAGTACGGTAGTTGGTTTGAGCTGATGGCTGTTGAACTTTTTGTGTTTATTGGATTTTACATGAAATTACTTGTACTTGTACTGCAATGATATGGAAAACTTTAGATGTGAATGGAAAAACAATACACGTTGTCCAACGTCCTCCTCCATCAACAAAGCCACAGACAAGCGCCGAGGGAGGAGCATCAGCCTCTAGAGACCATCCCCATGACGACAGAAGTAGAGCTCCTCACCAGCGCGAAACTAACAGCTTTGTCTTGGGATCGTTCTCACTTCCAGCTGATGCAGCCGATCCTAATCACGTTCAGGTCTGTGTCTTTCCTTGTCTTGTTTGCATTTTTCTGTTCATTTGTGTTAAAGTTGCTTGGAACTGCTAGTGGAGGATCAAATGTTTGATCATCGGGTTATGCAGATTGCATTACAGTATTGTACGATCTTAATTGCATCTAAGCTGAACTGTGGTTTGACCCAGAATGGCTTCCCTGTTGAGCTGTGCACTGTTTTTTTCTAAATTATCCACCACATTATATTTGTAAACCTGTTTACTAGTTTCACTTTGTCATTTGAACCCTGGTGTATGAAATTGTTGGTCAGTGTGTGAAGCATGTGTAGTTACGTACAATGTACACAATCTATTATTACTAAAAGCAGGTATTGTATTTTTTGGGAATCATTATCGTATTATGGTACTTTATAGTTTTACATTATGTGAAAAAGTTAAAGGCAGTTTTGGTTATCCTGGTTTAGCATTTCTGTGAAGACCATGTTCAAAGCATGTCATGGTCTCTCTTCTAGAAATGAGGCTGGTTTTTCATGCAGGAGATGTTGAAATGAGGCTGGTTTTTCATACAGGAGATGTTGAAATATTTGTTGTGCTTGAATTTGCTCTGAATTGATTTGGCTTAGCTAAGTAAGTAAACAGGTAAGTATATTCTTTTTAAAACCAGTTGCAGAAGTGCCGCACTCTGGTGTTATGGCATTGTAAGACAAGGACAACATCAATCAAAAGTTCAGATCACCACCGGAGAAAAAGTATAAATGTCATGTGTGCTCAATATTTCTGGTTGTGTACTAAAGCTGTACTGTAACATCATGACTGTACAGAATATGGTTCAGCAGATGTTGTCTGGAATGGGAGATCTTGGACGTGCCCACGTTACAACGCAAAATGCTGTGAGTGCCATTTCTTTTTAATTGATTTATTGACTTTTCAATAAATAAAACATTGCCTATCTCTAAAAATGTATGTTTGAAAATGTTTTAATACAGTTCTGTTTTATGTTGTAATAATATTGATAATAGTAATAATATGATTTGTATGGTGCCATAACACTAAGGCTGAAGGAAAGGTCTCTGTATATGAGTGTTTAAAGTCAGTGTGAGTCATATTATATGGTTTTAAAAATAGATATTGAGCTTTGATTTAAATGGCTGCAGAGATGGTACATTCTTCGCATGGTTGGGAAGACTGTTCCATGCAGTGGGTCCCGCAATGGAGGGAACAATCGCTAAACCTCCCAGAAAACTTTGTGGGACTTTTTAGCATATTTTTCTATGGAGTCTGAATATGGACAATTACTAAAATCATATCAATTGCATCTGATGTTGACATTTTGATGTCAGCAGTGTTATTTTCCATGTAGCGATGCCAAGTAGCAGCAGAGAAGGACACAGCTCCTGCGGAAGCGATATCAAAGAAAGTATCTGTTTATCAACAAAATATTAGTTTATCAATACTAAAGAGTCTCTAAATGTGGTCTTATGAATCATAAGACCACATTTAGACATATTTTAATTTTTTGTCCATGAATGCTATCTTCCTTGGATGGTTAGTCTTTGTGTAGTTGCTTTTTTACACAGTGCATTTTAGGCTGAGCTGTAAACTTCTGAATCTGCTGTTGATTAGACAAATGGTTCGGTCGATGTTCACATCAACGTCACTCCAAATGTTCAGCAGTCAGATGCTCAGAACCGTCTGACTCACGTGTCACGAATGTTGACGTCTGCTCAGCAGTCGCTCGACAAACTTCAGGTAATACTTGATTTCTCATCGGCAGGACATTTAAACTATGCTTGCTTGTTAAATCCAATGAGTAATGGAAGACTTTTTAAAATTAACTCTGAAATTGATTTTAGATATTATATTTTGTAAAGTCTGATATTTTTGCAGCACAGCTGATCTGAATTTAAAGTTATATATAGTCTAATGTCTTCATAGCTTTGTCGTAGTTAGTTATCCAAAGATGGGCAATTGTGTAGTACACTTTTATTGTCCAAAGGTGTTATAGAAATTACCAGTGGTTTGTTTAGTGCTATATAAAAAGCACTGGTCAGTGATCACTGCAAAAGTGAGATCTTTAACAATATAAATGAAATACCATCTTAAATATAGTTATTGCCTGCAGATTTCTTTGTGTTGGAATTGAATTGCTCAAAAGTAGGACTTTATTGGTTCCTCCTGATTTTTTACTATGTTACTTAGTAATATAAAAAGTATGTGTACAATTTCATTTGTATATGTATGTATGTATGATTGTATGTATGTATGTATGTATATGAACATTTGTCAATATATTGGTATCCATTGACATTTCTTCGTTTACTGAAAGTCAGCATTTTCACAGACAGTTTTCTTCGTTTACTGAAAGTCAGCATTTTCACAGACAGTGCACGCTATTCCGAGGTAGGTGGACAAATTGAAGTTTGAGGTAAGCTACAAGGATTTGCTGTTTAAATGTTCAGCGAGTTTTATGGTCGACGATGATTTTACAAGACTGCAAGAGCGGTTACATGTGTGTCACTGAAAGATTTTGCAGCTAAATCTGTTAAGTTCTGTCATTGCAGAACTTGTCGACCGATGACCGTGAAACTCCGATGGAAACGTCAGCCGATGGTCCGACGAGTCCTCAAGCAAGTGGCAGCAGCATTCCAAGCTCAGGCACCAGTCAGTCAGCACCAGTGGCAGAGGGAGCAAGTACCCAGGATGCACCTGGCCAACCTGATAATTTATCTCAGTGAGTTCAGCAAGTTATTTACGTCCAGCTACACTAGATTGTTCTGATATGTTGACCTTTAATCCCTTCATTAACTTCTAATCAAGCCATTGACTGCAAGGCAGCCTTATGATATCAATTGCCAATCACGTGTATGCAGTTTGAAAACTGCACTGAACTCTAACTACTCATCATAGCTATATACCAGCATTGCCTGATATTTAAACTGCTTCTCTGCGAGTGCATTATGTTTGTGTTGCTAATGTTCATGCACTGACATACAGAACTACTTAGAAGCGCAACTGTATGATGAATGTCACGTTATTCGATGTATGCATTATTTGATCTAATGTAGTGTCTCTTCTTTGAATCTACAGCTGTTACATGATCATAAAACACAGGGCTTCACTTAGTGGTCTCCATAATGGACAATGATTAATTGACCATGTTAACCCCTTGCATGCCCCATGCTCAGAAACTTGGGTAGGATAACTATAACAAACTGCGCTGTCAACTTTCTTTCATAGTCTTGCTGCCGTACATTCAGTGTTGTCTTTAATCTGCCATGTGTGTGTTTCAACAATTAATCAGCACTTAACATAAGAAACTCGACTGTAGCCTGTGTACAGTGTGTAGCTTATAGGTTTATATATGGGTCGTTTTATCCATTTATAGAGACCCTACTGTTTCAAATCTGTCTGGACTTTTGGAGCAAATCTTGCGCTTCAATGAGAATTTTGCGCCTCACTTGTCACAGTTTCAACAGCTGATGTCCACCGATCCAGACTTGTCTGGAAATGTGAGTTTATCCTCATTTCTTCAATGTTCTTTTTTTGAAAATTGTGGTTGATGTTTTACTTTAATGTGTTTCAGTTTAGTTCTTAGCTGTGTAGCGGATGGGACAAAAACACATTGGTTATTTTAAGTGTAAAACTCTGCCGAAAAGAAACAAGCATAATAATTGGCAAAATCTGTCTTGTTATTTGCTGTTAATCTTAACTTAGAAATTGCTCAAATTGGTACTTTTAGGGAAAATACTAAATATTACAAACATGTGATTACTAGTAAATAATATTTGTTAATAACATGCTATTTTGGGTAAAGCAAGCAACATCGTGTGTTTTCATCTCAGGATGTCTAAATTGTTTTAGTGTTTAAAAACTTGGTAAAGCATTCAGATGTATATGTAAAAACGCATCGACTATAAATAAGTGAGTCATAGACAATGTTACAGTTTCAGGAATGGTATTTGTTATTCAGTTGTATTTTTTTGGCAAGTTTCAGTGTTGCAACTACTGTTTCATTCTGATCTAGCCTGCCTATAAATGTGATATGTTATTACTGCTTGTCTTCTATTATTATCTGAAGTGGTTCACATTTGCTGCGGGATGTTCGTTCTTTTCTAACCATAGACTTACATTTATTTTGCAACGGTTGTTTCTAGGCGGCAGAATTGCATCACAAGCAGCAGCTGTGCGATCTCACTTCAGAGACGTTGCACTACATGAGTCATGTCTATCACGGTCTCAGCGACCTCGCTGTCGACATGAGTCAGGCGCCTCCTCGCCATATTAGAGCTACGCCAAGCGTACTGCCTCAAGCCACAGCACTCATACAGCAGACGATACCTTTACAGGTATGACTAACGACTTGATTTTAATATGAAGAACTGGGTGCTTATGATGACATCAATAACTTTTGAACAATTATCTAATTAATTTGTTTACTGTTATAAAGTACTTAATTTCTCCTTTTAGAAATATAGATAATCAATGAAAGGGACTTGACTTCCATTGTGGACTTTTGAATTGTGATTTTCGGACTAATTAATTATATATAAATGAGACAAAGTTTAACAAAGACAGAATTAGTTATATGTTTTAAGACTGAACATTTTGTTATTTAAGTACCATTAGATAATTTAAGTACCATTAGATTATTTTAAACGTTTATTTGTAACTAATTGTCTGTAAAGTATTTGCCAAGGTGAATACTTTCACATGGTGTGTAAAAACAAGATATTCAGCCTAGGCCTAGTGGGTGATATGGTGTCATCTGAGTGCAGCATCATTGCTAATTAATTGAATATTAGGTATTATAAATGCAGTATAATATTGATTTGTTTGGAATGGTTTTTGTGGTTGGAATTATTTGAATAGGACATTGGTTGTCTCTGATGGAGGATATCTTCCTTATTTTTTCTAGGCTCAGATCAGTGTTGCACATGTTCCACTTGGAACAGTGCCGCCTGCCTCAGGAGGAACACCAGCCACTGGAACAGCTCCAGCTGCATCCGGTGGAACACCAGCTGCAGGAACAGCACCACCTGCATCTGTAGCGACACCAGCTGCCAGTGGAACCGCAAGTAGCAGAGCATCTGCCAGTGGGACTCAGACAAGTGGATCATCATCTTCATCGTCAGCATCATCATCATCAAGCAGTTCATCTTCAGTTAGTGGTGCAGCTGCTGCTGCTGCTGCTGCTGGTGGTGGTGGGGCAACTCAAGGTCATGCCGATTCAAAGGGTGCCACTCCAAACACTGGAGCAAGCAACACATCAACCACAAACCAACCGAGTATTCCATCGCGAGCGGGTGATCAGACATCCACAGCGTCCAGAAACACGTCTTCTACAAACTCTGGAGTAAGTAAGGCTGCTGAGCTATTCTAGAATTCTGTGTTAACCCTTTAGTGCTGGAGGGTATAGGATTTCCCATACCATTTACTACCATCTCGGCATTAAAGGGTTAAGTAGACAGGAGCTGGGAACTGATTATCTCTGTGTGGTCGGGGCCAATGAATCTAAATGATTGTGTTTGTTGTTTACGGACCAAGCCGTACATGCACGAACATGGATTCGGTCGTAAAAACATCTAAACAAACTCTGTCTTTTATGTTTGGTCATCAGAGTTTCACAACATGAACACATTTGAAACCAAGACCATGCATAGGTTACAGATGAATCCAATTGCAATTATCCTCAGGACTATTACACAGTGTATGATATCCTTTGTATCAGTCTGTCTGTCCACTCAAAGCTTGGTGATTCTAATTGCAATTATCCTCAGGACTGTTGCACACATGTGTATATGTATAATTGTATATCCTTTGCATCAGTCTGTTGGTCCACTCAAAGCCTGTGATTCAAATCAATATCAAAGCATTTGTTTATTTTGTTTGCATCTGAGCCATCAGGTAAACTTGGCTATACTCTGGTTTTAATGCATTTCAAGAAGCTTGAATGGAACTGTTTGTATTTTTTTATGAAATATTTAAATTGTGTTTTTGTGTGTGCAGAGTTTCACCGGTAGAATGCCAT
This sequence comes from Lumbricus rubellus, assembly GCA_945859605.1. Taxonomy (NCBI): domain Eukaryota; kingdom Metazoa; phylum Annelida; class Clitellata; order Crassiclitellata; family Lumbricidae; genus Lumbricus; species Lumbricus rubellus. The sequence continues at coordinate 22,208,734 of OX243815.1, read as the reverse complement.
CGCCGTGGGAATCTGCTTTACCACATATCCGCTTTGGAATGCCTGCAATGCCGCTTCCACGAAATCCTACGGCACTCCCTCCTGGATTTCATATGTTTGTTGAGATGTCAGAAGATGGATCTACTGCAGGTCGGTTGGGATCTTGTTCCCAGTTTCATACAAAGCAGATTACATTGTTTATTCATTCAATCATTCATTCAAGAATTTATGTAGCGCTTCTTCAAGGGGGGACTACACAGAAGCGCTCCCGACTCTATCACGGCAAAAAAGGACAGTCATGTGTACGTCTTGGCATGTATGTTTCTTCGTTTGTGCTGCCCACTTATGTGGTATGGCATGATCTATTTTGCTCAGGTTATTAGGTCTGTGCAAATCTGTTGGAAGTTGGCTAACTATTATTTTTCCTAGCTATAAATAATTTATTTCTATATGACAAAATGATGCAAAAGGGGAAAATTTGCGTTTTTTCAACGTTACGATTTGCCTCAAATGTAAAATGATCACTTAATTATCCACTCACAGACTTTGCATAATTATAATTATCGTTGTTCGTTATGTTTTTTACTCTGGAAATGACCGCTTGATGTTGTGCAATATGCACAAAACATATATATTGTTCTTTGCTGCTTTTATCAGACGCTTCATGAACAGTTTGGATTATTATTAAGTTACTAATAATGGTTTGAAATAGTAGTTTCGCTGTTTCCTTTCGTATTAACTATCAAGGATAGTACTAGTTAAAGATACTGCAGATATACATGATAAGCGATTTGTCAGTATTTTCTGTTCATGTGAAGTTATGGTCCCTGTTGTTTTGTTCGCGTATTTCTAGGTGCAGTACCACCTCAGCCTGATGGTTCAAGAGTACCAACAAACCAACCTAGTGGTACTGGAGCAGAAGCGCATCTTCCGGAGGGTGGTCTTCCGTTTCCTCCAGGTGACTTTCTCCAGAATATCATTCAGATGGCGGCTGGAGCGGCTCTCAGAGGTCAACCTGGCCAACAAGGTGATTCTTTCTTTAGCCTTATCCGAGATATTTCGGTTTAATGTTCTTTAAGTATTAAAATCGTGAATACACTACTACTTATTTACTTATGAAGTTAGAGAATATTTGATTTTAGGCTAAGTTGTTCTCAGCTCAGTCTGTAATAGAATAGAGTCTTATGCTCTAGTTCGCTTCAAATGAATTTTTATTTGCTGTTTTTATTAGTTTTATTTATTTCTCGCATTTGCTATATAACGCCCCTTCAAGCTCTACTCAGAGGGGCTTGACTTTTTAGATTTGCTTGGTTATGAATTTAATGCCAATTGTTTGGTCTGTTGACCTGTTTTATGTCTTTGTCCTGTTCACCTGTTTTAGTCTTTTTTTCTCTTTTGGCATGTTTTAGTCTTTGTCCTGTTCACCTGTTTTAGTCTTTTTTTCTCTTTTGACCTGTTTTAGTCTATGTCCTGTTCACTTGTGTTAGTCTTTGCCCTGTTGACCTGTTTTTGTCTCTATCCTGTTGACCTGTTTTTGTCTATGTCCTGTTCACTTGTGTTAGTCTTTGCCCTGTTGACCTGTTTTTGTGTCTATCCTGTTGACCCGTTTTAGTCTCTATCCTGTTGACCCGTTTTAGTCTCTATCCTGTTGACCCGTTTTAATGGGGTTTTTTCTGCTGTCATGTTTTAGTCTTTGTCCTGTCTCAAGGCAACATGCAGCCAATCACTGTTGGCGCCTCAGCCGTCAACCGGCAATCCGGTGGCGCTCCTTCGACTGCACCCATGAACGGATACAATGCATCAGCCGGAGCGTCGACGTTCACCACCAACTCTGCACCTCCCCCTAATAGCGGCACAGGTGCCGGGGTCAGTCAGGGACAAGGACCAAATCCTCCCCCGAGACCGGGCACATTTGCTGGTCCACGAATGAGTGGCATTTTTGCACCCCCAGTCGGCATGGGTGGCCTTCACTTGGGTGGACCACATGCTGGTGCGCCACTTCCAGGTTTCTTGGTTGATCCATTCGGTCTGATTCCAGTGCTCGATCCTTACCTACCTTGTAACTCTCGGCATTTCGTTCCCAGACGCGTGCATCAGCCAAATGCGGCAAATGCAGCAGCGGCGCCACAGGTGAGATAGCCAATAGTCTGTATTTTAGAGTGTTATTGAGACAAATGAGGCACATTTGACTGGTTTTAATGATTTGATGTATTTGAATCAGTTCTTGAGGTGGTAAAGTAAAGAAGTGCCTCAGAGGAGGAACTTTTGCGTAATGCTTGAAAACACTCGGGTAAATTAATTTCTTACAGGTTAGAAGTTTTCTTTTATGTGTAATTGTGTATGGTATAATATATCTCATAGTGTCCACTGTCCAGTTTAGCTTAAAGGCTTTTGGGGTTAAGTAGTTAATTGTGTATCTTCCGAAGTGGGGTCTAGAATAAAGGATCTTTGATTCTGACTCTCTGACTATGAATGCTACCTTTACTGAAGTGTTACTTTCATCAGATTATGTGATTAGGATGTTTGATTTTATTTATGGGCAGATTTTTTTATCAAGATGCAGAGTTTGGATTTTCAAATGATTAGATTTCTTTTGTTACGTTTCTTTTGTTATTTCCAGGCTTCACAGCCACAGTCACTGGCTCAGCATCTTGTGTCCAACTTGGTTTCGTCTATGATGGGGCAACCAGGTAGGGTCTGCACTTTGTTATCAGACGTCTTTAATTTCATCTCTCGAGTACTTTTTAGGACAGTTCACAGTGTTGGCTCTAGGATTCAGTAAACAATTTTTCCAAGGCTCCCAACTTTGAATTTTGCAGAAACTGTTAGCTTAGTCCATTTTTCTTTTGTTTCTTCACATAATAAGTTGTGGTCTGTCAACTTAATTTTCTTGAATAAATTAAATGTATATATATATATATATAATTATATATATAGCTTTTTTGTCATTGCCATCAACAGGTTGGCTAATAGTTATTGAATAAAGAGCCATACAATTGATGCATTAGAATGTGGAATCTCTAAGCTCACTATTTGCAAAGTTTCTCTTGCTTGTAGCTTATTATCGCGTTTCAGTGTAATTTATCTGTATACAATTTTAAATGACACTCTATGTTTTAAAATTAAAAATCAGTGCTTGTAGGTGCTGTTTTTGTTTGGTTTTGGAATGTTTGCTCCATCTGCTACAGGTGTGAATAGGTGTTTGATGTGAACGATGTTGTTTTAGCTGCTCCAGCGGCGCCTGGTCAGCCTGGAAGAGGAACCGTTCCTGTGCCACCGATGGCCCGAGTCTTTGTCATGCCTAACATGATGGCACCAGGTGGTGGGATGGCTCATGCTGGTGCTGAAGCTCAGGTAAGCTACCTTTACGAGTTTACCTAATCATAGAAGAAGCTTTGCTCATTTAGCTTTAGTTGTAGGCCAGTTCAGAATGCTGTTGCTGAGTGACAATCATACAACCATTGACCTCATCTTCGTGGGTTGAGCCTACATTGCGTTATGTAGGGACGGAGCATCGTTAGTTGTTGCCATTGAATCTCCAGATTCTGAAGCAGAGGAGAAATTTATGGAAGTTGATGAAGATAACAATTCTCATAAGTTACTGATAAATTCTGAGAAGTTTTAAAACACTACTATGTGCGAATGAAGTTAGAGAATATTTGATTTTAGACTAAGTTGTTCTCCAGTTCAGTCTGTAATAGAATAGAGTCTTATCCTCTAGTTCGCTTCAAATGAATTTTTATTTGCTGTTTTTATTAGTTTTATTTATTTCTCGTGAGCAATTCTGGAAAGTCTTTTTTTTAAACAGTGAATTTGAATATTGTCAAGGAAAACTTTTCCTAATGGACAAGATGGCATTTTGACTTAACCTTGGCGTTGATTGCTTCTGGAATCTTTCGTTGTCAGTCTATGCTGTAAGTTTTGATTATATTTCTGTGCATTTCTTGAAGGTTGGGGGTCAGACCGCACCTGCTGGTTCTGATGGCAGTTCGTCAGCCACGAGTACTGGACCAACAGATGAGGTCATTTCACGTCTTATTCGAGGAATCAGTACACAGCTGACTCAAGCTGCCTTTGGTCAACAGGCCAATATGTCTATTGCTGACTTCCTCGGCTCTCTTGGTAATGAGTTCAGCATTTCCCAGGGAGAAGGTAAGTTCTGCACGAATTCAGCTTTCAGGTTCGTTTAAAATTTGTAATGATTGGTACATCGATTGCAAATTTCTTTGGCAGCTATGCTTGGAAGTTTTTTATGTTGTATAGTGATTGAACTAATGAAGGTAAATGAAGCTAATGTTATAATTATGTTTTGTGGTGTAGTCTAGATGCCTATAAATTAATTAGACTTATCTGTATACTGTTGGTGTTAATTATAGGTCTGCTGACAGATCTGTTCAACTGCATAACGCAGCATCTTGTCTTCAGCGACCTAATGATGATCTTCTTCGGACAAGTGGCGCCGCTCGAACGCCTTCGTGCGCCGCTTCAGAACTTTGTCTCGACAAACGTTCTGAACGGTCTGCAACCGACGGATGCTCGCGTTGAAGAAGCCGTCAATCGTTTGATGGCGAACATGGAACACGACATCGCAGAAACTGCCGTACGTCTCTTCGCTTAACCCTTTAATGCCGAGAAGGTAGTAAAATGTATGGGAAATCCTATACCCTCCGGTATTAAAGGGTTAAATCCATTTTTTATTGTAATGATTTTTTGTGTTCATGCATATAAATGTCTGCAGTATTTCAGTTTTGTAGTTTTTTCCATTAGATTGTGGGCGCGGTGGTGTAGGGGTGTGTTCGGTGCCTTGGAGCTGGAAGGTTTGAGGTTCGAATCCACCTCAAGCCTCACGTAAAGACCCTGAGCATGTCCTTCACTCGCAGTTGCTTATGCGCTTTGGAGTGAAACTCCAATTCAGTGTCCACGCTATAGTCGGGAGCGCCTCTGAGTGAACTCTTGAGAGGGTGCTATAACAAGTGTTCATGCATACATACACGCATGTAGGTGATGTTATTTCCATTTCATGCTTTCGATGCTTGAGACTAGAAGTTGTACAATGCTGATCAAGTGACGATGGTTGCTTTAGGCTGCAGCATCTCCACACGATCATATTGACTACCGAGCATCGCTGACTCGATTCATTCGAACGCATCTGATGGCTACAATTTGGCTGATCGCAAATGCTACGGGTAAGATTCAGTCTTTGTTTTCTGGTTATTGTTATTTTAAACAAATACTCTAACAAAACGATCTCAAAGTCATTGACATCATGTACATTGTACAGACACTCAAATCTAACAGTAACCTACTAGCCATACTCATTTAATCCCTTTAGCGGCAACCCCGATTATAATCGTCGATTTTGTATACAATTATTAGCCGGTTGGCCGCTAAAGGGGTTAATGTGTACTCAGTACATTATTTTCTACTGTTTGCTAAACTTCAACATACTCGTCAATGCATGTGTCCACTGTCCACCATCCTTTTATAAAACAAAGACTTGTCACTTGCCTTTCAACTGATGCTCGCAATACCACGGCTACGAAGATTGCATTAATTATGAATGCATTGTTTTCTTACGTGATGCAGGGGATGATGTGGATAGTATGACAATAATGACATTTTGTCTGTGATTTCTTGTTATTGTAGAGAATGGTGGATTCAGTCAGAGTCTTTACGATCGCAGTCGGTTGGTAATACACGAGTTCATTGCGCTCAGTCGCTTCTGTCTGAAGGGAGGAGTGGGAGCTTTGGATTCACTTGTTCAGAATCGTCTGGTACGTGAACTGTCATTCACAGATGCAGACTAGATAACAATGGGCTCCTAACCCTTTGATGCCGAGAGTGTAGTAAAATGTATGGGAAATCCTATACCCTCCGGCATTAAAGGGTTAACCATTGACACTAGAAGCCATTGCTTGAATGAAGACTTATTGATCTTATTTAGTTTATTGTTTTGTTATTGTTTCTGTAGTTTACACACATTGCTGGCAAGGCCATTGGTTTTGCAATTGCTTATCTGATGTTTCATTTACTCAGGGTTGTCTCTTTGCGTCGTACCTTTAGCAAGTGTCTGTTATGGGTTTTTTAATTAAGCAAGATTGGTGTATGGTTTTGTCTAATGCAGATTAGAGCTGGTTTGATGATATTTCAGAGAGCAATCATTTTAAATAACTGCATGTGGGAAGTTGTCCCTGTTCGACATGTCTTGTATTTCTTCGTTTTCATTTCATTCTGCTCTGTTGCTCTTTTGTTTGCGTGCTGAATTTGTGATGACTTGCCAATTTAATCTTTAAGCTAAGTGCTGTTCTGTAATTAAGCTATATATTCGCGTTTGTCGTACTTTACAGCAAGTTATAGCTTCTGAGGTGAATCCTGGCATGCAGATGCAGATGGTTCAGATGGCTCGTCAGCAGCTGCATCAGATCCTACCGATGGTCACACTAAGAGATGGAGATATTCAGCAGTATGTCGTCCTACGTGATGCTAACTCTGCTGCTGCAGCCACTGTTGGCGCCAGTGAGTCCAGTCCCCAGTCAACGGATTCTTATGAGACGGCTTCTGGTGGCGTCGATATTACTGATGAAGCAGCGCCTGTGGAATCGAAACCAAAGGAAAAACCCTCTACTGAGGTTTGCTGCTCTTCAGATCTGTCTTTCCCTGTTCTGGTTGTTAAACTTTATCTTTCTTCCAGTGTTAAAATTGAAACTCTAACTGCTTGCTGGTTATTCCTGATTAAGAGCATGTGCAAATTTTATTGCAATACACTACATTAATTAGTCGAGTGACTACATTTTGGTTTAGAAGCATTAATCAATTGCTGTCATTTATAATTAAGCGCATTTTTTGCATTTATAGGTTTTTGATATTTGTTGACAAAGTTGAATATATCTAGCAGACACTGGCAACACCGGTGGTCAGTCATTATTTCATCTAGTTACATGTATTGCTGCCATGAATTGCTAAAAGGGAATGCTTAATTTGAGTGTATTTTTTTACAAAACTAGGTTCCAGTCATAACAGTTGTTGGTTTCAAAAAAGCATATGGCTAACTTGCATTTAACTTTAAGATGACTATCAGATGCTTCTTGATTGCTTCATGCGTTGTGCTTTTACGTACTTGTACTACTATTTGCTGATAGATGTATTATTCTTAAGCAATTTGATGTTGTTTACATTTCTTCTGTTTTCAGTTATCATCATTGAACAGCGGTGCACCTCTTGTTCTTGATCACCAGTCACCAAACGGATTTCTTGGCGGTAGTACTGAAGGCAGCTTGCCGCGAATCAGTTCCGAGCTACTGGCTCGACTTCCGCCTCCTCCAGCTCAGGATGATGGAAATCAGGTCCAAGTTGTGATTGGCTCCGAGGAGTGGCATGCTGAAGTCCCATCGGTACTAGCGCGATCATTGTTACTGTTTTTAATAACTTGTTTATATTATTGGTACATAGTACAAATAGAAATGAAGTCCCATCGGTACTAACACAATCATTGTTACTAGTACATTGTACAAATAGAATTAAGATCGAGGAAAGGCTTGTTGTGTAAAATTATTCCTTATTCCTATTAAATGCAGGTTCACTTATTGCGATAGTCGGTCTGATGAAGAAGATTGGTGTAACATTTTTCATGTGGCTAATAGTAAATTTATGAGATGCTGGGCTCGTGTGATGTTTCCGGCTGCTGTAAATGAAATGCATGTTATTTTTAGGATTGGGTTCCGGTCATCACCAGAGATGTTGCTAGACAACGTCGTCAGGCACCGCAGCCGTCACTTAGCGATGCATATCTGACTGGGATGCCAAGCAAACGCAGAAAGGTGAGTGTAGTTTACAATTAAGTTCATTATGTATGTTTGTATGCATGTATGTATGTATGTATGTATGTATGTAATGTATGTATGTATGTATGCATGTATGCATGAATTGTATGTATGTAATGTATGTATGTATGATGTGAACATGAGAATACCTGTGAAAGTTTTGATAACTAGTTCACTGTTTGGGGGGATCGATGAAAAGTGCTATATATCATTGGGCGAAAACTTCATATTTTATTGTGATTAGTACAAGTTGTAGAAGTTTTGACAGATCTATTACAGATTGACATGTGGCGTAGGGTAGTGCAGTCAGCTGAGACGGGCTAGTTAGTCAAGTCATTCAACAGGGTCATAGGTTGAGTCATGCAACAGGGTCATAGGTCGACTCATGCAACAGGGTCATAGCTCGAGTCATGCAACAGGGTCATAGGTCGACTCATGCAACAGGTTCATAGGTCGACTCATGCAGTGGTTGAGCAGATAGGCTGAGTCCTGCTTGTAGGATGAGAAAGGCAGCGGGCGTTTGATCTAAATCATGCAGTAGGCCAAGTCGCACTGGTATGGCACGGTTTTGTTGTCTTTGGTAGTTGAGTCTTTAATTGTTAAGTCATTTTAATTGATTAAATAAATATGTAAAAGTTTTGTGTATTGGACTGGTTTATAATTCAGGTGATGAGTCACGAAAGACAGCGTGAAGAATTTGCTGATGTTCACGTGGCTATCCCGGAAGCTATACGACGTGCAGCTCAGCAGGTCGATTCTCGGCCAGTCACATCATTTTCTGAACTGTCACACGATGTGGCAGGCAGCTCTCAGCTCCAGGCTGCCTTCCAGCAGGAGATCAGCGAGGCAATCAGGCGCCGCATCGCCTCCGACCCGGACTACAATCCAAGTCGCTTTCCGAATATCGAAAAGTTCTTTGACGCAAAGAAATAGGAGACGGCGGCTCGTTGAGTTCCGAGCAGAACCTGTTTACGGCGGCTCGTTGAGTTCCGAGCAGAACCTGTTCAGAACTTTATTTAATTGCATGGGACAAATATGTGGTTAAATTTCGTTGTAGATTTATCTAGTTTGACTGAAACTGCCATAATAATAATAACCAATAGAACTAGCATTAACTTTCTTCTTAGGATAACTTTCTTGCAGGATGGTCTATTTTAGATTTGTCACCCTTATCTGGATTGCCTGCCCTCAAACTCTTTTGTTTAAGGTGACACTTCAAAGGAACATTAAGACTTTGATTAAGCTGCCATGTTAATCTAGTAAGGCCAGCTATGCTATGGATACTTGATAGGATACTCTAAATAAATTGATTTCTGTGCAGTATCTACTGTTGGACTGAATAGTTCATTAAGACTGTACAATAAAGTGTATGTTCTAAATTTGAATGCACAAATCTCCAGTGGGCATAACTCATATCTGTAGTCGGAATTTGGATGCCTCTCTGTTTTTCCCTGTGTACACATTATGTCTTTTATGGATGACCCATCAGCGTATGGTGTTGTGATATAGAATCATTCGAATGCAAGGGAATAACTTGTTTTGAGATAATAGAAATGCACAATGGTCATGATCAGCAGGGACGTAACTAGGATTTTTCGTTTGGGGGGCTTAAGCCTTAAGTATATGACCAGTGCTTAAAGTGTAAAAAAGAAGTGCCAGGACGCTGTATTGTAATTGGTCGTGAGTGGAGTGGCGGCGCCGAAGGCGCGAAGTTGCGAGTGCCGAAGGCACGAAGCCCGTTCCGACTAGGGGGGTCTGGGGAGCGTCGTAAGCTCCCCAGCGGGGTCTGGGGCGGAGCCCCAGCGACCAGCACATTTTTGGCTGTGTCGACCTCAAATGGAGCCATTTTAGGCTCTTGTTTGCCAGCTATTTGTGAACGGAAAAGTCGCGAAAACTTTAAAAATAAGTCGTTTTTCAGTGTCGCAAGGCTCAAGCTACCAGGATAACAATAAAAATAAAACTGCTACTGTAAAAGAGAAAGGTTTTGTCTTTACCGTAAGCTCCCCCAGGGGGGTCTGGGGCGGAGCCCCAGCAACCAGCGCATTTTTGGCTGTGTCGACCTCAAATGGAGCCATTTTTAGGCAGTCATGGCCGGTCGTCCGTTACGGTTCGTAACTGCATGTACGCCGTCCATGCGGTAGTCTATTTAAATTAGCCGTAAGCATACAACGGCTTGATTTCATTTGGGGGGGCTTCAGCCCCCCCAAGCCCAACGCTAGTTACGTCACTGATGATCAGTTTGCTGTCACTTTCCAAATAGAAGAATCTATTCATAGCCGAACAATAGACAAGTTTTGAAATGTAGCAATCGTAACATTAAACTTTCCACACATTTTGTGTCTATTGACTGGTCACATTCTAATTTTTTCCTTTGGTCTTTTAATTTTGTGTTGTCTGGTTTGTTGGTTTTTATTAATTTTGGCATTGAAAGAAGTCCTGTGCTGAGCACATAACATGAGAATCTTGTGTATTGTTTGTGTATGTCAAAGTATTTTAGTGATGAAGACAATGAGCGGAGGGATAGATGCAGTCTTCACAGTTCATATGCGGTCAACTGTCTTGAGCATATCAAGTAGGGATTGTATGTGTAATTGTGTATGTATGGCATTGTATGCATAGGGTATACATACGTACATGCTTAATCGCATAAAGCACTGCATCACTCTATTGACTTCTGTCTTCATGTAGCAGACAACCAGCTAAGATCCTTGTCGAGGGTCTGCTACAAGTGCCACGGTCTTCTCTGAGGTTTGGTGGCCATTCCTTCTGTATCTCAGGACCAAATGAGTGGAACCATGTGAAGAGCGCACAATTTCTAAAGACGTATCTTAAACAATCATATAACTGCCATTAACTAGGCCCTTTTTGAACTCGTGTTGTGTACAGTGCCCTTTCCTACAGCACACTATACAAATCGTCTGAATAGATATATGAAGAGGCACTATATAAATTACTCGAATGAATGAATGAAAATGAATGTTAGGCCTAAGTATCTTCTTCTTCACCTTCGCTGCCCTCTGACAGGTTCTTATGTCCAATAACACCATTTTTCTCTGTTCTGTGCTTCTCTCTTCATTCCACTGTATCCATCCTCTGTCAGCATCCAGTCCAGCAGCATTGTTCTCGGCTTACCTCGCATCCTGTTACCCTCCATTCTTCCTTAAGTATCATTATGAACGAAATTGTTGCATTTTTAGCAAAATAATGAACAATAGGCTGGTGAACACACACACAGGTGGCGCCCTCCAACGGATTCGTTCGACAGCAGATAGATCGCATGGACGAATCTCTTCAATATTCAGAAGTTCAGAGTCGGGACAAAACAAACAGATTAGTTCAGAACGCAAACCTGGCATATTATTATAGCGTAGCCTATTCAGTATTCAAGTTAGCCTATTGAGTAAATTCTGCATTTGAATAAATTTAAGTGACGCGGAAGTTGTTCGATCGTGTTGGTCCTGTTGAACCTGTTCACTCCTGTTGGTTGGAACCCTCAACCGTTCTGCATCTGCGTCGACTTTCTCGATTTCAGATCCTGTCTGGAATAGTCTCTCTTTAAGATAAACCTGTTATCTTTGGTCTAGGCCTATAATTCCTCAGTGTTTTACAGGCTCCTTAGGCTAAGACCTAGGCCTATAGTTTAATTTTGTTTCACCGTGATTGAATTTAACTGGACGCGCGTCTGAGTGGGACAGGCCTAGGCCTACTGATGGGCGAAATAGAAATTCTTGAAATGATTTAATTAATTAATTAATTAATTAATTAATTAATTAATTAATAGGTTACGAATGCATGCAGGCATGTTTGAGGAAGAGTGCGCAGTTCACATTTCTGAGTAGGCTTATAATTATTATTAGGCACTGCACTTGGGTAGAAAGTTTAGGCCAAAGTTATACTACTAGGCCTACTGCATTAACCCCACACGCGTGACTTACACTTCCGTTACACTAGGCCTACATGTTCTCGTGTCTAGTCAGATGATTGCGACGATGACAACGTTTCAAGGTGTCATGTTCGCGTTTCTGCTTATCTCATCAGTTACATTTTAAGCGATAATTTTTTTGCCAGAACTCTATAGGCAGTGCCTAAGTTAGGCCTACAACTTACAGCCTTACAAACGAGGACAAAAAACGCTATGCTTCAATCAATGCACATGCGCAGCAGTCGAAGGAAAATCACTTTTGCGCATGCGCGCATATCATTTGCATTGATTTTAATGTTTTTGTGTTTATTGATTTTTGTTCAATCTACACATTTCATATTATTCTGTGACAGATTTCAAGTTCCTAGGTCGGCTGTGTGATGTTAGGCTTTTTGGTAAAAAGCTATGCGCCTGTCTTAATTTAGTATTAATAAAATGTGTTTTTAATTGTCGCATACGTCCAGGATTACGCTGGTAGGCCTATGTTGTACCAAGAGACAGGTTGTTGTTGCCTAAAATAATCTGATGGGTTTATTCGATTATCATTAGATGGACGCTTAATAGGTATATGGTCATTGGAAGGTGTGGAATCGTGATCTCGGTTAAAGTTATTACCAGAACAAGAATATGGACGGAAAAGAAGAACAGAGAATGAGCTCAACTTCCCTGTCTAAATATGTGAAATTCGATATACAACAATCCGTGACAAGTAGATAATCGATGAAATTAGGGCGCTTATCTATAAGATGTGGCTTGTAGCGACACAGCGTAACTCAATAGGTCTATAGTGAAGGACATCATAGCAAAGTAACGTTGGAGATTATGAAAATGTAGTTCACCAACATTGCAGTTGGTTTTAAAGTAGACCTAGCTTAAGTGACGACTTGAGGGGCATCCAGGCACTTTTTCCACACTTTAAGCACTGCTTCTCGTTATTTGTCTTTTTCAATTAAATCCCTTTAGCAGCTTTTAAAATCTTGCCTCTTTAGTACATCCTAATCCGACTCACCTGATCTGCCACCTTCCAATTCTCAACATAAACAACACCCACCCTGACAGCTGCTCCTCTGCTGCCTCTGATCCTTTGGTAACCAGACTACGACCTTTTACGGACAACCTGTCTGACTAGACACAGCGCTCGTGAATAAGCTATGACTTTGACAGATCCGATTTAATTATGTTGATGTTGCTTGTACAAATGTACATGGTATGCAAATTTACTTAATTTTTCAACTTTTTTGTAAGTTGCTTATAATCAAGTCTTTGGCATGAAACGTGATGCATATATTTATTTGACAGGCTTAAGCAAAACTAAACAAAATGCCAAAGGAATCAAAACAGTTTCTGAAGACAGGGCATAATGGCATTGTTGTGCACTTATGTCACGATGTTGACACTCCAGAGGCAGACTGCTACTTCCTTCTCCAGGAATATGGCCAGACTTTCACTGCGGAACAGCTTTGCTTTCGAATTGCAACCGAGCGTAAAATATCGTCTTTGGCCTTTCCTCTGTTTGCGTTGAAGCGAATCGACTCAGACACTTGGTTGCCTCCCAACGAATGCGTAGAATGTTCCGCAAACATTTCAAAGGAGTTTGTTTTTCGCATTCGGTTTGTGCCGCCAGAAAGTCGGATTAACACGTTGGGTATCAGTGACATACGCACGTTTAATTACCTGTTCCTTCAGGTGCGTGATGACTTTATGCATGACCGCATCAAATACAAGGAGATCGGCCAGGAGCACTTGCTTGGCATTGGTGTCATTGATGTGGTGCGCTTTGGAAAGGAACGTGCGTACGATCTGGTGCATTTACAAAAGCAGGATCTGCATTCTTTCATACCAAACAGCACTAAAGGCACGTTCAAGTACTTTTGGGATAAGCATCGTCTGAAGTGGACTTTTAAACCGCATCTGGAAAAGGAATACAGTAAATATGTTAACGACACAGATCTCAACATCAAGCTCACCTACATTGATGGCATCCTGAACTATGCCGAGCACTATGGAATGGAAAAGTTTCTAGCGGAAGGAGACACTGTTGAAATACACGTCAAGCCCTATGATACAGAATTTCCTGGCTTATCCATCTACTCAGGACAGGTAATACTGTTGAAAATTTGATTTGATTTGATTTGAATAGAAAGCTTCATCTTCTGCATCTGATTTCAATCAAAGTTCACTAATAAAGTGTGTTTTACCCTTAACCAACTGAGGGTATAGGATTTCCCATGCCATTTACTACACTTTGGTTGCTGAAGGGTTAACACAAAATGCACAGAGTCTGGTGTCCCTACTGTTTTGCTAATTTTGCTATTTAACTCAATTTTCAGTTAAATATTACTGTAAATATTGTTGGAAATAATTCATTAGTTCATTCATTACGAGGATTTATATAGCACCTCTTCAAGGCGACGACTCTCGAGTGCTTTCAATCCCATCACGTCAATTAATGCGAGTGCATTCTGATATCATCTCTTTTGTTTGGTTAGATTTTAATAGTAAAAATGTTGTTTGCAAAGTTCATTGTGTGCCACCTATGCGGGCCGTTTAGTGTCTGTCTTCTCGACTATTGTCTTAATTGTGTAGCTTTTTATATTTGACTTTAGTTTCAAGCTCTTTGCGATGTTTTGATTTCTTTTTCTTTTGCAGGAGCATTTTCATTCACTGATCGAAGATCTCGTGGATATAAGTATTTCTGAGGGTGAACCTTGTCAAATGCATATTCATCGAAAGACTGGAATGCCTAAGGTACCTATTTACTTTACAGTTCTACACAGGGTGTAACTTGTAACTAACTGATGTTGATATGTGCTCTGCTCTTGCCAAATGAGTGCAGACTTTGCACTTTTGCGCATCATATAATCTTGATTTTAATTTACCACAAGATGTGGACTCTTATCAAATGGTTTGAATGGTACTTTTGGTGGCTTTCATTAGAATATTGCTGACTTGGTTTTCAAATTGCTAAAGGTAGTGGAGAGAGTGCTACACTAGCGAGCATAAAATGTTTATGTGTATGTTAGCAGTTTGGCATCCAGAGATGCGCTGATTCTGATTAATGGGTCTACTTGGTCTTAGAAGGCAAAACTCGATTTCCAGATCGAGAATTGGCAAAACCCAATATTGCTTTTTTGACTTGAAAACGAAGAGGATTAATATGGTTTTGAAACAATAAACTTTGAAATCTTGCAGATTGTTAACTTTCAAGATCGGCAGATGGCATTATCATTTGTGGCATTACTCGACGGTTATTACCGCCTTCAAGTGGACTACCACCATCACTTGTGTCGGGATGTTGAGTCGCCATTGCTTACGTCGTTACGTTACGTACGAAGCCATGGACCAGTCAGGTAAACACCCGGTCGCTCAGATTAACCCTTTAACGACCAGTGTGTGCTCAAATGCATTGAAAACATATGTGTCTGGTCGTTAAAAGGTTAAACTTACTTATTACTTTGAAGGCTGTTTATTTGGTTAGGTGTGACATTGTCAATTGTTTGTTTTGAAGAGCATTACTGAGTTGAACTCAATTAACCTCAGATTGGATCGATTTAAATTCTAATGTGCAATGCATAATTTCTCCTGCTTTATTTAGTCCCTGAGATGTCTGCTCAAAGGTTTTGATATAACGTGCTACTATGAGAGCTGTGATATTCTTTTATATTGCTGTTCATCCTTATTCATGACTTGTAGGTCTTTATTTTTCGTTTGAGTCTTAAATGTCAACGTACAGTAGGTTATTTGGTGCACTGTTTGTCTACTTTAGGGCCGTAATTACTAATTGTTTGCAACAGTGGCATTATGGAGTGTGCAAGACTTGTTTTGCTTATTCATGTCAACATCTGCATAATTAGTTACTATCACAGCACCATTGGAAATTATGACTTCAGCTTCTAACTTGGCAACCTATTGTTCGGAAGTCTGTGTGTGTGTTAGTCACTGACTAACTTCTATTGTCTGGAGACGTCTGTCAATATTAGAATTTCCTGTTTGTTTAAGCAAAGACTGGGCTGCCCAGCGACTACTACAAAAACACAGCACAGATCCTGAATTCAACTTTCTGATAAAGCAGAAAGAGAAAGAAATTGGAAATTATGTTCTTGTGTGCTTGCCAAGCTCTGGTCAGCTTCAGCAGCCAATGTTCTGGCCAATTGTTAAGCTGCCCAGTGGTCAGTATCAGTTGTCCAGTGCATCTGGTACAGAACCCGTAAAAAGCACCGTTAAAGAACTGATCGAGTATTATCGCGGAAAAGAGGGAGACCCGTCGCTTCGTCTGAATAAGTGTGTGCCTCCATCGAATCCCAGTAAGTAACTGTTTATTGCCCATAAACTCTTTGACTGACATTTCGAGGAATTTAATTGCTAATTGAACATTCATTTTTTCCATTCTGAAATTATTATTAGTAGTTATAGGGACCTTAATATTCATGTTTGAATTCATGTTGGAATTGATGCTGTAGCCAGCGGCCAGCCAGTGCTCTTTAGCATATTTTGAAGCACTGAAAGGGCTTGATGGCTGTAACATCTCATTGCCCTTCATACACATAGCAGACATCATGCCCTGGATGTCTAGATAACATGTTGTAATACAATATCGCTTTATTCTTTTACTGCTATTCAGCCTTATCTTTTAACAATATCTCTATCTGTTAAAGTTTTATGTTGTATTTAAACGTATTGTGCAGTTGACAGCAAAGTCTACCTGTGTAGAAATGTGACAACTCCAGGAGATGACGTAAGCATTGGTATTGCTAAGGTCAAACAGCAGAAGGCGCCTGCTTGCCTCGTGTCAATCATCCATTATGGACAATTGCTCAGTAAGTAGTTATGTCTATTCTGGACACAGCATAGAAGGGTGTTAGTTATTCAGTAAAACATATTTACATATGAAGCATCTTTATCATCAGCTGGATTTAAAGTATCCTGATCCTTTTATCATTCTTGGTATCTCTAGCTAATGCGCTGCTTGCCTTCTTGGGCAATGACTTTTCTGGGGTTTATCACTTCTGTTATTCCCCTTATGTTAAATGGTGCTTATGTGTGTCTTTTTTGTGTATGACTATAATACGTATGTGTGACTGTGCGTATATATGTGAGTAATTCTTTATTTGCTTATTGCTACAAACGTATGGACTTGCAAAGTCTTGCATAGCACATAAGAACATACAGTTTGGTGTGATCGACCAAGTGTAGATTTAAGTTTTGATAAAATGCGGTCGTTTGCTGTTTTCTTTTCAGAGGAAGGCCGATTTACAAAGGTTTACAACAGTACGTGGGAAAAAGAAGGGGAAGAACGAGTGGTCATGGATGTCATTGCCAAACAGCTTAAGCTAAATAGTAGCCAGTTTCAAGTGGTAAGAGCGTTAATAGTAGCCAGTTTCAAGTGGTAAGACCATTAGTAATTTTGTCATAAATATCTCTTGTCTAGATAGGATAAGTCATAGAAAATTGAAAGTCAAGTGCTAGTTAGAAGCCTGCATAATGGGTGGTGCAGCCTTTCCATTCATCTTTGTCCATCATAGCCTGTCCTCCTGCATTATCTCACAGATCATGTTTTATGGTTTCTGTTGGTGTGACTTCTCTTCTTATCCTTGTCAAGATCCAATTCATTACTTGACTGTCTCTTCTATCATTGTCTGTATGAACTTCATGTCCCATCCATTAGATTCATCTCTTCTGGTGATATTCTCTATTTCCATGGGCGTCCGCAGGAATTTTTCTAGGGGGGCGCAGATTTTTATCCAATTGTTACAGAGGCTTAATAGCTTGTCGAAAGCAACCGATCTCTCCACATTCGTCGCTCGCTCCTTCTGCGCTGGCTCCCTGTCAATACGCTGTCATGGAACCCAGCATGCGAAAAATCTTAGACATTCATTGTCAAAACAGTTATGATAGTCAAATTTTATGTGACTGAAATCTGACCTTACTCTTGAAGTAACAATTGCAATCGTCTGGGGTCTATATCCAAATTGATTTATCACTTCCTGAACCCGCCTTTGTTGGCTGAAATTGATTTCGACGTACGAAGACCAAGATGAAGAATATTGTTTCCCAAGTACGAAGTACAATGTACAATTGTACATACACTCATTAGGTCTGCATAGAAACCTGATAAACGGTCGTCACTGGTTGTTGAACGAATGAATCCATGTTCTACCATCACATAAGCGTACCGTATTGAATGACCTTAATTTGTGTGGTGCCCGCTGTAGGCCTATACCGGCATTTTAGTTGTAAAAATATGACCGTTTATAGAACTTATCTTCAAGCGAAAATGAACACCCTTTGACTTCCTGTTCCGTTCCTAACAAATTACCCTTCGCTCTGCCTCGAGCGGGAAGCTTTTGGTCCCTTGTGTTGGGACCTACTCCAATCTGTCAGCAAGGTCGTAACTTTCCTCCGATAGAGGTGGTGAATAGATTCCTTTGCTCACTAGTCACTACTCATCCCTTCCCTTCTTTCTCCTCTCGCACAGTATACATGTATATATAATTATATATATATTATATATGCCACCCTATCAAATATCAACTTTGATGTGATGTTTCCTCTTTTCTGCCTCCTCCCCCTTTATTTCTCTGTCCCTACTACCTCTTCTTCTCTGTCTCTCGCTGGCACCCTCATCTTTCATCCTGTCTCTGAAGCCAACCAAGGCTGAGTCAACGCATCGTGTAGCCCTATAAGAATAACGCACCTCTTCTGCTCTTCCTATAGTATATATACAGATATGTATTATATAGTACACCAGGACCCCTAGGAAATTAGGAATGCAGTATAGTTCCGAATAGTCACATATACACTGTGCCCCATAAAAAACACACCAAAAACTTTGTCATGAAACGCATGTAAGTCTAATGTTAAATAAGAAAAAGTAATTAATGTTTCATTTAAGAAGATGTTCGAAGTGATTTCCCTTCGCTTGAACGCAGGCTCTCAGCCTTGGCCGCCACTGTTCAATAGCTTTGTCAATGACACCCTGCTTCAACTGTGCCCACACAACGATGAGGCGCTCCTTCAACTCGTTGATGTCCCGTATTGCTGTCTGGTAGACGCGTTCCTGTGTTAGACCCCAAATTCTGTAGTCAACGGGATTGAGGTCTGGTGAGTTTGCTGGCCAGAGTTCCGGTCCAATGAAGCTTGGTGTTTCACGTCGCAGCAACGCAATGGTGTCCTTTGCGCGATGTGCTGGGGCGCTGTCTTGCTGGAGAATGAATAAGTCGCTTAATCTGTTTAAATGTTTCCAAACACGCCTAGTCTGCGTCACTGCCTCCAACAGCAACCACTTCTGTGAGTAAGTAAAATGTAAAATATTTTGTGGCAAAATTGTTTGAGAAACAACGTACAAACTTTTATTACAATTGGCTTAGTTTTATAGAAGATTTTTGACAAAACATTTTGGTGTGTTTTTTTATGGGGCACAGTGTATATTCACACGATTATAATATATAGGCATATATATTATATTATATTATATTATTATATATATATGCCTATATATTATAATTAGCTAGCGGGTTAAAGTGTGGCAAAACGCGTGTTGGCTAGCTTAGAGGGAAGAAGCTGCAGTCATGGCTCAGAGACAGTCGCTCCAGTCAGTGCCAATTAAGTTTGTGTATATATATATATATATGCCTATATGTATGCCTATATATTATAATCGTGTGAATATATATGTGACTATTCGCGTTTCACCGGCTGGATCTGTTATCTCGCAGTGATCGCCTGAAACAACACAAGAGCCGCTGCTAAAGGGAACACGATACCAATTACTTGGCAATTAGATGACACGACTGAATGCATTTTGTCGTATATTGGGTTAACAGTATGAATTTCCATATTACCACGAGAAATATTCTATAGGCTATCTATATGCTATGCATATAAAGAAAGATATAAATTATACGTCCAACTTGTAGAAGTAGAACACACAGATAATCACGTGGAAAATCGCATTGTAAGAATCATAGCCAAATAATCTAGAGTTATCTGCAAATATGCGACAAATCTAGGGGGGCGCACTTGCGCCCCCTTGCGCCCCCCTGCGGACGCCCATGTCTATTTCCATGATATTCTTTATATTTTTAACTGTGGGGATTGGGAGCTATGCAACAGGCCAGATGATAAAACCAATAAATGTACTGTTGTTAAATTATCTTGTTGATTGCATGACTGTATGATCTCTATCTTCACATTTTGACCTTATGAACCTTGCCAATTTGTTTATTGATAGTGCACTTGTGAATAAGTTGGTTCCTACAGCTGACGTTGTGGGCATGCCACAGAAATTCAGAGATTACAATTACAACTACAATTATGATTTATATGATTGCATTTTGCCACTCAGCAACACTCAAGGGGTGTTTGCAGATGTATCGCCTACGGTCAGTAGAAAATGATTACAGTTTATTGTCTTAATGTGTTGTTTGTCTTGCAGTTCTTCACGCAGGGCATTCATCAAGCTGTCTTCTGGTGCCACTCGACTATTGTGACTCTGCATGCCATGTGCCTTGCAAATCCTTTCACTGTTCTGATGGAGAAAGCACCACTTGGGGCATTGGACAAGTACCTATACGAACCTCATATGGATCTTAAGGTCTACCATCTCGTCGTGGCTGCTGAACAAATTGCCCAGGCTCTCTTATATCTGGTAGGCTTTTGAAGATCATCTTTTAATTAACTAAATTTTGACTAGTTTTCATGTTATTTTTTGACATGTGTTGCAGTCTGGCACTGCGTTGATTAATAGGTTTGACTAATTTCTACAATGCAGTATAAAAACTGGCAGATTACATTATTATTAGTCTGTATTGTTGAGCAAATCACTGATTTTTAAAGATAATGGTTAAAATTCATGTGGTACTGTATTTGATAATTAAAAATCTGACCACGATAACACGGTCATTGTTGTGTTGTGCAGCAAGAGGAGCGTGGCGAGGTTCATGGTAACATCCGCTGTCGAAATGTCTTAGTGTTTCGTCATGAACCACGTAGCAGTCTTCTCGTGAAACTTGCCGATCCGGGGATGGTTCACTTGTACAACTCTCTGCCGTTTGATCATGAAATCACCACGGAACGGTAAAAACTGCCTTTGAAGTCTATATTTATAGAAACGTCATTCATAGCAGGCATTAGTAATAATAATAATAATAATAATATAATAATAATAATAATAATAATAATAGGCACATTGCTTTTATATTTATAAGTCCCTGGGGGAACGAAGTACCTCAGGGCAAAAAACCTCAGCTTTTGTGGTAGTATTGATTACAGTCAATGTTCTTCCTTTTTAATTACTGGATTGTGCCAATGTGCCCTGGTTGTCATTGCCTTTTAAAACTATTTTTTCCTCTTCCTCAGACTGCCGTGGATTGCTCCAGAATGCTACAACCAACTGAAGGACATGACTCTGCATTCGGATCGTTATTCATTTGGCGTCATGCTGTGGGAGATGTTTTCCGTTGGTCAAAGACCGTGGGATGATAAAGATGCAGCTGAGGTCAGTCAGTGTTATTCTGGAAAAGCTGTATTTTACTCAAAGCTGTTTACAGTTGGAAAAGTGTTACCTACACATAAACTAATACCGAATTTTAAAATGTTTATGCAATGCCATTCATTGCCCATGCTGTTTGAAAGTATTGGCATTAATTGATATTTTTAATACCAGTATGAACCAGTTAATAAACTGAGTGAGACTAAACTAAAGCCATGTCGGTTTTACTGACAAAACTGTGAAGTAAATACGGAATGCATGTACAGTGTACACTGTAGGCCTATGTCATGAACCCTGCATGTTGTATAAAATAAATGCTGCATTCCAGTTATTTGTAAGGGTCCCTGCTGCCCAAGACATATTATGTTCGGGGGGGGCCACGTTCATTGTTGCTATGTCCCTAGATTTACCTGCAATCAGTATTTAACAAGTTAATTCCTGTCTTACTATAACTTAACCCTTTAACGACCAGCTACATATGTTTTCAATGCATTTTAGTACATGCTGGTCGTTACAGGGTTAACTGTGCTTTTGTTAAACCTGTCTTCAGATAAGAATGACAGTTACCAGTGGATGTCAAATGGCTCAGCCGGCCTGTTGTCCAGAAGACGTATTCAACATCATGAAGAGCTGCTGGGACAAGGCACCAGATTCACGCATGAGACCGAAAGAAATCATCCGCAACATTCGCTCACTTCTCACTAAAGGCACGCATTGTTTTATGTTCATTAAAAATGAATTGTGTTATGTTCATTACAATGCATTGTTTTATGTTCATTAAAAATGAATTGTGTGCCTTTCAGACGTTCTGCTTATGTGTTAATGTTCAAGCAAATACATTATGTATGATTATCTTTCTACGTTGATAACAATGCAGGAGCAACTGCAATTAATTCTGACCTTTGGTTTATCATTTGTTTTATTTCCATATTTCTTCTATTGCAAGACAAAGAAATATACAGTAACCGCCTTGTTTAAAATTGTTCTCGTTTACAGAAGGCGACATTTACAACGAATACAGTGACTTGGACTGGCTCGGCAAGAGTGCTTCTTCGCGTGGTTCTATCCGTGCGAACGATCTGGTTGTCAATGGCTCAGCAGTTTCAATGACTTCGTCGACTTTGGCTGTCGCTGATAACGATAACAATATGCGGCAATTGAAACATACGCTTCCTCAGGCACAAAGGTAATACCCTGTTATTAACATAACGAATGAAAACTTAACCTTGCAGCGATTATGACAATATGTCATCTTCATTTTATGGATTCATGACTTTGTGCCTTATTCTGTATGTATATTGATTTGTTGTTTCTTCAAAATCACTTAAGGACTGGCGCTCACTGCATCAGTATATTGGTGCAGAATATGAAAAGTTGTGGCCGTCCAGGCAGTTCACATGTGGACAACAAATTGCTTCGGCTGTCCAGTGGTCTGTCTTAGTTGGACATGACATGTGCTGAGAGAAGGATTCGATGAAGCATGCAATGATTCTAGACTAATTTGCACAAATTTGTCTCGTCGTTTCTCAGATTAAAATTACTGACCTTCAATGCTTGATAAGTGCAATAAATGAATAAATAAGCTGATATATATCTTCTTTCTTCTTCTTTACGTTCTCTGCCAAGTGGCAGGTCCAAACGTCCAATGTTTCCACTTTTCACGCTGTTGTGCCATGTCCTTCAGTTCTCTGTATCCATCTTCCATCATCCCGTCCAGCAGTTTTTGTCTAGGTCCATTGTACGTTTATCTTGGGAAATGTAGAGAGGTGGGTTCCCGTTTTCTTCCTCTCTGTGTTTTTTTCTGGAGACACCATCTCCCAGCGTCGATGTCCTCCATCGTCCGTCCTTCGGCTTCTTCGCCCATGGGGCATCGCATATACCTGCGATTATTCGGTCGTCCACCACGCACTCTGCTTCCAACAGGGGGACCACGTGTAGGTGGCGTGGTGGGCAATTGGGTAGCAGAGGCTGTTTGAGGCGCATGCTACCCCATCTCCACCCCCTGATATATATATATATATATATATATATATAATAAATTTTAAAAATATAAAACTATCAAAAGTTATAAAAAATTATAGACATAAAAAATTTATGTAAATAGAATTTACTATTAACTGACTCATAAATTTATGTACTGATGAGTCTTTTCTTCCTGGTTATGCTTTGTTGTTGTTGTTGTTGTTGTTAAAGGTCAAAACCTCATCCAAACGGCCAAGTCATGACCTCGCATCCTTCTCCTTCAAGCGAACTTTCTCTTCCGTGGGATAGTCGCACTCCGCTGATCAAGCAAGAGTCGGAAACGGCTTCGGAATGCTCAATCGAACAGATTCCACCAACGAGTCCTACGCTGTCTGGTGGCTCCAACTGGAGCGGAAATACGGAAAGGACTGAAATCGATAACTATGGAGCAAGTTTTGGAGAAGCAGCAAGTGCTAACGACGGCCATACAGGTGCGATCATACACGTGCAATAAATACAATTAACTTAAAATGTAATTCCTCAATGGTATACCTGCATCCAAGGTAATTGAGTTGGAAATTGGAAAAGACAGGTCTATCTAGAAGTTATTTCAGTTGAAAGTGAGCAGAATTGCCATACAGCATAATTTCTTGCAGCCATTACGATTTAGCAAAGAGCTTTTCACAGCTATCTAAGTAAGTGAGTAAGTATATTCTTTTTTCACCAGCGGTATATCCACACTTTGGTGTACACACGTTGATACATATAGCATTCTTGTCACTCTTATAATAAACGATAGCTGTGTGACATTGTTTGCTTGCAACACAGAGCAGTCATATAGTCCCTGGGTCAGGGAGTAGTAGTGTCTTTTTGGCAGAGTAGTTCATGGAGTACATGATCATCATCATCATCATCATCATTCGCCATGAGCCGTATGCTCGTAGGTGTCCAATGTCAACTTCATCTTCTTCTTCCAATAGTCTCTGTCCTGGGCCAGGTGGAACAGCTTTTGTAGTGAGTCATCACACCAGTCCTCTATGTCATCCTTCCATTCCCGATGCGGTCTGCCTCTCTTATTAGTTCCGTCCATTATTCCAAAAACAAGAGTCTTAAGTTTTCTGTCATCCGTCATTCTGGCGATATGGCCGAAAAGCCCCAGTTTACGCCTCATGGCTTTTTGTAAGATTGTAAAATGGCAGGATTTTGTTATGATCATAGTTCCCTGTAATTTGTTTATTTGCTTTCATCTTTTTTTATTCTTACCCTAGATCAGTGCCATGGCACTGATCTAGGGTAAAGTTGTAAAATCCTGTGAATAACTGTGTCCTGTTAATAAAATAATTTTCCATAGTTAAATGATACTTAAAAACTGAATAGCTGACTTATAATTATGCTGAGAAATTGACGAATGCAACCCAATCATGGTTGAAAGCTGTATTTAAGTAGAGTGTCTGATGCTGTGAAAAACGAAGACTGTAACAACTCATAGAGTTAATTAATTACATGCACCAGCATTGCTATCCAAGCAATGACTGGGAGCGCCTCTGAGTAGTTTCTTGAAGGGGCACTATATATATATATATATGTATATCTTCTTCTTCTTTACGTTCTCTGCCAATTGGCAGGTCCAAACGTCCAATGTTTCCACTTTTCCCGCTGTTGTGCCATGTCCTTCAGTTCTCTGTATCCAGCTTCCATCATCCCGTCCAGCAGTTTTTGTCTAGGCCTTCCTCTGCACCTCTTTCCCTCCAATCTTCCTTCAATTATTTCTTTCTGCAGTGAGTCACCTCTTAGCAAATGTCCCACCCAATTCTTTTGTCTTATCTTCATTGTGTCCAGCAGAGATCTTTTCTCTTCTACCATCATTAGTACTTCTTCATTTGAAACGTGCTTTGTCCAACTGATTTTCTCCATCTTTCTCCATACCCACATTTCAAAAGCTTCCAGCCTCTGCACATCTTCTTTTCTCATTGTCCATGTCTCTGCGCCATATAACGTCACACTCCATATCAATGTTTTGACCATTCTTTTCTTCAGATTTCTATTTAGCCCTCCTCTTAGCAGTTCTTTCCTTTTTAAGAATGCCTCTTTACCCATTGCTATTCTCCTTCTTATCTCTCTATGACATTTGGCATCGCTTGATATTAAGCTTCCCAGATAGCAGAATTCCTTCACCTGTTCTATTTCTTCTCCATTTATTTTTATACAAATAGTTGTTTCCTTTTCCTTACTGATCTTCATAACTTTTGTCTTTTTGATGTTTATTTTCATGTTGAATTCTTCCGAGGTCGCATTTAGTCGATCCATCATTCGTTGCAGATCCTTTTCACTTCCTGCCAGCATTGCTTGATCGTCAGCAAACCTTAAACCTTATATATGCTATGAATAAATGAATGAATGAATGACATCCATGGACACTCGTTGTTCCCCTTCTTTGCTGGCAGCAGAGTGGAACATCCAATGGTCCCTCAGACTTTTTGATGTTGTCCATTTTCTGAAAGTCTGTACTAGCAGTAGAATGAGTGGTTGTTTACAATCTCTTTGAAAGCATCTGTGGTTAATAGCTTTTGCTAACCTGGGAATTGCTTGTTCACACCCCCCTCCATTTGTTGATTTAACCCTTTAACCCTTTCGCCTCTGGGTTCCCGTAACTCAATGGCTAACAAACCGAAATATCAGTTTCTCGGGGCGATAGGGTTAATGACATGACTTGAGGGATTATTTTTCCATTTATTTCAGTGCGTGCTCATCATTAGAGTCGTAGTTCTGCATGTAAATCTGCTGACATTAACGGTTTGTGTGTGGTGTCTTTTTCTGAAGATGGGCACAGATTGGAAGCGATTCAGAGCCGACCTTTGCCTCAGCTGCCTCACACAATGGAGCAACTTCTGCCCTCAAGACTTAAGTGCGATCGTAAACAGACCCTTGGCCAGGTACTCTTCGCATTTACCTTGCATTGTCGGAATTTTACTGCTGCCTGCATCAGTGAGTTTGCTGCTGTGAACTGTGACCTTTTAAAATGGCAGGATTTTTTTACGTTTAAAAGGTTTGATGATCTCTATGAAAGTTATATTTTTTTAAACTTAGACATTTTTTTATTTTGTACAGTTTCATTATTATTGTTATTTTTCAGTCTTCAATGCAGCTGTGTGTACTGCTTGCTTTATCTGTCTTTGACTAAAATCTGTCTGTTTTTTCATTTATGTTTGCAATAGGGTCACTATGGCGAAGTGTATGCAGGAACATATACTCTAGACTCAGGTGTTGTCCAATCAGTTGCCATCAAGTGTCTTAAGAGTAAAATGTATCAGAAGTTTGCGTCGGAGTTTGAAAAGGAGTTTCAGATCATGATACGCCTCAAACACGAAAACATCGTCAGAATCATCGGCCAATGCTCCATGCGAGATAAAGGTGAGTTCATTGAGAAGTTCTCTGCCTTCGCATTCTCGTTCTTTTGTGTATATGTGATGCCACAGACGAAAGGGATCACAGAATGAGTTGTCAGTTATGCGTGCCGCGAGGATTAGCAAAGAATTCAGAAAATTGTTATGCATAATGTTGCATAGCGGTAATATTATGGCTTTACCGGTAGAATGGAGAACATGCTGTGTCTGAAAGAATAATAGAATGTAGAACATGCTCTACCTTGGAAATGAGGTTTTTTGGTAAAACTCAGAGTTAAGAATACTCACGGCATAGCCATTTGTTGGAAGTTATATTGCTGAGCATTTTCTGTAGCTTGGTGTAGCATATACTTTATAATGTCAGAGTCAAATGTATCAGTTAAATAAAAATTTCTCAGTTTAATTGGCAACAGACAGTGTGTTTTGCGGTAGAGTCTAATTATAAAAATATAATTAATGGCATTTGGAAGTTATTATTCTTTGTCAGTTTAATTCCAAATCCCAGAGGTGACTGATGACAGGTGAGAAAGCAGGAACAATGGTATTGTGAATCTTTTGTGTTTTGTTGATATTTTTTTAGATCGACCAATGCTGCTTGTTATGGAGTTTGTTGAGAAAGGCTGCCTTCGTGATTATTTGCCAAAGAGGAAATCTGAACTTACGCAGAAATCTCTGTTGCAGTTTGGTCGTGAGATTGCTCAGGTGATCTTTTGTCGTAGATCTATGAAATAAAAATAAAATAAACTGCATAAAATGACTAGAAAATTACAATTTGTGTTGTGTTCATGAACACAGTTGCATATTAACCCTCGCTGACAACGGCATTTCATAAAATCTTGCAACGTGGAGTATGGGTTAATTAATTATGCACAGTGCGCAACTACGCATTGTGACCAAGCTTTTGTTTTTCAGTGCTTAAATAATTTTGGCACTTTTCACAATATTTGTATCCAGTCTAGGGTTGGTATTTTTTTTCTCAAACCAATTTTTAAGTTTATAAGTCCAATTTCAAACCAAGTATTTATATTATTTTTTCAAGCCGCTCAGCCTATTCTTCTTAAGCACTTGAAGATCACACAGTTTACTAAGTTTTATTTTTTAGGATTGAAGCACTTGTCAGGAGTTTTTCTTGATGTCATAAATATAGTTTTATTTTCATTATTATAATTGTTATCATCATTTGTGGAGCATGGTGGTGTAGGGGTATGTTCAGTGCCTTGGAGCAGAAAATTTCAGGTTCAAATCCATCTCAAGCCGCCATGTAGGGTCCCTGAGCTAGTCCTTCACATGCAATTACTCATGTGCTTCAGTGTGGGGCTCTGATTCAGTGTCCACGCTGTAGTCGGGAGTGCTTCTGAGTAGGAATATTGAAGGGGAGCTATAGTGAGTGCTCAGACATACATACATACAGTATATACAGTGTTATGCATCGTTATTATTGCCATTCTTATTTTCTTGCTGTCTTCGACGCTATCTTCATGACCCTTACAGGAATACCTGAAGATGTCTTTGTGTGTCTTTTTCAGGGCATGGCTTACTTAAGTTCTGAGAAAGTAGTTCACCGAGATCTGGCTACAAGGAACGTTTTGGTGACGGCCGATGAACACATGAAGATCAGTGACTTTGGTCTGTCGAGGGCTCTGTCACCTGAGAGGGACTACTACAAATGCGATGGCAACAAGGAATTACCGGCTCCATGGTCAGCAGCAGATCTGTCTCATTGCTCGCTTTCTTTTAGTTTCTGTTCAGTAGCCTAGACAGTTCAGTTTTTGTATGTGCACTTGTTATAGCGCCCCTTCCAGCTCTCTCTACTCTGAGGCGCTCCCGAATGCAGAGCGAACACTGCATCGGAGTTTCACGCCGAAGCGCTGAGCAATTGTGAGTGAAGGACTTGCAGCGAGGTGGATTCGAACCTCGAACCTTCTGGCTCCAAGCCAACGACGCCACCACTACACCACCGCGCCCCACAATGCAGTGTAAGTATATACTCACTGTGGGCTGTTGGTGGAAGGATTTGGTGCCATGAAAGAGAACTGAGCGTCTGTCTTCATATTATACTGAGGCCATGAAAAGCGAAGTTGCTAGCACTTATGACCATAGCTGCATCTCTAGCATGAGGGAAGTAAAATAATGTTTTTTAAAAGGTAATTGATTAGTACTTAAATACGTTATTTCCAATATGTGTCAGTCAGTTATGACTGGAGTGACATTTTCATGAGACTTTCGAGTAGACAGTAGACACGATATATCATAGCCTGACAGTATGATGAATGTTGATGGCTGTTTTATTATCTGGAGCTCTGCTTATCCTGAAACTGGGGTGGCACTATAACAGCACTTTCTCAAACGTGAAGCCTTTCTTATAGATTCTTCTGGCCTTTTTAAGTGAACTTAAAACGTTTATTGAGTTTCAAAGTTTTCTGTAGTCCGGATTCGCCCTCATGGAATTTCTATTTGTTTTAGTAAATGTAGTGACCGTGCATTTCACGACAGGGCTAAAAATCTCTTAAGTCATGTGAAGATTATGGAAAATTAACAAATCTACCGCTTTATTTCTTACAAAGTCCTGCTACATCATGCTTGAATTATGAATGGATCCTTTTTGAAAATTATGTTTGCGTTTATTGCTATTTTCTGTGGATAAAGGTCTACAGCATTTGAACTATGGCTTTGAGAATACAACATCCAATAAATGCATAATAATAATAAGTGACTATCCCAAGTGGACCATGTCTATAATAAACCTGCGATTTCATATGTGTGCGTGTGTGCATTTTAGGTGTGCACCGGAGTCTCTGACGCACAGGAAGTTCAGTGAAAAGAGCGACGTGTGGAGTTTCGGTGTAACTCTTTGGGAGATTTTTAGTTTTGGCGAGATGCCAAACATCGGCAAGATCGAGAACTTGGCCATCGACCTTCACCAGGGCAAGCGCCTCAAGTGTCCAAAGGATTGTTCCAACAGTATCTACAAGGTCATGATGTATTCCTGCTGGCAGTACTATCCAAAGGATCGCAAGATATTCGCTGATATCCTGCTGGAACTACGAACTATCGAGGAAAGTCTGTCCATTCCACTCAATGTTAATTCCGAGTGCTAAGACTTTCTTTCTGTCGTCAAAAAGCGCTGATCCAGATCACCAGGTGGAATATTGGTTTCTTTGGAAACTTCTGCAATATTTAGCGCTGTTGCATTCGCTAAAGCATTTTATGTTCTAGCTCCTTATCTGTGATAGCTGTAGGAGTCGCCTGGTGGCCAGATTTAGTCGTCAGGCCAGGAGACAACTCCCCAGCCAGATCTTCTGTTAATTGTTGGATGGGATACTGTTGGATAGTTTACAACAACTAAGTCATGCTGAAGGTTTATAAGTTACCTTCCTTTAAAGGATGGCTTGCTGCAGACCACGTCCACAAAATGCCTTTCAATGTTTTATGATATGTAGTACTGTAATATTATTAGATTGATTTTATCGGTTTGTATAGCAACTACCTGTGACTGTGTGACCTCTATGACCTAAGTATATTTGTATTCTGTGGCTGGTTGTTTTTAGCTTTTCCGCTATGAAATCCGCTTACCAGTACTTGTCTTGTTTGGTCTCACCATCTTCCCCCAGCATTATTAGGAAAGATTGGTGAATGACATCTAGCAGTGCAACGTGGTGACACTTCTGTACTGCCAGCTCTGTTGTCACATTTCTGTACTCCCAATTTGCTCCTTCAGATCTTCTCTGGCAAGAATGCTACCATGGACTAGAGTTTCCAACATTGGTCTCTCAAACGGCTTATCATACACTTGGTCTTCTGTGCTGGTTCTCAGCTTACTCCAACCAACAGTTTGGACTGAGATCATTGATATTGAAATTTCCATCTTCTGATTGACAATGTGCCTCTGACCCTATTCTTGCCACTTTTTTAAAGATAATTCTCCGGTATGTTGTCTTGTGGTACATGGACTCTTCAGTCTTCAACTACTTTTCACTTGTTATCCGTAATTGTTTGAAGGTCAATGCGAGTCTGATATCAGGGTCTCATTGTGTTCGATCGGAGAACCTCTGATGAGTCTCTTTATTGAAGAATGTGATTCTATAATTATAGATTTACAATAAGTGAAAAGTAACTGTTTATTATTCTAGATATATACTGCTGCTTTGATCATCAAATACTCCATTGCTGCATCAAACACCATTTCACTGTGTCTGTTCCGTTCTCCATTTGTTCACTTCATTCATACACTTTTATACTCAATCACTTTGTGTAAATCAACTCACCTTTGTGGAAACTGTCTCGAATTATTGTGGTGTGCTGCAAGCTTTTGTATGGAGTCCACAGTTTCTGTTTTTGTTGTGCACTTGGTTGACTGCATGCCATAGCGATCCTGACTGCAGTGGCATAGCCAAGAGGGGGTTTGGGGGATAACCCCCCATTGGCGTAGGGAAAAACTTTTTAAAGGTTGTTTGTCCTACTATATAAGAAAAAACAAGTATCCGGCCATAAAACCCCCCATCAGAAATTCCTGGCTACGCCACTGCCTGACTGCCACTTATGTGTTGGTGATCTGCTAAGGTTTTCGTGCTGATCATCAAGTGAAATGAACAGTTTCCTAGGCAACAGTTTCTGCTTTGTTTTTCTATTTTGTGGCCATTTCTAATCTGTGATGATTGTAGTATTTTGCACTGACATTGTACATCCAATCATGTTCTCCAGTTAGTTGCTAATATTATGCTTTGATGACAATAAATCTGAGAAAGAATTTTTTAGTCCTTGTAAAATTGATGTCTTCTCTAGGCACAATTAAAATAATCA
Organism: Lumbricus rubellus; assembly: GCA_945859605.1. Classification (NCBI taxonomy): domain Eukaryota; kingdom Metazoa; phylum Annelida; class Clitellata; order Crassiclitellata; family Lumbricidae; genus Lumbricus; species Lumbricus rubellus. Next base: position 22,177,357 of record OX243815.1, on the reverse strand, counting down.
TCAGATTTGATTGGCTATTTACGTTCGTTCCGTTGGGTGGCTCATTTGTTAACTGTACTGAATAGTTATGAAATGCACTTGCGATGTCGGTTTGCAACTCAACTCGAATTATTTCACACTAAACATGTTTAAAACCATCTGCAGATGAGCTTAATTTCACATGTTAAATCGAGCTTAATTTCACATGTTAAATCGAATAGATCTGTTTTCTCTTGTACCATCTTTATCCCACTAACAATGCATTGCTTTGTAGATGGTTGGACAATTACTGTAAAACTTATTTCTCATTAGGATCCATAGGAAAGATCTGCACCAGCTGCATACAATTATAAGCAATAAGTTGAGTATATTCTTTATTACCCATATGCTGATAACACTTTGGTGTTATTCCTAAATTTTAAAATATTAAACCCAACGAGATTAAGCAGCTTCAAATTTGGAGAATATTCATGTATAGATAAACGCAGAACCAATTATCAACGTATAATAACTACATTCAACTTAAATACTATTAATATGTGCTGCCTTCGAAAAATATAGCCTATACTCCTTTAGCTCTTGTACTAATAATAGACTAGTTTCAATAAAAGGTGAAGGACTGAGAACATGGAACAATATTCCTCTTATGATGTTTGTTCACTGCTTTTCCCTTCCAGCTGCTTAAACCGGAACTTTCTTCTCACATTTAATAAGAAGTCCAACGCACCCTTTTTTAAAGTTTGAATTACACATGGTTTTACCAAATCATTAACTGGGCTTTTGTTTATTTTTTAAAGTTATTTCTTTATTCTGGAACCTATTATAAAACTTCTGTTTGTTTATGCAATAGTTAAGAATTTATCTCCTAGTTTTTCGGATGACATAGTTGGCCATGATGTATTTTTTCTATGTGGTCTAACAGAGCCTGCTAGATATATGATTTTTATTTTGATCCGTCTTTGAACTGACCATTTGTTGATGCCTACGCTGTTACGGCAATGATGGCGTGGAAGTCGTTGATTTTGTTGGTTTAGCTTTCATTTGAACACAACATGTATAATTATTATTGTATATGTATTGTGTATGCATTGTGTATAATGGGCATGCAGAGTGTAATTATTATCACAGAGATTTTTGGTCAGGTGTTCTTGACCTTCTATTCAGCGTATGTAAATAAAGCTCATAATAATTATATAGGTGTAAATAAAGCTCATAATAATTATATAGGTGTAAATAAAGCTCATATATAGGCAGTGCATTCGTCATCCGAATAATAATTACTGTTCATAATTATGTGGTGAGTGGCATTAAGTTGACAGACGAGTTACTTACAGGTGACATGGATTGCAGCTTTAGGATTCGAATCAGAGCTATATTAAATTTACAATAATTTGTTGTTAGCCATGTAGTGCATCGGAAGAGGACATAATTATATCATGTAGCGGTACACGGGTTTACAAGGAAAGGCAATGTACTGACAATTGTTCACCCAAGAAAATGGAATTGTTATTGTAATTGGACATTTATATAGCACCACTTCAAGGAGAAACTCCTCAGTGGCACAATCGCAACCCGATCCATTTAATTTACTGTTGAATGATGTAGATTATAGACCTGGTGCTTGTGAAACTGTGGAAGAAACGAAGTTAAGGAGAAAGGAGATTCCACAGCAGGTGCGCCCAACAGGTAAAGCTTCTGGACCAGGGCATTTTTTAATGGGCAGTTGTACACAAAATGTGCAGTTGTAGAAGCACTTCTGTGCAGTTAAAACTATCAAAAAAGGTCATTGTCCCCGATTGGAGGTAATTCACCATGTATGATAGGAAAGGAAAGGAGTTGTGCAGTTCTAAAAATTCCTTTAAAACAGTCCTGTTCTGGATTGAGCTGCTGTAGCAGTGTGCATATGAGGGACAGTGCAGTCCATGAGCAGCTGACTGAATGGTGCGACGACCTTGGACCGAGGAGGTCGAGATGCAAAGTCCTTGTGGATGCAGAGCCAACAAGACAATTGCACATTGTTTCTGTGTGCTCATTGTTCGCTTCATCCGTTTTGTAGTGCTGCTTTCTGCCTCTGCTACCAACTTCCTCCCTGCTGAATATCTGCTGAACTGATTGAGCCGGGACTTTAGATTGGTTCCTTTTGGCAATGGATATCTGTTGATACTTTCTTCGTGTAGTAATACAGTGAAGCTGTACTTTGTTTAAGTATTATTATTATAAGGTTTTTTAAAAATGTATTGTAAGTATAGCTATAGTTTAGAAGCATGTACTAACCGAGTATATTAATGAATTTTGAAAAGGTGGCAGCTATTTAAGGACATCTTATATTTTATATGTGCAAGTACTCCAAGAGTATACCCAAATTGGTAATATAACAATTTAGAAAGACACCAGTGTATCAGTTTTCTACATGAATATTGTCTCAAACGCTTTTGAGCATTGCCATTGTTATCCTGTGCCATTGTTATCCTGATTATTAAAGTGTGCATCAACATTGGTTTCTTTTTTGCTTTGCCTATGATGTTTGATGAACTCATATTGTACCAAAATAAAATCTGCCTCATCAATTGAAAATAAACCTTTCATTTTTCAATAATATAATTGATGCATGTATGCTCCATGGAGTTTTTAGAATGCTGTACAGTGACTCTGAGACAGTAGTTCTTGTTGGCAGTTCCTAGATTAAAATGCAACTAATTCTCAGCCAAAGTATTTGCTTTAACCCTTTAACGACCAGCTGAATATGTTTTTCCTGCATTTTAGTGCACGCTGGTCGTTAAAGTGTTAAGCATGATTTCCTCGATTGTCAAGGACTATGTGTTGAAAATTATCTCTGAAGTTTACCTCGTGCAATTTTTAATCAAATCTTTACTGTTAAGGATGTGATCGAGTTTGTACATAAAAATAAAAATGCATTGCAGTATGCAGTCAATGAATGTTTGGTATATAAAATGTTGAGGCAGTCAAAAGTTACAGGTTCATCATCAACTGTTCAAAATGACACGTTCTTCGATCCGCTTCTTTAACCCTTTAATGCCGAGATGGTAGTAAAGGGTTAAATCTCAGTTCCTGCAACATCCAACGAAGCGTAAGACAAGTACGGGTTTAGCGTCTGGGACGAGTACACGCTGCTGGGATTTCTTTTGTCTCCATACACACCACCTGGAGACTCTGAAACAACTGTGCCAGTTCTAGATGGGTTTCGTGGCGGCTGTGGGCTACTTCGGTTGCTAATGTTGTATCGAAATGGAGTTTCAGGCTGACCTCCAATTGCGCCATGACCAGAGAGAGGACTTGGGGCAACGTCGGTGTTATTGGTTGTCTGGTGACCAATATTCCTTTCATGGTTGTCCTCTGCTTGGGGCTGGTTGTCACCGTCCTTCACGTACCCTTGGTTGTAGTGAACTTCTGGTGTTACTACGAAAGAAGTTTCTACCTTCTTCTGAGGTCGTTGATTTCTGTTCCAGTTGTCCATTGCAGTCTGTTGGTCTTTAATTAACCTACGTTGAATATTCCAGAAATCAAAGTTATACCCAGTTAGTAGGTTATTGACAACGAGTCACATTTGCAGTAGCTGTTATTGCTTATTTTGACAGACATCTTAAATTAGATTCGTATTGCTTGAATTCAACAGTCTTAAAATAATTGAAGTACATATTTTGAATTTGACAGTCAATAGTTACCAAAGAGAAAAATCACAAAACAGAAATGAAAATTGTAACTCCCTGAATGATTGGTTATATACATGCCCTCAAGTTCCAGGCAATATATATATATATGTATATATATACATATAAAGTATTTACATATGTGTGTGTATATATATACCCGATTATACACATCCCCTTAATGATATATAAATGAGAACCTCTGGGTTAGATTTTATGTCTGTGTCCCACAGCAGTCAGCGACCTCGTTGTTAAGCTTCCCTGTCGTTGTTCTCTGTCACCTGAACTCACCTGTGACCGCTCGACTGTGAACTTGGCATCGACTGACTTGAACCGTGTCCATCGGAGCCACCTGAGCTGCTCGGATCACTGGTGCTACACGTGGCTGAGTCACTCGCCGAATCGCTTGGATCCATTTGCCCTCGATCCGAATCGTCAGAATCCGACTTTCCTGAAATATTCACAAACTTCCATTGCCAATCCTGAAATATTCACAAACTTCTTTTGCCAATCCTGAAATATTCTCAAACCTCCCTTTGCCAATCCTGAAATATTCACAAACTTCCCTTACCAATCCTGAAATATTCACAAACTTCTTTTGCCAATCCTGAAATATTCACAAACGTCCATTGCCCATTCTGAAATATTCACAAACTTTCCTTTGCCAATCCTGAAATATTCAAAAACTTCCCTTACCAATCCTGAAATATTCACAAACTTCCATTTACCAATCCTGAAATATTCACAAACTTCCCTTTGCCAATCCTGAAATATTCACAAACTTCCCTTTGCCAATCCTGAAATATTCACAAACTTCCCTTTGCCAATCCTGAAATATTCACAAACTTCCCTTTGCCAATCCTGAAATATTCACAAACTTCCCTTTGCCAATGTCAAGTGCCATCTTTGCTCTGTGTTTCCTTTTCCACATAATATCCCTACATTTACGTTTCCTTTTGCAGGTTATCACAGCATAAAACTGATCCTATAACCTGTCACAAAAATCCTCCACCATGCCGTCTTTAGATCAGCAATTCTTCAACTGTACGACAAGTGTGCTACTCAACCAGCATTTTTCACATTTCTTTTGTGCTATGCAGAGAGCTTAAAGCATGCCTTGCTGCGACACAGCCTCTACAGGCACTGAAGAAATTCAGAAATCAAATTACCTGGTACCTTTCTTGAAAGCGCTACAATAAAACCACTACAATAAATGCATCACCAAAAAAGATACGACCAGACTTTTACCGTTGAGTTTTCTTTCCTCTTCCGTCTGCTCCTCGGTGCAACACTGTCGCAGGAAATCCCTCTTTTCCACAAGAATGAGTACAACGGAGTATGCTACCACGACACACAGAGCAATAATCAGACCTACAACTGTTTTCCAGCTGCTCTCCACTGCTCCAGCGTAGTCTGTATTGAGCTGGTTCTAATCGAAAGCACGAACAACATTCAACGAGTAGTATTATTGAATGACAACAACAACAGAATGTCTGGCGTAACATACAACACAGAACTACAACATGTATTATCTCACTACTACTAATATGTATGTATGCATATATGTATGTATGTATGTATGTATGTATGTATGTATGTATGCATGTATGCATGTATGTATGAGTGCTTGCTATAGTGCACCTTCAAGATACTACTCAGAGACACTCCCAATTACAACATGGACATTTAATTGAAGTTTCACGCCAAAGCACACGAGTAATTGCAAGTGAAGGACTTGCTCAGGGTTCCTAGGCAGCAGCTAGAGGTGGATTTGAACCTGCAACCTTCTGGCTTTAAGGCACTGAGCATGCCCCTTCACCACTGTGCCCCACAATAATATGGCTATATTTTGCACATACTGAATTTGGTTGTTACCTCGCCACTCTTTAAGGAATCTTGTGCAACTGTATTCTATGAACAACATTCAGGTCCTTCTGAATCAAGCCACAGAATAAACAAAATTTGCACAGAGAAATAGTTGACTATAGCAAGTACGGTACATAAAATAGAAATTAGTGTTTAACATTTTCAGAATTAAAGTTATAAGTTTTTTGTTTTAGAGCGCTTAACTTACTGTGAAACAGCTTGGTGAAGCCCAGCCCTTATTTGCAATGCAGTCACAGAAAGTGGACGATGTGTCAGCTGCAAATAACGATATCAATCAGCACACATTTCATCAGAGTTGTGGAACAGCTTTTTAATTATTGGCTTCAGAATTATGAAAATTGCATCTGATCCCAATTCATTGGTAACTGTTGTTAATACTATTACCTAATTTGTATAGAAACATGCATTTATGCCATAGGCGGAGACTTGGTCCAGAAGTTGGGGTGAGGGGCAAACAAGTATTTCCTTTTATTTGACCTAAACGTGGAGAAATTTACAATGATATTTATTAATATTTCTTAAATGTTGGGGGATATAAGAATCTCCGTCCGACGGTCCCACCCACCACAAACATTAGGGGACCGTCCTTCTGTCCCCCCCTAAGTTTCTGCCCATGATTTATGTGCTATATCATGTGAACTATTCTGATGCATTTAACAAATGAACAGACCAGTGACATCGCCACCATAAGTTGCGACAAAGCCGACAAGTATCTATTTGACCTGTCCATTTTATTCTTGTCATGCCTTTTGATCCGCCAAAAATTCTTTGGTATTTCTAATATCTTCTTTTCGACCTGCTGAATAACTCCTGTGAAACCTATGACCCTGGTGCAACCTGTTGGAATTGTATCTCTGGCACCACCATTGGAACAGAATTTTATCAATGATATCCAGTGAAAATCACAATAAAATTAGTTATAATGATAACAGACAGTTATTTCTAATAAAGCACACCTAGCATATATATTTTTCAGAGGTTCCCAATGCTTTTCAAAGGTTTGCAAAAAGATGCCATTCGAGCATCTTGATACAGTTATACACACAATGTAAGGCCCATCTTCATATATATTGGTATTCTTTCCAAAATTCATCAACATTTACATTTGTAGTATAAATTTGCAAAATGGTGTCTAATGGTTATCATTGAACACCTATTTTTCTCAAACCATGACTTTGTAGTTGGTACATTAAAAAAATACACTTGCACAAATAAAAAACACACATAACACTGCCTAAAAAATAAAGTAGCGAAGATATATTATGTCAAAATATTACTTATTTAAGTATTCTTATACATATCCATAATCCATATGTTGTTAAAGATGTACATACAGCATACTGAAACAGCAGTTCTTGCTGATACACCTGTAGAGAGACGGCATTCAAAAGTTGCTGAATCTTCTAATTTTGCATCTGAAATAAAAATTAAAATCAATCATCTTAGACGTGAAGGCAAGTGATCAGGTTAATTAAGAAGCACATGCATTCAAGTAATCGAGCGTTACTTCAAGATAAACCATTCAGATAATTACCTAATCGAAAATAAATTGACTTCCATTGCACCATTGTCATAATATCCATTGTCAATAGTCACTTGAAGTGAAATTGCAATCAAGGATGATAAAACACTGGGAGAAGCCAGTGTGATCACAGAATAAGAACTTAAATGCTCAATTATTAAGCTGTGAAAATTTACTAGTTAAGAAGGATAGTAAACCTTCAGCATGATGGCAACAGTTTGTATGTTTGTATGCGCACTTGTTATAGCACCCCTTCAAGATTTCTACTCAGAAGCACTTCCGACTCCAGCATGGATGCTGAATCGGGGTTTCATGCTGAAGTGCTGAGCAATTGCAAGTGAAGGACTTGCCCAAGGTCCCTATGAGGTGACTTGAGGTGGATTTGAACCTGCAACCCTCCGGCTGCAGGGCAACAAACACACCCACTACACCATCGTGCTCCACAACAGTGAATAAAAGAGTAACTTTATGGAAATTGCATAATAAAGGCATAGATAAAAAAATTGAACAGATTAAGAAATGGTGTAAAATTGCGTCTCACCAGTCACCGTTAATTTGAAGGCTTTGGTGTTATCTTTGGTATCCACTTGCTCCAGGCCATAGCGATTATTACCAATATCACCATTATTCAGCGTCAAAACATTGTCAATTCCTATTTTGTAGCGAATATCGCCTTGACACCGATACCAGACTACACTCGCATTGCGACTTCCATCGGCCAAACTACACTGGACTCTGACTGAGTCACCAAGTGTAATTTTACCACCAGCAGGATTGACACTGATAGCAGGAGCTTCCTGGCAATTAAAACCTGTACAAATTTGGATTTAACATATGAAATATAGAACATCTGATACAGTTCTTTTATTTGGATATTATTTCTAATTAATCAAATTCTTCAGATTTTGATCATGTTAGCACTGGCTAAAAGCAGCTGACCTCATGATCCACATGTAGGTAAAAGGTAACAAGGCTACTTAGGTGGTGAAGGTACTAAAACTGTTTATGCAACTGGACAAAACTTTTAAAAATAAAAGTCTTGAGCTATTGGTCATGAAACTAACATTTGAGTTCAACCAAATAATAATAACCGGAGTGCAACTGTTTTAAGCGATCTGTTGGTAATCATTTACTTTGTTGGTAGGCCTACTCATTTGCATGCACTTGCCTTGAAGGGTTGGAAAGGTACTTAGGTGATGGGGTGGGCTTTGGGAATAACCTCTAACCAGGCTCATGTTGCTTTAGCCTGTAGCTTAACTGGACTTGCTAACTAATGTCATTTCAAAGATGCCAAGTGGCAGGAATGAAAATTATTCATCAGAATTCCAGTTGTGAGTCGCAAGTGTATCACATCATTGGGCTCAAATAAAAAGATATTTGTTTGGAGATGTAAATGCAGCTTTTTGAAATTTCAACGAAACGCTCTAAGCTCTAAAAACCATTCTCCAAAGCCTACATCAATCATCATTGATAGGCTGTGTAAAAAAATGGGTATACATTAACTATCGGGGGTTGAAAAATATGCAGTGTCTCTTGCCAGCGCAATAAACATTAAGTGCCAATTAACTTGTAATCGCATGTCTTCAAATGGAAACGAGATTATCTTCAAGTGCTTAGGTAAACCTTAGCTTTTAGGTTGGACTTATAGGCGTAGTCTACGCTAAGAACAACAAGCGTAGCTTGACAAGAGCCAACCCATTAAGATTGTCCGTATGAAATTATCGGCACTTAACCTTTAAGTAGAAACAAAGTCCATGTGAGAATAAACAAAACTGTCGTATTCGACGCCCTCATCGTAGCAAAATTGCGCTCCTTACACCGCTCACGTATTTGTACACATAATCTCCAAAACACTTGTCACACCTGCACGCTGACAACACAAAACACACCTGTGAAAGAGGGCGGGGCTTAAGTCGATTAACAACCACGGGACAAAATGTGCTTCGATCGGCCTTTTCTCAAAGTTAAGCAGACCAAAATCCGAAATTCCAAGCTGAGAAAAGGTCATCAGATTTTTTCACCGGTGACTTGCAACATTTTTGGAAAAATTGCCACAAACGCCAAAATATTTCCGGTTGTGCAGTTCAAAAAAATTATTTTAAAAAGCTGCGCGCGAGATGGGCAGTCCAAATTGGAATCCATGTATACGCTTATACTTAGGCCTACGCTTATTATTAGTCAATTTTGCAAGATGCTGATAATAATGGGAAACGGACATTATCCCCCCCGGACATTATCCCCCCCGGACATTATCCCCCCGGACATTATCCCCCCCGGACAAAAGCCCCCCCGGACATTATCCCCCCGGGGTAGGACATTATCCCCCCCGGTCTATGATAACATTACCTAAAAATGATGCAAAAAATAAAAGAATAGGCCTATGTTAAGCACACATAGCCTACATTAGACATTAGGCCTACAGTTGAATATGTATGTATGCATGTATGCATGTATGTATGTATGTATGTATGTATGTATGTATGTATGTATGTATGTATGTATGTATGTATGTATGTATGTATGTATGTATGTATGTATGTATGTATGTATGTATGTATGTATGTATGTATGTATGTATCGGTGACGGCATTAACAAGTTCACACAGCGGACAAAACCATAACGATTAATCTTTATCAATTATAAATTATGAAGAAACAGACCAACTGCACAGAGGGGGGATAATGTCCGGGGGGATAATGTCCTAGTCAAAATCGGGGGGGGGATAATGTCCGGGGGGGCTTTTGTCCGGGGGGGATAATGTCCGGGGGGGATAATGTCCGGGGGGATAATGTCCTACAATCGATAATAATGCGTGTTTTCAAGGACGTGCTCGTAGCTGGTAGCCTAATTACAGTTAACTGAAATTTACAGTTAAAGAAATGGCGTTGCACAATTTTCATTCACTCGTGTTCCATGGCGTATAGCCAAGGGGGTTGGGGGGATAAACCTCCCCCAATGGCTTAGGAAAAACTTTTTCAAAAGGTTACTTGTCCAATTATATAAGAAAAACAAGCATCCGGTCATAGCGCCCCCCCCCCCCAATCAGAAATTCTTGCCTACATTTGGCTCGTGTTTGAACTTCGTGTCCTTTGGCTTAGTTTTAGAGTAGGCCTAGGCCCTACCGTTAGAAATTTGGAGTTTCCTATTATGATGCAAGTAGCCTATAACGTTGGAATTATTATAGGATTCTGTCTGACTCTATAAGACTTAGTGTCATGCGCACACTTAAGCACCTTTCTAATCATGCTACTTTGCTATCGCCACATATTAAGTGCCTGTATTGAGTATAGGGTTACCGGTAGCTATAGGTCCTATCTAGGCCTATCCAGCACTCTGTATGTATAATGTATACCGATGGTAAATGTATGGTGATGTTAGGAATGAGGGGATTTTACTAAGTTGGCAGAATGATAAAATTAATAATCGTCTACATCGACAGTATATCCTAGGCCTACGTGGACAACATATGGCCCGCGGGCCCTGTCCGGTTCCTGGGGATACTTTAACAGGCCTTTGACAGGACTTTGTCTCTTCCAGTTATTAGCATAGTAGACCCTAGGCCCTAGGCCTATCTAACACTCGGGATCCTTTGACTGTTGGACTATTATAATAGGCCTACAGGCTATTATAATCATCCAACACGATATATAGGCCTATGTAGTCATAATTAATAAGATGATCATGTCACAAAGGTATCATATCCCATCACAAACATAGTTGTGTATATGGGTTTATTCATGAACAATGCTAAAAGCTAATGACGTAACAATAGTGTTCTGTGTTTGTAAAAGAAATTTAAGAGATGTCGTCACAATACGGACTGTCCATTATTCTAACAACACACCATTTTACTCAGCTATAGTGACGTACGTTATAGTCTTTGTAGAACAATAATTAAAGAGATGTCGTCACAATAAGGAATGGCCATTGTCCTAGCAACACGCCATTATGCACAACTAATGACGTTACAATAGTCTTTGTAGAACAAAGAGATATCGCCACAAGGCCATTATCCTAAAGAACACTTCAGTAAACAGAGCTAATGACGTAACAATAGTCTTTGTAGAAGAAAGGTATAATCCGAACAGTAATATAATCATATTATATTCATGAACAATGCTAAAAGCTAATGACGCAATAATGGTGTTTGTAGAACAAAGAGATATGTAGCCTAGCATAGGCGTACGAGGCGGGGGTGCAGGGGGCAATTGCCCCCCCCCCACTTTCGGGCAAGTCTGGTTGGTTTTTCGGGCAAACACAGACCGAATGACTAAAAAAGGTCACCAACTTTCGGGCAAGTCCTGTTTTTCGGGCAAACACAGACCAAATGACTAAAAAAAGAAAGAAAAAAAGGTCGTCAACTTTTTTTACGGTTTGACGGATATATTTTTCGGGCAGAAGTTCAAAATTTACCCCCCCCCCCCCAGTGGCGTAACTAGGAACTCGGGGGCCCCTAGACAAAATATGAAGGCGGGGCCCTCTCCCTACGGCACTTATTGAAATGTATTATTACTTATTAATTTACTGAAATGCTGATGTATATGAACAAGATACAAGTACAAATTACAGCAAGGCCTTAAAAAATGCTGTGTTTTCGGTAACCCGACCGACCTTCTTTTATTGCCGCGACTCAAATAATTTTGTAAAAAAAGTTTCTTTAAAAGAATTTTTTTTAATAAAAAATTTTTTAAGAAAAAATTTAACTTAAAAAATATATTTTTTAGCATTTGTATTGACATAACAGAAAAGACGTCAACAAAATAAAATTAATAGGACTGTTTTCTAGAGCAGTTTTAGGTGCAGACAGTCGGGAAATGGGCAGTTTATACTTGCTTAGAACACGTACTTTGCTGCAGCGTACCGTATACCTTTGTGCAAAAAGACTAGTCGGGTATACTTTTTCAGATAGTCACTGCATACAAAAAATATTTAACCAAAATAAAAATTATTTTCGACCTACCTACCCAATTTTTTAGCTCTCTTACCGGAAACACAACATTTTTTAGGCCTAAACTGTAAGTTCCTAACATGCATTTCTCAAACAATGAGATGCGCAATTTATTTCACGGAAATAAGTTTCTCTAAAATAGAAAGTTATCCCTAATTAAACATTAGTGCTGTGCACTGCTGGAGCTGGGCCTGTACGTCTCCGAGTCCGACTCGTCGCGTCGTGTCGGGTTGACGGAACTTGACGGGTTCTCGGGTAACCGTACTGACTATTGAGAGTCTGACACAGTATCGTCTACTTAGTCTACTACATTATTTATTTAACATATTTTTTCTGAATCTTGCAAACTCGGGGGCCCCTCTGAGGCCTCTACACTCGGGGGCCCCCTAGACTTTGTCTACCCAGTCTACCCTATTGCTACGCCGCTGCCCCCCCCCCCACTGCTGAAATCTCCCGTACGTCTATGTAGCCTAGTCACAATACGAAGTCCGTATTTTGTCCATGGAGACAAAAATTAGTGACCTAAAAGTAGGCCTATTTGTAAACAGCTGGTGGCGTAACCAGATTGAAATTCAAGAGGAGTCGATTCTGGGAGACATCATTCTATCTTTAGACATTGTCCAATTTTGACAGAACATTGGCAAAATCCTAATATACGGTCGTTGGTCAACTAGCCTAGACCCTACTGGTGTTCTTAAATGGACCACACCCAAACTAGCCTATCGGTCCAATTAAGGAGACTTAATGTGGTCCATTTCAGGCAACATAGGCTACTGCTATTCACACTGATAGTTTAACAGATGTCAGTCTTAGCGCAAACTCGAGTAGCCTATTGTCGCTTAAGCATGAAAAATAGCTAGGCCTATGATTAAAACAAACGTAACTGCAATTTTTAAAGTTTGCTTAAACTGTGTACACTCATTATCAGGTCGGGAAAAAATAAAATTTGATGTGTCGTATACGCCGTATGTTTAGTGTAGCGCTGGCGGAAGTTTTTTCCAAACTAAGGGCTAACTATATAAGGGCCTAATAGGCCAAGGCCTAGCCTACCACAACTGTGCAGAAGCCACATCCTAAATTATCATTGAAACTCGGGAAGCATCTTATTAGGCCTATAGGCTAATCATTATAATCTTAGGCGTAGACTACGCCTAAGATTATAATGATTAAGCCGCGTAGTTTATGTTTTAATTAGGCCTACTTAGGCTACATGTAGGCCTACAGCGTTTGTTTGGCGATGAGTAGGCCTACTTGAGTAGCCTATTATGAACTATGAAGAAATTAAGATTGTAATTCATTATTATTGTTGCCTTGAGGGCCGACTAGTAGGCCTAGATAAAAAGTCTGAATGGGCCTATATCTTGAAGCATACGATAACGGTAAATAGTTGGCAACGGTTTTGACGTCATTATGACGACGTTGACCTTTGGAGGAAGAGCAGGATAATTATACAGAAGTGAAGCAATTTTAAATATTCATGACGTCGACTTAGACGTTTTAGCGTATAATTATTTAAATATGCAGATGCGGCATCAAAAATTTGAAGCAGTTGAAAACTGGTTTTATTTGTTTGTGTAATTTAAAAACTGTTTGACCCGTCAAACTTCGGATATAGTATTGGTCGGATTTTCTCTGATAGACTGCAGCAGCAACTTAAGTGTTTAGCCGAATGTAATTATCTCCTTAATCCTGGTGAACATGGACCTGTCTTCCACATATTCTGCTGCCCCTCCACAACCAGAGGTCACTCCCCAATCCAACAACTTGGTTCTTAGTGACTGGGATTCGGACTCGAGCGGGGGCATCGTCGTCCAGTCTAAGATGGGTGGAGGAGGGTCTAGAGCAGTCTCTACCGGATTGGCATCCACGGTGTCACCTCGTCCATTTGGCACCTTCGACAACGATAATGGAGACGCAGGTACGGCGACTGGCACGAGACAGGAGGCGCGTAAGTGGTGGGAAGAGGAGGACGACGACGAGGAGGAGGATGGAGACGATGGAAAAGATGGGGGTCAGATGGAAAACAACCGGAAGAAGAATCCAGCGAATCCAGATCCGTTCGTCGAAGGTAGAGAACTGATGAGCAGCAGCGCCAGGGATTCGACTGGCGGTGGGTTAAGAAACGACAGCGAGAGATCGGTACTGTATACAAATCGCAGCACAATCGTCAACAGCAGCAACACTGTGAGGAGCGAAACGAGCAGAGGTGTCGCTGAAATCAATCAGATCGACATCCTGACATCGTCCGAGGAAGCAGCGAAGCGTGGCATGTCTAGCATGTCACGCACGAACGAGTTGATGTTGACTGCTAAAGAAAGGATGCAGTCAGAATCGTCTCCAGGAGATCGTGCTGAGTCAGAGGCAATGATCGGCTTCAGATCGAGTAAAGAGAGCAGCAGACAGAAAGTGACAGTGAACGCGGAACTTCAGATGGCGGATCGTGATCTGAAGTCGGATAAAGAGATCCTCCTCGTCTCCTCCTCATCCGCTGGGCAGTTCCACCCTATCGACAACGTCCGGATGAATCCGTCTGGAACTGCTTTCAGCGACGATCATTCTCAGACGATGACGAGATCAAAGACAATGGAAAAGACAAAGAAGAGGAAGAATAGGGAGATTCCTTTGGTCGATAACCGCAAACGAAGACTCGACGCCACCATCGACACATCCGATGATGATGATGGAGAAGATGATGCGGAAGATGCTGAGGAGGAAGACGAACCACGTGACTCGTCATCCAACAACGGCAACCACCTGCTACATGGTGGTAGACCGATGAACCGTCGAAGCGACGTCAACTCGATGGTCGCCGCCACTGACAACAATCCATCGGCCAACCACGAACATGGAAATAAACGACGAACACACTGCAGTTCAAGCGACGACGAACCTCCACCGACAGACGGCGCCATCGTCCTCAAGTTCTTCCAGGTGAACCGGAAGTACCTCGTGGCGGACCTTCCTGCCGCGGTGGCCGATGGGACGGTGTCTCGTCTCCATGGACGATGGCGACAGGTTGTGGCCGAGGGTTGGCGAGAGATCTTCGCTGTCGTTGGTCTCGTCGTCAGCGTTCCTCTTCTCTTCTTCGTCGAACTGTTCCGCTTCATCTTTCGAGACATCTTCTACGATGTCGTCTGCCAGCTGGTCGCCATCTTCGCCGCCTACTTCATCAAACCACTCGTCACCGTCGTGCTGTTCAACGCCGTCGTCCAACCGTTGGGTTCTCTCGTCTGGAATCTGCTGCATACGTTCCGTAGAGCCGTCCAACCTCTCGTCTGCCTGCTGAGGGACCTCAGTCTTGTTCCGGTCAGCATCCTGCAGGCGTTCCGTCTCGTGGAGGTCTTCAAACAGACCAACTCTGCTGCAGGGGAAGTTGTGCAGACGAGGAGAGAAAGACTGAGGTCGACATCTGCATCTGCTGGTGTTATGCAGATCGTGTGAGTCCCTCCCTCGCTTAGCATATATAGCCTACTATGCGCAGCTATGAATGAAAAATATCTTTTATATATTAGACTGAACTCTGAATAGACTACGTGATGCATTTGAGCGACGTATTATATGTGATGTATAATTGTATATGTATAATTTTGACAATTTTGTACGGTATATATATACATGTAGCCTTTATATTATCTATGTAGCCATTTCAGTGTTCAAACTGTTCATCGTACATTCTCTGCCGTTCAACTGGAATAATCTTTAATTGGAGATGTGGACTTGTCGGAAATGAAGATCTTTTCGCACGTTGTCAAATCTGTTAAATAGTTTTCCGTAGGCCTATACGTCATCAGTCTCTTAAAGAGTGCTGGATGATTAGCTAAAAACATGCATGATGCATGAAGCCTAATCTAGGATTTATTTCTTTGTCTCATCTTTCCTTCCATATAAACACAATATGATGTTTTGTTCTGCGTTCGGTAGCCTACTTTCCTTGAAAAGCGCTACATGAACATTCAGATAGGCTACTTAACAAATAGTGTGGAATTGGACTAAAAAAATTGCTATCCAATTTCACACTTTACAGACCGTTTTACATACCGTGAATGCAATCTGGGCAGTTACTGAAGTGTGTGCGTGTGTGTGTGTGTGTGTGTGTGGGTGTGTGTGTGGGTGTGTGTGTGTGTGTGTGTGTGTGTGTGTGTGTGTGTGTGTGTGTGTGTGCAAACTGTATCTGCTGTGTGTAAACAGAAGGTTTTGTTTCACAATCTCGTTCGCTTTCTTCCCCCCCTCCCCCCGCACACACAGTCACGGTCCTTGGATCCATCCATATCGGACACACATTGTTACGTGTGACTGGTCGTTTTTCGTGCTATCAATTATCGCGACTCTTTCCTCCCTTCGTCCATCCCACTCCCAGTGGATATCACAATGGATCTGTCCCCAGCTGCAGCAGCAGCAGCAGCAGCATCATTCGTCTTCCTATTCTTCTCATCTGTCATGGCACCACGGAATTCTCTTGCTTTGCGACAATCGTCCATCTTCCTCTGCAGTTGTTTCGACTTCTCTGCTAGTTTCGACTTCTCTTGTCGATACGACTTGCTTAGACTTCTCGCCTCGATGTCGACTCGATAACAGAGACGGACTAGACGGAGGTGCTCCCTGGCGTTGAGGCTGTGGGCGCGTCTGCGGGTCGCCAGACTTCGCTCGAGCAGCTCCGAATGGATGGAACCTGCGCCAAATGGAACCGTCTCCTCATTCCCCGCTCGTCTGCTCCTTGCTTGTGGCATCCTTTCATCCTACAAAGCATTGTCATCATCATCATCGTCATCATCATCATCATCATCATCATCATCATCATCATCATCATCATCATCATCATCATCATCATCTTCATCATCATCATCATCATCATCACCACCACCACCACCACCACCAACTTCCAACACCACCACCGCCATCATCATATCACCACCACCACCATCATCACCACCACCATCATCACCATCATTATTATGATGGTTTTCATCACGGTCCTTGTCATCGTCTTTATCGTCGAAACGACGACTATCTGCATTGATGACAAAATAATCTTTTTGTAACGTTTCGTTTATCGAGGAATAATAATTATTATGTAGAACAGGATTTGCACTTGCATACTCCCACGCAACGGAGGATAGCACTCCACACAATAAATCTTTAGCCTTTGATGGGTCTGTTTTTGCAGAAGGTGTGAAAAAGTCGCTGTGGTCTACATTGATAAATTCTCCGCTTTCTTGCAAGCAGCTTGATTAAAGCTCCAGTTTAGGCCTTTTAGTCTATAACTGTGCTTTTATCAGAGGTTGGGGTGGTCTACGTCTACTTTTTTCTAATTCGGATAAACCAGCTTGTTATGGAAATAATCGACACCCAAATCAAGCGATGCTGTTTCTTAACTTACCGTTCGGTTGAAATTACTTGTTGTCTTGGATGACTAGAAATTGTTTACCTCATTCGTCCCAACCGTCACATACCGATCTGTGTAGCGGCCCACTGGTCCCTATTATATATGTCCTATTATATGCCCTATTATAGGCTATAATACAGAATACCTATACACGGACAGCCATTAATTATAATCATATCTGCTGATTTTCATTATGAGGCATATTCCCATTGCCCATTGACGTCTTGATAGAGAAACGAGAATCAATAGGAAATCAATGCTATAGCCGCAGCCCATCTCTCTTTTCTTTACCCCTAAAGGAATTATTCGCTTCGATGAAAGACTGGACAGACGTGCTGGTCATCGCGTTGGCCTTTTCACTGCGATGGTCGTTATAGATAGAAATCAATCACGAATCTGCTCTCCATTCAATGATGGTCTCAACTGTACCAGGTGCGGCGTGAACAGACACGAGCGCAGGTCACTCCTCATCAGACATAGAAAGAAGAACCGTCTTAAGAGATGATTAATCAAAGGTTTGACTCGTCTTCGATTGGTTCATCAGTTCATAGGTGGCGCCCCCCCCCCATCCGGTGGACGGTGTAGTCTGGCAATTGGTCGTCATGGTTACGACACGTATATGCTATAGCACGAAGCAATTGTTCAAAGTGATTTGCTTTAGGACGGCTTCCATCGATCTTAGCCGTATACAGAAGTGTCTAGACTCGATCAGCCATTGACCACATGATACTAACCGCATGCAGTGTGGATTTATTCCAGTTGAAAAGAGTCTAAAGTAACGTGGCACAGCAATTCTTTGAAGACGCTGCTCTGCTTATTATTTTGAGGAATCTGTATAAGCAGTAGATTTTAGTGACAGGGCTTTTTAACATGCAGTTTTACACAAAATGTGCAGTTATAAATTGACTTGTACAGTTGTAGAAGCACTTCTGTACAGTTAAAACTAACTAAATTGGTCATTGTCCTCCGATTGGAAGTAATTTACCATGGAGGATGGGAAAGAAAAGAAGGGGTTGTGCAGTTCGAAATATTCCTTAAAAACAGCCCTGGTTAGTGAATGAGCTGAACAGTGATGATGTAGGACTGTACAGTGTACACGTTGACGCTGCACTGAACACGCAAAGTCGGTCTATGATTAAAAACAACAATGCGTTTCAAGTATAGCCTATTAGACAAGTAAACCTGTTTGCTAGTCTAGGGCATGATGGCCTGCGCAGTAGCATACAGTATAATTAATTATATTACAATTCTATAATTCAACTCCAGGGTTCAACATTAATTTTGTGCTTGTAGCTTATACTCAAGACTACACAGAAATCAGAAGCTTATAACTGACGCAATTCGACCTTGAAGGTCATGCATGCTATCAGCATATTTTATTTATAATTATTAGTCCCCATATACTAGACCACAGTAGTCGGTCATTATAGACGGCGAGTAAGCCTAATTCCTAATTATGGCATTTGCTCTCAACTCGAGTTGAACCTCGGTCTGCATAGACCATGAAAAGTACTCTGAATAGGTTTCGTGAATAAAAGGCATATGCCTAATCTAAGTCCGTAAGTCAGAACACAATTATAGGCCTGTGCCGCCCTGTATACAAAAGGCAATGTGAGGCGCAGGTGCGTTTCAGAGGTAAAGCCAACGCAAAGCTATATGAAAACAACTTAACAACTTCGTCGTTTTCATCTTCAAACTTCCTCTGAAGACGCTGCCACACGCTGTCGATAGCGAGTCAAGTAGAGTTTCAATTCATTCATCACAGCCGTTGGCAATCTGTTGGAACACAATTCGCCACCTTTACTCGACTTCCAAACTTTCTTCGCGGTTAAGACCGGCCGTTCATTTAACTTGTTCTTCTTTTCATCGTCCACTTCTCTCGCTGTAGGGCAACTGACCCCCGGTGGATCACAGGCGATGCTCTTCAGACTAACCTTTCCTGAGGAACTAATGGAGATGGAGGAGGAGGGAACGAACTCCGGATCGCTGTCCTCGTCCGCCGTCCTTTCCGTTAATGTGTCCCACTCTGAGCTCTCCTCCTCGTCGTCGTCATCGTTGTCCTCGACGAGGTTGAACTTGTCTCCTACGTGTTTGAGGATGGAGGAGCAGGCGTTGTTGACGTTCTCTAGTGAGTCCTTGAGTGCGAGAGCGACATCGCTGTACGACCGACGTTGGCTGCAGGAAGAGGAAGAGAAGGAGTTTCTTGGGAGACGGATGGACAGCGAGGAACGACTCGTCCATAGGAAACGCTTTTGACCGCAGCCACCACCACCAGCACCACCACCACCACCACCACCACCACCACCGCCGCCGCCGCCGCCGCCACCACCACCGTGTCTCTCTTTCATCCGTCTTTCATCCTCCATCTCCTCTTCTCCTGATCTCATTAGACTCTGGCTGATCAGTCGCATCAATGTCATCTTCGACCGCTGCTCATCCGTCTGCGCATTCTCAAGACTCACTCCTCCTCCTCCGTGGGATGTGTCCACTCCTTCTTTGTGGGAAAAGTCAAATTGTATCTGATCTCTTTGGTCGTTCGTAGGACAGATAAATACCTTCTGCGCATTCTCAAGACTCACTCCTCCTCCTCCGTGGGAAGTGTCCACTCCTTCTCCGTGGGAAGTGTCCACTCCTTCTTGGTGGAAAGTGTCCACTCCTTGTCTGTGGGAAACGTCAAATCGTATCTGTTCTCTTTGATCATTCGTAGGACAAATAGGCCTAAATACCTTCTGCAAATTCTCAAATCGCGAACGTTGCAACTGCTTTTGTTCGCTCTTAAGAGCAAGATCTCTCTTTTGCAAATTATCAGATTGTAAATCATCTTTTTCTGTATTATTCTCGGGCCAAGGAAATTTCTTGCGCACGTTTTCAAATCGTAAATGATCTCTTTGTTCGTTTTTAGATGAAGGATCTCGCTTTTGTAAATGATTGTCAAACAGTGAATGTTCTTTCTGTTCAGCAGTAAGCCAAAGATCTTTCTGTTGCGAAATGTCAAATCGTTGATGTTCTTTCTGAGTCGAAGGAGCCTCTGCTTGAAAACGATCAAGTTGCAAGCGCTTTCTATGTCCGTTCTTAATTCTTAGAGCTTCCTTTTGAAAATGTTCAAATTGCCATTGTCTTTTCGGTCCATTCTCAGACGAAGAAAGTTTCTTCTGCGAATTCTCGAGCATTAGTGGTTCGCTTAGGGAATTTCTAAGGTGTGGTCTTCTTTCTATGCGTTCACCTTTAAACCAAAGCTTTTCCTCTGTCGCCTTTTCTGGCAGTTTCTCTTCGCTCGCTATTTGCTCAGGTGACTGTTGTGTAATTTCCGAAAGCTTAAGGCGTACTAAAGGCCTCTGCGCATTTTCAAATCTGTGTCGTTGCTCTGGAGAATCGCGAGAGCCTCCTCCGTATACCTGAGCTACTCTTGCATTCTTAACCCGCAGCACTTCTTCTGCCACCTTCTCAAGCAGTTTCTGCTGCTTTTGCTGTTGTGTTTTTTCATGCCGAATATTTTTAGTACTTTGAAGCTCGTCCTTTGCATTCCTTAACCTTTTGTGTACCGCCTGTGTGTTCTCAAATCCAGGTCGACATTCCTTCTTTGCACTCTCAAACCTTCGATGTTCTTGCTTCTTATTCTCTAATTGCAGTTCTTCCTGTGACGTTCTCTCAAGCCATGACTGCTGTTCTTTGTCAGATTCTCCCTTTGGTAGTAGCTGCTGCTTTGAGTTTTTAACACGTAGCTGTTCTTTGCGCTCCTTCTCTCGCAGTTGATGTTCTCTATGAGCCTTTTCTATCCGTAGTCGTTCCAGCCGTTCAGCCACAACTGATTTCTGCTTCTCTCGTCTCTTGTCCAACAGCTGCAGTGACTTGCTTAGTAGTGTCTGTTCTTCTTGTGTTCTTTGTTCTTCTTGTGTTCTTTCCTTCAGCTGCTGTTCTTCCTGTGTTCTTTTATTCAGCTGCTGTTCTTCTTGTGTTCTTTTCAATTGTTCTCTTTCGTCTTGTATTCTTTCTAAACGTAATTCTGTCATGTGTGGTGTTTGAACAGGCAATTGCTGATTCCGTTCGATTCTATCCATCAACTGATGATCACTTTGATTCTGTTCCATCAGCTGCTGCTGTTCAAGCAATGCATTTTCAAATAGTTTCTCATCTGTGTGTTCTTGTCCACTCTGCGTTTGATCGCAGCATGCATCCTCCTCTAATCCATGTTGCATTGATTGGAGATCATTTTCATCTTCATAACCAGTTAACAAGAATTCGTTCTTGCTGTTGTCTGTGATTTCCGCACTTTCGTCCTCACATGTTGTCACCGGAAGTTCGTGTTGTTGTCGTTCCACAGTTTTCTTATTTATGTCGTTGTCTACAACACGTCCAAAGCTGTTGTCGGTTTCATGCGTTGCGTTGTACAGAGAGACATTCGGGTTTTGCTGCTGCAGCTGCTGAGGCTTTTCAGTGCATAGGTTCATCACCTTTCTAGATGAGCTTGCTTTCTTTTTCTTGTCTTCCGTCATCATCGGTTTACCGCTAAGCAAACTCCATGGATTCGATCTGGAATTGTGCTTGTTTCTGTTCCCTTTGCGCTTATCTTTGTCGCCTTTCTTCGCCTGAGGAGCAACCTTAGGCAACACGCCTTTGACTTCGTTGGGGTTCACTTCGCCAGAAGACGGATGATCCCTGTCTCCAGAAGACGGACGATCCCTGTCTCCATTGCGAACCTCTGACAGACTAGGCCCGCTCTCATTTTGGTTCGACCGATTCTGGTTCTGCGATGTGGAGACGTTTATCTCTACAAGCGATGGAAAGGTCTCAACGGAACCGGATACGACGAACTGATCTGATTCCGCTGCAGAGGCAACGACGGTAGACCAGTCTTTCTGAAGCAGCTCCAACTGCTCTCTGAAGCTGTTCGAATTCGAAGAACGGTTGAGCTTCGATTGGCTGGATACGGACGAATACGACATCGATTTCCGTGGCCTAGATATGCGCTTAAATTCCGATCGTATGAGTGTCGTCAATCTCGATGACAACGACTGAACTTCGGCTGAATCGAGGTGAGGTGTGTCGAGGCATGCAGGCCACGATGACTTCCTTGGCGGTGTAGGATGAGTCTGGAACGTCTTAGTCTGCTCAATCTGCTCGACGTTCTCGTTTGACTGAGAGTTTTCTCGAACTTCGGTTGATTCATATAACTGCTCGTTTTCTACACATTCGTTGTCTCCCTCCATTTCGGATAACTGCTGAGCACTATCATTATTAGACAGCATAGGTTTTTCATAGCTGTTAGTAGCCCGAATATATTCACCAGAATATCCAGTTTCCAATATCGTACTGAGAGCACGATGCCCCAGTAATTCATCGCTCTCAGTTTCTTCCGCCAATAACGGTTTTTCATGACTGTTAGTAGCCCGAATATATTCATTAGAATGTCCACTTTCTAATATCGTACTGAGAGCACGATGCCGCGGTAATTCATCCTCCTCAGTTTCGTCCGGCGCGTTTCTATCAAATCGAGAAATATCCGAATATTCAACTGGCTTGACTCGATGCTTTCTTTGCCGATTTTCAAGTTCATCGATTTCTTGACTGTAAAATTTTTGCTGCATATTTGGATTACTTTCAGAGGATTGATCCATGTAAAGGTCGCTACGTATTAATTGTGGGTCGTTTGACGATGTTTCCGACGAGTAGATGACTTCGTATGGAACGGAATCATCATCATCAACACCTAATGACGACGCAGTATTCTCAGCACTATTGTTTGGATAAAAGCTTTGACGAAGCTGCAGTGAACTATCGTCGGTTGATTGAAATCTGACACGTGACTTCGGATGATGATCGAGCGATTGAGTCTGACGAACGTTTCGATACGATTTTTGTAGCTCCTCTGATATTTCATTAGCCTCAGTGGATCCACGATTGTAATACTCTGCGTAATCTTCTTCACCTTCGTCAACGATTTCAACTTGCTGAGCATCTAGACTGACTTGAGAATGTGGTTCTGAGAAGTCAGCGTCATTTCCGTCAAGATTCACTTGATCCTGATACGTGTCCTGCGCCGCAGTGTCATGCATCGGCGACCATGCGTCATTAGTGTACGAGTCATCTACAAAACTGTATGCGTGTCCTAATCCAAGAGGATTTGCATTCTCATCTTCGCCGCTGGGTGTCGCTGATATGCGATTGCTCGTCCGAAGAATGGAGCTCGTGAGGAAGGGTATCTTGAAATTGGGATCGTTCTCCCATACCTCATCAGGCAGCATTGGCGCGTCAGTTGCGTAGCTTTTCTCTGAGACGGGCTTGTCGGAAATGAGAGTGGAGATTGAATCAACCTGTCCACCATTCGCGGCTAGTAGGTCTTCTTCGTCAGGGTCGAACGGCGATGATGTTTGTGCTGTCTTCTCACCCATAATCACAGAGATGCCTAGCTGAGAATGTGGGCTCAACTGCGGTGTCGCCATATCATAGGCCGACCCGTCAGGTCGTTGAGCTTCATCCTCGTCTTGCTTCTCCTCCTCCTCCTCGACTGCAGCCTTCTCCAAATCTCCGGTCGACGTATCAACTCCGTTCGTCTTCGATTTCGACCTGAAATGATTGAAATGATTGAAATGATTGAAATGATTGAAGTGATTGAAATGATTGAAGTGATTGAAATGATTGAAATGATTGAAATGATTGAAATGATTGAAATGATTGAAATGATTGAAGTGATTGAAATGATTGAAATGATTGAAATGATTGAAATGATTGAAGTGATTGAAATGATTAAAGTGATTGAAATGATTGAAATGATTGAAGTGATTGAAACGATTGAAATGATTGAAATGATTGAAATGATTGAAGTGATTGAAATGATTGAAATGATTGAAGTGACTGAAATGACTGAAATGATTGAAATGATTGAAATGATTGAAATGAGGAAATATATTATATTATTTTAAAAACCGATTCATCGCAAAAATTAGTTGAATTTGAGCGATTTAATTTCAGACAAGAAATAGCCTATCTTAATGTACAATGGTTCAATGCGGATCTTTGGGTTTTAATTTGTGCAATTGCAGGAATTGAAGTTCATAAATTATAGATGTAACGATTTATAATTGATAGAATTATGATTGTCATACTGGCAAATCATACGGATGTAACTGGTTATCTATAGATAAACTGACCTGCTGCGATAGAAGAGAATGGCGACGATCAATGCCACTAAGCAGACGACAATTGCAACGATGACACAAATCAACCAGACAGGAGGATGCATCATTGAAGCTGTCAATCAAAGAACAAGAATTGTTGTGCGCTCAATGATCAGTTGACTCACAGGCTAGTAATCTACAGCAGAAGAATTGCACACGTTGCTCTTCAAAGCAACGTTTACAAAGTGGGGAAAATAAAATTCCGATAAGAATTATTTCACGATTGCCAGCACCAGATTAAAGAGTAGATTGTACGCTATAGGGCTACATGATCGAGTTGGTCTTTCAGTATGTAACAGATGGCTGCAATCTTTCATCACATGCTAAACGACCTTTCACGCTCCTTCGTTGTGCTGACCGCTTTGATCTATTTGTACCTCGGTCACGAACGTCATTAACCCAGCATTGGAGTTTTGCTGTTGTGGGTCCTTCGATGTGGAATGATTCCCCCCCTACTACAATTTGTAGCAGGACTCTTGGGGAATTCATCGCATCTCTTTGCTGCTTGAAGACCTTTCGAAGTTCGTGGACCTGTCACGCTGAGAGCGCTTCTGACTAGCACTGCTGTGAGAAGCGTTTACAAAATTAATGTTCATTTATTCATATTTTATTATATCTACAATAGGGGCCTACTGCCAGGGTGAGAATTGTGGAGGTTCAACTCTCTAGTTTTTCTTTGCGCCCGTAGTAAAGTTATTATTGCATACCTCAAGTCCACATAAAATGTCATAAATCAAAGTCTGGCCGGCCCCTTGTCATTTTTCCACAATTCTCATTACGCGTATACCGCCAGCACTTAAAGATTATAGAATCTATAAATTATCGACACAAACATTTTGCGATAAATCGAGAAGTTCCTCGCAGGATAAGACTTTGTTGATTGCGCCATATAAACACTCATTTAAGAAAGCAACAAGTCTACATATTCATTCGATAGCAACAAGCAACACTGTTGTCCTAACCATGTAGCTGTGCCTGCACTGATCTGTGCCTGAGTTGGTCAGTCGGTCAGTCGGTCAGCCAGTCAGTCGGTCAGCCGGTCGGTCGACGAAGAAATCTTCTAATGTGTAGCAGACGGTTTTTTTTATAGTATTAGCTTACATAGATCTAAAGTCCGCGTCTGACAGAACTCTCCCTTGAATCCGCTAGTGCACGTGCACCGGAAGCCAAGGATCCTCTGGCGCTCCGTCTCCGTGCTCGACAGAGCGGCCAGCTGGAGGCGGTAGATCATCTCGTTCGAGGACGATAGACCTCGAACATCATCCGGTTTCAGCTTGGAACAGGTTCCGCCATTCTGACAGAAGTTGCCTCCGACGCGGCACTCATCATCGTCCTCTACCGCTGTAGTCCACACAATGGCAGATAGTTTATAATCTACATATATTTATATACCCTGTGTATAGGCCTAACTGTATAAAATTAATGTAGGCCTATTTGAACATTAGCGTGCACGTTTTAAATACCACAAAGAAATTTCTTCAGAAATTTCACAATGATTTCGATTGATTTTCATGCAATCATTTAGAATTTAGAGATGAGAATGATTGTCGTGATGCATACGTGTTTTCGGCGTAACTATAACCTGATCAATTATTATAGTTATGCCTGCATATTTATAGTATCCGGGACCGACGTGTCAGTTATATTCAGGTTTAGGGGTCGTGAGGGTCTTTTAGGGTCAGTTTAGGTGTCGTGAGCGTCGGTTGGTGTCAGTTATATGGTCAGGTTATAAGGCGTCGTGAGGGTCGGTTAGTGTTAGGAATAGGGTTAGTGTCGTCATTCGGTCCCGGATACTATAAGTTTCCCATTATGCCGTATTTTTGCGTCTGCTTACCGGTACCCTCGTCCTTGATATCAAGCAAAGATCTGAAGCTGGGTCGACCGAACAAGTTCGTCTGTCGCCGGACATTTCCGCTCAGCACGACGAAGACGAAACTGAGTATGAGGAAAGTTGTCTTTAGAGGTCGTCCTGCTATTGTCATCATTTGTTTTTCTTCTTGTCAGCCAGAGGGACAATAGGAATCATTGATCGATGTCAGCGAAGGATGAAGACGACGATGACGATGGGGAGGAGGAAGATGAGGAGGAAGCCAGTACAGCGCTTTAAGAACAGTCGTCGTAGGCAACAACTGACGTCCATTTCAATGCATTGCATTAACAACAAATCAAGTCTCTAGAAAGTTTTTCGAATTATTCAAGACGGATTTGACGAATCACGTGACAATAAGAAGCGCTAGGCAACGGTTGCTAGGCAACGGGTGACGCTTGCATCTTTCTACGTTTATGCGAAAATACGTTATGCGAGTGATTACGCTTACAGTAATTATTTGTCGTTTTTATCATAAACTTGCGTTCGATGACCAGGATATTTTAGATTGTGTCTAATACTGTATATATAGGCTATAGTTAGATCAAATGATCAGTCGTTATAAAAGGATTAATTATACATGTAGGCTATCGCGTCACTTTTCGCGTGGATCTATGCTTTACATATACCGGTACTATCGTAGTTTTGAAGAAATAAGAGAGCAACAATGACCGAAGAAGTATATTATAACTGGGTGAGAGGCAAATGAATATTACCAGAATTTACCAATTAACCACTGTCAAAATTTACGATGCTGTTTGCGAATATTTATTTTCTTCATTATTGGGTGGGGGGGCTTGACTATGGAGGTCTCCACCATAAACATTGGCTGGACCTGCATGGGGCGATAACCGGCAGTATAGGCATCAGCATTTCAGCAGGCCTATAAGCTGATCAGAATCAATTAGAGTATGTGTGTGTATGTGCGTGTGTATGGGTGTGTGTTCGTGTGTGTGTGTCTGCATATGACTGTGTGTATGGGTGTATGTATGAATGTGTGTGTGTGTGTGCGTGCGCATGTGTGTGTATGGGTGTGTGTGTGTGCGGGTGTGCGTGTGTGTGCGTGCGTGTGTGTGTATGGGTGTGTGTGTGTGGGTGTGTGTGCGTGTGTGTGTGTGTGTGTGTGTGTGTGTGTGTGTGTGTGTGTGTGTGTGTGTGTGTGTGTGTGTGTGTGTGTGTGTGTGTGTGTGTGTGTGTGTGTGTGTGTGTGTGTGTGTGTGTGTGTGTGTGTGTGTGTGTGCATGTATCAGCACCTTTGCATTGCCGTAACACTGCGGTTATTAAACGGAGGAGAAATTGCATTCGGTCACCTGAAAGGAAGCCCCGAGGAAACTAATATGAGACTCCACGTGCAGCCACAATCTATTAGGAAAATGAGAAGAAGGAGGCAAGAAGACAGGCAATGAGACAAAGACTATAGACAGACAAAATGAGAGTATCCAATACTCGACATGGAAACAAATTCTAAAGGCGATGTAATTAGAACTGCACAGAGGCAAACAGCGACAAGCAGAAGCACAGACAGACGGACAGACAGACAGACAGGTAGAGAGAGGAAGGATAGATAGACAGACAGGTAGAGAGAGGAAGGATAGACAGACAGACAGACAGATAGAGACAGAGAGAGTGAGAGAGTGAGAGAAAGACAGACAGCGAAAAGCGAGAAACACAGACAGACACTTAAGGAGAAAGAGAGAAAGAGAGTGAGTGAGACAGAGTATAGAAGCATAGAAACAGAGAGACAGAGAGAGAGAGAGACAGAGACAGAGACAGAGACAGAGAGAGTGCGATACAATAACTGCAGCTCGGGGAAAGAAAACCAACCAAAACAGACGCACACAGAGCAAAGCACACAGACGATGAGACGGACTGGGGAAACCGCAAAGAGAGCAGCGCAGCAGCATATGCATAACAGTGCACGAAATAATCCATCCTAGCCTAAACTCGGTGGCTGCATCGGTGGCGTTGGTCGGCGTTGAGCGCGGTGGTCATTTCTTACGACGTGGCAGGCGAGTGGCTTTGTTAATGTGGCCGTCCTAATAATTTGCAATCAATCAGATACTGCGCACGCGTGACTCATTATTTCGACGCCTCAGGCAATCTCAGCCGGTCAATCATTTGCTGTAAGCTGCACTGCTATCCGCGGTCGATCTAGAGCAACTAACGCCTCTGTTCTGCCAATAGTGTATACTAGCTTCATTTCTGCAGATTAAATGCTATTTGTTTCTCCGCTCCTCCTCTCCTCACAGAATTCCCCTCCGGCCACCGAGAATCTAATGCTGTGAGCCTTTTAGCGTCCTCTTGACAAATGGACTGGATTATTAAGCCAGGCAGGACTGGCTGTGAAAATGTCGATGGACACATCCATATCATTTATTTACCCGTTCTGCTTCTTCTGGCGTCCCTTCTACTCGCTTCTTTGAAGGCTTTCATCGAACGGAGAATGGCAGGGGTCGGCAACATTTATTTACCAGTGTGAACCTGCAGTGTTGACTGACGCCATGGTGACGATGGATTAGAGAAAACTGTTTGGAACAGCCCACAATAATTAAGCAAAGACGAACGAAGGTCTGCATGCGAAATAGCGAACGTCATAGACTGCTTGAATCTGGGCAACTTGGTATACTTATGTAGCTCCGATTGAAAGGAACAATGGGTCGTATGGTTATGGTATTGTGTTAATTGTAAGTTCCAGGCCCGCATTAAGGTGGATGCTAAGGGTGCTGCGGCACACGGGCTCGCAGTTTTTATGGGCCGCACAGGGCCGAATTAACAAATGTGGTGACCCAGTTCCTGTTCAGTGAACCTGTGGTCCTAGCTCCACAGAATCAGCACAAAAGGACACATGAAACGTGTGGTGGCTTCGTGCTTTGGACATTTAATTTATTGTGATGACTTCTCTTTTATCGAAAAACACCACAATATCATTACGTCACTAATTTTAGTGGACGCGATTATGCTACTTTATCAATTTGCTCCATGGATACCGTATTGTGACAGGTTCTGTTTGTCATGCAATTTTGTTGCGTTACTAACTTGGTTATGGATAAGTTGCTGATACGACAATAGCTCTGTACTATTATGATGGCGACATCATTCTTCTTAGTCTACAACACTATTGTTACGTCATTAGCAATATGTATAATGTTGCGTTATTGGGGTAATGGCTATTTCCGTATTACTACGACGCTCTTTGTTCTACAAACGCTGTTGCTACGTCATTACCTTTGTTCATAACATGCTGCCAGTGTTGGCTAGTTACTTTTTAAAAGTAGTCAGTTACAGTAACTAGTTACTAAACTGCAAAAAGTCACTAGTTACTGTAACTGATTACTTTTTCACAAAAGTAACTAGTTACTGATTACAGTTACTTTTCAAAGTAACTATAGTTACTTTTAGTTACCACAGGTCCAATTTTGATCGAGTCTTTCAGCCTGTAATTACCATAGTAATAGTCTGTATCGAATAAAATAAGAAACTACACATCACGTTGAGCTGCTGACAGTGTTCACTGTCATTGCGGAAGATGGTTCAGCTGCGTAGTTGCATATTTTTGTAATCTGAAGCAATGAGATGGATAAAAGTTCTCCCACTGCTGAACACAGGTTCAATGTACATACCTTATAAAATCTGCTATGTTGAGACGTCCTGTCACAATTCTACCCATCAGCAAAACCCTATAGGCTAAGCTTCTTTTTAAGTAAGCGTTCGAAATTTGTGGTGTGTGATAACAGGGGCGCAACCAGAAAATTTTCCTGGGGGGTGCTCAGAATGGTGCGAAGTAGCGAGTGCCAAAGGAACTTGCTTGATTGTGTAATCTTAAAGACCGAATGACCCCTACCCCTCCCCCCCATGCACCAAAAAAACTCATCGGATTTGGAAAAATTGCGTGGGTCACCTTTTTAGCCTGGGGGGTGCTCAAGCACCCTCCAGCACCCCCCTAGGTGCGCCACTGTGTGATAATAATGCAATACACCGGCACAGGTCAACTAAGTGTTATAGGTGTCTTCCTGTATGCTGTAATTCCTCAAGTGTGTACTGTGTTCTACAGTATGTAGTCTGTGATCCATTAATCGAGATCGATGTAATGAAACTCTGCGCCCGGTTCCAAGGTCAGAGAAGTTCCAATTGCCACCAGCCAATAGACACGTCTAATGCCATCCTCATTTGTCCTATTCATAAACATCTCTAGATAGTCAACACCTAGCTTATGGCCTATTCTGTCAGCATAGACAAGTCCATTGTGGTGTCAAACATCAAAGTGATTTCAAATATAATTAGATATATACGTGTCATTGATGGATTTGATGCCTCATGTATGTGTATATAGAGACATGTACAATTGTAGGCCTACATGTGATCGGTATACTCTTCCCCTGCACCATACATCAAACACACCTGTGGACCTAATTAACATTCCTCGCCCTGTGGTCAGCGGTGCCCAGCCATCCGTAACAATAACTGTTCAATGTTTGACTTAAGCCTTCTGTACCAGGATTTCTTTGTTTGAGCAATGAAGCAGGCTAGTGCATGTGCACCCAATATAGCTAATTGCAGCTGGCGAGATTTACTTAATTTTAAAGTAACGAAAAGTAACTATTGTTGTTTTAGTTACCGTTACCTGGTAAAAGTAATCAGTTACTGTAACTAATTACTTTTCCCGAAAAGTAACTAAGCTTAGTTACTGCAATAGTTACCTCAAAAAAGTAACTACACCGTGAGGCATAAAAAAGGAAGCCCCTAGAAAAATCGTTATTATTTCAACAATTTTCAACCAATGCCAATGAAATTCAGGAAAATTATAGCCAAGTAGCAAGCAATGTAAAAAAATTAAAGTTTTTACAATTTACTGTCTGCCTTTAGCTTCTACGCATGCGCGAAATCGCTTGCACCATTCACGCACCGCCGAGTCAATAATTCGCTGGTAAAGATCGTTTCAAGCTTGCAGTCGCCTTTTGTTGCGTCGATACCTAGCCTGCCTAGTGCATTTCATCTGGTTCACGGACGAAAAATTATCCACAGTTGCTTCTCGTTGCAATACTCAAAATGTAGCAGTTGGAACTCGAAATAGAGATAGCCTATTGCAGCCGACCCCTTTTACGCACACGTCAGACGTTTAGCAAATCTCTGATGGTGTCGGTCGGTGTTTCTTCTCTGGGGCGCACGTCAATTCACTTTGTTGAACGGGAGTAAAAATCAACGGCCAATACTTAGTCTAGGCATACAGAGATGTTTTATTCATGGAAGACCTACATGAAATTCGAGAACTCTCTGAATTTTACATTTTCCTGCAAGGTGGTTTCATGCACACAGAGTTCGAGAAACGGTTGCACTTCTGACGAATAAAACTTCTGACTTCATAATTCATACATCACGGCCCCTAACAGCACAGACCTGAATCCTGTTGATTATGAAATATTATGAGGATGCATGCAGGAAATGGTGTACAAAACAAAGGTCCGTGATTTTGATGATCTTCGTAAGCGAATCATGCTAGCTTGGAACGATCTTGATCAGCGAATTATTGACTCGGCGGTGCTGTGAATGGCGCAAGCGACTTCGCGCATGCGTAGAAGCTAAAGGCGGACAGTAAATTGTAAAAACTTTAATTTTTTTACATTGCTTGCTACTTGGATATAATTTTCCTGAATTTCATTAATATTGGTTGAAAATTGTTAAAATAATAACGACTTTTCTAGGGGCTTCCTTTTTTATGCCTCACGGTGTAGTTACTAGTAACGCGTTACTAGTAACGAGTAACGCACAACACTGCATGCTGCTTACTTGCTGTAATGACGACAGCTTTGTTACATGAACTTTTGTTAATTGTTTGGACATAGACCTTTATTTGCTATAAATAAAAATGTATAAAGCGCATAAAGGCTCACGGGTCATAAGTATTTGCCAACCTATATATACTGTATGGTAGGCTACTATAGTACACATAGGACTATACGCTCATTAAAATTGCGTCATTTCATAGTGCATCACAGACTCACATAGAGCTTGAGTTCCGGTCAGGCGAGGTATATACTATATAGTATATACTATAGGCTTATACTATAGCAAGTGTTAAAACAAGCAAGAAAATGAATCTCACTATCATTTCTGGCTGATTTAGAGATGAATGTGGCTAATAAATTATAATTGAAATCCACTGTGACAGCCCACACATGTGCGAAAGTTGAGTTGCCTATACTAAAATGAATGAATAAAATTAAAGGCAGATAACTCTGGACTTTTGACTGCTTAACAATAGACGTTGCGAACGCTATCCGAACAGCGTCGATCCAACGAAAAACATTGTTTCTGGTTGATTATGTGTTTTATGTCAACACAAGAGCATCTGCAATAATTATGCAACGACTGTATGATCCATCGAATGTTTGATAGACGAGAGTGTCTCTTATTTCTCGTCTATTGGATGTTATAACCGAGTCTTCTTCTTGGCTTTAACGCAGTCTGTCACTCTATGAATGTGCATGTGTATGTACGCATGCAAGTTATGTATAGGTCTACACCAGTGGTGGCCAACCTTTTGTACTCAGTGTGCCACAAACTATCGCCCGTACCGTCCGCGTGCCACTATACATATACCTGACGAAAGGAATTGTAACCTGTTACAATTTAAAACTTGCACTTGCATAAATTAACTATATATATATATGACATTTATATATACATAAATTCCATGGTCCTATGTGCCTATATATATATATGAAATTTTTTTCCCGGTCTCATCAAAGCATGTGTTCATAGCGGCAATGTTAGACATTATTATTGCTTAGATTTTGAACCTTTACAAAACTTGAGAAAGACTTTACTCGCCATCAGAATGAGTTTTCTTTCATGCTGATGGCAGACTTAACTCGTATAAGTTTGACCATCAATATCAATTCATCACTTGCTATGGCAAAAAATGACTGTTCTGCCTAAAAGGTTCTTTCTCTAAAATTAGTCTTGATAGCTTACCTAGGCCGGTAGTTTTCATCATCATCTGTAACTCACTGAAGTGAAGTTCAATGTTGATTATTTAAATACAAGCACCACAACTGTTGCAGTACACAGCAAATAGCAATGCTAAAGACATAACCAACAGAAGTCTCTTCCTTTGTTTTATCCTGCACCCCTCCAGTGGGGTGAAGCTCAATTTCTTATCTCTGAATGGATGCTGTGGGGAGTGTGGACTTTGACCATCAGCCGACTGATGAGCCTGCCTCATCCCACTTCGAGCGCCTGTGCTGTGTCCGTCAGCAGTTAATTAACCTTGCCCTGGTCACTGCATGCAGCTATGGAGTTACAGAGGCACCTGTGATTCGCCTAAGACAGTGGTGGCCAACCTTTTGTACTCAGTGTGCCACAAACTATCGCCCGTACCGTCCGCGTGCCACTATACATATACCTGACGAAAGGAATTGTAACCTGTTACAATTTAAAACTTGCACTTGCATAAATTAACTATATATATATATGACATTTATATATACATAAATTCCATGGTCCTATGTGCCTATATATATATATGAAATTTTTTTCCCGGTCTCATCAAAGCATGTGTTCATAGCGGCAATGTTAGACATTATTATTGCTTAGATTTTGAACCTTTACAAAACTTGAGAAAGACTTTACTCGCCATCAGAATGAGTTTTCTTTCATGCTGATGGCAGACTTAACTCGTATAAGTTTGACCATCAATATCAATTCATCACTTGCTATGGCAAAAAATGACTGTTCTGCCTAAAAGGTTCTTTCTCTAAAATTAGTCTTGATAGCTTACCTAGGCCGGTAGTTTTCATCATCATCTGTAACTCACTGAAGTGAAGTTCAATGTTGATTATTTAAATACAAGCACCACAACTGTTGCAGTACACAGCAAATAGCAATGCTAAAGACATAACCAACAGAAGTCTCTTCCTTTGTTTTATCCTGCACCCCTCCAGTGGGGTGAAGCTCAATTTCTTATCTCTGAATGGATGCTGTGGGGAGTGTGGACTTTGACCATCAGCCGACTGATGAGCCTGCCTCATCCCACTTCGAGCGCCTGTGCTGTGTCCGTCAGCAGTTAATTAACCTTGCCCTGGTCACTGCATGCAGCTATGGAGTTACAGAGGCACCTGTGATTCGCCTAAGAGATAACATTCCAAACTAGGAGCCATAGCATAAATATTTTTCAAAAATTCCATGGTCCTCCGTGCCACTCATCATAGGCCGGCGTGCCACAAGTGGCACGCGTGCCGCAGGTTGGCCACCACTGGCCTAAGAGATAACATTCCAAACTAGGAGCCATAGCATAAATATTTTTCAAAAATTCCATGGTCCTCCGTGCCACTCATCATAGGCCGGCGTGCCACAAGTGGCACGCGTGTCGCAGGTTGGCCACCACTGGTCTACACTCTACATGTACGCATGCATGCAATGCATGCAATGTATGCAATGTATCGTATCGGAATTTTTGTAAAACGCCTCTCACAGTCCTATATACACTGTGTCCGGAAAAACAGCGACCCATTTTGTGAATATGAAAATAAATAGTAAATATTCATCGATTTTTACAATTCAAACACCATATTAATCCTGGCATATTTGTCTAACATCGGTGAAAATATAAAAGTTCCAGTCACAATAATGACGTCATGATGAGTCGATGACGTCAGTTGCATCAAACTGCATATAGCCGGCCATTCATGTATGGTTCGGTTGGTATTATTGGCTTTTGGTAAAACGGAAATCCATTTAATAGAACCAGAAGTGAAAATAAATGCAGCTTATTAGAGGGATTGTCTGCTCTATAAAAAAGTGGTGCCTGATATCCGGGAATGTTTGGAACAATAGCCTACACATTTCAACAAAATAGCTCTTCAGCTCACTGAGTTCGTTAATCAGACTGTTGAACTGTTGACTAAGGAGACTCGGATTTCATTCCTCTTAATCTTTGTCTTAAATCCCGCTGATAATAAGAGTTGGAGACTGATGGAGGATAAGGTGCAGGCTACAAGACAAGGATAAGAGACTTTGAAGAACTCCGTAAGCGAATTGTTAACGCCTGGGAGGATTTTGATAAGCTGGTTATCGACGCTGCTATTGGCTATTAGCGCGACCCTTTTGACGCTTACGTTGAGGCCAAAGGTGCACTCTTTGACCACAAATTGCAGTTTGACATAATTCAGATATAAAAATAAAAATAAATTTACATTTATTATTGATAAATTACATAATAAAATATTGAAATTTTGGATGATTTTGCGCATTTATTTCTTAAATTTGACTTTTTGTGCAAATGACGTCATTATGACGTCATTATTTGGACTTGAACTTTTATATTTTTACAATTGTTAGAGAAATATGTTAGGATAAGAACGGTCTTTGAATTGTGAAAATCGATGAATATTTACTATTTATTTTCATATTTACAAAATGGGTCGCTTTTTTCCGGACACAGTGTATAGTCTTATTTAGCGACGCGCTCAGTGTGACAGCCCCGATGATATAAGAAATCGTGTATGCATGTATGCATGTGTGCATGTACGCAACAATGTAGGCTATGTATGTACAATATTGTACATGTATGCATGGTATACGCGTGCGTGCATGTCTTTAGGTGTGTGTGTGTGTGTGTGAGAGAGAGAGAGAGAGAGACAGACAGACAGACAGACAGACAGCCAGCCAGACAGACAGACAGACAGACAGAGAGTGTGTGTCGCTAGCACGTTGTCGATTTTTTGGCCTGCTGTTGCTGCTGTTGCTGCTGTTGCTGCTGTTGCTGCTGTTGTTGCTGTTGTCTTCTGAGTCGTCGTTTTCGTCGTTTTCGTGGCTGGTTGCCAAGAATGTTGGTGATGCGAACAATGGACAAGGCGAAGACCAATTCGGAAGCCCTGCACAAAAAGAAAAGACACACACACACACACTTAGATCATATAATACACACACACACACACACACACACACACACACACACACACACACACACACACACACACACTTAGATCATATAATGCACTAACAGCATTGACGTATCCATGGTAACGACGACGACGGCGGCGGCCATTGTTATGGTGCGCTAGACAGTAATTGCTATCCATGCGTGACTATTGATTGGTGAACCAGCGCAACAATAGGACAACAGACAACAGTCAGATCTGTTGTCTTTGAGTCTGTCTAGAAACGTCGTCGTCGCTCTTTGATTTCATGCTCGTCGCCGATCGACGATTCTCCTTATGACATTCTCTAAAAGTCAGCTAACCCGTTACCGACCAAAGTGTAGTAAATGGTATGAAGAAAATTCCTATATACATTCGTTCGGTAAAGGGTTAAATTATCTAAGGCGTCTTGATGCTTTCTTAACGGCTTTACAGCATTCGACTGTAAGTTTTATTGCTCTTACGTAGACTATATAGGCCTATTATAGTGAGGGGCCGGTATGCCACTGAGATGTGCATTGTATCTACACTGTGTCCCGATGAAAAGTAGACCCCTCCAGTGGCCTCCACCCCAAAAGTGTCATGACTCGGTCAAAATTGTTAGCATTTGCCTGAAATTTTAAAATCAAGAAGAGTAGCCATATATAACCACCAAGTCGTAATGTCGTTTTGAAACGTTGGTCAGTTTATGAAGGTTTTTGAACGTTTCAGATGCAGCGGCGAAAAGAGGAAATTTCCAACATATACAAAAGCCATAGAGAAGTGAAAGTCAGCTACAAATGGTGTTCAAAAATGTCCTCCTTATTCACGGTCACAGCCCGACACACCACCGCTGACGTACGTAAGACCATTGCTCTGCTGTCCCGAGAGACACCCGACTTCATATCCCCGCAGTTGTGCCCCCCCCCCCCCCCCCCCCCAACAGTCCAGACCTCAATACAGTTGACTATAAAATCTGGACTGGCGCGTTTATCGTTCCCGTAAGACTATGCGTGGCATCGACCTGATTGAAAGGCGGCAGCTGTTTGACCACGTGATCATCGACCACGTGATCATCGACCACGTGATCATCAGACAGTGGCGTCTACATTATACGGTCGTGTGTCCGTGAACAAGGAAGACATTTTGAACAATAGCTGCTGTAGCTCAATTTCACTTTGTTATGGTTCTTGTATGTTGGAAATTTCCTCCATTTCGGTACTGCTTCTCAAACGTTCATGTGCTTGACAAACTCAACAATATTTCTAAATGGCATTTGGATTTCGTGGTAATATGGCTACTGTTGTTGTTGTCATTTAAAACCACTTAATGGGGCAAAGACTCTGTTTCGGGAGCATATAAGATAGCAGGGAGAGCAGACAAACACGTGAAACAAAGACAGAGGAAAAATCCGATGATTTTGAACGGGTGTTAGATTAAACAGTCTAGTGAAAAGCGGACTACGACCTTCTTCGGACTACTCTTTTGTCCAACCCTTCTGACTAAAATTAACATAGCGCTCGTGAATAAGCTAGAGCCATGCGCTTGGCTTTCGAGTGGCGCACAATAAAATTGGATACTACAATTGCGATTAGTCTGACGGACAGAAACTCGTATTATTATTATTTCATTTAAGATCTGGTCGTCTTCAGGGCTTTTTAACGTGCAGTTCTACACAAAATGTGCAGTTCTAAATAGATTTGTGCAGTTGTCTCACCTTGCGATCGTCTGGAAGGCCAGCCAGGGCCACGGCGCTGCAACGAGAACGTTGGAGAAGACGCCGAAGACGCCGAACAGAGCGTACACCTGAACGACGCACATGATGAATTCGGCTGCCGTTGTAAGATAGGCGACGGTGAAGACTTTCTTGATGAGGCCACCCTGGCGGATCCGGTTGAGACCAAGACTGCAGTGATCGCCGGTGGCCGGAAGGCTGTACGGTCCTGGCGTTGGAGGACTCCCCGGCCGCGGAACTACAACATCGTCTAAGGCCGATCCCGGTTTCGTCTCGCAACTGATATTATTATCCTGCAGTTTCGATCGTCGGTCTGTGAGTAATCGGAACCTGCGCTTGCAGTGTCTATGCTGCTCCTTTCGCACCGGCTTCGGAGAGTCGACTTCGGCGTCGGCCATGTAACCAGTGTCCTTGGCCGCCGCCGCCGTCTGGAAGGGACCTTCGACGTTGGCCAGGTGGACAAGGGGGCGTCTGAGGGGCGACTGGAAACATCCTTCGACGGTGCTGATGTCGCTCTGTGACTCTGAGTCCTGGCGGTAGGCGTGGTTGGTGCGTGCGAGCGGATGGCATTGGAGCAGCTCAAGGTAGACGAGGGCATCGCCGTGATGGTGGTGGCGATGCTGCTTGCTGCAACCGTTGCGTGATTGCAGAGAGCAGAGAGCTTTCTCGACAACGCTGTCTGCAGTGCAGCTGTTGTCTTTGCGATGATGATGCTGATGATGACCGCTGTTGTTGTCGTTGTTGTCGTTGTTGTCGTTGTTGTTGTTGTTGGCGTAGACGCAACAACCCTTCGAACTGTAACTCACCTCTGTTCGTTCACTGACAACCTTACCAACCGATACAACTCTCGTCTCATGATAGTCTTTCTCCTCCTCCTCATGATCGTCCTTTTGCTCCTCCTCATCTTCCTCTTCCTCGTCCCCTTCCTCCTCAAAATCATCGCTATCCACCGATGCTGCATGACCGGTTCTACCCCGATGAGACGTCACCAGATCCGAGGTGTTCCTTCGCTTACACCTCGACTGCTGCAACTGCCTTCGCTCGTTCATCAGAGCGGAGCCGCCGCCGTGTTTAGGTCCAGCGGCGGCGTTCCAGAACAGTGACGCTGGTCGTTTGCTGCTGCTGCTGCAGCCGTTCATCATTTCCTCTTTGTCCAAAGCGAGGCTGGCCTCGTTGTAGAAGACAAAGGATTCAGCCGACGACGAGGAGTCGGTCGTTTCCCGCCCTTCCTCCCCATGACTGTCGACCACGGCCTCACAGTATCCGTTGAAAGCCGGTCGGTCGATGCGGTGCGGTCCCTTCCGCTTCGACGAATGACCGCCGGCGGCATTCGGGTTCTGCTTCAGCTCTTTCCTCACCCGACAGTAGGTGACAATCTGACGCAGGGCTCGTCCCGTCTCCTTGGCGTACCTGGCAGCGACGAAGCTGTTGTATGTGAACATGAAGCAGAGGACGAATCCCCACGTGATGAAGATGGCTTGCGTGAGGACGAGCAGGTAGCGCAGCCGACGTCTCTTCGAAGCCGCAGCGTAGACGCCGACGACGAGCAGGAAGTAGGCGGTCAGCAGGACCCAGAGAGCCATCGACCCTGGAATCCTCCTCCTCTGACGACCCTCCTTCCTCTGCTGCGCCCGACGGACCCCTGAGGGAACGCGCATCAGCCGGGACATGAGCGCCTCGAGGAGGGAGTAGGTGGCGATGACGAGCGGGAAGGTGAGTCCGTGAAGAACCTGGACGAAGACGACGGGCATCGAACCAGCCGAGTGGTAGGCGTCGCCGAACAGAAAGATACACTTGGAAAGAGCGAAGAGGAAGAGGAAGACGTCGATGGCGAGAACTAGAGGCTGGAAACGAAGTCTCCGGTTGAGGTTGATGATGACGACGGAGGAGAGGGCGGCGACGAGGACGTAGAGACAGCCGAACCCGTAGACATGACCGATCCAACACCAGCGCCATGTCCGCTTAGCCACCGGCCAATCGGGGAGTGGCTCCGGCTTTGGAAGAGCTGCGACGTCATCGTAGTATGTGACGTTGGTGGTCACGTGAGAACTGGCGTTGGTTAGGCTAATCATCATCGAGACAGTTTGTTGCTACGGTGTTTGGTGACTAAGAAATATAGGCTTCATCTGCCGGACATGATCTGCCTATAGCAAGCACACAACAACAACAACACAAATAGGTATATTGACAACAATGGTACAAATAACACCAACAGGTTCAACAGTAATTCATTTATAGGCCTATATGCTGTCCAGCGAAATCCTAATCTGTCTTTATTTATTTTTCTTTCCATTCTTACATGAGGATTGAGGAGCATTGCATGAGATTCTCTCCACATGTCCAAATTAACTATCGGAGGCTTTCGTGAAAGACCCATTTTGCCCAAATAAATTTTCGTGTCTGGGCCTTCTTAAGGGGGTGGTGGCTAACCCCAGAAATATATCATTTCCATGGTAAAAAAGATGAATCTGAACCTTCTTGGAGGCTTAGTCCCCCCAGCCTTTGACAAACTCCGCCCGTGCGTCTTGTCCAACGTTCTAACTAATGGGAAAATCGGTTGTTTCAACTGATTATTCTTTCTTTGTTTTCTTTGCTTCAATCTTTGATGTAAATTAGACTTAGGGAAAAATCGTCCCTTCTGGTTCGGATAATTATAATTGTTGTCCACTGACTATAGGGCTACAATTATTGCTACGCCACCATAAGATCATGGTGGTCTACGTCATAGCGAATAATTATTATTGTTTTCTGTTATAGTTGTTTTCTTGTTCTTAATGGCATGCACCATGTGTTATGTATTATGTATTATGATTGGAATAATTAAATTTGATTGAATTTGTTAATTCTTTGCTTCTCCGTGTTCTGTTCATATCTCCGTTGTGCCATGGTACGTATTTTCACTGCTACCGTCTGCGGTTGTTAACCCTCCTGAAATTAGTAGGATATAGACGAATTTTTCTCCATGCTCAATAGCTTCTCATTGTAGTGTAATAGTTAGGCTATAATTGGTGTCGGTATCTCTTTGGTCTTTTCAATCACGATTGTTTTGACATCTTCGCGTCCATCATCTTCTTCTCAAGTCTTTTGTGCATTTTGATTCTATGGTGAGGCGCTTTTTAAATGAAACTGAATAACAAACACCAAACCGTGCTGCAAATCATATAGGCCCATAGGTCTAACAGCACTGTCAGCACACGTCCATTGAACACACTCTTTATAACAGACACGTATATTTATAATACGTAAAGCATCATGCTGTGATATGCACATGTACACTTGTACATAGCCCCTAAAATGTTTTAATTTTTTACATGCATGTACAATAATAGGCCTAATTATGCATGTAGGTCTGGAAATCTACAGCGCGTCTTCTATGACGTATTATGATGAACAGATGAACATGCATAAACGACAGTGAGCGCTGAGTGTTTTTACCGATGTGTATTGGACTATTGCTGCAGCGCTGAGTGTTTTTACCGATGTGTGTTGGACTATTGCTGCAGCGCTGAGTGTTTTTACCTATGTGTGTTGGACTATTGCTGCAGCGATGAGTGTTTTTACCTATGTGTGTTGGACTATTGCTGCAGCGCTACTGTGCTCTGCTGCTGTCGCCTAAATCTATTCCGCTCATTAATTAGAGTCTCGCCCATGACTATTTGAGTCGAGTACTCGTTAGCCTTGGCATTTCCTGCTAAGATGAAGCCTTAAGCATAAGTCATTGCAGATATTTCTTCTGCTTGTCTGTCTAACTGACAGCCTGGGTGTCTGTCTCTGTCGTTCTATCTCTCCATTTCTCTTCGTATAACTGTTATGAACAACAAGCGTCAGTATTTTTATGGCCGATCTATTATTGTCGACGGTGGAGCTTGAGAGTTGTGAGAGGAGGAAGAGCAGGAGGAGGAGGAGGAGGAGGAGGAAGAGGAGGAGGAGGAGGAGGAGTAGGAGGAGGAGGAGGAGGAGGAGAAGGAGGAGGAGGAGGAGGAGGAGGAGGAGGCAATAGTAATGACGACGGTGGCTGCGGTGGACGATGAAATCGTCAACTGTTGTGTTTGCAAGGCTTTATGAAATAAGTCAGTGCAGAAATAAAGGCGTATTTTTGGACAACAGGATGTTTTTGCATTACATTTGCACTCGAAATTACACACTCTCTCTCTCTCTCTCTCTCTCTCTCTCTCTCTCTCTCTCTCTCTCTCTCTCTCTCTCTCTCTCTCTCTCTCTCTCTCTCTCTCTCTCTCTCTCTCTCTCTCTCTTCTCTCTTCCAGAATGTCTAGTTGTCTAGTACCTACAATCCAAACGACGCCTTTTAATCTTTCTCGACTCACAAGAAACTCCTCTGTTGTCAAGCAACCGAACTTGTATATGTTTACATTTCTGGACAGCCCTTCCTTCTGACTGTCAGCAATATCATCTCTCATCATCAGAATCAGCATCATCATCATCATCATCATCATCATCATCATCATCATCATCATCATCATCATCATCATCATCATCATCATCATCATCATCGCTATCATAATAATAATGTAGTCATGAAATCATCGTCATTATCTTAATCCTCTTCCTGTTCACCATCATCATTGTCGTCGTCATAAAATGGCGATCATAAACTTCAAATGCTTATCACAGAGTGGAGTCGAAAGAGTGGACAAAATGTATTTAACCGATATCAATCAATCACATAAATTTATATAGCGTCTCTTCAAGATCTCTACTCAGTGGATATCTCCGAGATTCGATCATCTACACTCTAAACAGTCCATAGTATGATATATAGGCCTACGTGTGGTCGTGTGCCTTTGTTCAACATTATAATCATAGTCAGTTCATTAACACTGCGCTCACTGTTCTGTCTCGAGTACCATGCGCTCACACAAGTGCTCACTTAAGTTTTGTGTAGGATATAGATATGAACACACACTTTCTACCAAAATATGTTGGTGACCATCTTGACCACATCTGCATTTGTCCACACGTAGCTTGACCAGAGGCATCATTTATTACGGACTCTCTGGAGCCAACATCAATTAACGCGGAAAGACAGGCGGCTTAATGGATTGGACGACTAAATTCAGTCATCTCTGTTAAACTGGTTCCAATATACACTGGTTCCATTATACACTGTTTCCATCCGAAGCTGTCATTTTCTTCTGCCATAATAAAAGCGACGAAAAAAATCCGAAATCGTTGTATAGATCTAGATACGTTCTCGCTGTAGTGATGGCGTCTCTCTATAAATGCGCACTACGCTAGAAAATCCACCATCATTCATCTCGAGCCATCGTCTCCCCATAGTCTCCTCCCTCCCTCCGTCCCCCTCTCTCCCTCCCTCCGTCCGTCCCACCCTCCCTCCGTTCCTCCGACTTATCCTCTCGTTCCCCAATCCTTCTTCGACGTTCTTCGCAACTAATATCTTTGTCACCTATACTCGTATTCCTTCGATGCTCTTTATTTCGTCCCTCATTCCTCTTTTCACGTTCTTCCTCGTCTGCTGCTCGATCGTATATATATATATTATATATATATATCCGTCGACGGTTCTTTACTTTTAGCTTGACGGATATATATATATATATATATATATATATATATATATATATATATATATATATATTATGGCGTCGTTGGGCATACGAATCAGCCTGCCTGAGGGCAGAGAACGAAAGAAGAAAATGTATATAGATATATGATAATATATAGTGTCCATAAAATTATACATGTAA
The DNA here is from genome assembly GCA_945859605.1 of Lumbricus rubellus. Lineage (NCBI taxonomy): Eukaryota > Metazoa > Annelida > Clitellata > Crassiclitellata > Lumbricidae > Lumbricus > Lumbricus rubellus. Next base: position 22,133,573 of record OX243815.1, on the reverse strand, counting down.
ATTGTAAAGCACCAGCTGGCGCATAGTATATATATATATATATTATATATATATATATATATATATATATAGACTGTAACGATATCCTTGGTCCCACCCATACGTTCTTACTTTGATATATATATTGTTGATTAGTAATTACATGTGTTAAGTTAGGGAGAGGCCTTAGTTAATGATTAGCTAATAATTCGAGCGAGAATTATTACATTGTTCAGTTTAATTAATCAACCAGTGCTATAACCAGTGCTTAGGGGCAAAATATATTAAATTAGTGGAAAGCATTGCGGAATATTACAACGATCGGCGATGGCGTTGGTTACATATGGAGAGCTGGGATCAGGGTCGTCTGCTGCGCATGCGCACGAGAGGGTGTTGGGGATCTGAGGGGAGACGAGGTGGAATGGCCGTCTAATGAGGATTGTTGGTGGTTGATTGGCGATGAGTATTCGCTAGATGTTGTTAGACGATTTCGTGACATTTGTTTGATCGGATATTAAAGCAACGGAGCCGGTAGTTTAGTGTCCTAAAGTATGGACAAGAAATCTGGAAGTTCGTAAAACGTGAGAGATTGTAATAGCGGATTACTAACAAGTAATTGACGTTGAAATTCTACCTTCATTGGATTTCGTAGAACTCCGGCATTACTTCTCGCAACATTGAGAAGTGACAGTGAAACTATAAAAGTTATATCGAACGGTAATTGAACGGTAAATACGAAAAGGAACAAATAGTCTTCAATTCGTAGACAGCTACATCGAAGAATAATTACATACGAGGAGAAAAGCACGGTGAAGCGCATCGACGATGAAACTGAAAAGAGTCATCAAATTTTCAAATCAAATCAATTTTTTTTATTGAGCCAGAGAAAAGCACACAAGGTACATATCATCACATGAAAATAAAACATGAATGTTATTGGCAACAAAAGGAAACCCAGAAGGGACTGCAGAGTCCCGCTGGTTAGGGCCACCTAAGCACATTTTCTGGTTCTAGGCGTTAACAAATTCAGCACAATAAAATTATATTCTATTTTCCATCATATATGCAATAAATCAAAAATAAATCAAAACTTAACTACGAAAATTAAACGTTCCAAATTTTAACATCACGATATTACATAGTATGAATATCTAAACATGATGTTAAGCAAACACGTCTTAATTTTAAAAAATAAATCAATACCAAACTGAAAAACGTAAGAAAACCTTAAGTGAAAAACATAAAGCCTTAACTAAGTAGGGAGAAGGAAGTTTAAAGTATGAACCCGACTAACAGTCAGAGGCGTAGCGACCGCCCTACGTACCCTCCGACCGAAGGGGGCCCCCGGCAAGGAGGGGGCCCCTAAAAGTGCCAAAAATGAATGAAATGACTATAAATAAATAAAAATGTCATCAAATGTTTTGGACGGCGAATATGAAATTTTCCCGAGATTTTGGCCAAAAAAGTCGTCAACCTTTTCGGACGGCGAATTGATGAAATTTTTCCGACATTTTGGCCGGACGACTAAAAAAAGGTCGTCAGAAATTTCGGACATTATGCTCGGAGGGGGCCACGTTCGTTCTTGCTACGGCCCTGCTAACAGTTCTGGTTAATCAACCATAAACCCAAGCAATGCTTAAATGACTTAAGAATTGGGATACTGCGAAGGTTTAGAGGTATTCTATTCCATTCAATAGGACCTGCATACTTAATGAAGAATTTTCTTGAGTTTGTTCGGGCGCGCACAGTTCTATATGAGGCTAAGTTTCTCGTGTTGTATGAGTGTATATCTGAGGCTAGAGTAAAGAGATTGGCATGGGAGATAGGCAATGTGTTATATGTATATCGATGCATGAACTCACACATCTGCAGTTGCTTAATTTGTAAAACTTTTAGAATCCCGAGCTGCGTGAATAGCTTTTCTGAGTGTGAGTTGTAAGGAGAACCGGCTATTAATCTGACAATTCTTTTCTGCAAGACAATAATTCTGTAAAATCGAGAGTTGTAGTTAGATGCCCAAATCATGTTACAATAGGATATGTACGGGTATATCATAGAGTAGTACAAAGTGAGCAAAATGTTTCTAGGCAGTAAGTAAGATATTCGCTTAAGTATACCTATGTTTTTAGCCAGTTTTAATGCAATGTGTTCAATGTGTACACTCCAAGTGAGATGTTGGTCCACATAGACTCCAAGGAATTTTACAGATTCTACTTGTGGAATACCAATATTGTCTATGTGGACTTTTCCCTTCAGTTGTGGTGTTGCTTTCCTATGAGAGCAGAAAAGAATGTAGTTGGTTTTTGTCAAGTTAAGAGATAGCTTGCTTGCTTTAAACCAGTCAGACACTAGTACAACCATCTACAACCATTGGTAACGACGCTTGGAGAAAAGACGAGAAGAATTGGCCGTTTCGATCTACAGCTTCAGCCAAGAACATACAACGCGGGAGGGTAATTATAGTAGTAATATCCCTCAAAATTATTTTATTCAGCACTGGTTTAAGTAAATAAGTTGACCTGTATTTAAATTGACATTTCCACGACCCTAGACATAGAATTCATTAACTATATATGTTGATATATTAATATTCATGATTCAAATATTATTTTTATATAAAACATTGTCTTGTTGATTGGCTGACATTTAGAGCATTGACCCACATTGCGACAAATAACCAGATAGTATGCAAATTGGTAACCTGATTTCAGATTCGAAATCTGGGAATAGTTTCCACTAACTAGCGAGCCATAGGGTGGTATCTACTCCCGTTACAAAACTGGGGGCTCGTCCGAAGGATCTAGAACAATTTTAGGGTGTTAATCTAAAAGATTTAAGAGTTATTATATTGTGAAGTTTAATTACGACAGCAATTAATTCACTTACGTGCATCGGCGTTCAGCGTGCTGTTTGAATACTAATTAGGCGTGACGTCGTTTTGATTTGAGTACACTGACTGTTATTGATTGATAAAGAGGTCAGGTCTAAGGTAAAAGTCATTTACCGCCGAAACTTAAATAGTGTCTTAGAAATTGTTATAGCGCCAATCAGCCTATAAAATAATTGGACTTTTGAGAATGGCCGCAGAATATTCGAAGTGGGTTAAGGTTGGATCAGATCTTGGTTATGAAGGGCAAGAACTTAGAGAGTTTGTCAGTGAGAGGCAAGCAGAAAATAAGGCCTTGAAACAAGCAGAATTACTAGCTGATTACGAGAAAGAAAAGTTAATTTCCGAACGCGAACGAGAACGAAGACAGGAAGAAATAGCTGAAAGGATACGTAATGAACAACGAGAAGACAAGAGGATTTCTGAAGAACGAGAGGAGAAGAGGATTTCTGAAGAACGAGAACGAGAAGCCAATCTGAAACGGATTGAACTAGACAATCAGAAAGTGATTAAACTCAAAGAACTTGAAATAAGAATGGAACAAGATAGGCGACAAGGCGATAGGAACGATCGGATTGGAAATGGTTATAATACGGAGATCAATGGACAGAGTAATAATGCTAAAAATGTGAAGATGCCTGTATTTAGGGAAGACAGAGATTGTCTCGATGCCTATCTATTACGGTTTGAGAGAACTTGCATGGCATATGAGGTTCCAGAGAGAATGTGGGCATTAACCCTAGTAAAATCCTTAGACGGAAAAGCATTGCAAGTTTTTGAGAGGCTTGAAGTAGAACAAGCACAAGACTACAAGAAATTGAAGGAAGAGCTGTTGAAACGATTCCAGCTGACAGAAAATGGTTACAGAAAGAAGTTTCGATCGTCTAAGCGCGACACGGATGAAACCGTGATTCAGTATGTTGAAAGGTTGAGAAGGTATCTGAGGCAATGGTTGGCAATGGCGGGATTCAAAAATGACTACAAAGGACTGGAAACACTGGTGTTGCGTGACCAGTTTTTAGTGACTTGTGATGACGAAATGAGGTGTTTTCTCAAAGAGAAGGGGAAGTTAGAATTAGAAACACTGCTGGAACAAGCACAGAATTATGTTGAAGCTAGAGAAATCAGCGAGAAGTGGTCACCCAGTCACAAGAAAAGAGACACTGAACCTGAAGGTCGATCTAGAGAGTTTGCAAGAAATAGGTTTAATGGTGAAAGTCGAAGTAGTAGTCTTGGACGGAACAAGGTCAAGGAACAGGACAGTTACAAGGATAAGGGTCGGTTCAATAATGAATGGGATTTTAGGAACAGTAAACGGAGTGAAGCTGGTGGTGATAATCGAAGAGGAGGTTGCTATAAATGTGGATCTACTCTTCACTATGCAGCCAGATGCGATAAAATTGGACAAGGCGCAAGGTCACATACTGTCGCCACCATGCAATGTGTGGAAGATAGAGAAGAAGTAGATGTGGGACATGAGGTAACCATATCTTACTGTGTAGCCGAAGGAGAAGAAGCTATGAGTGCCTATACGAGCATGGTGTTGGTGAATGGACAGAAGGTGAAAGCACTACATGATTCTGGTGCTACATGTGTTGCCATTAAAAAAGGTTTAGAGAAACCTTACCAATATACCGGACGCAAAATGGTTTGCAGATTTGCAAATGGAACCACGGAAAAATACCCAACCGCTCTAATTGACATTAAGAGTGAAGAATTTGAAGGGAAAGCAGAGGCTTTAGTGATAGAGAACTTGGTCAAAGAACTAATAATAAATCCAGGTTTATATGAGAAGAAACCAATAAGGATTGAGTATATAAATAAAGCCAGGGTCAAGGACGTTGGAGTAAACACCTACGACAGCGTTGTCACAAGCGGTGGGGCTAGCAGAGAGTTGATCACTGGTGACGGTAGGAAGACAGTGCATAAAAGAGTGACGTTCGAAGAAGATACGACACAAAATAGTGGATATCATATACTTGATGAAAAGGAAGAAGGTAATCTGAACACCGCATTAAGGGCCAATGTAGTAGAGCAGTCGAAGGCGGAGATACCTGCGGAAGAAATATTAGCCGCGTACAATACACGTGCACATGACGAAGATCGTAAAGAGCGAAAAGAAAAACAGTTAAAGGGACCAATACTACCGGACTTAAAGATGAAACCTGAAGAAATTATTGCATTGCAATTGAAAGATGAAACGCTAAGTAAGTATTGGGAGTTTGTGAACAGACCAAAAAACAATCTGAAAGATAAATACAGAGGCAACCCATTGTATGTTACAAAGAAAGGAATGCTATGAGTATAAGGAGGTAATGAGGGATGAGGTGAGGTTGCAGTTAATGGTTCCTAAAGAACTCAGAGAAAAGGTGATGATGGTGGCGCATGAATCATTACTATCGGCACATCAAGGAATACGGCGAACACAAGAGAAGGTATTCACAGAATTTTTTTGGCCATCTATATCAGGTGATATTAAGAGGTTTGTGATGAGTTGTGATGTGTGTCAACGAGCAATCAATAAGCAAGGTGTATCGAAGGCACCATTGGGACACTTACCATTGATTGAAGAACCTTTCAGAATGATTTGCGTGGATTTGGTTGGACCAATTGAGCCCAGATCGAGTAGGGGGAGCCGATATATTCTCACAATTGTGGACATGGCGACGAGATTTCCCGAAGCTATTCCTCTCAGAGGAATTAGCACGGAAGAAGTGGCAGATAAATTGTTTGAGTTCTACTGTCGGATGGGATTTCCGCAAAGAATTCACACTGATCGGGGAAGTCAGTTCACATCTGAACTTATGGTGGAGGTGAATAGATTCTTGCTCATCAGACACACGTTTACTAGTCCATATCATGCCATGGGCAATGGAGTGGTCGAGCGAATGAATGGTACTATAAAAACAACCTTGAAGAAATTGATAGTGGAACAACCCAAAGAATGGGATCGCTATCTCACCCCTTTGCTATTCGCATTGAGAGATAGTGTACAAGAGGGTCATGGGTTTAGTCCATTCGAATTAGTGTATGGAAGGAGCACCAGAGGGCCGATGAGAATATTGAAGGAGTTATGGACAAGAGAGGAGATGGAAGAAGAAACACGTGATGCATATAGTTATATGCTAGAACTACAAGAGAGAATCGCAGAGACGTGTAAAATTGCCCAGCAACAAATTGAGAAAACTCAGATTAAGAATGAGAAATACTACAATAAGAAGGCCCGATATCGGAAACTGGAGATTGGGGATCGAGTGTTAATACTACTACCACTCAAAACCAACAAACTGATGCTGAAATGGCTAGGACCATACATCGTGAAAGATAAAGTCGGCGAATTTGACTACCGAGTGGAAGTTGCTAATGGTAAAGTAAAGACATACCATATAAATATGATGAAGAGATACAACGAGAGAGAAGGTGGTCAAGTGGAAGATGAAGAAAGGGAAGAGTTGCTGGCAGCAGTGGTAACTGTGGTCAATGATGGTACTACAGACAAGGAAGAAGAGATGTTGGAATTATACAATGGAAAACAAAAAGGGACCTACAGAGATGTACAGATCAATCCAAATCTCACTTTAGAAAAAAAACGAGAGTTGACAAAGTTGTTGGAAGAATATATACTGATATATTCTCGGATGTACCTGGAAGAACCGAGTTAGCAGAACATGAGATAAAATTGACATGCAATACCCCTGTTCGATCAAAGGCATATCCGACACCCTATGGACTGCAAAAGGAAATTGATAGGGAAATAGAGGCGATGCTAGAGAGTGGTGTGATAGAAAGATCGAATGCAGCATATGCAGCACCACTTGTAGTTGTGAAGAAGTCGGATGGATCAAATCGCTTATGCTGTAATTATAAACAACTCAACAAATTGACGATTTTTGATCCAGAACCTATGATGGCAAATGAAGATGTCTTCAATAAATTAAGTGGCAGTCAGATTTTTAGTAAGTTTGATTTTTGCAAGGGTTATTGGCAGATTCCCATGACCGAAAGTTCAAAGGATATGACAACCTTTGTGTGTGCGAATGGATTGTTTCGCTTCAATGTCATGCCGTTCGGATTGGTGAATAGCGCATCTAGCTATAATAGAATGATGAGGAAGTTACTGGATGGGTTGAAACATTTAGAGAGCTATGTAGATGATGTGTTGGCCCATACAAGAACTTGGGAAGAACATCTTACTGCATTGAGAGAGTTTTTTGAAAGGGTTAGGATGGCAAGATTGACGTTGAAACCTAAGAAGTGCCAAATCGGATATGACACTATTGACTTTTTGGGACATACAGTGAGTGGAGATATGATTAGACCAAAGGAAGAATCAGTTGACAAGATAAGAGAAATGCCGAGACCGAGAAACAAGAAACAGACAAGGAGCTTTCTCGGAGCAGTCAATTATTACAGGAAATTTATTCCTAACTGTGCTGAGTTAATGAGGCCATTGACCGAGTTAACAAGAAAGAACGCAAAGATCACAATAGAATGGAATGAGGAATTAGAAAGGTCATTCCAGAATTTAAAGAACGCTCTGTCGGAAGCACCGATATTGAAGCTACCCGAGATTGGCATGGAATTCATTTTGAGAACGGATGCATCTAATACGGCGATGGGATGTGTGCTGATGCAGAATCATGAGGGAACTATGCATCCAGTGGCTTATGCAAGTAAGAAGTTTAGTGAGAGCGAAAGAAACTATTCTGTGGAGGAAAGAGAGTGCCTAGCGATGGTTTGGGGGATTCAAAAGTTCAACCGTTACTTGTATGGACAGGAATTTGTTGTAGAGACTGACCACTTAGGACTGCAATATTTAAAGACTGGTAGCATAAGAAATGCTAGAGTAATGCGCTGGTACCTAGTGCTTCAGAATTACAGCTTTAGAGTTAGATACCTCAAAGGTAGTGACAATGTAGTGGCTGATTATTTAAGCCGAGGATTAGAGTAAGTAGAATAAGAAATATTAATAGGTGAATCAGTGTAAATGTAATGTAATTTAAAAGAATAGATAAGGTAAAGGTGATACAATTTGAAATATCATAATAGATGTTAAATGTTGATGTGGATTAGAATGTTGCATAATTGCGTAGCTATAGATAGTGTAAATATTAGTATAGATGGCTAAGTAATGGTAATATTATAAGAAGTATGGGTAGTTATGATAAGGATATTGAAAGGAAAATTTATAGCAAATTTTAGTTTGTGGGGGATTGTTGTAACGATATCCTTGGTCCCACCCATACGTTCTTACTTTGATATATATATTGTTGATTAGTAATTACATGTGTTAAGTTAGGGAGAGGCCTTAGTTAATGATTAGCTAATAATTCGAGCGAGAATTATTACATTGTTCAGTTTAATTAATCAACCAGTGCTATAACCAGTGCTTAGGGGCAAAATATATTAAATTAGTGGAAAGCATTGCGGAATATTACAACGATCGGCGATGGCGTTGGTTACATATGGAGAGCTGGGATCAGGGTCGTCTGCTGCGCATGCGCACGAGAGGGTGTTGGGGATCTGAGGGGAGACGAGGTGGAATGGCCGTCTAATGAGGATTGTTGGTGGTTGATTGGCGATGAGTATTCGCTAGATGTTGTTAGACGATTTCGTGACATTTGTTTGATCGGATATTAAAGCAACGGAGCCGGTAGTTTAGTGTCCTAAAGTATGGACAAGAAATCTGGAAGTTCGTAAAACGTGAGAGATTGTAATAGCGGATTACTAACAAGTAATTGACGTTGAAATTCTACCTTCATTGGATTTCGTAGAACTCCGGCATTACTTCTCGCAACATTGAGAAGTGACAGTGAAACTATAAAAGTTATATCGAACGGTAATTGAACGGTAAATACGAAAAGGAACAAATAGTCTTCAATTCGTAGACAGCTACATCGAAGAATAATTACATACGAGGAGAAAAGCACGGTGAAGCGCATCGACGATGAAACTGAAAAGAGTCATCAAATTTTCAAATCAAATCAAATTTTTTTATTGAGCCAGAGAAAAGCACACAAGGTACATATCATCACATGAAAATAAAACATGAATGTTATTGGCAACAAAAGGAAACCCAGAAGGGACTGCAGAGTCCCGCTGGTTAGGGCCACCTAAGCACATTTTCTGGTTCTAGGCGTTAACAAATTCAGCACAATAAAATTATATTCTATTTTCCATCATATATGCAATAAATCAAAAATAAATCAAAACTTAACTACGAAAATTAAACGTTCCAAATTTTAACATCACGATATTACATAGTATGAATATCTAAACATGATGTTAAGCAAACACGTCTTAATTTTAAAAAATAAATCAATACCAAACTGAAAAACGTAAGAAAACCTTAAGTAAAAAACATAAAGCCTTAACTAAGTAGGGAGAAGGAAGTTTAAAGTATGAACCCGACTAACAGTCAGAGGCGTAGCGACCGCCCTACGTACCCTCCGACCGAAGGGGGCCCCCGGCAAGGAGGGGGCCCCTAAAAGTGCCAAAAATGAATGAAATGACTATAAATAAATAAAAATGTCATCAAATGTTTTGGACGGCGAATATGAAATTTTCCCGAGATTTTGGCCAAAAAAGTCGTCAACCTTTTCGGACGGCGAATTGATGAAATTTTTCCGACATTTTGGCCGGACGACTAAAAAAAGGTCGTCAGAAATTTCGGACATTATGCTCGGAGGGGGCCACGTTCGTTCTTGCTACGGCCCTGCTAACAGTTCTGGTTAATCAACCATAAACCCAAGCAATGCTTAAATGACTTAAGAATTGGGATACTGCGAAGGTTTAGAGGTATTCTATTCCATTCAATAGGACCTGCATACTTAATGAAGAATTTTCTTGAGTTTGTTCGGGCGCGCACAGTTCTATATGAGGCTAAGTTTCTCGTGTTGTATGAGTGTATATCTGAGGCTAGAGTAAAGAGATTGGCATGGGAGATAGGCAATGTGTTATATGTATATCGATGCATGAACTCACACATCTGCAGTTGCTTAATTTGTAAAACTTTTAGAATCCCGAGCTGCGTGAATAGCTTTTCTGAGTGTGAGTTGTAAGGAGAACCGGCTATTAATCTGACAATTCTTTTCTGCAAGACAATAATTCTGTAAAATCGAGAGTTGTAGTTAGATGCCCAAATCATGTTACAATAGGATATGTACGGGTATATCATAGAGTAGTACAAAGTGAGCAAAATGTTTCTAGGCAGTAAGTAAGATATTCGCTTAAGTATACCTATGTTTTTAGCCAGTTTTAATGCAATGTGTTCAATGTGTACACTCCAAGTGAGATGTTGGTCCACATAGACTCCAAGGAATTTTACAGATTCTACTTGTGGAATACCAATATTGTCTATGTGGACTTTTCCCTTCAGTTGTGGTGTTGCTTTCCTATGAGAGCAGAAAAGAATGTAGTTGGTTTTTGTCAAGTTAAGAGATAGCTTGCTTGCTTTAAACCAGTCAGACACTAGTACAACCATCTACAACCATTGGTAACGACGCTTGGAGAAAAGACGAGAAGAATTGGCCGTTTCGATCTACAGCTTCAGCCAAGAACATACAACGCGGGAGGGTAATTATAGTAGTAATATCCCTCAAAATTATTTTATTCAGCACTGGTTTAAGTAAATAAGTTGACCTGTATTTAAATTGACATTTCCACGACCCTAGACATAGAATTCATTAACTATATATGTTGATATATTAATATTCATGATTCAAATATTATTTTTATATAAAACATTGTCTTGTTGATTGGCTGACATTTAGAGCATTGACCCACATTGCGACAAATAACCAGATAGTATGCAAATTGGTAACCTGATTTCAGATTCGAAATCTGGGAATAGTTTCCACTAACTAGCGAGCCATAGGGTGGTATCTACTCCCGTTACATAGACCTACATATATAGCCTATACTCACATACATATATATGTAGCCTCTATATCTACAGGGTGGGCCAATAGGAATGCAACAACTTTGACGCCTTATAACTTGAACAATTTTTATCTGAGAATCTTGGCCGATATATCAGATTGAACACAATTATCCATTTTATCATTCGGAAATATGTGATCCGTCATTTCGAAATCAGTCGGAAGGTACCGAATGTCATCAGGTAGAAAATGACGAAAAACCATGGAAAACCTTAAATCGGCCGTAATTGACATGAACTCAAAAACAAGCTTAAAAATATATATTCAATAGAAATGACGTATAAAATGCTTGTTTAGACATATCTAAATGTGTAAAAATTAATTTTTACTAAGAGCCCTAAATCTGCTTATCGAGATCGAAAGTCAGAATTTAAGTCAAAATTAGCTACATTTTGTTGCGATATTAAAATAAGTTGCAGGTCGAATCGAAAAACCTGATTGGTCTCGTTTTGAAAAAGGAAATCCCCTTTTTCTGTTCTATTAATAAAACATGACCGCCTTCTATTTAGTACGCCCTGAGAGCGGCCCGAAATAGATCGGCTAACTCACAGAAACTTAAAATAGCGCTATAAAACAGACACGTGACCAAATCTTGAGCCGTGGTTGGCTGAACGATTAAAGGTCGCATGGCCTCGCCTCGTGTAACGGGATAAATCGTTTATTTTCTTCGCTTTTCACCTAAATAACTTAATCTTCGATATGGAGAATATTTTGTAAATCCGTAGAGTAGTTAGGCAATTGTCGAAGCTACGCGGCGGCCAAATTGTATTTAAATAGGTCCAGTAGAAATAGCCGTTTCATAGGAGAATGCCAATAATTATATCGCTAAACTTCGCACGCAATTTTCTCAACTAACAGTTTATCTATACCATCGGATTTAAAATTCTATAACTCTGGTTATATTTTAGATATAGAAAAACCGCAAACAGTTTTGGAAAGGAAAATGAAGCATGTACAGGAAATTGCTAAAAAGTGAAGAAATTTAATATGGTACTTTCCGACGGCTTTTGTGAAAACGGGTCACATATATCTAAAAGATACTATTACGACTTTTTGAGATAATGCTATTAATGTTCGATGTCCCTTTTTTGCCAAGAAACTGCAAGAAAAAAACAAAAGTCTTAAACTGATAATATCAATGACTCAATTCTAAACAATCACTAGTTCTAACAATTAATAACAATTCATATCTTGAGTGAATTTATCATAAGTCAAACAAATATTCAATATGTCCACCACGTGCTTTAATGACAGCATAGACACCAGACGACCACTGATCTATGGCTGAGGCCACCAGTGCTCGGGTTATTTCAGCCCAGCAGTAAACAATCGATTTTTTCAAATGTTCAACGTCACGTATCGGTTCACGATAGACCAGTTGCTGAAGACAACCTCAGATCGAATAGTCAACCGGGTTTAAATCCGGGTTGTTCGGTGGCCAGTTCTCAGGTTCAATAAACTCTGGTACGTTAGCGTTCAGATAGGCAACCGTAGGCCTATGACGTGAACGATGCGCCGGCGGGAGAATTAACGTTTGCGACCACAGTTGCGGCTGTTAGACGTTCCCGTGTCATCAATTTGTTTAATCAATCGATGTAGAGCATATTTATTCCATTTCTATAAGGGAATTCTATCAACATCTGATGTGCATTGTATTCTTTTTCTACTCTTAAGATTCTGATTAAAATTCTATCCTCTTCCGTGAGCGGCGCCATGATGTTCATTATTTACATTCAAAATTGAGAGGTGTGCGCCGCACCGACATTTTTGTTTCAACGGTGCCGTCGATCAGCGCAAAATTTGACACAGTGGTAGAATGGATAATTACCTTCAATTTGGTATATTGATCACGATGTTCGGATAAAAATTCTTCAAGTTATAAGGCGTCAAAGTTGTTGCATTCCTATTGGCCCACCCTGTATATATCGACCAAAACGTAACTGCTAATCGAGAATATCTCGATCGCTGAACAATATATTAAAAAGTTGTTCAATCAATAGGTCAATAGGTCAATCGGTCAATGGCGCTCTATCATCATCGATTGATCGATTGATCGACAAGTTCGTCGTCAGGCGATCGTCGAATGAGAAGAGATCGATCAGTCACAGCCTTTAATTAAGAAGCGTTGAATGATGAACTATATATATATATATATATAAAATATATTATAGCATTGATATAGAGTAGATACAAGCTTTGGCCTTCGCAGAATCGGTATACTATTCTATTATTCTATAAACACCACGAAACCAGAGGAGGTAACTACCTATAATTATGCAGTTTGTTAGCAACACGAATACTACCTTTATGTCAATAATGTCATATAATAGACAAAGCAGTGCTTTACGAGGCAGACATTTATTGTAAAAAAATGATCCCATCATATTGAATATATGTATACCGTATATATATCAAATCGTATACGCATATAAAAGACATAAATAATATTCCTTGTGCATACAAAATACCATATATTGATCAAATGCATATGAACGCATAAATATTGTTGTTTCGTAGATGTGCATTCACGTACACAGGTCAGTATTATATATATATAGGCCTAGAAAATTATGTGGTAGGCCTATTGGAACCATTGTACCTCGACTACGTCTCTTGTTTTAATTGCAATTAATAGGTACGCGTATATATATATATATATATATATATATATATATATATATAATTATATGCATTCGTTTGCTATCTTTATATCGCCTTCTAGTGCGTCTCTTCTCTTTAATACTTGCTTACTTACTTCCACTCCTTTGAACGGATCGCTTCGCTTACTCGGTCATATAGTCAGCGGTCAGTCACCGCCGCTCTTCCCCCCATCACTCCATCTACCCCCTCACTCCCTCTATCCCTCGTTCTCTTTATTCCTCGCTCCATTACTTACTCCCTCGCTCCCTTACTTCCTCGCTCTCTTACTCCCTCGCTCCCTTGCTCCCTCACTACCTTACTCCCTCGCTTCCTTACTCCCTCGTTTCCTTGCTCTCTTCCACGCGCATTGTTGTCGTCTGCATTTGGATGGGATGGTGAATGGATGAGGAGGCGGCGGCGCGGCTGCCTGATTCCTTGCATCAGCAACCCATAGTCGACGGTCGAAGACAAAGAAGTAGCGACGTAGTTTTCGCATGACAAAGCACCGTTCATACAGCAGCGGGAGTCAGTGGCACCATTTCAGCCGACCGACAGATTTACCGCTTGTTATTATTATTTTATCACAGTTCGTTGCACGAGCCGGATCCTATACTTGGATGATTCGGGCAAGAAGAAGAAGAAGTAAAATAAGTAGGAGAGGAAAAATGAGAAGGAACAGGAGAACAAAGGGGAGGAGGAGAACGAGGACGAGGAGAAGGACGAGGAGGACAGGAGAAGGAGAAGAAGGAGGAAGATGTGGAGAGGAGGAATCGGGCAAAAAGAAGAAGTAGAAGAAGTATAGAGAGGGAAAAGGAGAAGGAAAAGGAGGACGAGGAGAAGTACGAGAAGAACGAGGAGAAGAAGAACGAGGAAGAAAACGAGGAGAAAGGGTATAGGAGAAGGAGTAGGGGAAGAAGAAACAGGAGAACTATGAGGAGGAGGACGACGAGGAGGACGAGGACGAGGAGAAGGACGAAGGGGAGCAGGAGGAGGAGCAGGAGAAGGATGTGGAGAGGAGGAGGAGTTGTGGGTGTGACATCCTTCTCATATCGATCTGGGTCGTCTGTTTTTCGGTCGATCAACTTATTTACTCATCGTCCTCTCAGTTTCGTAAATAGGTCGCGTTGAAAAAATATCCTGCGACCTAAAATCTCTCATTGGATGACGGTCTTCAACTGGGTCACACAACAAGGAAACTGTTTCGGGACATCGTTAGAAAGCGAGTAGGCAATTATACAATTCTTCTGTGGCTGTCAAGCGAGTGTCTATATATTCAAGCATTATATAGGCTAGTCCGCCCTATAGCCATTGGCCATGTTGTCTTCTGGGTTTTTCTTATGTGTTGCCAATAACGTACTTAGGATCATGCGATCCGGTGGTGGTGGCTGTAGCACAAGTGACATACTTCATTCCTCTATTGGCCTAATTGCTGCTAAATACAGCATCGATAGAATAGAGTCTATTCGATCGGGCTGCAATTATGAATGTGCCCTGGTGTACTACCTGTACAGTGTACACCAGGACACATTTCGTCTGTATGTTGATAGTGAACTGTATTGCAACAAGAGGTGTTATAATCACTGTATGCTGCAGTTTCTATATAGAGAGTTCATGATATTATTAACCAATTCAAGCAAACATCCAACAAACGCCTATATGTAGCTGACACTCAGCTGGATTCAATCCTATATAGAACGATCGATTCTATGGAGCATCCGGAAACGAAAAGATTTCATCAATATAAATCAAAGTCCCTCTTTTAGGAATTTAGGTCTACACAAGAATACATATGGGCCTATACACGATAAGCTTATAAGCGCAACTTCGGTGACATGCATTTCGAAGCAACGCACGTTCAAAGATGTCAAAGGTTCATAATCGATCGTCCACTCTGTCATTTCCTTCGACTATATTTTAGCCTATATAAGCCACTCCAATAATAATAATATCTCAACAATAATAATAATAATATCTCAACGTAGCTGTCAATCGTACTCTATGGTGGACTTAACAATTAATTAATTAATCACAAACGTCGCTTCATTTAATTAGTCATCTTCTAAAGTTTATTCACCTCAAACAAAAATCTCCTCTTGAATTAAGAATTCGTCTTAACACACGCATGAGGAGTTTCCACTGCAGTGGGTTGCGGCAGATTTGGCGTACTGCCTATTTTACTATACTATTGACTTGCTGCTTTATGACCTGTTACAATTCTTTTAAGTGCTTCATATCTTCTTTGCATTTAGGCCTAATTCTCCGACGTGCCAATAGCTCCCAGGATTCTGACGTGACCTGTCACCTGATGATATTGTTTACCTGGCGGCGTCAATGAGTTTCCAGAACGACTGCCTTTATTATGCCCACCAGGCTACCGCTTCCATTGCCATTGCTGGGAAATAATGTAATAGACTGCGGCTTTATATAGGCTACCTCACTATGTGCGTATTTACATTTCATGACAAAGGCTCAGAAATAACAGAATTAGTATTCTCGTAGGTCCCGTTTTAACCAAATTGACCTTTTAAAATCAGATAATAAGATATAGGCCTACCTAAAATCTTGCCAAGCATGTGAATAGCACGCAATGGGTTTCACCTCTAGGCTATTCCTTGTTATTATGACCTATCTTTGAGAACGTGATTCATTCAATTTCATTGTCGCTGGTAGCTGCACAATAATTATAATTTATATGCTGATCGAAGCTATCAATTGCAAGTGTGACTATGCAGATATATTGTTGCTGTTAGGATGCTGCACAATCGGATGGCAACGCTCTATACCGCATCTACATTCTCATTTCCTCAAATGTAGGCAAATGGAAAGATAAAGAGTAGACCTATAGTCACGGGAATCATGGGGGGATCGTGGAGAAGAGGAAGACCATGCAGGGCCGGATTAAGCAATGTGGGGGCCCTGTTCGGGATAATTTTGTGGGGGCCCAATTTTCCAATTTTTTTTAGTCATCTGGCGAAATTTTCGGAAACGTTGATGACCTTTGTTTTAGTCATCCGGCGAAATTTTCGGGAAAATCATACCATTTCATCCGCCAAAAAGTTGATGACTTTTTTTTAGTCATCCGGATAAATTTTCGGGAAAATCATACCATTTCATCCGCCAAAAAGTTGATGACTTTTTTTTAGTCATCCGGATAAATTTTCGGGAAAATCATACCATTTCATCCACCCAAAAAGTTGATGACTTTTTAAAAAATAGTCGTTTGGTAAAAAAATTTTTTTTACATTTTGTGGGGGCCTCCTAAAGTGTGGGCCCCTGTTCGGCCGAACATGTTGAACATGCCTTAATCCGGCCCTGAGACACATGCAGAGAATGGTTGCAGGACATATAAGAGTGGTGTGGGATGAATGCGCAGGAACTGACACACCGGGTACAAGACGGAATCATGGAAGAAAGTAGTCAAATGCGCAGTGGACACCTACGGGCTTTCAGCTCATGGATCATGAAGAAAAAGAAGAAGAAGAAGAAGAAGAAGAAGAAGAAGAAGAAGAAGAAGAAGAAGAAGGCAAATGGATACGTACGATTGTCTCAGTGCTCAGGAACATCTAAGTACCTTTTATAGTCTTCTCTTTGTAAATCCAAGTGTCTTCTTGTCTTTGTAAATTTAAGAGCCTTGTCATTGTAAATCTAACTGTCTTCTTGGCTTGTCTCGTCTTTTTAAATCCAAGTGTCTTCTTGTTTTGACGCTGTAGGCCTAAATCTAAGTCGGCTATTCAAGTATACATCTAATTGACTTAAGCATCTTATTGACTTAAGCATCTTCTTGACTTGTCTTTCAAAGCGGTTCGTCTCCCAAAACAAATTGAACGGCGTCTAAGAGAAGATCTCGACCCCTTGAGACTTATGCTTTCAATACTTTCATCCGATGATAGAGATATAATGCTCAACAAAACTTTCAGCTTAATTTGCTTCAATCAACATTTTTTTCTCATATCCTGTTAAGATAACGTAGCAAGTGAAAAAAATGCACAGGAACTGATTTAGACCCTGTTCTTGAAAATGCATATAGCTTTTAGTTTTTGACAACGACAAAGCATATCCAAAATACCACGAATACCAACGAAATTGAACGGGGTATAGCGCCATGTTGCCTTTGTTGCCCGTCCCAAGCCTGGATGAAGAGGCGGGTGACGCTTGTTTATCACAGCGGCGTGAAACGGTAACTATACCGCCACCGCTGTCACCTTTGCGCTTCAGTTCAGTTCTTTCAGATTCAGTTATAACTCTATTGAATCTATAAATAGAAAATCTGTGTAAATAAAGAAATCATATTTTTTTATTGTGATCATAATATCATTTATCTTCTTCGGTCAGCTGTAATTTTATTTACCTGTTTAAATCGAATTTCTCCACTTCGATTTGTCCGATGATTTATCCCAGAGAAGCTTTTCCCTAACTGTACATCGGTCACTTTTTCGAAACAACGACGAGATCTCTGTCACCACCGCTGGAAGTAGACCGCCAACCGTCAACCGCCAACCGTCAGCGTCAACCGTTAACCGTCAGCGTCAACTGGAGAGAAGAAAAGTGCCAACCTTCATCCACCGATGACTACGTGAGCATTGAGCAACCATGACGACTGCAAAAGCGTGATGACTACGACGAAGAGCATCAATCGAATGGCATGCTGCTGCTGCTGGAATCTCAGCGTCGCCGCAATGCTGCTGCTGATGCTGCTGCTGCTGCTGGTG
This sequence comes from Lumbricus rubellus, assembly GCA_945859605.1. NCBI lineage: Eukaryota > Metazoa > Annelida > Clitellata > Crassiclitellata > Lumbricidae > Lumbricus > Lumbricus rubellus. Next base: position 22,115,418 of record OX243815.1, on the reverse strand, counting down.
GTGGTGGTGGTGGTGGTAGCGATGGTTGCTGCGGCTTGGAAGGAGGCGGCGGTGCTGAGTCTGCGATTAGCAAGATGCAGGTGGACAACAGCAGCAGCAGCAGCAGCAGCAGCAGAGAACGATGACGACGAAGATGGCGGTGCGCTGTTAGCGGTGGTTGCGGTTAAATGCGATTAGAGCTTCTCTCTCTCGTCTCTGTCTCTGTCTCACTCTCTCTCTATCTCACTCTCTCTTTCTGTCTTTCTCTCTTTCTCTCTCTTTCTCCTCCTCTCTCTCTCTCCTCTGTCCCTCTCTCTCCCTCTCTCTCCCTCTCTCTCTCTCTCTCTCTCTCTCTCTCTCTCTCTCTCTCTCTCTCTCTCTCTCTCTCTCTCTCTCTCTCTCTCTCTCTCTCTCGCGTCTCTGACGGTTTATCTGCACAACACAGACGGGAATAAACGTCGCCTTATCGCATTGAAGATATAGAGACCCATTGGCGACGACGGAGGCAGAATGGCGGAGGGGTGGATTGGAATGTGGGGGAGTGAAGGAGATCGGGAGTGGGTTACTTGGAAGGGTGAAGAAATCAAAAGCAGCGGTGATGACGGTGGCGGTGGTGATTGTGGTGATGGTGGTGGTGGTGGTTAATGGTGGTAGTGGTGGTGGTGGTGGTGATGATAGTGGTGGTAGGGGTGATGGTGGTGGTGGTGATAGTGGTGGTGATTGTGGTGGTGGTGATGGTGGTGGTGATGATGATGGTGATGGCTGTGATGGTTGTTATTGGTGGTGGTGGTAGTGGTTGTGGTGGAGGTGGTGGTGGTGGTTATAGGGGTGGTGATGATGGTGGTGGCGGTGATGGTAATCGTTGTGGTGATAGTGGCGGTGGTGGTGACGGTGGTGATGGTGTTAATGGTGGTGATGGTGGTAGTGGTGGTGATGGTGGTGATAGTGGTGGTGATTATGGTGGTGGTGGTTAATGGTGGTAGTGGTGATAGTGGTGGTGGCGGTGGTGGGGGTGGTGAATGGTGGCCGTGGTTGCAATCGTTAGATGTTATTGATCCATGGTGGCATTCGACTCAACGCTGGATGATGTGACGAATCCGGAATCTGTAATAAAGAACCTGGCTGCTGCTGGAGGAATGGCTGGCATAGCAATAGCATAGCATAGCATAGCATAGTGTAGCATAGCATAGCATGGCATAGCATAGCATAGCACAGCACAGCATAGCATAGCATAGCATAGCATAGTACGGCCTTGGTGTAAGTCAAACGGAAAGAGAAGGATTACTGTAGAAGCAGGAGACTGAGGAAAAAAAGATACAAAGTTAAAACATATAAGATATAGTATCATTATTATGGTGGCAGTTGCTTGGAAATCTAACGAATAACTGCATTGTGTGAGAAATAATTATGTCCATTATAGGAGATGTTGAAAAAAGCGTTGGCCAAGCGTGGAAGTGAAAATAAACGAAAGCAAAAACCGGACGAGAGAAATTTAGAGGAAAATGAAAGAAAAATAAATAAGATAAATGATTAGCCCAAAGCAAAAAGCCGTGAAGTGATTAATGCAAGCGCAGAGAGGGTAAAATGATAGTATACAGACGACAGACAGACAGACAGACAGAAAGACAGACAGACAGACAGACAGACAGACAGACAGACAGACATACATACATAGACAGACAGAAAGACAGACAAACAGACAGACAGACAGACAGACAGACAGACATAGACAGACAGACAGAAAGACAGACAGACATACAGAGGCAGAGAGGGAAAGAGTGTGTGAGTGAACAAAGGACACAAATGAAAAAATAAAAATAAGGTCCTTGAGTGTAGCTGAAGAAACTGTCAAATGAGAATTATAGCAAAAGAAGGGAAGAAAAATGAAGTAGCCTATACGCAGGGAGTGGGGTGCGGCCGGGGAGTCGAGCGTTGGTTGAGCATGATATATTGTCATCGTAGAATGGTCATTAACCGCCGGAAACAATAATCAGAGGAAAATGTTATGCGAATGATGAATGCTCGTCGATCCGGTCTCGTGGCACACACGTTTATCCCCTCGATACGCATGATCGCTTCTTTTCCTTCAGTTCTCTTCCACTCTCATCTCATGGAGTCGCCAACGTGACATCAATAGTTGGACGTGATCATTAAAAAACACCGTGCTCAGCCATCGCAACAAAATTCAGATTGGCGTATAAGCTTCTTTCTTATGTATTGGATATAATATTATATTCATGACGGAGATTTTTTATCATTGTTTTACCGTGATTGGATATAGGCCTACGCATGCATGATTTCACACGTGTAGGCCTATAGGATATACTTTTGGCTAATCACTTTTCAGAATTATCGTCATTTATTCACTACAGAAGACTTACCATGCTTTGATTTATTTTCGTTAATTAGGTTTTTGGAAAATTTATGTCAAATAGTACTCAGAATAGACTGAGTCTGATACAAAAATATAAATGCTCTATAGTCTATAAGATAGGAAGGATAATACTTTTCACATAGTGACATAGGCCTAAAAACACAATTTTTATTTCATTGATAGATCTTAACCAAAGTTTTCATGCAGCACATTGTTAGTCAATCCTAAGCGCAATCAAGAAGGCAAAAAGCTCTCCTGGCGCCATAAAACGGGTTGTGCAACGCCTCCGCTTGGAAATATCCTGAAATTTTTGGTATCCATTATTCTTCCAAATGCTTTGTCACATGAGTAATGTGAGTAACAACAATCAATCAATGATACTAAAGCATCAGACGTAATCTATTCAGTGAGCATAGCATATCACAGGCAATTGCACTGTGTCTATATAATTGTATTGGCAAAGTAGGCTTAACACTTGTTAACAGCAGCGAAGAAGGCTTTGGCGCCTTAGCGTCAACAGCAAATGTAAAAATAGCCTACAGAAAACCTGAGCTTTAATTGTAGGTGGGTTCTAAATCTATTTTTAACTGATCTAGGCCTACAGCAAAAAATCGGTTCATGAATTCTGATACTACTGTATGTTGCCACTTGCCCAATTGTGAACGGTGTGTGCTGATTTTATTATACTTGAGGTTTATTAGAGAAACGTGTCAGCACATGACTGTGGTTATTACTAAACCGAAACTGCTTGTCAATAATTAACTCATGAGGAACATTAATGCATAAATACCTGTGTGCCTATAAATACTCTCACTTGAATCTTATTGAAACTTTTTTCCCAGACTCATAGAAAAGAAGTTGTTGTGAGGGATCTATGACATACTTTACATATAATTAATACGTTTCTAAACGGTCGTCAGACAAAACAATCAAGTAGGCCTATAAAATAATAATTAATTAGATGACCAATAGCATATGGCCGCTATAATAAAACTGCAATAATGATGAGAGATACGAATGGACGATAGTTAGGCCTAATAGCCTAATTGAAAACTTGGGAACATATCTTTAAGGTAGAAGATGAGGATTTGGGGAATTATACCAAGATTGCTTTCGGTCAATTTTTTGCAATGGGTATAGACTATAGACTATTATTCTTCGTTAATATGGGGTGGCATGTTACTTTCTTTACTATAGTGATGCATGTAGGCTAATAGATTCGTATGCCTCAACTTTACAAGTTTACAAGACTTTGCTTCGTATTTAGCTGGTTAAACAGTTCGATATAACAACAGGTGGACGTAAAATTATGCATTAATCATACACATGAGTGTCATCTGCATGCGAACATGATAATATTTTGAAGAGCTGACGAGACGACATGGGTTATGATGGATATGTTGTTTACGTATAACAGAAATAGCTGTGTGCCTAATATGGAGCCCTGTGTGCTTCTACAATTTATAGCTATTATGTGATAAGTACAAACCCATTATAGAAGACACATTGTCTACTGTCCTCCTGGTCACCCCACTCCAGGCCTGCAGACGCATTCCCTTATCTTTCATGTAGCACATGATGGATGCATATGTGTATGCCTATAGCCCTATAATACTACGATTGTGTAGCATGCAATGCATGTCTTATTACGTACATTTTTCTTGTAGTCATAACTAATGCGATTCAATGTGTGTTTTCAAATACGCAGCGTCTGCAGTGCCATTGCGTTCTAGTCAGAGTATCTAGAAGGCAATGACAATGCGCAGTGCACGTGGGCGGCGCCTGTGCGTAGTGATATGGATGGTACAACGGCTAGAGCCTGTACAAATAAGTAGAGAGATGAGAATGTAGCCTACCTATATAGTACCTATAAATATGTTTAGGTGGAAAGTCATGGCAATTTCTCGTGATTACGGCGTACACGTCTCTAGTTCTATTCCATCCTCATCCATATCTATTGAAGCTGTCGGTTGTCTCTCTCTGGACGCCGTCGTCACTGCTGCTGCTGCTGCTGCTGCTGATGCTGGAGGGCTGGCCTTCATCTGCGAGCATAAACACAGGCAATCGCAAATTGATGGAGATGGAGTGGAAAAAGATTAGAAGAGAAGCAGAAAGGATTGCAAAAGCAGAAAGACAAAGACATGTAGGAGGGTATAAAACCCCTTTAAAGTGCTCACAGTATCCGTCGTTGTTCCACTTCCATAGCACACAGCATGGATTGATAACCGACATACCTACATGTAAAGCTGTTGTATGTACATTATATAAGCATAATTATAATATAATATAATGATTATATACAATACATATAGACACAATATTATGTGTGTGAGTGCGCGTGTATATGTGTCCGCATATTATGAATATAATATTATATATGAGTTCGTGAGTAATAATAGTCTATTCGTTTATTAACATTCAATCTGACAAACCGCAGAATGATTAGGCTACAGGTACATGCAAGTTATACGAAATACGGCCCACTATAGCACGACACGCGGGTCGGCTTTACGGCAGGGGGTTCGGTTTAACAGTAATGGCCTAAGTGCTGGATCACTCCTGGTTCGGCCAAGCCAGAAGTGGGAGGATCAATCTTATTTTCAGCAGAACCCGAGTCAAACAACACAACAGAAAGCGCCACTGGCAGCTAACAGAAAATTCAAATAAATTTTTGCCCTGTCGAGGCTTGAACCCGGGTCGCGTGGGTAACTCTCAGTTTATCGACCAGCGCTCTCTCAACTGAGCTACGGACCCGCATGTAGGTATGCGTGTGTGTGTGTGTGTGTGCATGTACGCTTGCGTGTTAGAGAGGTTATGACTATGTTGACCTGTTTCTCATTTTGCGTTGGTTATCTTTTCTGCTGCAGCCGTCATCTGAAGATTTAGCGGCGGCGACCATTCCCCCCCCCCACCACCACCACCACCACCACCACCATCATCATCATCATCGTCGTCGTCATCATTCGCTGCATGTAGCTGCCTTCAACACAACTCGTCTCCCATTTATTCATCGCCACAAGCAGCAGCAGCAGCATCGGTATGGATGCTGAATCCACTTTGGCGCCGATTACTTTGACCCCAATCGACGACCGTAAATTGACCGAATCTGCGGACCTATTAAACGATGACGACGACGACGACGACGACGACGAAGACGTCCTGCACTGCCCTCTATCGACCAGATTCCATGCACGGTGGTGCCATCTATAAGACGCATGGGCGAATCACGAATAGGAGTCGAACGATGGCGCCTCTTATTTATGTTCAATCTCAGCCACTGCATGGTGAGGATGGAGAAAGCGCATTCGATAAAACGACGTTTTTTGGGTCATTTGTTCACCGTTCATCCGCTAACACTGCTCCAATCAGAGCACGACTTCAAAATAGTAATGATAAATATATAGGATAATACACACGTGCACACGCACAAGCATGCATGCATATATGTATAAATAAATATATATATATAGGCCTATATATATATATACATAGACTACATATACGAACGTCACACCTAATACTATATAGGCCTATATATGTGTGTGTGTAGGCTATATATATTTATACCTGCATATATAATTACATATACACGGTGTCCCAATTGAACTGATACCCTTTTTGTTTTGGCGATAAACTTGTCAATTCTACATGAAATTCTATAAAATTTCAGTGAATGTAAGAGGGATAAATTATCAATGTTTCCTGAAACTTTTAACCAATTCTACGAACAGAGTCCGAAGTTATGCACGTTCACATTTGGGCAACTTAAATTGTAAGTTTCCAACATGTAAAATATAGGAAATTATTGCTTACTTTCTAAATTAATAAATATTTCCGTCATATTTCCGTCATTTCAATGTTAGGGGACAATAATAAAAATGGTTTTCAGCAAAGATGATTTTAGTTTAATAAAGAATTTAATAGAAGAAAAACATTACGGTGCAAAATGGGTTTTAAAGGAATTTCCTAACAGAAACTGGTCCATGGATCGCCTTATGAAACTCGCATACGCGTGACGTTGACCAGTGACCACTTCAAACAGCGAAATGTGGAAGAATGGAATCGTTTTGATCAAATGGATTGTGACAATGCAATCAATGAATGGCGAAAGCGCCTTAGAGCACGCATTCGAGCTAATGGAAGACATTTTGAACATCAGCTTTGAAGAACTGTAACCTGTATACAGCGCTAACACTAATTTCCTATTTTATCCTTCTTACATACTCTGAAATTTTTATAGAGTTTCATTTAGAATTGACAACTATATCGCCAAAACAAAAAGGGTATCAGTTCAATTGGGACACCGTGTATATGTATAATGTATATATATATATATATAATATATATACATATTATGAAGCCATATTATGGCCTCTGTGTGGTTGCACTTGGTGGTTGTTTGCATGTCTGATTTCGCAGTTGCATGGGTTTCGTACGGAGGTCGAGATTGACATAAATTTTCATGTTATGATTGTTTTTGTGGTTTTTTTATTGCCTACTAAAACGGCAACTGAGAACAAATCTTGCAAGTGAAACAGTCAGGTCAGTGTTCATAATGGTCGCAACAATGGGCACCCGCATAAATTTTAAACACATAAACCAGGATTTAAAAATGCAAAGCAAGAAATTAAGAACATGCATGGGTAGTTTTCGAGGAGGTTTCTAAACGTAAATTTATCAGCAGCTTCTCTCTACGTGTCATTAGAATCATCACTGGTTTAGTGCTGCGGAAGAATTTGTTAAACATCAAAAAGTAGGAGTTAAAAATGGGAGTCGTTTGATTTGATTTTTCAGGAGTCAAGTGTCCCATCCTCTTGCACAGGTCTAGGCCTATGTGTCGGCATGCACACGAGATGGCAACCAAAATCGCATTGCATAGAGCCTGTCTTTGTACATGTATAGCTTGCTCGCCATTCTTTTCACAAAGTCGTTCATTACTGCTCGATATGGGCAACTTGTGATGGTGAGGAGGCGGAGGAGGCGGAGGAGGGGGAGGAGGAAAAGGAAGAGAAGGAGGAGGAGGAAGAGGAGGAGGAGGACGAGAAGGAAAAGGAGGACGAGAAGTAGAAGGAGGAGGACGAGGAGGAGGGCGACGACGAGGAGGAGAAGGAAGTCGAGAACGAGGAAGAGGACGAGGAGGAGAAGGAAAAGAAGAAGAAGGAGAAGGACGAGGAAGAAGAAGAGGAGGTAGAGGAAAACGAGAAGGAGGTGGAGGAGGAGGAAGACGAGGAGGAGGCTGGCACCCTTGACTCCAGCCAATGATAATAAAGCTTTAATATCAGATTCAATGATGTCACACACGCTTGCACCAAAGTTCACGAATACACGACCGAACACACACACACACACACACAAACACACACACACACACACATACAAGCACACACACACACACACACACAAACACACACACACACACATACAAGCACACACACACACAAACACGTCATCATCGCATTTACTGAAGCCCACCGGGAAAACTGTTTCATTTTCTTCGGAATCAAATTAGACATTCGTCGTCAATATAATAATATTGCGCCTTTCTATTATAGACAAGTGTGCAGCAGCATGGTGTGCAGCATCATGGTGTGCAGCAGCAGTGCTATTGCTGGCCATTGCTAACGACAAGTCAGAAGCTGGCGATCTAATGACGTCAGACATGACACCGTGGCGTCAACAGAAGCCTAAATAATCCTGAAATGACGTTCAGAAAATGAACAAGAAAGACTCAGAAGAAGATGATGACGACGACGGTGATGATGACGATGATGATGATGATGACGATGACGACGATGATGATGATGATGATGATGATGATGATGATGATGATGATGATGATGATGATGATGATGATGATGATGGTGATGATGATGATGATGATGATGATGATGTTGGTAATGATGATGATGATGACGACGTCGAGTCGTCGACGACGATGACGATGATGATGATGATGATTAAGCTTATGGCAAAAAGAATTACGAGACAACGCAACATCGAAATCTAGAATGTTCATGATCAGGCCTACATGTATTGATGTATATCATGATTTAAAATAAATTATTTGCTGAAAATAGTTGCTTTGACCAGCAAATTCGCATGAAGACTTTTGTAGAATATTTCGTAATGCTAGAGCGCTGCGAGCCTTTAGTGCGCCATGGGACCGAATACAAGCAAACAAACTGAACACACTTTAGGTCGGACTAACTGGACACACTTTAGGTCGGACTAACTGGACACACTTTAGGTCGGACTAACTGGACACACTTTAGGTCGGACTAACTGGACAGACTTTAGGTCGGACTAACTGGACACACTTTAGGTCGGACTAACTGGACACACTTTAGGTCGGACTAACTGGACACACTTTAGGTCGGACTAACTGGACACACTTTAGGTCGGACTAACTGGACACACTTTAGGTCGGACTAACTGGACACACTTTAGGGCTAATAGCGAAGACCTGTCGATGTGAAGGTCTATGCGTGCACTTCAGAAATAATTAATTTAGTATCGTTAGCTGCAGAGGAAAGGAGGAGGAGGAGGAGAAGTTGGAGGAGGAGGAAGGAGGAGGAGGGAGGAGGAGGAGGAGAAGGAGAAGAAGAAAGAAGAGGACGGAGCAGCACTGTGAACAAAATGAATGGAAGAAGAGATAATAGAGAGAAGAGTAAAGAGGTCGGAGAATTAATGAGAGGTGAAAGCAATTGAGAAATTGGAAAAAGAGAGAAGAAGAAAAAGAAACTTGCAACGAAAGAAGAAGAAGAAGTCGTCGAATGAATGGAATGGCGAAGAGAGCAGCACCAGCAGCCGTGGAAGAGGATGAGATGGAGTAGGTCTGGCATCGTTGAATCAATGCTTTGATGCAGTATACGCAACCAATCTGCTCTCAATCAATAGGTCCACTGAGAGAGACAGACAGACAGACAGATATACACACACACACAGAGACAGACATACAGACAGACAGAGAGAGACATGTAGAGAGCGACAAACTATATTCCTTTCGGTGCAGCTTCAAAGGCTTCGGCAACTCTATTAAAGACGCACAGAGACTGACCGACAGACAAACGCGAACACACAGATACACTGACAAACAGGGACAGACATCCAGATACACGTAGAAAGACACAGAGACATAGGCTTAATGATACGATGTCCAGAAAAGCCGAGAAACTTGTCACATCTAAACTGACTCCGATCAAGGGCGGATACAGAAACGTTGGACGGGGGGGGGCAAAAATTCTTGGTCTTGGGTCCGGAAAAGTTGATGACCTTTTTTTTTAGTCATCCGGCCAAATTTTCGGGAAAATAATACCATTTTCTCCGCCCAAAAAGTTGATGACCTTTTTTTAGTCCTCAGTTTCGTTCTGACTTCTAGTGGGTATTGGTATTTCTTAATAAGGGGGCCAAATTATACATTATATACATTATTCCACAGCATGTTCAATCCAAATGGGGGGGGGGGGCCACGATACATGGGAATTCTAAATGGGGGGCCATGGCCGGATAAGCCCCCCTGGATCTGCCCCTGACTCCGATGTGGCGCAAACGAACACTTTAATAGTAATACAGCACAGACTGCAGAGAGAGAGAGATATTGAAAATACGACGATTCGATCAATTTATTAATTCCAGCTATTCGTGCACTTTGCTCTTCAATGCACTCTCACATTCCACGTCCTTTGACCTTCAAGATTGGAATTAAAAGCAGGCGCTAGATAATACGATATGGATGGATGCTGTCACCCACCGAACATAGTCTGGAGTCAGCGAGATGGGACTGCGGGGGTGGGTGGGTAGGGAAAGTGAGGGAAGATGGGATGGGTGGGTAGGGAAAGTGAGGGAAGATGGGATGGGTGGGTAGGGAAAGTGGGGGAAGAAGATTGCTTTCGTCCTGGTTTATGTGTTGCGTGGATGGAGGTATGCGAATAGGATAATTAAGTCACTCGTCCAGCTCTTTAAGATTTATGGAATAGTAGCAAGTTCGTGGCATGCAATTTGTGGACTAGCCATCTATAGAGGCGCCGAAGCAGATGAATTAAAGATAAACACTGAATTCCGAAGTAGGCTATTTCGAATTCGATCGCCGTGTTGGCCTATACAAAGCGAGCTCCGAAGAAGATGCAGCACTATGACCGACTAGTTGGCAGAATATCACCGTGAATAATGCATCCAAAATTCTGAAGATATAATAATTTTCAAATCTTATATCTTTGAAGACCTTTCCAGTTCAGAAAGCTGAAATTGTAGCCTCTGTACCTGGCGCCAATAAATAGAATTCTGCGACTTTGACTATGGTTTGCTGCGCAGCTGCAGTAACACCAAACAGAAGGGATTACATTACAGTAATCATGTCTCAAACAGGATGAATAGACTTTCTAACTTCACTTTGAATAGGTCAATGCTGAAAGATGGTCAATGTAATGGTGATCTATTGTTTAAGGCTATAAGCGCTCAAAATTATCATTGGCCCGATGCGCATTATTATTTTCATTAATCCGACTTCTATTGGTGGTTAGGAATCCTTTCCATCAATCCATCTTCCATGTAGACGGTGCATCAATCCAGCTTCATTTGAGCAACAATTGCTTTCTTCAGCCCACCTTCTAGTTAACTTACAATCATTTTCATTAACCTGGCTCCAATTCAAGCAAAAATCTTTACACCGATCCCACTTCTATTTAAGCAAAAATTAGTTTCATCATCTCGGCTTCTCTTTACCAAGAATTAATTCTTTTCGTCGATCAAACATGTTTGCAGTCAACGCTTATCCCACGCAATCGTGAATAAAAATCTAGAACACTGAAGCGATCGATTACCATAATTGTAATCGAGATTATCTTCATGTGTCCAGACTCCAGTGCTTAAAGTGTGGCTGGACGGTCATGGACGGCGTCCATGCAATTATTTTAAAATCTGAACGCCGTCCTGGCCAGCACAGTCTGGAAAGGTAAGGGGCGTCCTGGCATTTTTTAAGGTAGGGGCGTCCAGGCACTTAATGTTCATACTTTAAGCTCTGCGTGTATGCATAGGGCCTACTATTTTTGGGCCACTACTAGCATAACCACTTTGACAGTTTTTTTAAGCGGGTCTCTATGACGAATATAGGCTACGCTCAATCTAAGTAGGCTAAACAACACTCAACGGGCGGCTGAAGTGCACGACTCTTTTGTCGTCAGTACTCAGTAGGCCTACAGAGCTGCATGCCAAAGTTGGTCTATTTATAGTAAGTATAGGTCTATAGGCCTAAAGCCATTCGTGCTCTCCCTTACAATGAGCGCAACGCCTGGGAATTCGCAGGAAAAGTTCATCCTACTTCCTCGATCGTGGGCTACAGATTTATCTGCCTACGGAAACCTAAGTCACGACAACACGAAATATGCTCAATTTTTTAGACTTAGCAGAAGGGGGAAGGATGATAATTTCAATGGGGATGATGTCTAGGACGATGGTAGCACCTTGGCACGAAAAGCAGAAGTGCAATGGAGCAGCAGGGAAACGGGATCGCTTTCCGCTAAAACCTCCCCCCCCAATGTCGACTCAGACTTTCAATCGTTAGTATGCTCATAATTATGCGCCACACGAATAACATGTCATCCGTTCGTACTGTGAATTCTACAGCCATACAGCGTTCATGTCTGCTTGTCATTATCATTTTATTATAGCCTACTGGTAATCATTGTTGTTGCTGCTGCTGTTGCTTTTATTATTATTATTATTATTATTATTATTATTATTATTATTTTTATTATTATTATTATGGCTATCATCATCATCATCAGCATCATCATCATCATCATCATCATCACCACCACCATCATCATCATCACCACCACCATCATCATCATCATCATCATCATTATCGTCCTCATGCTCCTCCTCCTACTACTCCTCCTCCTCCTCCTCCTCCTCCTCATCATCATCATCAACATTATCATCAAGAACATCATCGTAACCATCATCATCATCGTCGTATTCGTCATCATCATCATCATCATCATTCATCATCATCTAATGGTGCTTAACTCGCGCTGAGTTTCCGCACCAGTTTATTAGTTTTTCTCTGATGCTTTGAAATTTGTACGTTTCTATCGTATTTTCTTCACCTGTTCTCGTGACCTACGTGACTTCATGAGGAGATGGCGTCCTTCTGATGTACGGTCATGCATACATGTTTGCATGTATTGTATATGGACATTTATATATCGCCTGACAATGTCGTCACGAAGGCTCTCGTGTTTACACGCAGAAGGGGGACACACCTTTCTATGGGTTGCTATAGTTACGCCGTCTGCAGCCGGTATATAGAGACCTCGGTGACGGCTGAAGAAGGTCATAGCAATGACCTTGACTGTCAGTCGCTGCATGCAGTACTTCCATTTAGCGACGAATTCCTTTACCCGGTGAATCGATGGATAGGCATAGCAGGAAGCGAGTCGTTTTCTACCAATGAGGGACTGCTGCTCGGCGGTCTTGTACGCTGCCAGTGTCGCGGACTATTCTAGGCTACCTCCCAATAAGCTATCCGGGGGATGAATTAGCCTAATCTATTCCCCGCATAGAATATACCGAGTATTGAGTATCAGTATCTGGGAAAGACCATTCTATACCTCAGCAAATAATCAGTGGAAAATGTGTATAATTGATAAATTTAGACTGTAGGTCTAATCAAAATTTTTAAGTGACTCTAATAATGTTCTAAGCAATGTTCAAAGCAAGGCAACTCGAATTTAGTTGGTGACTATAAATGTTCTTAAGTGTTCTACATGTAGGTGTTCTAAATGCTCTAAGCGAAGGGCAAACAAAGTTAGCTGGTAGGTATAAACACACATGCAAGCGACAATGTTCAAAATAAAGAAAAATGGAAGTTAATTTGGAAAAGTAAACATTGGTGGAAGTGGCTTTTTTCAACTTCCCTTCATCTGGAGGTACAATCATTAAGGGAATTCTCTATTTCGTGACACGGTCTGTCGTTGCTATCGTGTTGACTCAAGTCACTCAACTTAGTTAATAGAATTCTGAGCAGAGTCGTGTCAACTTTGGATATCGGAAAAAAGCGTTAACAATTGGTTAGACTTGACGTGTGTGCGTGCGTGCGTGCGTGCAGCCGCCGCTCGTGACTCTTTATATCTGTGTTTTTTTTCATTTGCTGATGACAATCCGTTCGTAATGACGTATTTTAGTCGCAATTATAATGATAACGCGAAGACGTCCACTGATTATTAATAGGCGGCGATTGAAAAATTACCTTAATTATGCAAATTTGAATGTTTCCGTATGAAAAAAGAAGCTATTGAAGCAGTTTTTTGTGCGTGAGGCTTTAAAGTTTATTTCTAAACGACGTTTTCCACGTGTAGGACTGTAGGTCTAAGTAATTCCACGCTCATTTCGTATGCAGTGCTTAACCTAGACCCCTGTTTGGGGGAGGGATCAAGGTTTCTAGGGGACGATAAAAACGGCTGTGGGGGGGGGGACGGGAACCGCTATAAGCCAGACATCGGCGACAGGACAGTCACGACATCCTTTGACCGGTAAATTTTCTGACGACCTTCAACGGTGAAATATTTTATATATACATCCCAACAACCCTTTCCGAATTATTCTTGTAATCTCATTTATGGAATGGGGAATTCCCCCCTCCAGAGACGCTTAGATTAAGCACGGTTTTGCATAATCCAAATCTATGCTATTACCGTTTCCAGTCAAAGTCGGAAACATTTGCTGCCATAAAAATTCCGATTTAGTCAACGTTTCGACCCAACCAGCTGAATTAAACTGATCTGGTTGTTCCACCTGATTGTATCAGCAACGGACTTGTTCAGGTTTCGAAATAGCCTAGCCTATAGGTCTAAGCAAACACCCAGACATAGCCTATATAACCTAGTCTACGTTGCAACAATAATTTATACGCTAGCTGTCTACTCAATTAGGTCTAGGCCTAACGCCTAAATTACGCCCGTATTTGGCCAGATTATATCCATCCGCTTCACAATAGACCTCTAGGCTATATGGGCCTATGTCACGATTGCGTTCTTTTTTATTCTCGTAAGTTTTAAGGGATTTAAACGAACATGGTTTTATTTGTAGCCGATCATAATTAGGCCCCTAGGCCTATAGGGCTTGAATGGGAAGATCATAGGAAACACACGAACATGGGGAAACACCTCTAATCGAAACCGTTTCGTGTTCTATTGTTGGTCTACGTCTAATTTGATCGAGCCAATAGACTTTCGTGATGATCGAAAAGTCCCGTTTCATTTTTAGTCCATCTCGAAAGCTTGGTTTATCCCTGATTTCACAAAAGGGCCTGTTTCCTCATCTGGCGTGTTTATAATGCACGTGCGTGGTACGATCTTCAACATTGATGACAAGATAACATCAACAGTTTGATCAAAACCAGTTAGACTTCTGTGTCGTACGACTAACTAATTTAACAGCAGTTTAATTATAGATATAGGCTACTCAAACGAATCTCTCGCTACAGCAGCTATGGAGTTGGCCATGAATTATCTCTCGATGGTGAAATTCTCCACCCAGACCTCTAATCAAACACCAACCGCGGATCAGTCTCGCAAAACTATAGACGAGCAGACGAAGCTTCTTGCCAAGGAGATCGTCAATTACTTCGCGAATAACACTGAACCGAAATCGCAGATCGGCGTCAGAATCCGCGAATGCGTGGACCAGCTGAGCAAAGAGCACGTCGTCGAATTCGATGCCATGATCTCAAAGATCGATTTGTGTAGATCGAACGCCGTTGAAGAACTGCTGAACGTTGCCAGGAATGTGTTCGAGAAAGAGGAGGGCAACTGGAACTGGGGTCGAGTGACCGCGCTACTCACTTTCGCCGGTCTAATCGCCAGAAAACTGACGCTGGACGGGGATGAACAGTTCCTGGATATGTTTGCCACTGCGTTCGGCAACTATCTGGTCTCGACGATTTCCGAATGGATATTCAAACAAGGCGGATGGGTAAGCAGTGTTCCTTGACCCCTCATCGGTTTAGAAACAAAGACATAGGCCTACTCACATAATTATAGGACTATACTATTATAGGACCTATAATTAGACTCTATAAGACACGTAACATTGTTTCAAAATCAAAGGATAGATCCCCTTTAAGTAGAACTACAGTGAGAACAATTACGCCCATCGTGTTGAACTTCAATAGAATTAGACGGTTATTATATCACTGCGGGCTATGTATTGCAGGCTGTCTGTTCTGTTAGTAGTTAAGACCAAGATTGATGTTAATTAAGATAACCAGCGCACATAACAGTGCACTGTAACCGGTTGCTGTCTGTCAACCGGATTGTTGAATAAACGAAAATTATACAGGGCGGGCCAAAAAAGACCCCCTAGGTGTTTTGTCAATATCTTGGCCAAAAGTAAGAACCTATAGGGGGTCTTTTTTGGCCACCCTGTACATAGCATAATGAATCAATGATACAAACTCTGGATTTCCACAGTAGCTCGATCAAGCTCATTCAATTTTGCCATTTTCATTTCCACAATGCAGTGTTGATACCATACAAGAGCGAACAGTACTGCTGTTCGATTCGTGATTAGACGAATTATTTAAGTATCTGATTTATTTCTTTTTAGGACGCGTTTCAGCTGACTACGGGAACATGTCTTCTGGGCAATAATTTTGGAACAGTCTTATGTCTGGGTTTTGGTGTGGCTGCCGCATGCACGTTCACTCTGATGATGCGATGAAGATAATATGCAAGACGTCTGCATGCAGCTCTGTTCTGCAAAACTTTAGTCTCAAGACTACACGGTAGCGTTGCAAGATCATGCAACCGCCTCTGTGCCGACCAAAATGACTATTTCAATGTCCTTTGTTGTACAGTATAAACTCTATTACACAGTGTAGCCTACACAGGACCGTCGATGCTGTGTTTTTAGCAGCGCTGTTCCGTCCTACTATGCATCTGTATCAGAACATCAGAACATCTGAGTCTAGTCAAGACAATGCAATAAACTAAGTATGTTAGTTTCGTCGCAAAAAAGCTGCAATGAACGTAGGCTTATATTTTTAAAGCTATTTTTAGTAGAGCATGCTATGACGAGAAGATTGTTCGCTTAGAAACTTTCAGATAATAATTATTCATTCATCTAATGCGAGGCATATCCATGATCAGCTGCAAATAGTCAATGTGGTCTCATACGCGTTAACTGGGTTCTATTAAAACAGTTTTATTTGTTTATTTTGATAGGCCTTAATGTGTTTCGAACAGCTAACATGTGTTGATCTATTTCGGTCTTTAGTCTCAGAATATTTTGTTAGTCAAAAAATATTTAAAAATTGAATGAATTTTTTAAAATAAAACGATATAATTGACGTGGATTTAATCTGTTCTAACCCAAAAGATGATGTCCATCTTTGTTGGCATCGTCTGGATAGCATGATCTTATTAGGCCTATAAGCTACTTGGTCGGAGCTTAATCACAGTTACTGATCTATAATTATTATAGCCTAGGCCTACACACTCTCTCCTAGTTCATGCTTACATCTCTCTTTGAGTGAGTGTCTCTTCTCTGTTGACTTAAAACTTAACTTCTCCACTCTGTCTATCGAAATTATTAATGCTTCCTGCCTGTTGTACGTACGGCTTTCATATATTTGTACATGTAACAATGGGCTTCAGAGTTAAGAACAGTGCTATTGACTTACAGGTTCACTGCACTATTGTAGACTAGCCTATGTATGTATGTATGTATGTATGTATGTATGTATGTATGTATGTATGTATGTATGTATGTATGTATGTATGTATGTATGTATGTATGTATGTATGTATGTATGTATGTATGTATGTATGTATGTATGTATGTATGTATGTATGTATATATGTATGTATGCATGCATGTATGCATGTATGTATGTATGTATATATGTATGTATGTATGTATGTATGTATGTATGTATGTATGTATGTATGAATGTATGTATGTATGTATGAATGTATGTATGTATGTATGTATGTATGTATGTATGTATGTATGTATGTATGTATGTATGTATGTATGTATGTATGTATGTATGTATGTATGTATGTATGTATGTATGTATGTATGTATGTATGTATGTATGTATGTATGTATGTATGTATGTATGTATGTATGTATGTATGTATGTATGTATGTATGTATGTATGTTTGTATGTATGTATCTAAACTATCTATGTATGTAGCCTATGTATGTTTGTATGCATGCGTGTATGTAAATGGGTATGTATGTAGCCTATGTCGGTCCTATATACAGTGTATGAGCACAATATTTATTTAGCGCCTTACAAAGGCTTACAATAACCTCACGAAGACGCTTAATTATTACGTGTAGGTCCCCACTTTCCAGTGTATCGTCGGTCTCGAATTTCGGAGAATTATTTTATTATATAAAATTTTCCAAATAAATTTTCCTATGTAGCTAAGCATAATACACATGAGCAGTAAGATACAATATTAGCAGAGAAAGTCCTGTTTAATCCCGAAATTGTGCTATAAACGATTTTTATCGTGCTGTTGGAAACTTGTATGAATAGGCCTAATTATCTGAAAGTCTAAACCGACGATAGGCCTAGGCCTATTCTGGGATGTGGGAACCTACACGTAATTGCTCCGGTCAGGATTAGGCCTACCAATTTACCACCACTGTAGGCCTAATTGCGTTTGCGGAAAGAAGCCATAATTCACAAAGCAAAGCCAGGACTTAACCACGCAGGGAAAGTTAGTTGGCACTAATAATTTATATGCCCATATACAATTATGTAGGCTATTTTAATGTGCTCGTTGTGTAAAGTCTAATTGACAAGTAGGCCTATACGGGAAGTCACGATGCGAAATAGACTGTATTGTCAACACGCACAGCAATGAATTAGACATCCGAAACTGTATATAGGCCTATGGGCCTATAAATGGAGAAAAATTATTTTGAACGTACACGTAATTATATCCTGCCTGGGGAAACCGGCATTAGCGGAGAGGGCTTCCGGATAGCTAAAGCTAACGATCTAATTGATAGTCTTCCGGTTTCTGTTTATTTTCCCCGATAAAAAACATTGAAATCGAATGCTGCTCTGTTATGCTTTTTGTTTTTTTGTTTTTGTATTTATTTTAGCCTCGTGCAACAGACGCGATGGTTACAGTGCTACGCTGAACAGAAAATCGAAACTTAAATCGAGGTCAAACGACAAACGACGAGCCCTGGGACGAAGAGAAAACACAGTGTAGGCCTACTGGTATAGCCTAGACCTATATATATATATATATATAATTATATATATAATTGTTTATAGCATACATACATACAATACATACATACATAGGTATATATATACAATATATATAGCCTATATATAGTTGCTTGTAATAAATCTACACGCACGTGCTTCTCTGCTGCAACGGCCTCGACCCTTTGTTCATTGTTCCCATGAATCGATCGAATAAGAGATCCTGAAGTCCTGATCACCCCTCGCCCCCGCTGTCCATTTGACCTTCACGCCATTTAATGGTACTGTGAACAGAACGACGTCGTGCTAGCAAGAGATTCGTATCTTCAATTTTGTTACAATCGGTATGCAAATCGCATAAGCTTACTCAGAGGCGCATCTAACGCTCTAACCTAGTTTTAAAACCTATTTTTCTAACGTGGCCTCATGGGCGGATCCAAAGGGGGCAAATCCGGCCATGGCTCCCATTTAGAAATTTTCTTATTTCTCATGAGCACCAGCTATTCTGGCGGGAAAAGTGGACGTGGACGCCCCCTCCCATCAGTTTCGCTGGCCCCTTCCATGAGGTTCGTACAGGCTTTCAACATTGCAGTGGGGAAAAGGTGAAAGAAAAGATAGAGAGTAGGCCTAAAAGGAAAAAGTAGAGTATGAATAAAATAGTCACCAGCTATTTTGGCGGGGGAAATGGTAGCCCTGGCCCCATGGTTTTTCGGAAATTCCCGAGATTTCGACCAAACGACTAAGAAAGGTCATCAACTATTTTGGTGGGAAAAATAGTAGGCCTACCTTTTTCACATTTGCACCAAATGACTAAAAAGGTCATCAGATTTTACGCCGACGAAAATGTTTTTAGACCCAAGATTTTTTAGCCAAAGACCACAACGAAAATTAAGACCCAAGACCGAAAATTTTGGCCCCTTCAAAAATTAGGCCTACTGTATCCGCCCTGCGTGACCCATAGGCCTAATGGGAAACGTTTTCAAATTTTTATATCAGTGTCTATAGATCGTAGGCGACAGACCTATGAACAGCAATAATGTAAACTAGAAAATTTCTTAAGTGTCACTTTAGACCAGGGGTTACAAGGTATTCTGAATTTTTGAATTTTCTGAATTTTTGAGGTGAGCACACTCTGCCGACGAAAAAATCGACTTTTTTCGGGCAAAAAATATCTGACAACCTTTTTTAGTTGTCAGATGGTTTTTGGACGATTTTTTCCACCCGAAATGCTTTCTCGCAGCGTAAAACGCTTCGTAAATCACGATTTTTCCTCTGCGTAGATCGAGTACTATAGGTACTCGGTCTTTAGGCGGGCCGCGTATACCCTCGTTTTAAGAGGTGAGTAGCCTACACGCTGTCATTTTTCCCCGGAGGCGAATATTCGCTGTTACACTGTAGGCCCCTATACCAAAGATATTAGAGTCGTAGACTAAGATGTGACACCTCCTATCTTCGCTGTATATTTGGTCTGGGTGGTGGTCAAAGCACACAAACCGTGGCGCCACGTTGTGACGGGGTTGATGGCTCCTAGCAACCGCCCTAGTAACCATAGACGCCATCGGCAAAATGGATAAATATATACGACAACGATTGGACAATTGCAGCCTCCGTAAACTGACTAAACTATGTAAACTGCACATTAAATATGATGAGTAATAATAACTGTTATATACTAATGTATTTTATTAGAAGGTTTATGTTTAAAACGTGCGACTTTTACAGGCATCTGGACAATGCAATTTCGTTCTATTTATAGCGCTAAAAACCCATCACAAGGTAGGTGAGGTGACCATTAAGGTACATTATGATACATTATGTGGCGCATCTTAGTCTACGACTCTAATATCTTTGCCTATACCCGCGTATAGGCCTACCATAGAGAACAGCCCTGCTTTAGACCAGTGTTTAATCTAGTTTCCTTTCTCTAGCATAGGTGCAATCACGTCCGAAAAGTTGGGGGGACCATAATGAATCACGTCCTAAAAGTTGGGGGACCATAATAATAAAGTTAGGGGACCACTCAAAAGTCGGGGGGACGCGTCCCGTGGGTCCCATAGGGTGGTTGCGCCTATGTTCTCTAGGGAAGAAAGGTACGATTTTCTGGAGAAGAACGGGTGCCGAACGCGGTAGGCCTATGGGTTTAATGGTTGTGCTTAATTAAAGCCTTTAAAGGTGTCACCGTAACAAAATTGCTCTAGTGCCTATACTGTTTCAGTGCTGATACGAGTGGATTAATGTTTCAATAAATAGGCCTACACAATAATAATTTCATTTCGAATTTCCACATGATAATAGTAGCTATTTGAACTATCGCCCTTATAAATTAGGCCTACTCTTTTGTTCAGTTCTGGACAGAGTGATCTAGGACTTCAATAGAATGATTATATATGCTTAGACCTATAATTATGGCCTATAATTATGATTATTTAATTTTGCATTTCTCATTGTAATCGTAACATGTCATGCTGTCGTCTTAACAAACTTAATCTATTGTTTTAGTGCAGATGGGCGTAGTGATCACGATTTCAATAAATGTAGGCCTACCGGTACTTAGAATTGCAATAATAATTTCGTTATCATGAAGTTCAGTATCAGTTCTGCTGCTCTTCTTGTGCAGTGTCACGATAACACTCGTCGTAGATCTATCCGTGTTTGGTGATTGCTTTTACCGGTATTTCAGGAGCGGATCCAGGGAGGGCCAATCCTGCCTTGCCCCTATTCAGAATGTGCACAGGAAGTGCCCCCACCCCATTAGATTTCAAGAAGGTTTAAACTAATGGAGCTGGAAACGGTTAGAGAGAAAAAGTACAACACCAGGTGTCCAAACATCTTAGTAGGCCTATTGGCTGGAAAAGACATTTCCACTAGATGACTAAAAAGGTCACCAGCTGTTTTGGCATTTCGACGAAATGAAAAAAAGTCGTCAGTTTTAATTTGGCCAAAAATCAAAAAAAAAATTCCCAGCTCAAGACTAAAATTTTTGCCCCCCCCCCACCTTCGAAAATTTCTGTATCCGCCCCTGCCGGAAATCGAGTGCCCCGGAGGAGGATTTAATATACTGCAAAATGTCAACCTTAGTTTATACATCATGATTGTGCTAATAAATGCATTTCATGGCAGCATTATTTCATTTTGGGGGTGTTCAATAACCCAAAATACCCTTCCCTATCTAGGGCCTTGCTGGGAGCCCTTCTGAAAGGCTCTTGCTGAAAGAAGCGCTTTATAAATCGTCAATAAAATACAATACATGTGATTTTGGGTGACTCATTAGCTAATGTCTTGCGGATTGGTGTTATTGAAATTTATGATTAAAAGTTGATGCACAAGTTGGCAAAAGACATCTACTTCTCTTACTTTACAATAATTTCAATACTTGTAAAAAAAACTTATCAAGCATTATCAAGTCAAGTAACACAAACCACAACATTTATTTTCACATGCAGCCAGTAGAACGGTTCATCAACAACTGGTACTTGTAATGATTACCTTGCAAGTTGCATGTGTTCAACTAAAACATGTATTAATTAGTTGAATAGTCAATAATAATTATTCTCTTAACAAATTAAAAGCCTTACATAATTATACAGCATGCATTTTAGCACAGGGTTTAAATTTAAAACTGGAAACTGAAAACTGCATTCTACACATTATGCTTGGTTGTCAATAACATGGCAGTTTAATAGCATGCTTGACTATAATTACTCAGCTCATTTTTCACAGTTCAAACCGCACACATGGCACAGACGCCTAAAGATTCGTGTTCCATTAATAAAGGTCATAGAAAAAAACTACTTTTTCATTGAAAACAATAAGATAGGAAGACAATGCAAACGACTGATCACCTGTGTCCTAAACTGCGTCTAAGCCATGGCCATCTCTATGGATTAGCTTACAGGAAAAGGTTTTCTGTCAGTTCCGTGACATGCTTCAATTAACAAGAATCTGTTCTGCATCAGGTATTAAAAGGATGGTGAATAATACCATGAATAATACCACGATAAAACACACAAAGTATCATGCTAGGCAATACTCAAAGCCAGTGCATTAATGAGTGCATAACTACATGAAAGTAAATTAACAGCACTACTAAAATTGTGAACAGAAGAAATTCATCGCTACATCGATTTAACCCTTTAACGACCATCATGAACTAAAATGCATAGAAAACATATGTAGCTGGTTGTTATAGGGTTAAGCAGCCCATACAGTAGTGCTTCTGAGTTTAGAACCTTAAAAGTGGTTTGCTATATATAATTAATTAGACACCAACTACAGTCCAGTTTCTTTGAAACGGTTCGTCAAAAGTCAGAACAGTAGATACAGTCAAAAACATCAACATGACTTGAGAAAACTCAGTTTTTCTGCTTTAATCTTACAACAAACCCCCAGCAGATCATTCAGTGACTCTCCATAGAACACTATTCCAATGTAAAATGCACGAAACCCAACGACATCTCAAACACACAGATGGAAACATTGTTTCAGCTCTGTCTGCTTTCACCAAATGATCCACCATGCGGCTCAACAGTTCATGATTCATCTTAACTAAGTGACTGGAGAGAAACGGGTCACCACACAAGCTGCTCCAAATGAATACTTCTCACAACAGCATAGACCAGATGATCTGAATTAAAGTTCCTCTAAGCACGAGTCATCCGTGTTGGTGGTTAGACGCATGCCGTTGAGAATGACTGAATGGATCGTGTATATCTGATCTTTATCCTGTTCTTGCTGCTTGCTTGCGTCAGTCTCGCCTAAGTTCAGAGACGAGGTCGACAGAAGAGAGCTGGAATCGGACGACGATCCGGACTGAACAGCGGTGAGTGTCGCACCACCGCCATCCGACACATTTTGAAATGGGATGATCCCACTTGACGTTGCGACTGGTTGCGGCTTGTCCGGTGCAACGCTGCACGAGGATGAGGTGGCTGTCTCTGACGACGACGATGCGTGATCCGGCTGCTGGAAAAGGAGATTAAGAAGCCCGCTCGGCAGCTGAGACACGGGCAGCATCGTCACTTCCTGTTCGGGAAAGTCGTACATCTCAACGGACAGCGCGCTGGTGTCGTGGTCGTCCACTGGTTCAACGCATATGCCACCATGGCCGCCAGTGTCGGGATCATTAACGAGACCGTTGTGAATCATTTCTGCGAACTGCGCCATCGTTATCGGCCCCGACTTTTCGGCGCTGCCATTTACTGCATGGCTCGTCTCGAGGTCTGTGTGAGTCTTCATGTGAGCCATGAGACTGAAATCGTACTTGAACCCGATGCCGCAGACGCCGCACTTGTGAGGTCGTTCGGGGTCGTCGTTGTCAATAAGCATAGCTCGTTGTTCGGCGGCAGACGCGCCCTTCTCCGGACGTCGGACGGCTTCCGATGGCTCGCCGTGAACCCTCATGTGGGCGTCGTAGCTAAAGTCGTACTTAAAGCTCTTGTCGCAAATGTCACAGTGATACGGCTTGTCGGGAGAAGTTTTTGACAGAGATGCTGCCGACCGTGAACTGCTCACGCAAACGTGAATTTTCAGGTTCTTTGCAAATCGAAACGACTTCTTGCAGAAATTACACATAAACGGCTTTGCCTGCGGCGCTTCCTCCTGCAACACCTGATTGTGCGCCTTCCACAGATGCACCTTGACGGAAGCAGAACTGCCGAAGATGGCGCCACAAACTTTACAGATGCACGACTCCGCTTTGTGCATTCGCTCGTGTCGCAGCAGATTGTCATGCCAGGCGAACTTCGCGTTACAACTCGAGCATTCGTAGATCTTGCTGCTCTGGTGCACACGTCGGTGATGCTCGTCCAGCTGTTGGCCCGTCTTAAAGACGTCGCCGCAGTCGTTGCAGACGTGCGGCTTTTTCCCGCCCTGACATAAAGTTCGATGTCGTTCGAACTGCGGCTCCTTCGAGAAGACGGCGAGACAACGGTCGCAGGAGAAGTGCTTCTCGGAGTGCGTCAACTTGTGAACGAGGAGGTCGTGCTCCGACGCAAACTTGTAGTTGCACAGATTGCATTGCTGGGTGTAGCGAAGTCTCCCCTGCGACATCGCGGACTTCATTTCTAAGATGGGAAATATCTTCTAAACGACGCTCTACAATTCACGTAAAAGAAAACGAATTGAGAAAAAATACAATGGTAAACGTTGTAAAGTTCTCTGGATGATGAAATAATTTTCAAGGCTTTTGAAAATCATGTAAATGCCTGAAAATTCATGTATAACTAATGCAGGGGTCGTAAATCTATCAGCTTACTATTTTAGAATTGGTTCTACAATTCTTGCCAAACTTTTCAATTCCCAATTCCTGCAAAAAATAGTATTTATATCAAATAAAAACTAGTGACTTAAACAAATTCTTGAAAAGTATGTTGAATAATCATATTTCTTTGAAAACTTCTTCAATTTATGAGATATTAACCTTCCTTCTGCCAAATATGAAAAAGATGTAAACATATATGTAAGTAATTAAGTATGCAAACTCAAATTAAAGAATGAATAATTTAATATACATATTCAGATGTCATCCAGACTACACAACCTTAGGTTAATACATTCCGCTAAATCTTAAATATTTGTGATACTGGGTGGGCCTTCCTTATCAAGTTACATATTAAAACATCAAGGAGATATTTTCTGCAGAAATATACAAATGAAATTGTTACCTAGGTATTAACATCACACTGCAAAATTGCAACCATAGAGAACTTCCCATGTGTTCCATGGTTGCAAAATTGCGGCATTATGAGCACCCTAAATGGAATGGGGGTTCATTCGTAAAAAGTGCTCTGTCAATTATGGCAACAAATAAGCTGCAATTTTCCAAAATGAAAAACTGCGAAGATATTAAAGTCGGTGACCTGTTTTGTTTTAGTAAACAAAGAGAAAATTAGGCACTTTCGGTAATTCCCAGTTGGATTTATTTATTTCTCCATCTCTATAGCACCTCTTCAAGATCTCTGATCAGAGGCGCTCCAGACTACAGCGCGGACAGTCGGACACTGCATCGAAGTTCAATGCCAAAGCACCCGAGCAAATGCGAGTGAAGAACTTGCTCAAGCTTACTACGCGATGGCTTGAGTTGGATTTGAACCTGCAACCTTCTGGCTGCAAGGCAACGAACATACCCATTACCCACTACACCTCCGCACTCCACATGATAAAGAGTTAACTTCAAACAATTTCATGAATTTTAAGCGTATTAATTATCAATACAACTTCTTTGAAGTCAAATTAATTTTGAAAATCACTTTGTTCAATCATGGTTTTCTCTGTCATGTGGACGAAAATCAAGCTCAGTAAATTCGTTAAGAAGTGTTGAGAAATTTTCTAATTACAGTTATAGGTAAACTTGATGTCCGTAATAAACTCTAGCAGTGCCTTTGAAAAGTACTGTAAAATGTTCAAATACATACATGAGACCTCAACAGATCAAGGTGAATGAATTTCTAGGATTAAATATAATGACATATTTCTAGAAGTAAAAATATTTTCATCAATCCGACTTCCATTTAGTGAGAATTTTTCAACAATCACAGATCTTTGGTTTCGAGGATCATCAGGTGAGATACCATGAAAAACCGAGTCGGGCGAGCAACCTGGAAAAACCAAGTCTTTCCATTTACTTTAATTTGGAATTACGGGCAGGTAGATCGTGGGGTAAAGATGATGCCATTCAGTTCAATAAACATGCTAATCTATGGCTTTCTTGATTGAAATTTGCTACTAATGAGAACATAGAAAAAGTTCTTGCAAACATTGGATGCGTACCTGAATACCGAGAACAGCAGTTTATATTGGACACGCCTTAATTTTAGCATGGAGTATGACCGCATTGCCACTGTTTTGCCCATGAAAAACTTATAATCAAACAATCCAACTGGTTTCAATCACCAACTGAATAGACCTGTTCAGAATTTTTTAAATCCCCCAAATAGCCCCGTTGCCTTCTTTATCACTTCTGTCATGGCCCTGAAGTTATCCCTGCAATTCATAAGCGCAGAGTCGTTTAGCTTTGTTAAAAACAATAATTTCTGCCGATCGTAGTACAGCCGCTCGATGCCCAGTGTTCACCTAATTGCACGAGTGGCTAGGGTTAGACCAAATCCTGTAATCCTGCATAAAACACTTTTATATTTTTCTAGCCTACTCTGAATACTGTCTAATTTGCAGCTGGTCAAACGTTTATGCAGCGGAATGAGAAATTAGACATAACATTACTGCCATTCATCATGGACGCCAACCATTGTTGCACTGACAAACACCATTATTGAATAGAATATCTGCCTTGCTAAATCTACATAATAATCTCAGTTAAAAATAAAAATAAACAAAATACATACAGAATACTGCACCGAATCGGTGATTTAGCACAATAAAAACCACAAATTAAATCAAAACGTCTCGCACATTAACGCACAAGATTTCCGGTTACGCTAGATGACGCTATAATTTCTATGAAACAAGTGAGCGTTAAATTGAAACAAGATGTATCACATTTCACTCAACCAATCTTCACAGACTCTTACGAATCAACTTTACAATGGTTGTTGAGCAATGAGCACTGTTGACTGTTGAGCTTGTTGCTGTTTAACGACACTGCCATTGCAAAGATGATTAGTGTCACCCTTCTCCTTTATCCAGGCATGTCAGAGTACAAAAATGGCGAAGTTATGCGCTTCTGCGGATGCTGCTGTCGTATTAACTCATTAGGCCTATGCCACGCTTTTACCGCGTAGGCTACGTAGGCTATACACTGGATCGAGTGAGTAGGCTACTATAGTAGCCTAACAGATAGGCCAATCAAATGTAGGCCTATGTGAAACGTTAATGTGAATTTATTAACGGTTACAAAGTAGGCTATATTACCATATATAGGCTAATTAAAATAAGGGGGATAATTTATTAAAAAAATTGGATAATTAGGCTAACTTAGGCTATTATTCTAACTTCTAGGTAACTAGGTTAACCTATTTTGCAGTGGTTTTAGCACAGACTTTATTAAAAGGTAGGCCTAATGA
>OX243815.1:22047810-22082810 GCA_945859605.1 Lumbricus rubellus | reverse complement strand
GTAGAAACCTGTCGGAGTTGATCTGAATGTCACTGGCATTTACAGCCCCGACTCCGATGATCTGACGGATGTTTAGAACCACCAGCAGGACAATTGTGTCGCAGTTCATTATGTACATGTATGTAGCCCAGGGAACAGGTCGGACCGGAACGCACCGGAACGCCGTTCCGGTTCCTTTTTTGACGACCGGAACGCCGTTCCGGTTCCTTTTTATAAAATAATTCTTGCATGTACGGCGTCGTTTTTTATTTCGTATAATTTTCTCTGCGCTCATGTTGAGCTCAGCCCTAGTCATGCAGAGTCCATGTAGGCCTATACACATAGGTAAACCCCTGTGTCTCATTCTCCTTTTGGATGACTCCATTAATTTATAGCGCCAACGATGGTGTTGCTGAACAGAAATATCGCAATGTCCAAATAATTTCACACAGGATTGGAAGTCGCAAACAGGTTGCGATTGAGCGCAATCAGTTTCTTCAGAGTCTGGCCGATAACTTGCGTAGTCGCCTTTATACGGTTATTGCTTCCAACGTTTCTGCTGAGAACACAGCTCAGTCATCCCGGAATAAATCAGAATTTGAAGAACTAATTTCACAGGTAACGACTAAACTTACATATAATTAGGCCTATGCCTATAATTATGATAGGTCCTACTGCATTTCATGAACTTTCAGTTACACTGAAATCCTTACTTAATCCATTATGTGATGAATATTATAAGCCCCTACAATTTTTTGCCTAGTCCAAGCTTCGGAAATGTGTAGCTAGACTAATTTAGGTCTATAGGCGGCCTATAGCTTATTGTCTGTAGCAAGCTATGTCTTGGATGCTTACACAATGTCTACTATTGCCAGCTCAAGTGATATTGCTAGGAATCAACTAGAGATATATCCTACATTTTAAGTGGTTGCTTGTCTTTCTGGATAAGCCTATGACCTATGTGCAAGAAGACTACTGTATAGTATACTCGGTTGTGCGACGTGAAAGGCCCTGTCATCCATTGTAGATTCTTTTCATTCATTGTTCAGTATACGATCGAGCTCCGACTAATCTTGGCTTCTGCTTGCCACCCATTGATTCTTTGGGTTCCTTTTTATGGTCTCTTCAAGACTTCTCTTTTTTGATCGCGCTTCGATTGGGAGCCCCTCTGAGTAAGGATCTTGAAGGAATGCTATAGGGCCTAATTATATAATTGTTGTCGATTGATTGATTATTGATATGGCAATTAGGTCTAGGCCTATGTGTTTCTTTTTGCATCTTAGTTCATTAGAGATAATAAAACCAATATCCATTATTGTGTCATCAGTTGCAGGTGCTGAACAAACACTCGTGGCCAGCGGACGTGACAACACCCTGGAACGACGGTGAACAGCGACTTGCCAAACTTTGCATGAGACTGCGTGTCGACGTTGATAAGACCCGTAGAGGCTTCCGAGATTTCATTGATAATGGGGGTTCCAGTATACCTGATGACATGACGGATATCAATTTCGCTGTCAGCACAATCCCTGTAACATCAGCGGATGCCGAACGTGGCTTCAGTACAATGAACATAATATGTACGCCTCTTCGGAATAGGCTAGGTGTTGACCGTTTATCCAAATTAATTTTTGTGAAACTTGTTGGGCCGTCCTTGCAGGACTTCAACCCGCTTCCGTATGTGAAGAAATGGTTGGCTGTCGGTCACCGTGGCGCATTTGAAAATCAGTCCAGGAAATGCGAGGACCGAGAAGAGCCACGTTACTATCACATGCGGAAAATATTTGACTGAATTTAATGGCTTTTGCTATTGTCTATGCAACTACTGACAATTTTATTTCATTGTGTTATTTCTTAACTGGAATATTTCGTTTCATTATTTTCGTCTTGCATCTTTGCATAGTGCTAGTGTAGTAGTGTCAGATGTGCACAGACTATAAAGTTGAGAGAACTAATCCGTGTCAATAATCGCCTATAGAAGCCAGACACATTGCATAATAACAGTAGTCCATAGCCTACAACTATTATTATTTTCATGCATTGCTTTTGACTCCATGTTTAGCTAAAAATAATAAGCAGTCTGATTATTTCATGGCAGGCCCTAATAATATGGAAGTATGCCTACCAGTATCCTACACAGTAATTTTTATCGGTAACCTAAGTAGCTCAAAGTGCAATGAAGAATCCGGGTGAAACGAGTTGGCTCTAAGGAATTCCGCATAAATAAATAGTGGATGAGAAAGAGATTACTTATCACAGAACGTCTAAGAATCCAGTGGTAAAAATAGCAAAATTAGTAAAATGAAGTGGCTAAAACGGGCTCTATTCAGCAGCAATTGCCCTAAAATCCGTTGTCGGCTGGGGCTTCGCCCCAGACCCCACTGGGGGAGCTCACGACGCTCCCCCAGACCCCCTAGTCGTGAGTGTCCGGCGTTCCGGTTCCTTTTTCTTTAGGACGGGATCCCTGATGTAGCCTAGTATCCACTGTATCCACTGTATCCACTGTATCCACTGTATCCACTGTATCCACTGTATCCACTGTATCCACTGTATCCACTGTATCCACTGTATCTGCTTTCATTATTATCCATGCAAATCTGACGATGAGTTCATATAATTCTTGCAGTTTTCATATCCTCTGTCCTGTAACAACTGCATGTAGGCTACTCTTCCAAAAGCGTAACAAAATGCACTAAATGCTACTTGTTCACCAATAATAGATTGCTTGTATTCGATGCACTTAGTTATTCCTATGATTAGCCTAGTCCTATATTGTTTGCTGCTTCTACGTTAACTGGAGCTCATTCATAAAGTCTCGGCAGTTTGGTAAAGAACAAATCTGCTACGGATCACGCGTTCTAAAAATGAGTCTATACGAGTATGCGTAATGTCTTGCATACCAGTTTGATCGATATAATCAATCGATAATCCAATCAAAATATAAATCCAAAGTAAATCAGGATAATTATAGGCCTACAGCAATGAAGACAACCTGAGCTTAGACTGTTATAAGGTCTTCTGTGATGTAAACAGGCGGAGTTCTGCTATCATTTCCTGGATGTCGGCTCTGCAGCTTAATTACCTCGGTGTCTGTACAACGCATCTGTCAATATAATGCAAGTGCAGCAAGTGGATACGACGTGACAGTGAAAGCCTATAGCTGACCACTGACCAGTCCATATATAGATATTGCCTGAATACTCGAAACATTAATGACGGCTATCACTATTATTAAGCTTATAGGACAGGGGTGTCAAACCTTTTTTAGTGGCGGGCCAGTTTGAACATCTTCTAACAAGTGGCGGGCCAGTGTGAACATTTTCTAGCAAGTGGGGGGCCAGAGTGTCGAAGCTTCTGAGCAAAATTGGGTAGTGATCTGAGAGGGAGCTCAGGGCTTGGTCAGCCAATTCCCAGAAAAGTTCAAATATTGCGAAAAGATCTTGATTAAATGTCCACTTTTCTCTTCTTATTAAATTTTGACAACATTTTAAATAATTTTTTAATCTTTAGGGAAGGCTCCGCGGGCCAGAAAAAAATCGTCGGCGGGCCAGAAATGGCCCGCGGGCCAGCTCTTTGACACCCCTGTTATAGGAGATTGGCTTTCATGGCTTAGTGAACCGACAAATTGATAGGTTTGTTGTATAAATCGGCTCGAGCCTTTGAGGTTAAGGAATAAAGATCCAAATGGTCAGATGACTGAGACGAGACGACTATGCGGTGAATGGTGTTTAAAATTGAAACGGCGTGGGAAGTAATGGAAGGAGGGCTTGGAATAGGGTTTGTGAAAGAGCAGTCTTTTCAATTATCATGAGTGAAAGACTTCTGTCTTGTATGCATAGCTGCTATAATTAATTTATAATTATAGTGAGATATGATGTTTTGGAATTAGGCTACATGCACCAAAAGCATTGAAGGCTGCGATGGCATCAACTGACCCAACATTCTGTTCATTTACATGGCTAAATAGGTCTATACAGGGCCGGATTAAGCAATGTGGAGGCCCTGTTCGAAAATTTTTTGTGGGGGCCCTGTCCGGAAAAATTTCGGGAAAATTATACCATTTCATCCGCCAAAAAAGTTGGTGACCTTCTTCTTTTTTTTTAGTCATCTGGCCAAAATTTTCGGGAAAACATACCATTTCATCCGCCCAAAAAGTTGATGACTTTTTTTAGTCATCTGGCGAAATTTTGCGGAAATTAGTCGTTTCGTCGAAATTTCCCAAAAATTTTTTTTTCACATTAATTTTTGTGGGGGCCCCCTAAAGTGTGGAAAGTGTGGGGGCCCCTGTTCGGCCGAACATGTTGAACATGCCTAAATCCGGCCCTGGGTCTATATAAATCTATATGATGACTTCCATAGTTAGCAATATTGCATGGGGTGCTCAACAGAAACACTGTTTCAGACATTTACACGTCCTGGTCTTGCTTCTCTGTTGCTTCACTGTACAAGCGTTTATATGTTGCGCATGCGCATTGCTAATGTCAACACGCTAGCAAGTCGGAAAAGCTGTCGCTCTGTTTGAGATAGACTTCAGACTGCATGTCCTCCTCCCCCTCTCCACAGAGCGACACACAGAATTTACACAATCGAAAGCCGTAATGTAAGCATATTTGTTCTCTCTCATCCGTTCCTATCTAGGCCTGTGTCATCATTATTGTATAGTTCCACATTGGCTATTTATAGAGCGCACGACGGTCATCTAGTGTTTAGTGTACTGTAGCCTACTGCAGTCAACGTAGTTGTCAGTACTTAGTAGTAGTACAAAACTGCAAATTGGCAGAATGCGAATGATTATTGGCAAACAATGCTCCAAGATTTCTGTTGCACTTGCGCTCCTAGCGATTCGACTGTTCGAATTACAATTCTGAAAAAAATGCATTTTAAAAGTTATTATCTATAGGCCTAGACCTAACTTTGGAATGCATAATTCTAATTCTAAAAAACAATGTTTAGAATTGGATTAAATTTGCAACAAATAAACGGACTAACCGACCCTCACGACGCCCAACCTGATCCTAACCGACCCTCACGGCGCCTAAATATGAACCTAACCGACACGTCGGTCTCGGATACTAAAGCTATGCGGATAATGCTTGCTACAGACGATAGATCGCTTGGGCATACTTAACATGCTAGGGTTTCATTACTAGAACGCTTTACACTTATTAGCATTTGTTTTATATTACTTTTCGTGTAAGTTAGGCCTATATTACTATACTTTTTTCATTACTTCTATGTGTTATATTGCATAATTGTCAATGTCTCATTGTGCGTTTGCAAATGGAGTAATAAAGGCTATATAGTTACTTACTTACGTACTTACTTAATCAACTATTGACTCGTTGTAATCAACGACAATCTGATGACGTAAATTCAATCAGACGTCATCTTTCAACTTTACATTGATGACGTCATCGTGAACTTATTATTTCGTGCCATGGAGATGGTTCGTTTTAGAAAATTGACTTGAAAGATTTCAGTCGTCGTAATGGCGAGATATTTTGCAGTGAAAATTATCTTATGAGCCTTGCAATCTGTTCATTCAAACTACAGGCATAAATTAGATGCATCACAGCCAAGTTTTAATTGCTCGACTAGGTCTACTGTCTTTTGTAGATTATCACAACTTTGGACATGTTACCATGTGCTAAAGCCTTGTTAATCTGTTTGTTGCTTTATGTTGTCGGTGGAGCGATGGCTGAAACATTTCCCCTTTCTGGATCGTCCTTCTGCAGGTTATAGGCTACAAAGGAACCGTCAGACGAACTGTCATCAATCGGAAGGTGGCGCTTCTTGCGATTGGAACGACATCTGTCATACATGGTGCAACTACGAAGTTGTGGCTGTTTGACGACACTGTCATATCAAAGATGATTAGTGTCGCCCTCCTCCTTTCTCCAGGCTTGGGACTGGCACTGCCAAAACAAGAGCAGTGGCGAAGCTCCAACTACTATTATACTGGTAGTTGCAAGTTGCAACACTAGCGTGAGAATATCCAGAAGGTTCCTATACAAATGTCCCTAAAGCGGAAATACAGTGTTAATTTAACAAAGATGTTAGTTAAGTTATTTAAGTCATTCATAAATGTCTTGTTATATTCTATGATACCATTTGTATGCATATGCTAAACATCTTTGGTGTGTTGTGTAGTTGGGGTGATGTCACCGTTCACTATCGTCGTCGCAGTCGCAAAGATCCTTCATGGAGATTCTACATCCGTCTGCAGATGACGCTTCTCGTGACTGGAATGACGAGCGACATCTTGCAACAGCTGTAAGTTAATTAGATTCTATTAACAGTTTTAAAACGAAGCTTAATAATATCTAATTCAGTTACCATAGTCTTGTAGGCTCCTCTCTGAACTCAGCCACTGCATTACTCTGGCAGAGCCAGTCCCTGTCATGGATGAGGAAGAATGACTGACATCTAACCATATCTTTGTCATCACAAAGTTTCGTTGAACTGAACTTCTGCTACTCCATTCTATGACTACTGAAATTACTACAACCCAACTTCGTTTTTGTAGCCTTAGAAAGTTTGTTTATATGAAGGGTGACCTTTAGTCGAGCGGAAAGAGTTCCAAAGAGTTGAATAGTTGGAAAGGCGCTACGTAAATGCATAACAATTATAGAACTTGAAGGTGTTGATTATAAATTACAGAACCCATGGCAGAGACTAGTCCGGCAGTTTTGGCACGGGTCCGTCCTGGCGGCCAGAGAAGTCCGGCAGTTTTGGCACCGTCCGTCCTGGCCACCTGTCAACTCTGTCGGTTCTGGTATCTGACATGGCGCGCTGGCTGTTGACTGGTACCTGGTTCCGGCAGCGATCGAAGGATGACTGCAATTCTGGAGAGGAGCGACAAAGACGATCCAGTTGACCCACTCTCGTGGAAGGTTTGTTTGAGTTTCTCTGAATGTGAGACGTATCCGATGTTGTCTATTGTATGCAGCTCTGATAAAATCGCCATGTCGTGTGAAGATGCATTATTTCAATGCAGATCATGATTTCTCTTCGACCGGGCCTGGGTCGGGAGCGCCTCTGAGTAGAGCCCTTGAAGAGGCGCTATATAAATCGCATAGATAGATAGATAGATATCGATCAGACGAATGCTTCTGATTTTGCATTTACTCCTTCTCTTGTACTATGTATGTTTGCCTGTTTTCTCTATTTATCGATTACTGTTTGAACTTTAGTCCGTGCTCCTTCAACTTGTTTTCTTCAGTCTGTTGAGGTTTCTTGTCTTCTGCACTTGGTTTAGGAGCTTATAGGCTGTGATTCGACTTGAAGCAAGCATCGATTGATGTCTTTGTAAATATTTATTTTGATGATGGTATCAGGGCTAAAATTATATGATTATAATCCATTGTGTTAGATTAAGTTTAATGACTTAAATTACTTAACATCTTTGTTAAATGATCACTGTATAGGCCTTCTCATTTTCCGCTTTAGGTATATTCTCGATGTTGCACCCAAGGTCACATTTGGGGGGGGGGGGGTGTCTTGGGTATTTTAACACATAACCCTGAAATGAAATAATGCATTTACTAACACACGGTGTGAGACCAAAGAGGGATTTGATTTTGAAGCTCTTATTTATACAATGGATTAGATAACGACGATGATATAATCATGATGATGATGATGATGATGATGACGACGACGACGACGATGATGATGATGATGATGATGTGGACGCTACTGAAGTTCTGAAGAAGACTTCATATATGTATGTATGTGCACTTGTTATAGCGCCCCTTCAAGCTCTCTACTCAGAGGCGCTCCCGATGCAGAGCGGACACTGCATCGGAGTTTCACGCCGAAGCGCTGAGCAATTGTAAGTGAAGGACTTGCCCAAGGTCCTTACGCGGGGAGGTGGATTCGAACCTTGGACCTTCCGGCTCCAAGGCAACGACGCCACCGACGACGACGCTTCTCCAAAGTTCCAAACCCCGTATATTAGACCTGAGAGTCACTTCACTTTGGAATTATGACTTGACTCGGAGAACTACATGACTTGAAAGTGACTTGACTCCACCTTCGTGACTTGACTTGACTCCCAACTTTCGTGACTTGGAGTCACGACTTCTGTCTAGTTTCATTTAATAAGTGCATTGGCAGCTGGGAACTGCATGCCTATATAGACCTAACATTATTTTTTGAAGCTGTGACCTTATTTTCTGATGTATTTTCAGTTTCACCCCGCCCTATATTAGTAACTGTCCCATACCAAGTAGTGCGGACCTGGTGACCCTGTATTACACAAACCACACACATCAAGTTGAATCAAATCAAATGAAAAAATGTCCACCAGTTTGTAAAACGATATCAAATTGCTGACCTACATTCGGTCATACCAAAAATAAGTGAGTCAATCTATAACACTGAAGGCGCTGGGCTCTAGCTAGAAACTGTATAGCCTAGAGTTGCACAAAACACATTGTCCAGCATTCCAGCTCCAACAATGGAGCCAAATACAGTAACGTAAGCTAAATGCTGCACACATTGTTCATGTTTCTTAATTCTTATAATACTTATTATTTAATTAGCAGCAGTTAGTATTAACATTTAACATATTGCCACTTGTAGGCCTATACGTGACAACACTACTCATGTTGCAGTTCGAGCGTCAGACTTAACTAAGTTACAGCTTAGAAGTTCTTGAGTGTAAACAGTCAAACAGTTGACTACTCAGTTGACTCGTGATAGGATAGTGGAAAGAATTGCCTGTAATTGTCATGAATGAAGGACACCACATTTGCACGACATGGAGCCATGGAAGAACGTTTCTGGTTCAGCAGAATTCCAGTCGAAGAAAACATTTGCTCCACTGGGGATGGGTCTGATTGGATCATTGGGGCAACACCCTCCCAAACTCCCCAAAAAGTTACATGAAGCCTTGATGAAGGAGATTGGGCCTACAGTGTGGGTTTCTAAAACAAGTTAACAGCACTCACTTGCAGTAGATCCTTTCGTCGTTTAAGGGTTCATACGATACTGAGCCGGTACTAGTACTTGGTCCGGCATCATCTTTTGCGACATGCAAGTATCCGTAGTATTTCCATACCTCACTACGAGGACGGCTGCTGCAGCTGCCTTTACGACCAACGCCAGTAATAACACGAAGTTCAGCTAATGCGGCCCGTTCACTTCTACTAAGCGCAGACGAACTAACGTTCTTATTCTTAAGGTCCGAGGACCCTGACGCTGGCTTACGCTGCGGTACTATTTTCTGCATAATTACAGTTAATAGACCCAAAACAGATAAACTCGTTCTCGATTCAATGTACTACAAACTTTCAAACGCGTCTATATCACAGTCCATCACTTTAAGAAACTATGAAACATTGGAAATGGAAATTACCCGAATTTCCGCTAGTTTCTTGTTTATACTTTATAGGCATCGGCCATCAGGCGTCTTATAAATCAAATAAGTACAATTACTGCAAAGAAAAGTCTGTAATCGGCGTGCATCCATTCCAAAGATGTCGGTTACTTTCTCCATAAATTCAGTCTTGTTCGAAAGCACCGATCATACCCTACGTCGTACACCACTGCCCCACAAAATGCAGTTAAAGTAGTGTAGGCCTATAATTTCACTGTTCATTTGGTTTTACTTACCGTCACACCTTCCAGCTGATGACTTCCAAAACAACCGACAAGCTCATTTTTTTTATACACGTATAGGCTACACGTGCATGCAGGGCCTACATATATTATATACATACATATATAATTATGTATACCACAGTCGTCTTAATAAGTAGTTATCCTGTCTTTTGTCTCTATGTCATGTCCGACAACTCTGCCGGCCATGTGGGATGATAATATATTGCACCTCCTTCATTCCACGATTTGGAGAAAATCTTTCAAAGACCAGATTGTCATAATTATGTAGGCTAATATTCAGAAAATTCGGGCTCAGAGTGCCAGGTCTCCAATCTCCACGATGCGCACAATATATCATCCTACACGTCTTCGAGCCTTCCCTAATAAGGTCATGACCAGCGTTGAGTCTTTGATCGGCATAATGTAAACAGGAAGAATAGAAACTGATGCACACCAGACGACTATTAAATGTCAAGATCCAGAGTGTCAGGTGAGAAGTTAGACACAAAGCTATGGTGGATCATGGATGATGTTTAGATATGAAGCGGCGTGGGAGGCACAGGGAAGTGAAAATCACAACTGCGAACGCTGGTGTCATCCATCAGTATAGGCCCTACAAGTACAAGAATGTGTGCGGGAGACTCGTTTGATGAGACCATGCATCGTCCTCATGCTCTATATAGCTGGCTACGTTAGAAAGGAAATAATAAGGCAGAGATGCGCGGATAATATTCTTGTTCAACCATTCGACTGAGGCCTTTGATGTGTGTGCACGTGCACCGTCTTGTTGAAATAGGCTAATCCTTCGCCGTTATTACGAAACATTTTTGTGGCTGTGAACTGAGCGCATAGGCTACTGCACTTCGCTGGAATGCGGGTCTGACCTCTTTCTCCTGTATCTCATTGATGTAATAAGTCGAAGTGACTGAAGTTTTATTTGGAATGATATGAGGTTGTGTTAATCCAACTTATGCCAAACCCGAACCCCAGACAGTGAAGACCTTAAAACGTCTGCTTCGTAAGGCATGGACATCAATAGGCCTAGCCTACCTCTGACAACTCTGAAAAATCTATTTGCTCGATGAATAATCGACTTGAGGCTGTAATAAAGAGTAAAGGAAACATTATTAAATACTAAATGATAATTTGTATTAATTAATTATGTGTGGATTAACAATGATGGTCGTACAATATTTTTTGCGGCTTAACTTGAGGTTTTTGGCACAAATTTGATGACGTCACGGATATTGGCGCTACAATTTTATTAAGTGAGCTAGTGATCTAATTTTTTATAGTAACATTTTCATTTGAATAACCTATCCACCAGTATAAAACTTTCCACATTATATTTTGTATAACATATATTTGTCTGCATTCAAAATCGTTCACGACCTATCGAGACACCCTATATATATATAAAACTTCGGCAGAAACCGGAAGCTTGACCGTTGACCTGTATCGCATAAATAAAGGCTATCAGATGCCATCACCTACAATTGGGTCTTGACGGGAACCTCTGACAGTCGGTGTATCTTATAACCCGGATGACCTGTGTGGCTGAGAGGCTGGCACTTTGTTCGTCTCCAGTTATATAGGCATAGACTCCATGACTGAGTAACGGATTCCAGTGTTGCCCAGTAATGCAGAGAGTACCAAAAGATACACAACAAAAGTTGTATAGGCCCGAAGTGAAAGAACACAATGACTAGTGGCATGATGGCATCCTGTACCACTGTGTGGAATTCAGGTTTTCGGGGGGAGGGGGGTGACCCAGCGTCCGGCGGACGATCGCAGAGGCGCGTAGTGCCGAGAGGGAAGGGTATGAGGAGAGGATATGCCTCCTCCTCAACAGAAACTTTTTGAATGTTCACATTGCAATGGTATACCATTTTAAGCTGTCATCTTAACAAAATGACTGTACTGTTTCAGTGCAGATAAGACTTCATATAAGCTTAGGCCATACTTGCAATAACTAATTTCTTTTTGAGTTTCCACATTGTAATGGTAACACTTTAAGATGTCATTTTAACAAAATGACTGCAGTTTTTCAGTACTGATAAAAAGAGTGTTTTTAAGATTTCAACGTAATCACATAATTATAATAATTTTGCAATAATGTGAATGCACGATAGTCCACAGTGGTTAATGTACTGAACGTTGAACTAGGAAGTCGGGAGAGTGGTTCAATTAGCGTATAAATTTGATTCGAGAATCTGACCAATTTCCTCCAGATGCGTTGCCCTGCAGGCTCTAGGCTCTATAAAAATCTATATCCTTTGAAATTAATGGAAATGTAAGCACCACTTACTTTAGAAGTGTTTATCGCTTCATGAAGCCACTGAAGCGCATTATAGAGATGACACGAAATAAAACCATTTCCCCCCACTGAATAATTTATTGTTTGATTGATTGGTTGGTTAATTAGTTGATTGATAGATTGGTTGATTGATTGATTGGCTTGTTGGCTGGAACTCTGGTTGGCGTGTTGGTTGCATCACGTCAACATAAACATCAACTTGAATTGAACAATTTGTTTGTTGGCTGCAGTAGTTGCAAACAATAAGAACACAAAATACACCTGCAATCTAAAGCAAAAAACTAAGTAATCGATTAACTGATTAGTTTTAAAATAATCGAGTAACTAATCAGTTTTAAAAATAATCGACTAATTAGTTAATAAGTAATTAACTAATTAGTTAACAAGTAATCAATTTATAGCTAATTAGTTTTAAAATAATCGACTAACTAATTACTTAATAAGTAATCGACTAACTAATTAGTTCGACTGCGATGATGTCGTGAACAGAGTGCAGAAAGCGTAAAACAGACAAAGACGTTGTTTCTCATTGTTCTTTGTAACTAAAGAAAGTGGTCTTTGTTATAAGAAATCTCAGTCAGACGATGACAATGATGGAAATAGTCATCATAAGAAGACAGTGACGTCACTCGCCAGCCTGCAGAATCCGTTGTTGTCAATATTTCAGAACGAAGAAGCGTGAACGAAGCACAACATTACAGTAGAAAACCCTTCTGAGTTCTGAGTTATCCGGCGGCGTAGCCTTTAATTGACTATAGTCCTTGACGTCTGTAATAACGCCAGATAAAAAAAACACATCCTCACTGGCCATAAAACTATACTGAATGAAAATAACGGGCGATGATGCAGAGTTGGAACTTTTTGTTCGTTTGTTCTAATAAACTACGCGAGAAAAAAACTGAAAACAAAAAGTCGTCGAATACACAGCAACAGTTCTTCTGGTGCTGCAGCGGACGATAAAGAAAAGATCCCTCGGAATAATAATAATATTTGTCGTTTCGTATAATTATGCCAACGGAAAGGCTTCCATACGTAAGAGGAATGGAGAGCCGCCTGCAGTCAGACCCTTTATCAGTGCGTGCAGTCAGCCTTTTCAAGCCTTTGAATGTCAATCAAAGGAGACTACTTGAGTGAAAGATCTAAGGCACCGACATCGTCGTAGAAATGGCTGCTGTCAGGAAGGGACTGGTGGTAAAGGTGGCTCTTCAATGCGGAATGCTGGTCGCTTGCTGCCATGCTGAACGGTTTCTGGTCGGTCGAAGGAGGCAGGTGATGAGAAGAAGCCTTGTCCCCGCGACGTCGCGAGATCTTGAAGTCCGCGCTGAAGAGAGGCGGCGTAGGAGTGACCTTCTTGTCGATGGGGGTACCGCCGCCGCCGCCGCAACCCGTTGGGTCGAAGGGACGAAAGTCGCCCCCCGTCTTTGGTCTCTTCGAATGCTGTTCGTGCTGACGAGTAAAGACGTCCGACCAACTGGGAGAGGCGAGGGTTCGAGTGGCCGCCTGCTGCAGTTTAGAGTCGCTGGTCATAGCACGCAGAAGGCTAGAGGATGAGGAGGAGGAAGGGAGTCCACCGATGCCACCACCGCCAAACAGGATGTCTGACTTTGAAGGGTCTGGCTTCAGCCACGGGAAGTAGAATGGAGTCGACTTGGGACTGTTGTTGTCGAGACCAGGTCCAGCAGTGGCAGCGGCAGGCGGAGACATACCGATGCGTGATCTGAGAAGGTCAAACGCCATCATTGAATTGAGAAGGTCGCTCGTTACAGGCATCATCATTTTGTCGGATCCCATGGCTGCTGCTGTTCCGGTCATCGGGTTCATCCCTGCAACGGGGGATCGATCCCCTGGACCCACTCCCGCGGCCGCCGTCGTCGTCTGAGACCCTCTGCGTGTCTTCTGACCCGTGGACTTGCCTGATTGGTTGGAGCGACGCTTACGAGATCCTCCCGTCGTCGACTGAGGCGGTGGCTGCGGCGCCTGGGTCGACGGGTGATCGGAGGCGGCTGCTGCTGCTGCTGCGGCTGCGAGGCTGTGTGCCATCCCGAACGACGGCATCCCCTTCCCATCGCCTGAAGGACACGACGGCAGAAGAGGCTGGAGAGGAAATCCCATAAAGAGGTAGGGCGGGAAGAGGGAATAGGGCGATGCAGGAAACGGCAGCGACGCCAACTGTGACGGGCTGAGACCGTAGAGTCCTGACGGAAGGCTGAGTGGAATTCCGCTTCCGCCTCCGCCGCCGGAGTTGACTTCCTTCTCGCTTGTCACGTGCTTTCCTCCTCCTCCGTCCGCTGCTTTGCTCGCCTTTCCTTCCGCCATAGAACTGCTGCGACACGACCGCTTCCGGTTCGACTCGGATCTTCCACCGGAAGCGGGAGTGGTCTTCGTCTTGTGCTTGACCACCGAAGATCCCGACTGTCTCTCTGCCGCCTTCGAAATGACGCTGACCTTGGACGGGGTCAAGTTCGCACAACCTCCGAGAGATTGCTGCAGCGTCTGAGTATGGTAATGTCCTGAGGGTGATGAGACAGGTCGGTTGGTGTCCACACGTGGTGGACTGATGCTGGTGAGGCTGGGAGGATGATAGGCAGCGGTGGCGGCAGCGGCGGCTAGAAATCTAGAGGCCACGTCGAAGCTCACCTTTGCATCGTTGGCAGTTGGAGGACAAGAGACTCCAGTCCCTCCTTTGCTCCGGTCCGAGTTAAGCACGTCTACAATTATAATAACAAACATCACAAATCATAAATTCAGTCATAGGCTACACCAATAGCTGTTGCATGAGCTCCCTGATCATTTCGAAAGATAGCAGAGAAATGTAGGCCTATGTTTATGATGTCTCTTAAACAAGTGGGTAAACAGCAATATACATTAGCAATCATTTACTTAGAAAAGAATGAGATTATTTGTGGCCACTTTAAAATCAGCTGACGTTGCTGAATTATGTCCAGCTCCATTGCGATGTATTGTAATTCTAAAGCTTTATTTAATGACGATTCAGATATAATTATGACATAGGAAGCTCTAAGGGAGAAAAGACCGTCATATACGACCAAGCACTCCGGAGCTTGTTCCTCTTTCTGTACAATACTCTCTTTTCTCTCCATTCCACTATATATAGGCCTACAGTCTACTTTAGACATGAAACGGTGCTAAGAAAGTCAAGTTAAAAGTGATTTTCCGGCCTTCAGATTATCCTGAGCGCATAATAATCTATTAAATAAATACTGAAAACAGTAGAACTACACTAATTAAATTTTGAGTGAGAAGACGAGGAGGCCATGCATGCATTCATACTCTGACTGGTTTCGTTCTGTTTCTTGACATTTGAGGTGAGAGCGAGTTGCTTCTTCTGCTTCAGTTCCGCGAGAACAGCGACGAGATGAGGATTCCGACTGCAAGAACACATCATCATAATTATAAACAGCCACAGCTGCCACAGAGTTCGCTAGAAGGTGCCATACATCCATGAACCCTTATCTATGGATCAGATTAATGTATACATGTATAGAGACCTATGCCTATGAACATCAGACATGCTATACGTATATACCGGGTGGCGCATAAAAAACGTTCCCAAACTTTGTTAACCTGGCAAAGATCTAATTTAAGAGATATCAAATATTAATTTACACCAAAA
This sequence comes from Lumbricus rubellus, assembly GCA_945859605.1. NCBI lineage: Eukaryota > Metazoa > Annelida > Clitellata > Crassiclitellata > Lumbricidae > Lumbricus > Lumbricus rubellus. Next base: position 22,067,274 of record OX243815.1, on the reverse strand, counting down.
TGTTAAGCAATCATTTCTGTGCACACATGTCAAATTTCAAGAGAGTACGTTTATTATATCACACTCTGCGGCAAGGTTATAACGTCGTACCTGTTAAAATATTTTGCACAAACTTACGTCATTAAAAACGTTCCCAAACTTTGTTAACCTGGCAGGCTGGCAATTAAACAATTTTAAAGATAAACTAAATCATAGTACATCAAACTAATCATAATTCATATTTGTACAACACAGCCAAATTTTAGCCCAAAATACTCAACCGTTTGAGAGAAATTGTTGTTAGAACTGTATGACCCATGGCCAAAATTTTGCACAGTTGTTTAATGATGATGTTTTACGCGAGAAAATGTTTGATTGATCCTCCGCTTTCTCTTGTAACGACCCTTAAACTCTATTTTCACTGTCCTGTTGACTTCTGTAGGCCTATTTGTGTGTCGTCTAATAGAGAACATTAATTTTTTACTTCAATGACCTGCTTAAGTTCGTCAGCCAGCATTAATTTTAGAAACGGTTTTCTGCGATCAGCATACACATTACACAAGCTTCTTTAGGGCGCTCCGTGCATAGTAGGCCTAGACCATACACTGTAAAAAAAATCTCGTAAAATAACGGTGAATTGCATGGCAACTTAGTTGCCATGCAATTCACCGTAATTATACGGGCGCCCGTAATCTCAATTACGGGTGACATCGTAAACTTACGATCAATCCCCCGTTTTTTGTAACGGGAACTCCCCCTTTTATTCACGACAACTCTCCTTATTTATGCGGAAAATTCCCGTATATTATACGGCAATTCAGCGTATTTCAACGGTGAATATCTGGTCTTTGACGGTGATTTTCACGGTAATTTGCCGTTATCAAACGGTAAATCGCCGGTCATTAACGTTATATTGTTACTTTTCTTACGGCGAATAACCTTCTATTTACGATTGATTCGTTCTGCATCGACGGTGAATCACCGTCTATTAACGGGCTCTCCGTCCCCCTCCCTCTCCCTCCCTCCCTTTCAATCCTCTCTTCCCCCTTGCCCCTGTCCGTTTCCCTCCCTTTCCCCTCTCCGTCCCCTCCCTCTGTCTCATCCCCCTCCCTCAGTCTCCCCTCTCTCTCTCTCTCTCTCCCCATTACTTCGCCAAGTTGAAATAGAACTGGCAAGGACATTGAAATCAGATCTTAAACTGGAAATGCAGGTAGCATCAAACAAATCAACTGAATCGGAACTATTAATTAAACACACATTTTAAACATCAAAACCTCAAGAAACATCGACTAATGATCTGGCATTTCTGGAAAGAGAACAATACACGATGTTCATGCCATTGAATAGTGCGACATAATGCAAAGCTAGCCGTTATAATCTACAGACCTCGAGTCCATAGTACCATTATCATATTGCAAGAAGAATGAATAAAAATGTCGACAGTCTACTAAAGAAGTCAGGATAATAACTCACAAAAAAATTAAAATTTTTAACAGAAATGGGCAGGCTGAAGCAGACGAGTTATTCAACACTTTATTGATGAACAGCATTGTTCCCCAAAAACTCTTAACACACTCTCAGTGTTAGTGCAAAAGAACAAACAGAATGCACAAAACAGTGCTGTAACATTGTTTATGCTGTGGAACAAGCATTAGAGTCATTGTCCATCGCTACAGGAGACCTGGCACATAATTTAGACTTCGTTGACTTCATACTTTTTGTGCCACGTGCAGAAGTGTGCTGCGAAAGAAAAAAAAACAAACACAATCAGTCAAAGAAAAAATCATTAAATATTCCATAGGCAGATATATATATATATGTATATACATATATATGAGAGAGAGATACATAGAGAGAGAGATAGATAGAGAGAGAGAGAGAGACAGAGAGAGAGAGAGAGAGAGAGAGAGAGAGAGAAAGAGAGCCCGAGAGATACAGATATGTATATATATATGTATATATATATATATAGAGAGAGAGAGAGAGAGAGAGAGAGAGAGAGAGACAGACAGACAGACAGATAAAGAGAGATAGGAACAGAGAGATACAGAGGGTGAGAGAGATACATATAGCGAGCGAGAGATAGATAGAAGGAAATAGGGATAGAGAGACAGACTGAGAGAGAAAAATAAATAGATAGACAGCGATAGAGCTAGATAGAGAGAGAGGGAGAGAGGGAGAGAGAGGAGGGAGAGAGAGAGACAAACAGGATCATAACGCTTGTGAATAAACTAGTGCCCTTCGCGCCGTGAAAAAAACTAGTGCCCTTAACCCTCGTGAAAAACTGATGCCCTTAACCCTCGTGAATAAACAGAGGCCCTTAACCCTCGTGAATAACCTGAGGCCCAAAGCGTTCGTGAATAAACTAGTGCCCTTAACCCACGTGAATAAACTGAGGCCCTTAGCGCTCATGAATAAATTAGTGCCCTTAATCCTCGTGAATAAACTAGTGCCCTTCACGCTCGTGAATAAACTGATGCCCTTAACCCATGTGAATAAACTGAGGCTCTTAGTGAATAAACTAGTGCCCTTAACCCTCGTGAATAAACTGAGACCCTTAGCGCTCATGAATAAACTAAGGCCCTTAACCCTCGTGAATAAATTGATGCCCTTACCCCTCGTGAATAAACTAGTGCCCTTAACCCTCGTGAATAAACTGATGCCCTTAACCCTCGTGAATAATATAGTGCCTATAACCCTCGTGAATAAACTAAGGCCCTTAGCGCTCATGAATAAATTAGTGCTCTTAATCCTCATGAATAAACTGATGCCCTTAACCATTGTGAATAAACTAGCGACCGTAACCCTCATGAATAAACTGAGGCCCTAAGCGCTTGAGAATAAACTAAGGCTTTTAGCGTTCATGAAAAAACTAGTGCCCTTAACCCTCGTGAAAAAACTGATGCCCTTAACCCTCGTGAATAAACAGAGGCCCTTAACCCTTGTGAATAAACTGAGGCCCAAAGAGTTCGTGAATAAACTAGTGCCTTTAACCCTCGTGAATAAACTAGTGCCCTTCGCACTTGTCAATAAACTGAGGCCGTTAGCACTCGTGAATAAACTAAGGCCCTTAACCCTCGTGAATAAACTAGTGCCCTTAAGCCTCGTGAATAAACTGATGACCTTAGCGCTCGTGAATAAACTAGTGCCCTTAACCCTCGTGAATAAACTAAGGCCCTTAACCCTCGTGAATAAACTAGTGCCCTTAAGCCTCGTGAATAAACTGATGACCTTAGCGCTCGTGAATAAACTAGTGCCCTTAACCCTCGTGAATAAACTAAGGCCCTTAACCCTCGTGAATAAACTAGTGCCCTTAACCCTCGTGAAAAATTTGAGGCCCTAAGCGCTCGTGAATAAACTAGTGCCCTTAACCCTCGTGAATAAACTGATGCCCTTAACCCTCGTGAATAATATAGTGCCCTTAACCCTCGAGAATAAACTGACGCCCTTAACCCTCGTGAATGATAGTGCTTTTAACCCTCGTGTACAAACTGATGCCCTTAATCCTCGTGAATAAACTTGTGCCCTTCGCGCTCGTGAATAAACAAGTGCCCTTAACCCTCGTGAATAAACTGATGCCCTTCACCCTCGTGAATAATATAGTGCCCTTAACCCTCGTGTATAAACTGATGCCCTTAGCGCTCGTGAATAAACTAAGGCGCTTAACCCTCGTGAATAAACTGATGCCCTTAACCCTCGTGAAAAATTTGAGGCCCTAAGCGCTCGTGAATAAACTAGTGCCCTTAACCCTCGTGAATAAACTAAGGCCCTTAGCGCTCATCTTTAAACTAGTGCCCTTAACCCTTGTGTACAAACTGATGCCCTTAATCCTCGTGAATAAACTAGTGCCCTTCGCGATCGTGAATAAACTGATGCCCTTTACCCTCGTGAATAAACTGATGCCCTTAAGCCTCGTGAATAAACTGATGCCCTTAACTCTCGTGATTAATATAGTTCCATAACCCTCGTGTATAAACTGATGCCTTTAGCGCTCGTGAATAAACTGAGGCCCTTAACCCTCGTGAATAAACTGATGCCCTTAACCCTCGTGAAAAATTTGAGGCCCTAAGCGCTCTTGAATAAACTAGTGCCCTTAACCCTCGTGAATAAACTAAGGCCCTTAGCGCTCATCAATAAACTAGTGCCCTTAACCCTCGAGAATAAACTGATGAGTCAGTGATGACCTTAGCGCTCGTGAATAAACTAGTTCCCTAAACCCTCATGAATAAACCAAGGCCCTTAGCGATCGTGAATAAACTAGTGCCCTTAACCCTCTTGAATAAACTGAGGGTCTTACCTCTCGTGAATAAACTAATGCCCTTAACCCTCGTGAATAAACTAATGCCCTTAACGCTCGTGTATAAACTGATGCCCTAGATCCTCGTGAATAAATTAATGCCCTTAACCCTGTTGAATTAACTAGTGCAGTTCGCACTCGTCAATAAGCTGATGGCCTTAGCGCTTGTGAATAAACTAATGCCCTTAACCCTCGTGAATAAACTGAGGCCCTTTACGCTCGTGTATAAAATGATGCCCTAAATCCTCGTGAATAAATTGATGCCCTTAACCCTCGTGAATAAACTAGTGCCCTTCGCACTCATCAATAAACTGTGGCCCTAAGCGATCGTGAATAAACTGATGCCCTTAACCCTCGTGAAAAATGTGAGGCCCTAAGCGCTCATGAATAAACTAGTGCCCTTAACCCTCGTGAATAAACTGATGCCCTTAACCCTCGTGAATAATATAGTGCCCTTAACCCTCGAGAATAAACTGACGCCCTTAACCCTCGTGAATGATAGTGCTTTTAACCCTCGTGTACAAACTGATGCCCTTAATCCTCGTGAATAAACTTGTGCCCTTCGCGCTCGTGAATAAACAAGTGCCCTTAACCCTCGTGAATAAACTGATGCCCTTCACCCTCGTGAATAATATAGTGCCCTTAACCCTCGTGTATAAACTGATGCCCTTAGCGCTCGTGAATAAACTAAGGCGCTTAACCCTCGTGAATAAACTGATGCCCTTAACCCTCGTGAAAAATTTGAGGCCCTAAGCGCTCGTGAATAAACTAGTGCCCTTAACCCTCGTGAATAAACTAAGGCCCTTAGCGCTCATCTTTAAACTAGTGCCCTTAACCCAACTGATGCCCTTAACTCTCGTGAATAAACTGAGGCCCTTTACGCTCGTGTATAAACTGATGCCCTTAATCCTCGTGAATAAACTAGTGCCCTTAGCGCTCGTGAATAAACTGATGCCCTTAACCCACGTGAATAAACTGAGGCCCTAAGCGCTTGTAAATAAACTAGTGTCCTTAACCCTCGTGAATAAACTGATGACCTTAGCGCTCGTGAATAAACTAGTTCCCTAAACCCTCATGAATAAACCAAGGCCCTTAGCGCTCGTGAATAAACTAGTACCCTTAACCCTCTTGAATAAACTGAGGGTCTTAACTCTCGTGAATAAACTAATGCCCTTAACCCTCGTGAATAAACTGAGGCCCTTAATGCTCATGAATAAATTAATGCCCTTAACCCTCGTGAATAAACTAGTGCAGTTCGCACTCAACAAAAAGCTGATGCCCTTAGCGCTTGTGAATAAACTGATGCCTTTAACCCTCGTGAATAAATTGAGGCCCTTTACGCTCGTGTATAAACTGATGCCCTAAATCCTCATGAATAAACTGATGCCCTTAACCCTCGTGAATAATATAGTGCCCTTAACCCTCGTGAATAAACCGTGGCCCTTACCTCAACCTAGAGTCTGTCGTACTTGACTGATCTTCAGGAAGCCGACATCATAAAGGCTTGTCATCACCACTTGAAGTTTCTAGAAAAACATTTTAAAAAATTGCGTGTTTGATATCGACAACACGTGTCATGCCATACAAGATTAGTATCTATAGTACAGCAAAACATATAATAAAGTGGTGCCATAAGAATAAAATAGCGCTTTCATACTGATAATAAAAGAACAGACAGATTCTGTAGGCAACTCTTCAGTACTACACATTATCTGCAATAGAGGCCTTTAATAATAATAATAATCAAAGATTAAAAGATAAAAGCACTCAAAGATTTAATGCAGTTGCATTAAGAGGCACGTCTACACAAAGCACCGAGGACCACTAACTACATAGAATAGATTCTTAAATAATAATAACCACAACAACGACAATAATAACTTACATTAATTACCACACCTTTATCAATTTACTGATTTATTTATATCTCATGACCTGTAAATAGAAATTCACACAGCTCGAGTACACGAACTGGCCGTGAAACCATCACAAAATTGGCACTGGACAGGGCATGCTCCAATGATTATTATTTATTAAACTTTGATGAAAATATCATAAAATGAATAAAAGATATTTGACCACCAAACATGAAAAGCTAAAGATCGGTTACAACATTTAGCGAAAAGTAAAGAATTTTAATATACAAATAATTATCAAGATCCACTAATGATATGTGCAATTGCATCATAGCAAAAACAATCCAAGCAGAAACAAAGAAAGATTTTAATAGCAAGATGACGGATACTTCACCACCACCACCGCCACAACTACCACCATTAGTAAACAGTGGTGCTTAATAAAATGCTTGAAAATCAAATAATGATGTTAATATCAATAATATAATGATTATCAAGAAATATGTAATACTTACCACGTATGCCCATAACGTAACAGTTTGTGTTCTTGACCTTTGGGCATGTGCTGTCACCATTCTAAAGTTTCAGATTTGAACAACTGCATCGAGTCCTACAAACAAAATGATTTCATTCAGTCAAATCCCAGAAATAAAACACTAGATTGTTGGCTAAATCACTTTTGAATTAAATAATTACTAATATTTAACCGGGTGCACCGTTTCTGTCACTTGCAACCTAATAAAAACAAAATACAATATACTCCAGTAGCCAGATAACGAAAGCTGTTTCTGCCAGCACCACCAACAACAGTTAAGTAAAACCAATAGACCAGAAAAGCACTGCAATAAGCCAGCATGCATCTAACAATGCCATCAACAGCACCACCACCTGCATCACGACCACAAACAATCACCAACATAACCATGACCTCCACCACCAAAAATAACAATAAAAATAAAATAGCCCTTGAACTTTAAGTAAGTCCTGATTGGGTCATGGGTAAGAAACGTTTGAAACATCATTATCTCAGCCTCTGGATACAAGGAGTCGTCTCACCAGTAGTGAATGTCAGTGTACTCCATGTAGTCAAATCACATAGGCCACACAGTGCCACACACAGAGCAGAAAACTTGTTCAAAGTTTCAGCTACCACCAACCCCCATTAATAATAATAATAACAACAATGACGACTGTAAGGAGTTAGTTCCCACGTATTTAAAGAAAACAACAAAAGTTGCATCGTTTAAATAAAGTAGATTAATTCTTCTCGTTGTGTTTCTTACTTCTTCAGTAAAGTCGCCATTATACGCTGTTCTCCTGTTATCTCTGCACTGTTCCCCTGCGAACCTCTGCATCAACAAGAGAAATAAACAAATAAATAAGAAACCCTCCTCGCAGGAACAATCCTGACAACGACAGCAACAATAGCAGTAATAATAAAAATAGACTTGCAATCCCAGAACAATGCCATCCTCAATTGTTGAAATAATGTAGATTACCTTACCTCAGGTTAAAAAAGTAGCGATTCTAAAATAGTGCTAGTAGTACTACAAGTTATCGATTCTAAAATAGTGCTAGTAGTACTACAAGTTATCAACATGAAAATTATGATGATGACATAATAATAATTAATCACAATAACAGCGATTAACCATTTGCATGCATCGCTTAAATACTGCAGTGCCCTTTACGGGCTTGCTTTTGCAACATGATGGAGCCGAGAACCTTGAAATAATGCACATGCTTAGTTTCTTTATAATGTAATCGTATAAGATTTTGCTGTGTTCAAAAATAATATTAATTAATAATAGCAGCAAAAATAATAATAACTGGGAAACCTGTGATTAGGCCTGATTTGACAGAGTCATTTTTTACAATATAATTTCTATAAATCTTGATAGATAATTTTTATCTTGGGTAAAAAACAACAATAATAATCATGACAATATTAAAATAATAAAAATGGCTTTGAAACCTGTGAAAAAATAATAATTATTAAACTAATTTTTTCAGTAGTAATAATAATATTGAAGGTATGCTTGAAAATGTAGTGGTTAGCACACACCGGACTGTTGATTAATAGCTCACGGGGATAAAATCCAAACCTAGAGAGAAAAATTGTTTCTAGATTTCTTTTCCCGCAGCATCCCCTGGACAACTCAGATAAAATGAGTACACTGATAGTACACTGTCGGTGGAGAGATGAGTCGGTGAAGGAGATGATTGGGCATCTGACTTAATATGCCACGACTAACAAATGGTTTCAATAATACTTCATACCCAATAACCTATGGCTGTCTCAGAGCTAACTTACCATAAGTGCCCAAGACTGATACCAAATAAGTGAGTGAACTGAAAGCTTATGCGACAAATTTGTGCTTGCAATGGCCTGTTCAAACACTGAATTTGTGATGTGCCAGACAGCACAAGTTCTCGAGTTGTCATTTTTGTATCTGATACATATACTATTTAAAATGCTAGCAATAAGTTTACCAAAGACTGCGTGACTGTTCATGTTAACTTTTGGGTCACCCAAAATATCTCTAAAATAGAACACTGCTGCCTTATCAGCCGCATCCCATGATGCAGTTTGCTCAGAAGTATGCATTTAACAAGAAATTATCTGCGTTCATTACAATAATTAGAAAATATTCCCGAAAAAGCTTCAAAGGGTGAAGATTAAATGTTAGGCTGATAGAGGGTAGTGCTCTATTTTAGCCAAGTCATTGGCAACCATACTGTTTTGCATTCAGGCACGCAGTCTTCTGAATAACCATAAGTTTAGTCTTTTAAAATTTAATTAGGCAATTTAATTTAACTGATTAGCAAATTATCTCTTCAAATACCGTAATTATGTGTAACAAGTGACTCACTAACTCACTTGGCAGAAGAATTGAAAGGAGCATAACCACGTGAAGAAATTTGACGACACTGTGGAATACACAAAACAATCTCCGTTGAAAATGTTCATAATTTCTTGGAAATTATGCAATCAAGAATTTCACTGAGAATACATGGAAAGCACACAAGATTAAATGAATGCTTCATATTTACTCGAAAACCAAATAATAGCATGGTCCGGTAATCTACTGTTTTAGTAAAATAAATTATACGATATTCTTGGACAGGCGCAGCATAAGTATTTTTCATGAATTCGGCTTGTACATTTACACGGCTCATTCTTGTAAATCAGGTTCCATTTAGGCAAGAATTGATGTCATCAATTCCGCTTCTATTTAAACAATAATTTTTTTATCAATTCAACTTCTATTTAAATAACAATTATTTTCAATCAACCCAGCTCCAATCTCAGCAATGTTTTCTAAATACCACTTTCTTAAATGCCGGTGTAAAGGTTCCAGATTAACCCCTCCTAAGCATTACCCCCCCCCCCCGGTAACTTGAAACCGGTACCGGTTTCAGATTACCCCCCGGACACTAGATTTGCATCAATCATCGCATTTATTGCACTAAAAATCAGAAAAATCATCCCGCTTCTTGTTTTGTTCTGAAGATTTTCATCCCTCATCCCACTTCGTGGTATGTTATCAATTTTTGATCGGATAAAAATAATAGCCTTGCAGACATTTCTCCATTGTAACTTCAGCGGCTATTAGTATTTTAGTTACAGATGAAAATATTTAAAACAAACCACGAAGTGGGATGACGGATGAAAATATTCAGACCAAAACAAGAAGCGGGATGATTTTTCTGATATTTTTTGTGCAATAATTGCCATGGTTTATGCAATTTACAGTTTGCAAGAGGTGATGTTTAGGAGGGGGTAATTTGAAACCTTTACACCAGCTCGTGACAGGAGACTTTGGACAATCCGTTGGTACAGTCAATAGTCGCGATGCGACGACGGCATCATGACATGACACGACAAATGCCACTTCTAATTCAGTAGGTCAAACTGTTTACGTGCAACCGAGCCGTCACTAACAATAACCAAATTCTCCAGTTTCGTCACTTCCATTTCTGATACATATACTGTGATTTAAAATGGTATTTTCATTTCCACAATTTAATTTAACTGATTAGCAAATTTCCTATTCAAACACCGTAATAATGTACAACAAGTGACTCACTAACTCTGTTGGCGGAAGAATTTACAGGACAGAGTACCGAATGATTTTTCCAATCCCACATGGACAAAGTCGACGACACCGTCAAACCATAAAACAATTTCCGTTGAAAGTGTTCATAATTCCCTGGAAATGCAAACGAGAATTTCACTGAGAATACATCAAAAGCACACTAAATTATATCGATGTTTGATATTTACTCGAAAACCAAATAAAATTGCCTGTAGTCGGCCACCATTACAATGACGCGTGCGCGCTTGTAAACCCCTACAAGTTCATATAAAAGACAATTTCCGCGCCCAAATTAATTCGCCATACCACTAAAAGGCGAATATGTCCTGTGAATTTACGAATAATATATCACTTACTTGATTAATTTGAGCTATCAGAAGTTTCTCGAAACTTCTCAGCGGCCACATTATCCGCCGTCAGATGTGGAAAGGAATTTCCGGCATCTTCGTCCCATCAAGGTCAAGGCTTCTGCGACACCGTTCAATGCGATCTAACTTTTATAGCGCTATTATACCGCAGTTGACATTTGTTGAGGCCGAAAAAATCGAACTGTTGCAATAAATTGGCCATCATTTATTAATCCTGATAATGTTGCGAGCATATATATAAATTTAGCGACCCTCTGGTACCGATAACCAATTTTTTAAAAAGAATTTTTAAACGTCTGACATAATAGTTAGAGCTGGAGTAAAGAAAAATTGACGGAAATAATTCAGTTAGGCCTACTATAGCTTTTGGTCTCCAATTAATGGCATCAGGTTATCCTTCAAAGTATATTTGCTATAATAGACCTAAGTTAAATTTACTTGCTGCGAATATTATATTCCACGTGAAATGTAGCCTTAAAAAGAAAATCAATAGGGTCAAATCAATACGAATTGAAACTGTCTTTGTTGCTTGAAAAGTAAGTAAGCCGGCTAGAAACCACATTATGGCGACAGGATAGATAACGTTTATACCACTTCATATCAAATGGTCAATTCGTATAGGCCTGTTCAATTAAATATATGCTCCAAATGAACATTCCAGTCTAGGCCTATTTTAACCCTGCTGACCTAAAAAATAATCATGCATCAGATGCACGCAAAAGCTAGAGATCACGATTAGGGTTATTATAAAGCCCCCATAATTCCAAGTGGCCGTCAGGAATTCCATGCAGCATTGCTGACAATGAAAAACGCATACCACAATAGATAGATACTGAAGTTTTCTACTGAGGCAAGGTAGACCTTAATTGGTCACAGGCACTTAGGCTATTCAAAACAGAATCGATGGAGTGAAAATCAGTTCCCGGTCAAGATCCAAAGCGTCAGATAGATTGGATTGTTTAAGGCTTTAAGTCACAATTTTCAGTTTTGAGTGAAAAAGTAGATGGCAGGGAGTGATTCTTTGCTTTTGTATGTCGAGGTCTTTGTTCGGCCTGTTTAGGCTAATGCTCTTTAACGTTTGTTTATTAATTTTATTAGTAGGCTAATGGAAGGCTCTGCTGTGAACGTGTCAGATGTTACGAACGAAAGGCTATAATACATACAAATTAATTTGTTGGCAGCTGAAGGCCTACTAAGCAAAATTAAGTTTAGGCATCGAAACGTCGCTTTGTAACCAAAAAATTAATTGAATAATTACCATATATAAGTTTGTGAAACAATGTATAGGCCTAGGCATATTTAATAAAATAAAAGTTAGAACAGGGATTCGAACCTGCAATCTCTGGGTTGCATGAAGCTGCGCACCCGCATTATCAGATGAGCTAAATGGCACACTGCATATGCGACATTAAAAGGTCATAGCTAAACACTCATCGAACGCTATAATCCTTTTAAAGACGCGTTTTAGCCTAATAGTGTCCATTGAAATGTCCGACTATTAAACCATAATTTGTGTGTTTTACGCTTAGTTAAACTGTGTGCAATGTTCATTACTGCCATGTCTCATGCTCGCTCCATGTAGGCTATTAATGAGTTGTCAATAAATTGGCTAGACCTAATGCGGCTGTCCTTAGATTTAAAAGCTTGTTCTTTTTCCAATTGTATTTTCAGTTTCAAGTGAACATAATTGAATCGCATAAGTTAAAAGTAAGCCAATATTTGGGTGCAAAAATAAAATAGATCCTACTAATGTTTGCTACGTTTGATTGTTAAAATAACAAAAATAGTTTGGTAGCCGGCCATGGGTTTCGAACCCACAACTATTGATTCACTGGGTGCCATCTTAACCAGATGAGCTATCGTGCACATGAATCTAAACCGATACCAAACGCGCTTTAAAGGCCCATAGGCCTAATAGGCGCTAAATTTGTCACAACGATGGAAAATTTCGGCTGTTTACAAATGAATTGGCTTATGCTTGTCTTATAATCTGTCAACGTAGGCTAAGTGCTTGCACTAATAGTCCATTGTGTGGAAAGCCTGCGCCTTTGTGCAACCCACGTCTGCACCCCTTTGTTCGGGGTTCTAGCTTCATCGTCATATTAATGCGCATTCCGCTTTAAGGAATGCGGCTGTTACGAGCTTCTGATATCTATTTTCAACTTGTCCTTTCACTTGAGGCCAAATAACATAATTAAACAAGAAGCTTAGTCACTCGATGTAGTTATTTGCTAATTTTATAGACAGGTTTAACAGAGGCTGTCGGAGAACAATCAGAACTACATTATTGGCGCACGAAGACAAAACTACTCAGTGAGCAAATTTCCGAAAAGACGGGAGTTTCACCGCAAAGAGGCGCCGATAAAGGGGTGCTTTCGCCGTTTAGGGTCTTTGCGGCCAATCGGCCGCTTTTTAGCGTAATATAGTCGTATTAAAGCGTACACTCCATCGTATATTTAGGGTTTTTTGTAGCAGTGTAGGATTTAGATCAGGAGAGTTTGGAGGCCAGGCATCACTGTGGATAAAATCAGGGATGTTTGCTTGAAGAAATTGCTGATCCAATCTGCAACGATGTGAAGAAGCACTGTCTTGTTGAAAGATGTAGGCCCAATTGTCGTCAGGATTGAGTTTACGTACTAGGCCTATACGACGTTCGGGAATGAGCTTATCGCGTAACAAGCCAAAGTAATAGGCCTACTCTCCATTGACTTTGGTTTTCCGAGGATCAATGACGATGATGTGTGTTTTACCGTGCATCGAAACTCCAGCAGATGCCATTAATTTTTCTAGAGAAACGATTAGTCTCATGATAAAGTCTTACTGGCGCAATTGAAGACTTTCGTTCGCGGCGAAATAAATGACGTAGTTTTGTGCAAAATATTAGATCTTTGCCAGGTTAACAAAGTTTGGGAACGTTTTTTATGCGCCACCCGGTATGTCTAGATATAAATACATATACATGATATGCTACCCATACTTGATATATGGGTATATATGCACAATTGCACATGTATTACGGTAATGGTAGCATATATATGATCAGATACGTTAGCGTATACATGTCCATAAATTGTACATGGTCTGATACAACGCTCTTCAACTGCTGCTACTGCTGCAGCAGACAGCCTGGGGCAGCGGCAGCAGCAGCTCCTCGGCATGATGCACAGCCTACAGGTATAATGGCCGAAGCAGAAGCGGTCATTAGGCCGATATCGTGTGTACATTGAGAAGCCATTAAACCGACGAGCATCTAGACGAGCCCCCCCCCCCCTACCGCCACCGCCACCATCACCGCCATGGCGTCCTTATTAAGCCTAGGCTGCCTCTTCACATCAAACCCGAAGGCAATCGGGAATGATCGGCAGCGTTCGGTTGGTTGGTCTTAGATGTTCAGCTGTGGTCTTCACTTTGAAAATAGCGACTGATTAATTAGATGAGCAGGCGACAAACTCTGACCAAACAACTCGGCTTATTTTGTTAGATATATAATAGGCTACTTACAGTTTTTTTCATCTCTTTATTCGACGAAGCCTTTATTTATTGGCCAGTTCAAGCACAAAGGGCAGTGAACCTTAAACAAATGGCTGGACAGTTTATAAGTTAATCAAGGGGCTTTCTGTTCATCTATCGAATGCAGATTATCTACGATAACGAAGTCAATGCAGTAATATTTAGTCACCCGAGTGAACCCAATTTGAACCGCTTCGTACCAAAAGCACGACATAGGGCATAGGCGAATGACTTTATAAGAGAATTAGGCCTAGTCAGAACTTCAGAGCTTCTCTTCAGAAATTTTTGAACTGCACAACTCCTTTCTCTCCCGTCCCATCCTCCATGCATGGTGAACAATTCCCAATCGTATAACAGAGTACACGTTTAACCATTTGTTTTAACTGCAAAACTGTTTTTACAGTTGCAAACATTCATTCAGAACTGCAGTTTTTGCGTAGAACTGCACGTCAAAAAAGTGTCGGAATCAGTTGCCAATCATTCACGACACCAGACGCAGTCTTGAATAGTAAATAGCTGAGCAGCACATCTGATTTTGAGCCCCGAGTTCATAATTATAGTTCTATAAAATGTGGACAGCTAACTTTTGTTTATCAACCTTATTTGATTATCAAAATCTCGTCTCCCTTATAGGCCTATAAACTGCTGTATACCCCTATTTTACTCATCGTATTTGATTGTTGAATCAAGTTAATAGGTGCGCCTGAATCGTCAAACTCAAAACATCATAAAACTTAACAAGTGCGAGAATTTGATGACTCTTTAATGAGCGCATAAAACAACTGATCGTGCTTATGGCTCATGTCTCACTGCAGTGTAAACACTGTTTGTCAGTATGACCACTTAGTTTTGACCACTTAGTTTTGACCACTTAGTTTTGACCACCTAGTCTTGCTTGTTGCTATTTTAACGACGCTATCATATCAATGGTGACGAGTGTCGCCCTCCTGCTTTATTCAGGCTTGGGACTGGCACTGCAGTCAGAGTACAAACAGTGGCGGAATTCGAACAGTTTTCTTCTTATTCCTACATTTATAGACGCAGTTGTTAGTTGCTCTTGCTAGAGTGCTAGACTAACTCGTTGCAGTAAGCGAAGGTTCATGAATATGCATAGACGACAATGAATATGCATAGACGACAATGAATAGCAGGCAAGGTTAATTAGTGGGTCTCACGCACGATACTCGAAAAGTATTTTCAGTACCATTAATGACACTGTGATAGCTGCAGATATAATTAGCGTCGCCCTCCTCCTTTATCCAGGCTTGGGACTGGTGGCACTGCCAAAGTGCAAGCAGTGTGCCAGTGGCGGAGTTGGATGCCCGAATAGATCGAGTGCCCCGTCTTTAAGGTGGAGAGTATGAGTTCAATATTCCAGTCAGGCGGGCACAGCGTCTATACAGAACATTGAGCACATTATACCCATAACTGATCAGTTCCATAGTGGATACTGGTGAACTCTGGAATAAGAGTAGAAGCAAATACAATAACTGTGTTTGCATAAATTATATATATATATATTGCATAATTATAATTAATTACAACTAATTATGTTTGTATGTGCACTTGTTATAGCGCCCCTTCAAGCTCTCTCTACTCAGAGGCGCTCCCGAATGCAGAGCGGACACTGCATCGGAGTTTCACGCCGAAGCGCTGAGCAATTGTGAGTGAAAGGACTTGCCCAAGGTCCTTACGCGGCGAGGTGGATTCGAACCTCGAACCTTCCGGCTCCAAGGGAACGACGCCACCACCAAAATAATAAGAGCAGAAGCAAATGCAAATACTGTGTCCTTGCATATTTATACATATAAATATAATTATTGGTTAAATACCTGGTAGTTGCATTTACTGGAAGAGTTCCGGCTGGTGCTTCAGAACCTGTGATGGTTCCAGTTGACTGATCTGAAGGCTGCTCCGTTGATGTTCCGTCCGGCTGGACACCAACGCCAGGTGTCGCTGGAGGTAGGAGGCACTCGGTCCCCGAGAGAATGGTCATCCGGTGGTCAGCAGAATGGTCAGTTTTCAAGCAAGACTTTATGCTGTGGCCGCCATCTTTACTTAATGGCATCGCTGGAATGTTGTGAATGGACTCGCGCAAAACACCATCATCTATGCGCAAAACACCATCATCTATGCGCAAAACACCATCATCTATGTCAGATTTATCATCCTGCTGCGGATGATGATGATGATATTCATCGATGCCTGGCTGCTGAGAACAGACTTCTGCATCTGCAGGAGACAGTAAATCACGAGGAACAATGTCTACATCATCTTCCAAAGGTTTCGTTGTTTCCTTCGTTTCGCCATCGCATTCCACCCTCACCGTGTCAGCAGCACTCTCCTCAGGAGGAAGTGAGACAGACTGAGATGATAAGCTTCTGAGATGTCTTTTATTATTAGAATCGTCCTCACTAGAGTTGATAATAGATGGACTCTTTCCCCTCGTTAAAGTCGCCAATTCGTTCGAATCTGACACATCAGGGCTTCTGATAACTGCGTCATCGTCTGCATTCAAATCTCTTTTGTAAACATCTTTTCCATCAACATTCTTCTCGCACTTTCCAGCCGTCACCTGTTGACCTTCAGTTAAACCTCGCGTCATCGTCGACTGCTTTTGAACCTCGTCACAAATCGCAAACTGTGCTTGGAAGCATGCACTGGCTTCCACGTTGCACCCGTCCTGCTTCGTATGATTCGTCGCCGCCTTTCCAGTCAGCTGCTGGACAGCCTGATTCTCTTTTGAACTCTGCTTGTCATCGAGACTCATGGGATCGATTACGGAATGACTGCCTGCCTCCAAGTCTCGACTTGTTACTTGTTGAGTGTCGCATGTTTCGATTGAAAAGATCGTCTTCTTGTTTTTCTTGCGGCGCCTTTTCTTCCGATTCACATCCGGTTCCTGTCCAGGGCATTTCGTGTCACCAACCGGAGCGTCAAGCACTGGCATAGCTGGATGCAACTCCGATACAACAGCAGTGGCATCTACAGCCATTCCATCATCAACTTTAGAGGTCACTGGATCGGTCGCTGCTGCTGCCATTCCGTCCTCCACATCCAAGGTCATCTGGTCAGCAAGCAAGGTCACTCCACCGTCGTCCAGTTGTTTGACCAGTGCAACGGATTCTGCGGTCACTTCATCGGACTTGGTGGTCAGTCGTGCTTCTAACGTTTCTTCTGCTCCTCCTCCTCCTGCCCCTCCTCCTCCTCCTGCTTCTCCTCCTCCTCCTACTACTACTCCTCCTCCTCCTCCTCCTCCTCTTCCTCCTCCTCCTCCTCCTACTCCTCCTTCTTCTCCAGCAACATCTTCCGTCATCAGTAATTCTTCGGTTGGTCGGACAAACTGACGATTTGAAGACGAGCTTTTCCTCTTTCGCGTCGTCGCTTTATCCGTTGAAGACCTGAACATCGGTGAGTCGTCAGTCGGAGGAAGGCAGGCGGAAAGAGAGGAGGAAGAAGAGTGGGAGTGGGAGATGGAGGAGGAGGATATTTTCTTCTTCTCCTTCACTGGTCGCTGCTTCGATCGTCGGCGTCGCCTCTCCTTCTTGTCTCCATCACCCAACTGATACACACCAGCAGCAGCAGTAGCAGTGGCAGTGGCAATGGCACCAGCAGATGCTGCTGCTGCTGCGGCTGACCCTAAACCGCTTATTAAGCATTCTTCCTCCTCTTCCTGCTGCTGATGCTGATGCTGGTGATCGGGTGTGGCGGCTGATGCCTCAAAGGACACCGACGGTGGCGACAACGACGACGTCGGATGTCGCGTAGTTATTTCCATCTCTTCATTTGTAGTAGCACCACCATGACCCTGGAAGAAAGAGAATATAGAGAATACAGAGAATACAGAGAATATAGAGAATACAGAGAATGTAGATAATGTAGAGAATATATATAGAGAATGTAAAGAATATAGAGAATATATAAATTATAGAGAATATAGAGAATATAGAATATATAGAATGTAGAGAATGTAGAGATTATAGAACATGTAGAGAATATAGAACATGTAGAGAATATAGAAAATATAGAGAGCATAGAGAATATAGAGAATATAGAGAATGTATCGAATATAGAGAATGTATAGAATATAGAGAAATATAGAGAATATGGAGAATTATAGAGAATACAGCGAATAC
Source organism: Lumbricus rubellus (assembly GCA_945859605.1). Lineage (NCBI taxonomy): Eukaryota > Metazoa > Annelida > Clitellata > Crassiclitellata > Lumbricidae > Lumbricus > Lumbricus rubellus. Next base: position 22,049,028 of record OX243815.1, on the reverse strand, counting down.
AGAGATTATAGAGAAGCGCTGCACGCTCATAATTATGAGGAAACGGAAGAATAGACAGACAAGCACGGGAAAAATCAAATATACATCGTCCTTGTGAGATCATTCAGAACCATCAGGCGCTAAATAAATGGCAAAACACATACACAGACATGAATCGCTCACTGTCACTTTTGCACAACTAAGGCTCTTTACTAGCATTCCTCCAAAAATTATTCAAAGAAATTCGCATAGGTTATACTGACTACATTACAGTTATTAACTTTTTGCTCTATAAACCTCTTATAGTTAATAATTATAACTAGGCCTATAACGTTTGTGTGAGGTGCTGAAAAGGCGCAACAAAACGGCACGTCTTCACATACAGCAAACATAGCCTAACAGTCCTAACTGGCCTTGTCCTGAGTGCATTACACACTACACAGTGCGGTTGAGTGAAATTGTAGGCCTATAAGCTTAGTACAGGTGCCAATTTGTGCCATGGTCGGTGCAGCATGCGATACGACAATCGCAGCATAAAATGTGCAACGTGGTTAATGAATACAACCAACAGAACAACGGTCGATAAGCTCAAGCGTCGTCAGTGCAACCGGGCAACGTATAGGCCTAATACTGTTAGAGTATATATATATATACTATAACAGTTATTAACTTATATATATAAATATATATGGCTTATAAAGGCCCTATATATATGAATATAATATATATAGGCCATAATACAGCAACGCAAGCACGCGAAGCCCTAGCGAGCAACGATTTATGTGGTCGACTTAATTGATGAACGTCTTCCGTGCATACGATAATAATCTAACCAAGCAGAGGTTGAAAATGCATGAAACAAAAGGACTTCGCAACAGCGACCAGTGTACAACTGTACATAGTAGGTCAAAGCCGAAAGACCCTTTGCTCCTTTACACTTCATTTTCTTTTCATAGTCTCCACATAGCCACCACGACCACCACCACCACCACCACATCTGTTTCAGATCAGAGAGTTATGTGAGAAAGACACGAACGTATACAATTACCCAATTCTCAAAATAGTGTCGACGTCAACGGCGGCTTAAGATCTGCAGTATGTCTTATACTATGATCCTATGTCAACACAGGGCAGCGGCCAGCACTGAAGAAGCAGCAGCAGGGCCTTATAGTTATACACCTGACTCAACGTCGATCCCACAGCACGCATGGTGAGACAAGACAGTGGCGGAAACTTCAG
>OX243815.1:21865310-22045310 GCA_945859605.1 Lumbricus rubellus | reverse complement strand
CGAAATGCCTCGCTTTCTATCTTTGCCGGTTCTTCTTTCTCCTCCTACTCCTCCTCCGCCTCCTCCTCCTCCTTCTCCTTCTTCTCCTCCTCCTCCTCCTCCTCCACCTTCTGCAACCGAAGCTTAGTGAGTAAAGGAGGAGGATGTGATGATAGCGTCATCCTCAACCTCCTCATCTTTCTCAGCGTCTGTCGCCAAAGTCAGCAGCAGCATCAACAGCAGCTGCAGCAGCAACTCACGACCATCCCATCCCCCACTCTATGCACTATCCAACCTGAAATACTTCTCTATCAATGCACTCAAACCACTATATATATATATATATATATATATATATATATATTATACAAGTCTTCCGCTCTTATATGGTATACGAGTCTGCCACTTTCCTATTTTCCACCACACCATCACCATCACCACCACCACCACCACCACCAGCACTACCACCACCATCATCACCAGTATCAGCACCAGCACCACCACCACCAGCACCACCAGCACTACCACCACCACCATCATCACCAGTATCAGCACCAGCACCACCAGCACTACTACCACCACCACCACCACCACCACCACCACCACCACCACCATCATCATCACCATCACCATCACCATCACCATCACCATCACCATCACCATCACCATCACCATCACCATCACCATCACCATCACCATCATCATCATCATCATCATCATCATCATCATCATCATCATCATCATCATCATCATCATCATCATCATCATCATAATTCACAAAACAGATTCGTACGTGTATACGCATGTCGCTAATACAAATGGCACATCGCTAACACAATTATTGTCATACAAGTGGTGTGGGTTTGTATAATAATGGATACGCGGTTCGAATCCCGTAGTGCATCCTGGGTTTAACTTTTCCTTCATTCCCTAGGTGGCAGCTAAAGTACATAGAGCTTGCGCCTTGCATGTCATGGCTGTATGTCTATAACTTTGTGATCCATGCCTTCTGTGATTTGTGCTACATATAGACTATTGTGATTTGTGTTAATTTTATCACTTGCAGGTCTTTATACAGAAATTTTTAGAACTGCACACAACTAGCAATTTTAATCTGGTGATGTGCTTGTCATTGACGACCAAAATTTCTGACGACCTTTTTTAAAAGTCGTCTGGTCGCTTGTGAGAAAAAAATCATGTCGCCGGCTTTAAAATCTGATGACTTTTTCTGTTTGTCTTTTTTTAGTCGTTTGCAGAATATATTTTTCAAAAAATTTCACAAGTTGCCCGATAAAATTAATCTGATAACTTTTTTAGTCATCAACATGAAATATGGCCTTCATGCGTATTTTTCACTCCACAATCCCCTCGTTCCATTTCGCTCTTCCGTGGTGTGAATCAGCTGCAGTCACCTTTTTGTGATGATCATCACTGCGCAAGATTGCTTTTACAACTGCACATTTTGTGTAAAACTGCACGCTTAAAAGCCCTGATAACTTGTATACATGATTGTAATTATGCTGTATACGCGTTGTGACAACTTGAAAAATAAACGAAGATCATTATTATACACACATGTCACTCATAGACATTAGACATATATAATTATTACGATCATATATATATATATATTCATATGTATGTATAATAATTGTATATTAATCATAATTCATTCATTCATTCATTCATTCATTCATTCATTCATTCATTCATTTATAAATGAATCTGCATAGCTTCTCTTCTAGTGGAGTGGACTACACTCACAGGCGCTACTAACCGCAACGCGGACAAATAAAACTGTCTTATAACATGAGAGAGGAATGTGCAAGGAGTTCCAGAAAGGAGGCTGGGCGTCAATGGAAGACTATTCCAGGTCATAATAATGGAACTGGAAGGCTTGATGTGTACGTTAGTGCTAGCGTCTGTCTGTGTGTAGAGGTCGTATACCATGGACGAAGGCGTCCATATTGATATATATATATATATATACATACATATACATATGTACATACATAGATATATATATGCAACAATATGAATGCGTCATCCAATGTCTGTGGTTTCCGGTGCTGAGGGGGAGGAGGAGGTGGTGGAGGAGGAGGAGGAGGTGCTGAGGAGGAGGAGAAGGTGGAAGAGAAGGAGAAGGAGGTGGTGGTGTAGGTCGATGTGAATGGCGAGCCATCGTCAGCCGGAAACGATGGATGGATTCGAGATGGACTCAGATTGGCCAACACTCTACGGCTGTCTCCAAAGACACGAAGGAGAATCGAGATATCCTCCTCCTCCTCTCATCATCCTCCTCCGCTCCTCCTCTTCCTCCTTCTCCTCCTCCCCTTCTCTTCCTCGTCCTCCCCTCCTCCTCTTTGTCCTCCTCCTCTTACTCCTCCTCTCCTCCTCCTCCTCTTCCACCTATACTCCTCTTCCTCCTCTTCCTCGTCCTCCTCCTCCTCCTCTTCCACCTATACTCTTCCTCCTCTTCCTCCTCCTCCTCTTCCACCTATACTCCTCTTCCTCCTCTTCCTCTTCCTCCTCCTCCTCCTCTTCCACCTATACTCCTCTTCCACCTATACTCCTCTTCCTCCTCCTCCTCCTCCTCCTCTTCCACCTATACTCCTCTTCCTCCTCCTCCTCCTCTCCCACATATACTCCTCTTCCTCCTCTTCCTCCTCCTCTTCCTCCTCCTCTCCCACCTATACTCCTCCTTCCCTTTTCTTCCTCCTCTTCCACCTCCTCCTCCTCCTCCTTCTTCTTCCTCCTCCTCCTCGTCGTCTGTTTTACCTATTTTACAGCCATCTTGGGTCTTTCTCTGTGGATAATTAAATAGATTGGTGTCGCTATTCGTCGTCATGGTAACTGACAACAACCTGCTGCACACGATGTATAATAAGAGGCCTACTACATCTGACGCCGATCCTTTTATAGATGCCAGACACCACTGTGTGGTTCGGCTGCCTACTTCAGATCGTGACTGGAGTTAGAAACCTTTCCGGCCAAATCGACTCTTCAAGAACACAACATGTAGAATGGAATCTGGCGAATGACCATTTCTTATACCCGTCTTTCCATGCACTTCTCCAATCTCCATGGGGTCGGTCGAAAACTCTCCGAGCGCTTGTCCTCTTTCCTTTCGCCGTTGGATGTTGTTTGACGAGGACATAGACCCATGTGATGATATCATGTGAAATATTCACATACTATACACCGAACATGCCCCTACACCACCGCTCTCCCCATTGTTCTTCGATTGTTTGGGTGAAATTTCATCGGCTTTTAAACCCGTTGAAGGAATGGATGGCCGCACTGCCGTCTCATGGGGTTTACCGCCCGCAGAGAGGAGCTTCAGATTTCCACCGTGGACACCATCAATGTGAGGAGAGAACAGTGAAAAGTACGATGGTAGAGTCGAGAAATGGGCGAGGGTCCAGTGCAAGGCGAAGGTGTTACGAGTATCGTCAGTCGTATGTATACAGGCAGAAGCAAGATCAATCCACACAAAGAACCTTGGGCAGAATGCTGCAGGGTGACATGCCTAAGCAGTCTTATTCGATCAACATGACGTGTATTATACGATGCCGATGTGACTCCTGTTTCCTTTGTGACATTTGCGGCAACCTCAAATACTGATTAGTCACTCTTAGGTCAGATGTCTTACAACATTTTTATATCGTTGACCCCTGCAGAGGTGGTCGTAAGAAAGATCTACCGTATGAAATGTTTGAATTTCACCCATCGGGGGGGGGGCAAGAAAACTACAGTCACATCTTCATATTCTGAATAATCCGGGCAAACGCGGCCTTTGCAGAATACAACCAACCTGTATTATAAAATTATAGACCCGATTTCATCTTCTAAACAATAACATAATGACAGTATATAAAATTGATAAGTTAATACTTCACTACTGTCGTGTATTTTTGACCATCTATTCTGATAATTAATTAGTCCTACTATAAAAAAACCACATTACGTGGGCCTAGCTGCAGCTCTTCAACAATGTCGGACTGAGGGAGCATATGCACCACATTGCATTCTCTTCTGCCGAACAGACAGAGATAAAGATGACATGTTACGAATCAATGAGAATCCGACTCTGACTTCTTGACGACAGAGAAATTGAGTCGACTACATGCAGTGAAACTCTAGGAGTTCTTTCGTGACTGTTTTTAATATGAAGTTGCCCCGTCCATCAGTCCGTGCGTCCATCCGTCTCTGTGTGTGTGCGGCGGTGTTGTGGTGGTGGTGGTGGTGTGGTGGTGGTGGTGTGGTGGTGGTGGTGGTGTGTGGTGAGGCGGAAGAAGACTCGTGACAAAGATGATCGGCGCAGTGCAAGTGCAATGAATCAACTCGAGAGAGAGAGAACAAAGACAGGGACGGGATTCAATCCTCCATCTCCGAGGTTCAACATTGATAATCGTCCAGGCGCCAGCGGCGGCAGTGGCGGCCATCTCTTCTTCTACCACGATGACAAGCAGCCAAGCTGACTGAGGTACAAATAGACAGAAGGACAGACAGACGGACGGACAAATTGGACAGACAGGCAGGACGGCAAGCGAAAGGAAAGACGGGCGAAGGAGCAGAAGGAAGGAAGGGAAGGAAGGGAAAGAAGGGAAAGAAGGGAAGGCGGTAAGCTAGCATCGCTCCCGCCGCCTGTCACCTTTGTTCGGTGGAGCACAATGGCAGGCCACTGTAGGGCTTGCGGAGCGGATATGAAGAGGGGAGAGGAGTGAGGAGTAGGAGGGGGATGGAGACAGGCAGGGAAGGAGGCAAGATCTTGGGAAGGAGGGAAGGAGAGAGAGAGAGAGGAAAGGCAGGGTCTTTGTTCCAAGTGCCAAGTCGTCTGGCGCTGCTCTGCTAGGCTGTGTGCATCATGCGGCGGCGGCGTCTCCTCCGATCGGATTTGGATTTGAAATCAACGCCACGCAAAGGAGGCGGCTCCTTATATCATCGACGCAAGTGCATATATATCATATATATGCACCTGGTATATATATATATATATATGCATATATATACCATATACATATACATAATATCCTTCCTCATTTCCCTGCCTTGCGGCACTTAGCAAGCGCACTCATGCGATGCACTTCAAGCCCCCATTGCAAATGCGTCGTCAATAGCAACCACGCAATACATAATAATAGCTCGTCGTCGTCGGTGACTGTGCGACCAGACACGATCGCCTCGCTTTCGTTTGCTTGGCCTATATGCCTACCATCTCTAGATGCCTACCACCTCTATATGCCTACCACCTCTATATGTCTACCGCCTCTCTATGCCCATCACCTCTACATGCCTACCATCTCTACATGCCTACTACCTCTACATGCCTACCACCTCTCCATGCCTACCACCTCTACATGCCTACCACCTCTCCATGCCTACCATCTCTACATGTCTACCACCTCTACATGCCTACCACCTCTCCATGTCTACCACCTCTACATGCCTACCACCTCTCCATGCCTACCACATCTCCATGCCTACCACCTCTACATGTCTACCACCTCTACATGCCTACCACATCTCCATACCTACCATCTCTCCATGCCTACCACGTCTACATGCCTACCACGTCTACATGCCTACCACCTCTCCATGCCTACCACCTCTACACATGGGCGCCCGCAGCATAGGTCAAGTGGGTCGCGTGACTCTCCCATGGAAATCATGACAAAATATTGATAATCACTGTTTCTGGAAAAAATGAATGTGGCACAGTATGCCCACCATGCAGTCATTGTGTTCTATTACTTCATGCAACTTTTGTTTGTTTGTATGTGCACTTGTTATAGCGCCCTTTCAAGCTCTCTCTACTCAGAGGCACCCCCGAATGCAGAGCGGACGCTGCATCTGAGTTTCACGCCGAAGCGCTGAGCAATTGTGAGTGAAGAACTTGCCCAAGGTCCTTACGCGGCGAGGTGGATTCGAACCTCGAACCTTCGGCTCCAAGGCAACGACGCCTCCACTACACCACCGCGCCCCACAAACGGCGCGATTGTTACGTATCTTCTGGTTCTCTCTACATTTCTGGGCAACACTGGAATCCGTTACTCAGCCATGTGCATTGTAGGCTAACTGGAGACGAGCATAGATGTCATAGAGCCAGCAGCTCAGCCTCACGGGTCATCCGGGTTATAGGATACACCGACAGGCAGAGGTTCCCGTCAAGGCCCTATTGTAAGATTGATAGCATCTGCATGATAGCCTTTATGTGATGTAGGTCAACGGTCAGGCTTTCTGTTTCCGTCGAAGTCTAATATAGCCCTCCCCACCCACCCATCATACACACCCTGCATGTGCCCAAGATCAATCCACACCCTGGCATGTGCCTAATTATTTCCTGTCCAAGGTAGCAAGCTATATGGAGCACGACGTGGCCCATGCTTGATCTCATCAAACGAGTCTCCCGCACACATTCATGTACGTAGGCCTTCTCATGGATGACACATAGACATATCTAGATACATTGCGCTAAAGATATAGGAGCCCTTGGATGACACAAGCATTTGCAGTTGCGATTTTCGCTTCCCTCTGCCTGTCTCCCACGCCGTTCAACTCTAAACACCATCCACCGTATAGCTGTCTGTCTAACTTCTCGCCTGAGTCCTGACACTCCGGATCTTGACCTCTGCCTATACCGGGATTCACGACTAGCCTATAATAGGTCTACACGCTACAGCATGTGCAAATGAAGATCCTGCGTGGTCGAGTGGGTTGTAGCCCGCTCGCCGCGCCGGCGGCCCGGGTTCAATTCCCGGTCGGATCTTTACAGCGGGTGGCTCGGTCGCAATATAAACGTGGAGTGTGAGGTTGTTCTCTGCCTCCGACACTAATCATCTTCGATATGAAACAGTGTCGTTAAGCCCTGAACATTTCATTTTCAGCATGTGCAAATCTGGTCGTTGACAGATTTTCTCCAAATCGGGGAATGGGAAGATGCAATCAGGGTGAGAATTGCCGGGGGGTTGGGGGGGGTTCAACCCCCCCAGTCTTTTTCAGAGTCCCATGTTAAAGTATGTTTTTCACACCCCAATTTCAAGCTTATCATAGGCCAACCCCCCCAGTTATTTTTCCACAATTCTCATACTGGATGCAATATAATATCATCCCACAAAGCTGGCAGATCGAGTTGTCGGATATGGACTTAGAGACAAAAGACAGGATAATTATATACTTATTAAGACGACTGTAATATATAGGTCCATATGTATACATACATATGTGTGTTTAGAACTGTAGGCCCTACACGTGTATACGTGTATATGGAATATAATGATTTTCTGTGTGAACTTGTGAAAAGAAACAGAGATAGATAGCCTAGGCTATATACTAAGCTTACAGATCAGTTAATTTCGAGATCCGATTCCACATGTGAATGGAGGAATAGAAATAATTGTGAAAGAGCCTGAAAATGAGGAATAAAATGTTGTGCTGCAGTGTCTAGCGTAGCCTCTTTGAAATTCAAAAGAAAAGCCTATTTCTGTTGTTTTCGAAGTTATCAGATGGAAGGTGCGACGGTACATATAAGTACAACCAAATGAACAGTGCAAGTGTACACTATAGACCTACTTTAACTGCTGATACTGCATTTTGTGGGCGCGTGGTGTAATAATTATAGATTTAGCCGTTAACTAAGTATATAGCTATTGCATATCATATTATAGGCCGACCACATACATGACGATTCGCATGACGATTCACATGCGATACAGATACACGAGTTGAATGAAGGCAGACGAGTCACGCGTTCCACCGTGGCATTTGCAGCATAATATAAAGGCGATGCGCTGGCTGAGAAAAGCGCAAAATCATCATTTCATGTGTATAGCCTTATTAGCCTTCGCCTATTCTAGAAGGTTCAATAGATGGAAATTTTAGCGCTCTTTCATTCAGCATTCTTGCATTGGAATTGCATGGACGTCAAGCGGTCTTTATGCAGGTGGATTATTATCTTCGTCTCAATCTCCGATCTTCTCTTTACAGGCAATATACAAAGGCAATACACTTGCAGGGACGGACGGACGGACGGACGGCGGAGGTCAGAGGAGCGGCTGGGAGGGTCGAGGCGGGCGGGCGGGCGAACTAAGGAGCTGCGCATCTTGCTGCCGCAGAAAGAATGCTTCGGTGGCGGTGCAGGCGGCTGTGGTCCGTGGAAGTGAATACCTAACGTCCGTTCGTTTGAATGCAACCGACCCTTCCTCCTCTCCCTCCTCCTTCTCCTTCCTTCATCCAGGACTCAGTGGGGCTGTCTTGGACTGAACGAGCATTACTCCGCCAACAGCCGCTTTATTTCCGGTCCCGCCGATGAATATATGCAGCGCGTTTCCTCTGTACCAGTCGTCGTACCTCTCCGTCTCACTCATGTCCTCGTCTGTGTCTGTGCACCTATCTCTGCATCTCTGTCTCTGTGGCTCAGTGTCCGGTTCTGTCGCTGCAGTGCAACGATACACAGCCGCATCAGCCATTGCAGCCATCGTCATCATCTCTCTCTCGCATGCGCCTATACTCATAAGGAGCCCGATCGCTTGGAATGAGAAGAGAGCGGTAAGCTGCTACAGGCCAGACAGCCATCATGCCTACACACCACCATCACCACCACCACCACCACCACCACCACCACCACCACGGACACAGCCCCTTCATGCACTCCCCTTCCCCTTCCTGCTGCACACCCCAACCGACCACGGCCACCACAGCCCTGCGGCAGCATTCAAGCCAGACCCGTTTCAGTCGTGACCCCCTCTCGTCGTCCTATAGGGTCGATGACGCGATGATGATGGCAGAATAGATTTGAAGACATCTCGTGTACTGTGTGACTCAACCAATGATGATAATTCTGTTTGCCGACTAGAAATTTCCCAGATCGATTAGACAACGTAGGCTCTACGAGGATGCGGGAGGCCGATGATTCGATCGCTGCCTCGATAGCCACAGCAGATACAACACACACACACATATACATATATATATATATATATATATATATATATAGCGTATACAGATAATCCATTTCGCTCAGAAACCGTTTTATAATATAATTAAAGCGCAATCATTTCCCCGAATATAGATATCTTATTAACATGGTTTTGTCGATTGTAGTAGGTCCCTGTTTTTAATAGCCTCTCCTTTTGACTTGCGTTCCCCTCCGCGGTACTTACCTGGCACCTTTTTATAGACTACTCAAGAATTTCTTCTGGGGGCAAAGATTTTACTTCTGCCCGAAAATTAATCTCGTGGTGGGATTTTAACAGACAAAAAGTTGACGACCTTTTTTTAGGCATCGGGTTGAAATGTCGTAAAAAATACTATTTTTTCATATTTTCATGGGTCTGCTTGCCCGTAAAACCAGACTTTCCCGAAATGGGGGGGGGGCATTTTCCACTCTGGACCCCACATCGTAGCCTATGGCGCCAAGCCACTAATCATCCTTGACTCAGCAGGAAACCAACGCAAGCATTTCAGACCACGACGACCCAGTTATAATAGTCTCATGCCTCATGAGTCTATGCTGAACTTTGACCGACTTACCCAGCCAACTTGGCACGTGAACAGAGCTACGGAAACAGATAAAAAGATATGCACAGAGATACACAGAGATACACAAAGATACACAGAGATACACAGAGCTACGGAGGAAGGAATCAAACAAGGCGGCGGCGACACAAGTCACTATCGCAGATTAGCCTACGTTACGAAACTCAAAAGAGCGCTTATTATTATACGCTACATGTAGAAACTGTAGGCTACACGTTTATTTCACTCTACACACACACACACATACACACACACACACACACACAGACACATATATATATATATAGGTTGCTGCCGAAGCGGCATTCTGTACTCTAGGTCTATAGATCGTCTCGACAGATGGTTCTCTTCTTCGGCAGCAAGATGAATGAAATTACATCGACCACCGGAACTGAACCGAAACGAATTCTCGTCGTCGTCTGGCCAATGCAGCAGCAGCAGCAGCAGCAGATGCGAAGGAGGCAGAGGATGGGGATGCAGAGGAGGATGTAGGGGAGAGGATGGAGGCTTAGGCAAGGACTCCTATATTCAAGCTATTTATCCAGACCTCCTTGGCTTAGGATGGAGGCGGATGGCGCCAATGAAGAAATTGTTCTCATCCAGTTACAAGCACCGATCAACGCTAATACTCTACTCTTCTTCCTTTTCATCTTCCTCTCCTTCTTCCACCAACTCCTTCTCCTCCTTCTCCTCGTCCTTTTCCTCCTCATCCTGCGTATCTATGGCGCGACATCCAGGGGCCAACCGCGGGGCCGCTCGACCCCGCTCCTTGTCACACGATAGCCTCACCATGCTGTGTTACGCACGCACGTACATGTAGGCTACGTCTGTGCATTGCTTGCGTGTGAGCACTATTTTCCGTATAATAAGAAGGACTTTCAGTTAGAGTTAGACGACAGGAAAAAAAATCGCGATTAAATCTAAATAATAATCGTTATTAAATAAAAAGTTACAGTTCTAATACTCTGCAATCCGCTACGTGTACAACACTAGCTGGACATTATGATATGAAGGATTACTCTTTTCGTGACTTGTGCTTACAATAATTAATCAAATCATCAGTTCATCATTCTAAACAACACCTGCACTCATTTAGTTCAAAAGAACAGTTAACCTGAGAAACAATAGTTTCTTTATCTGTGCTCTGCGTTTTCCTTCATAAACAGTTACTAAATGAAGAAATAATTCCAGTTGTTCATGCTGCTGCTGATTGTTGTTGTTGTTGATGATGTTGTTGTCGATGATGATGTTGTTGTTGTCGATGATGATAAATGCGATTGGTGGTTAGGCCTATATCGCCGTTCTTCGGTGTAGGCCTACTACGTCATACGTCTACGACAGTATAGGACGTGGTCAGAGATTAAATTCTACCATTTACATTGGTTTTTCTTTTCCATCCTTTTGGCTCCGGTTTAAAGTTACTGTTCACGAGGCTGAAGATCAAAGTCTAGCGTCGAGCTACATGTACTTTGCTGAAGCATGCATTATAATTATTATGCTCACGTTTAATCGTTTACCAAGCAGAACAAATTAAATAATATATCAGCTTCAACCGGTCAGCTTTTACACTGGTCTCATACTTTAGGGTCACTGAAGAGAAAAGCTTTTAGATATTCTCTTTCTCTTAATATCTCATTTCACAATCGATTGAACAATAAGCATTGCCCAGTAAACACGCTTTTATGAACGAGCAGTTGACCACTTCATGAGCGCAGATGTAAAATTGTAAATATCCGATTAAACGCAATAAACTCATTGGTCAACTGAACTGAGATAAATGTCTTGAAATTAAATATCTCCCCTGCATGTTCTGGATAATTATTGGAGCACGCATGCGACAAGGTTTGTAGCTGTTTAACGACACTGCTATTTCAAAGATACGATATGCCCCACGGACCTGCCAGGTATAAGAGATAATGTAGGCCGAGGTCCGCGTAGCTTATACAGTATACACTATAATAATACAAGCCTAATTTGAGTCGGAAAGGTCTAACTAAATCGGACTGAACACGCTTCTCTCTATTCGAATCTAATTAGACTCCGGGTTTCTCTGTCCATTGGGAGTTCGTTTATTCGTCGTTTATTAGTCTATGTTTCGTCGGGATTATTAGTCTATGTTTCGTCGTTTATCAGTCTATGTTTCGTCGGGATTAAATTTCAATTTTTTTTAGTCGACTGTCTCCGGCTTTTATTGTAATATGGAGTTAGCTGTTATGTCTGCAGTGTCTCAATTTGGACCGACCGGAAATTGTCATTGGCCGATAGATTAAAACGATTTTATTTGATAGAAGCCAATCTGTGCATCGTCAGATGATCAGATCAGAAGAAAAGCCATGCTTCTTTAGCAGCTAATCTTTGTATAATCTGAGCTAATCTCTGCATTCATAATCATTAATCAAAGCTAATCTCTGTCTAATCAAAGCCAATCTCTGTCTAATCAAAGCTAATCTCTGTACAATCAAAGCTAATCTATGTATGATCAAAGCTAATCTCTGTATGATCAAAGCTAATCTCTGTATGATCAAAGCTAATCTCTGCATAATAAAGCTAATCTATGTACAATCAAAGCTAATCTCTGCATGTATAATCAATGCAAAAGCTACATGCATCATAAACGGGTTTCAGCCATTTCCATTAGAGTAACATAATTTCCTTTAATACGGAGGATGGCGTGCAGGTGTGCAAGTGTGAAACAATTAAACGCGTCTGTCATCTCTGACGACGGCAATTACGATGATAATGACGACGATGTTGACAATGATAACACTGCCAGCAACTGTACAAATGCGGTACCATTATGCTAGACATGATCACGGTAATGACAATGAATATATGACAATCGATATAATGAACCGAGTCTAATCCTGGTGGTGGTGGTGCTGGCGCTACTGAAAGGCTCCTGCCGAGAGAAGCGTTTTGTAAATGGTAAAATACAATACAACACAAAATACAATACAACGACGTAACGTTCTATATACAATGATTGTATGAATAAACCGAATCGTCCCTCCTCCCACCACCCCCTTCCCGATGTTACGTATGTTTGCTGCTGCTGCTGCTGCTGCTGCTGCTGCTGCTGCTGCTGCTGGTCTGTCTAGACTCTAGATTCTTCTCTTCACTGAAAGTCCTGCCTGGCAAAAATGTCAATAGGCGAGCATGACACGAGTGAAAGAAGTGCGCAGTCATTAATCCGTCCACCCAGCCATCCATTCACCCACCCAACCACCCATCCATCCGTCCATCCACCCACCACCCACCCACCCATCCACCAATCCACCCATCCACCCATCCACCCACCCATCCATCCATCCATCCATCCATCCACCCAACCACCCACCCACCCATCCCACCCACCAATCCACCCATCCATCCACCCACCCATCCATCCACCCATCCATCCACCCATCCCATCCATCCACCCACCCATCCCATCCACCCACTCCACCCACCCATCCATCCCTCTCTCCTGAAGTCACTGCTTATGCTTAAACTCAATATCGATCAGTGCATCGTCGTCCATACCATACAATCATCGTATACGACGGTTCTCTTCTTCTTCTTCTGCTCTTTTGCGATGCAGGCGCTATATGAATCGATTAGACGACGACGACGATGAACCAGCCGTTGACATCTTCAGGCGCCCGTCCGTCTTATCAGCGTGTGCATGTGTTTGTGTGTGCGCGCGTGTGTGTGTGCGTCTGTGTGTGTGTATGTGTGGGTGTGTGTGCGCGCGCAGAGGAGGAGGATGAGGGGGAGGACGAGGATGAGGAGGAGGAGGATGAGGAGGAGGAGGAGGAGGAGGAAGAGGAGGAGGGGGACAGGAAATGGACTGTCAAATAGTTGTATGGTATCGGACGATGGATAGAAGACGACGCCAAATGGACGGCACTGGCAATTGATATATTTAGGACTTCCTCTGCTTGTCGTGTATATAGTGTGTATATATATATGTGTATATATATAATTATGTATAGTATATAATATATATGGTATATACTGTATAGGACTGTACTGCTTAGAGACAAGCCGACAACGCTGTACAGCCGATAGCTGGCCTTTAATTGCGAATAGTCTCTATGTCTCTATCTCCGTCTGTCTCTCTGTCTCCCTGTCTCTTTCTATTTTATATATATATACATACATATATATTACATATACAGCATATATCGTCTGAGTCCCTAAATGAATCATATGTAAGCCTATGCTGGCCCAGTTAGCTACATCGGTAAGAGCGCTGACCGCGTGCGGACCGCGATTCGCTTTCCGAAGGTGGTTTATTTCAGAGATTCAAAATCTCAGGCTAACACGGTCTTTGCACGGGAACCTAAATGCGTGGCGTCCATTCAAACGGGCGAGCGGTGGTGAGGGATCTCACCCCATCAAATTCATTGCAAAATGAACAGGGTCAAGACTGTAGGCTACTAGCCTGTACAATTATGGTCGCTATATAAATCTGAATCGATTAGTTGTTTCAATGTTGCTGAACTCTTCCGCTCGTGCGAACGCAGATTTAGACTGTTGAGCAGATTAAACTGCAGCGCGTGTCCGTCGACTGCAGTCATCGTAGAGCATGGAACCAGTATCAATGTAGAGTATGGTACCAGCGTCAACGTAGGGCGTGGTGCCAGCACCAACGTACAGCATGGTACCAGAGTCAACGTAGGGCGTGGTACCAGCACCAACGTACAGCATGGTACCAGCGTCTAGTAGGGCATGATACCCCATGGAGCGTCAAATAGCAGCGCATTGTCATTATGCCAATTACAATTATTTACAATAGCTACAGTAGAGCTATGGTCTTTGATTGTGACGATCCTAAATTCGGATCATAAGGAATGAAGCGCAATTCCTGCAGAGGAAGCGGAATGAGACGTTTAGGGCGCGAGGAGTGGATCCGGGATAGACAAAGATAGAAACCAGGACAAAGAAAGTCGTGTGTTACACTGGATCAAAGGACACGGAGGAGGACAAAGAGGAAATTATGAGGACGAGGAAGAGAAGAAGAAGATTTAAGCGCAGGATGACGATGAGGAGGTGGATGACGACGATGCGCAAGATATAGAGGTGGAGAGGTGGAGGAGGGAGGGGTGGCGAAAGACGAGGATGGAAATCTGTGGAGGAGATGAAGCGACGGTGCCAATGCTGCTGCTGATGCTGCGTATTATAGCCCACACATAATCCGTTTAGGTCTCCTACATCTGTCCATTGGCGCCAGCATCAGCAGCAGCATCAGCATCAGCATCAGCATCAGCATCCTACACAGACATGGATACATAAAACATGCGATGGAAGGAAGCAGCTCAGCACGAAATATCGATCAATGATGATGCGGCGACAACGACGACGACGACTATTCACTATTCACCCATCTTACGCATCTTCCGACGGCCTTTCATTAAGCCCGAGACGACGATGGCGGCGTTGTCGTCGTCATCGTGTGTTGTAGCCTCCAAATATTATGCTTGCTCTACTGTAGACCTGTGTACACTGTACTGTACACGTCGTCTATACGTTCGCTACTATGATTATATGTAGCCTACGAAGGTCTGCAAACAATTTTCATACACAGCCGTGCGCACGATTAGCATGGGAAAGAATAAGAGCGCGCACACACACACACACACACACACACACACACACACACACACACACACACAAATTATATGATAGCAGAGTGAATATAACCTCGCGTGAAACTGGACCTAAGATCACTTCGTCAAAAATGAGTCTGTATAAACAGGCTATATTGAAGTTCCAAAGTATGTGCCAAATTGTGCACCTTTCAAATTCAATTCAACCTCGCATCAAACTGGACCAAAGATCCCTGATAGCGTTAAATGAATCTATGTAAATTAAATTGAAGTCCAAAATATTATGTACTGCAGCCAAATTCAAATCAATCGAGTCGCAGCCCATGCTGTGTCGAGTCTACGAATTTACGACGCCCTTGAATAGGGTTTATATCACTTGGGAATTCTTCGACGGGGGGAGGGGTGGAGAGAGGGATGGAGGCGCTGGTGCAGGGACTTGGCCCTTCTCCAAGTCACGCGTGTGTGATGTAGGTGACCGACCAACGGATTAGTTTAGCAATAAATAAATTGCAAACGATCGGATTTGCATGTAAGCGGCGCTCAAGCTGTATACGAGAAAATTTAGTATCCGCAAGTCGGTGGCGAACTTTTGGGGAGATTAATTAGGATACACACAGCCTAACAAGAATAAACTGTAGCCTAACAATCATAAACTGTAGCCTAACAATAATAGACTGTAGCCTAACAATAATAAGCTGTAGCCTAACAATAATAAATTGTAGCCTAGCAATAATAGACTGCCAACAAGATTTGAACCTCGAACTCTCAATTGATTGTTCAGCTTGCTTGCCACTACACTAACGAGCACCTCAGCTGATCTATAATGAGTGCACCGACCGTACACTGTCGATGGGAAGATGAGACGGCGAAGGGGGAACTGACCACCACCACCCGTCATAAAAAATCAAGTCGATGCAAAAGATTGAAGTCGCTAGCAGCTGTCATACGAACATTTTATGCTTACGAAAACTAGCAGCTGGTCTCAAAAAAGAAATCATCATACTCATCAATCGTCGAAAGTACGACACTATAGTTTCTCGAATTTTACGACTTGCAAGCATGCAATTCTATTCTAAACGCCGTATGGTGGCATTGCTCCTTTCTCTCCGGTTGTCTTGAACTAAAATAGGCCATCTATAGAAAAGTTATTGTAAGAAGATGTACGATAAGAGAAGATTTACATGCATCATCTTGGCCGACTGTTGCAAGGTCAGATCAATGGATGTCGTATAAGTGCATGGCTAACGCTCTGCATGTCTGTCTACCTGCCTGCAAGCTTGTCCGCCTGCCTATATCTGCATGCCTGCTTGTCCGAACGTCTGCGTGCCTGTCTGTCAGTATGTCTACCTGCCAACCTGTCTGTCTGCATGCCTGCGTGCCCATCCGACCGATTTACACAGTAGGTTTGGCTGCATGCGAGGTTGCAGGACAATGCAGGTGTGTCCATATTCTGAACTACGTTCTGCTTTCATTGGCGACAAGAGACTCATCACATGCATGAGAAACATTTTGCAATTCGACTGACTGCAATGCAGTCAATAAGATCACGATGATCAATCAATCGATCATCGACTACGATCTAAGAGAAGATCATGAACTCAATCGATCGATCAGTCAATGAATAACCTCCTCATTTATATAGCTCCGCAATATGAATGACAAACCGATTAAACTAGTGAACAATTTCTACTTCAGTTTAACAATAAGTCACCAGTTTTGCTTTCAACCATAAAATCGTCTCATAAGGTAAAGGTAGGGTGTGGCCTACTTTGTGTTAACAGGATTTATTGTCTTTAATATGGCTTTATGGAACATCAAAGGCTGGCGTTAATAGGCAGCATAGGCTTAATATTATTGCAAAGGCGTGTGCGTATGGGCTTAGGTGTTGTTCAAAGGCGAATGCATAGCATTGCATAGGACAGGCTGATGATTTTATGGGCCTGTAGCAATGACGCCAAAAATAAACAGAACCAGACGAACAGCTATGATTGAGAAGTAGGTCCTACGTCACGAAGGGAAATAATTACGATGCGTATATATATATACAGTTATGTATATATATACGAAAGCTTATATATATACATATATGTATGTATATATATATGTATGAACAAAATATACAATTTAACGACTTCTGTGGTTGTATAGTCGGGCCCGTTGATGTCGGTCTTTTGAGGTTGATTGATATAAGATGCCAAATAATTATAAATATAATTATTTATATGATACTATATTAGACTCACTGTGTGCATGCATTGTGTGCATAGCCTATAATGTATTATGTATATATATTTATATAATATATAATTATATATAATTTTATATATGCGTGAAATATTCTTTTATGGTAAATCGAAAGAACACTGTATTCATCCAACGTCTCCATAAATCTAATTGCATGATGCACGCATTGCTCGCACCCTATACTTGCACTCTGAGACTGCTAGGACAATGCTGCCGTAAGAGAAGAGCACTGGCGGCGGCGCCAGCTATTGTCTGCATTTTCAGAAAGTCACTTCAGGGTCATTGAAGTTATTCAGCAGGTCGAGGAAATTAAATGAAAAAGAAGAAGATACTAAAACTTTCATAGAACTGTTGGCAGGTCATAAGACATGCAGGTCAAGGGTGAAATAGGTGAAGGGTAAAATAGGCAGCCTGAGCACATGCCACATGTCACATGACCTATGGTATACCGTCACCACTGCACAAGACGTCAGACTGCAGTGCACATGCCAACTCGTGCACGTACACGTCTTTTATGTATGCACCAGCAATGGAACGAGCGATGACCAACCGAACCACTTATCAATGTCTGGTCAATACTAGACAATACTTTGAGCAGTTTAGAGACTGGATGGCGGCGACAATGACGATAAAGACGAGACAATAGATGTATAATACATCTGCCAGTTTCTCCGTTCTATTTATAGATAGAGCGTCTGTATTATGTGTCGCACAGAGACCAAATAGAAGTCATGCAACGGTTAACTCCTTGGTCTGAAACTAGAAGGTTGGAATACGGATGCATGAAATACACTTCCATACAGAGAGAAAATCTTGTCATGTCATTCCTTTGATTTAAGGGATAAACCATGTTGAGTTGCTCCCTCAAACAAATTGTTTGGATGAGTGTCACCCACATGAATTCCTAATCAACAGCGATTCAAATTTTTGCTTAAGCAGATGTTGAAATCACAAAGCGAAAAGAGATGGTCGCAAAAAGTGGAAAAGCGTATTAAATAAAGAGAATGCAAGCAGAACGAAGACAATTAATCTACAGGGTGGACCATAAAAAGTAACCCCTACGGTTTTTGCCCATATCTTATGGCCCTGTATATGGAAACCACGGTTGAAAGTAAATGACAACACAGCAAACGGTCAGTGTTTTTTCACAGTTGAGTTTATAGATCTAAGCCTTATGGTATTAATTATTCATCTGTCAGCTAATTTAATCAGTGCACGCCGATTGTCGTACAGCGACGTAAGTAGGCCAGGTGCAAATTGCCGCGCGGCGTCTGCACAGGTGATTGTCTGGACAGCACGTGACGTCTAGACGAGCGTACGTTTATTGTACAAGAAGGGAGTGGAAGTGAAGAAGGAGAGTTGCGTGTTGAGAGCCGTTGAGATAGGCTGTAAGAGTTGTTGTTGAGTTGCGATAGAGTAGACTGATGAAGATAGTAGTCGTGTAGTTGTTATGATAACGCAAGTGTAGTCATTGTTGTGTTGTTGCTGATCGTTTTACTTTATATCGGATTTTGGAGTATAATAAGAAGAGTTAAACACGTCGTCGTTGTTGGTTAACAAAACAGTGAAAGACTGTAGATTCTTTAACCTAGCCATTTAGCTAATGAAACAGTTATCTAGGGATAGGCCTACGCTACCACGAACTTATACGAAGAAGCTTCCGAAGAGACTGAAGGTCACACGTAGAGAAGAAGAGGGAAAAGACTTGTGACATTTGGTGTCGTTGCGGTGAGATAACGATCCAAGTTGCAGGATAACGATCCAAGTTGCAGGATAACGATCCAAGTTGCAGGAGAACGATCGTAGTTACGAACGGAGGGATTCTATTCAATCAACAGACGTTGTGGAGAAACGGACGCTGTGAATTTATCGAGGAGCCGAGCACACGGGAGAAGCAACGATACATCGAGCATCCGTACGACAGTGAGAAACGACAACACAACGACTACAAGGTAGAAAAACTTGCTTGTCTATTGAAGTGTGCATAAAGAATTGAAGTCAGTCAATTGCAAACATTTGAAGAGTAGTCTACTAATTTATCGAGCATCTGTAAAGTAAAGAAGTAAGATGGAGAAACTTACGGAGAAAAAGCAAGCAAATATTAAGAAAATGTCTACTGATAGACTGATAAAACTGCTAATTGAAGCAGATCTAGACGCAGAAGAAGTCGAACAGATGTCTAGGGAAGAATTGATGAGAAATTTAGCCGAGGTTTGGGCTAAGAAAGAAGAAGAAGAAGAAGGTGCTGTTGGAGGCGCTAAAGAAAAGCCGGTTGAGAAACCTCAGGCACCGATGTCTATAGAGGCGTTGCTACAATTCATGATGATGAGTAGACAAGAAGAGAAGCAGAAAGAAGAGCAGCGCAGACAGGAAGAGAAAGAACGTCGCCAAGAAGAGAAGGAGAAAGAAGAGCGACGGTGCCAAGAAGAGAAAGAACGTAAGCAAGAAGAGAAAGAACTGCGACAACAAGAGATAGAAAAAGCAGAAAGGATGAGACAGCAAGAGATAGATATGCAGAAGCAGCAGTTCCAGCTTCAGTTAGAACAAATGAAATTAGATCGTGACGAAGCAGAACGACGAAGGATGGAGTTAATGATAGAATACGAAAAAGCAAGAAAAAGCGATGAAGAAATACGAAAACAGCAGATCGAAGACAAAAAGGCTCGTGAGGAAGAAAAGGAAAAGATGCGTTTACAAGAACTGGAGAGAGCAGAAGAAATTCGTCAGGAAGAATTTCAAGCTGGAAAAGACAATTTGGAAAAAGCAGAAAGAGAAAGAGAAGAGCAGATGCAGTTAGAACAAAAGAAACTTGCTATCAAGGAGGCTCAACTTAAAGAAATGGCCATTGAAAAAGAAGAACGCAGAAAGCAGTTAGAACTGTTGCAGCAGAAGATAGAACAAGAAGAACTGCGGAGAATCGAAGATCAAGATCGACTGAAGAAGAGAGACGAAGATGATCGTAAGAGCCGAGAAGTGTCAGAACAGATTAGGCTCAGAGAAAGTGAGACAATGGTGTCCAAGATCAAGAAGATTGGTGATGCCATGAAGCATGTATTGCCTAAGATGCCGTATGATATGATGGAAGTGCCATTATATTTTGAGACCGTGGAGAATGCATTCAATAGCTTCGCTGTGGAAAAGCAGTACTGGGTGAAATTGTTGTTGCCATTGATGACCCCGAGAGCACGAACGGTATTGAATCGATTATCATTTGAGAATTTAGATAAATACGATGCAGTGAAAGAGCACTTGTTGAAGGAATTCAAGTTAACAGCTCGTGAGTACAGGTCAAGGTTTGCAGATGCCAAGAAGACAGCCGAAGAAACGTATACGATGTTCACGGCTAGGCTGAAGAACCTGTTGAATTATTATGTCCGAAGTAGACGAGTGGACAAAGACTACGAGAAGCTGTTTGATTTGTTAGTGGCGGATAAGCTGAAAGAATGTTTACCACCAGGTCCACTGCAGTTTGTCTTAGCAAAAGAGGGCACAGAATGCTTGGAAGCTAGTAATGTTGCAGATCTCGCAGATATACATGTAAACAATCGGATTGGTGTGATGTTCCAATACAAACCGAAATTTGAAGCATGGGGAAATAGCTCAAAGCCATTCAAGTGGAACAAGGATAGCAAAGACACCGGAAGCCAAGCCAAGAGTAATGATGCAAAGAAAGATAATTATTCTGGAAAGCAGTATTGGCAAGATAAGAAAGAGTCAACGTGGGACAGACAAGCCTACAATCGAACTCCGCCGCTGGGACGCCCAACAGAAAGTAATGCATCATACACGCCGTACAACAAGTGGGAGAACAATGAGCAAAGAAGTTTTATAAAGAAACGTTGCCACAACTGTCATTCTGACAAACACCTAATAAAACATTGCCAAGCACCAGGAGCGGCAAATCTGAGGAAGAACTTTAGCAGAAGTGCAGAAAATCTTCGCGTAAACCAGACACAAGTGATGAATGCACCAGACCAGTTTGAAGAATCGGACGATCGTGAAGCAGAAGTGAAGTCGGTAATGAAGTGTACGCCGCAGTTCACCATACAGAAAGAAGCGATAAAGACTACTTCCATTGCAGAAATTTGTCGAGAAACAAAAAGTAAAGAGGAGTGTCAACGCATAAAGAAGATATCGTTGCAGCATGTAAATGTGGAGATACGTGGGACTGATGGGCAGCCTGTGCAAGTCGAGGCGTTGATTGACTCGGGGACCGAGATACCAGTAATCAACGAGGAACTACTGAAAGGAACGACAGTAGAAGAAATCGGCAGAGTTCATTTGCAATGTGTAGCTGGAGAGCCGATTCCAGCTAAGTTGGTGAAAATCGAAGTGCGGATGAGCGGTCGTAACGAAGGAACAGCTACAAAGGACAGGACAATAAATATCGCGCCATATTTAACTTTAGTGTGTGCCAGCATTTCAGCAGAACTGTGTAAAGAAAATCCAGAAAAGTTCCTGCTACATCCAGAGATAATTGCAGAACTGAAAGAGGTTCCACCAATCAGTATATTGCAAGGAGAGCTACAAGCGAATGTGACTACAAGAGCACAAAGTCGGAGAGCAGAAGTCGAAGACGGAGAAGATGAAACGATAAACGAAAGTTCGCAAGAAGATGACACGGAAAGCGAAGATGAACTCAGCATCCAAGATGACGAAAGAACAACATCTGAGAACAATGAAACTGAAGAAGAGATGGCTGCATGTGAACGAAATGATAGTGAAGATTCCGGAAGCGACGCTGAACTGGAGACAAGTATGAGGGACTTGTTCACAGAGAATTCGAACGATGAAAGACAGCTGGAAGATGCGAAGAAATTCGAGGAGCAGCAGAGAAATGACGAGTCACTGAAATCGTGGTGGAGGATCGCTGAAGACCAAGGATCAGAGTTTAGCGTGGTGAATGGATTGCTGTATAAGAAGCATCAAATGCTGGATCAGCTTGTGTATCAGTTGGTGTTACCGAAAGAGAGAAGAATTCAAGTAATGGAATTAGCTCACGAGTCAGTATTTGGCGGACACTTGGGAGAAGAGAAGACACGAGAGAGAATCAAGTTGTCCTTTGTCTGGCCAAAGATGCGTCGAGACGTGGTGAAATTTTGTAAGTCCTGTGAGAAGTGTCAGCTGAAGGCACGAAGTTTGGTGATGGATCGAGTGCCGATTACACCAATTCCAAGGGAAGATGTGCCATTCCGACGGATGACTATGGACGTGGTAGGCCCAATAGAACCGAAGTCAGCAGCTGGGCATAAGTATTGCTTGTGCATAGTGGATTCATGTACAAGATGGCCGACAATCTTTTTGCTGAAGTCATTGACTGCTAAGGCTGTGTGCGAAGCTTTGATGAAGCTATTCATTGACGTGGGGGTGCCGTCTGTGATCACCAGCGACAGAGGCACAAATTTTACAGCCAGTCTCACAAGAGAATTTTTGAAATTGATGGGATGCTGTCCACGATTCGATTCACCAGGGCATCCTGAGGCAGCTGGATTAGTTGAGAGATGGAATCAGACGTTCAAGAAGATGGTGCATCATGTCATTGTGGAAAATCCAAGACAGTGGCATAAAATCATTCCGTTTACCGTATGGGCATTGAGAGAAGTTCCCAACGCAACGACAGGAGTGGCACCATATCTGCTGGTGTATGGAAAAATGCCAAGAGGACCATTAACTATCTTAAAGGAAAGCTGGACCAAAGAAATAAATCTACCGCCAAACATTGGAGTACAACCAGCAAAGTACCTGAAGAACTTAAGAGCAGACATGGAGAAAGCTTTGATATTTGCTGAGAATTGTGCAGAGGAAAAGCAAAAACAATACGCCAGTCAATACAACAAGAGGGCCAAGGATAAAGAATTCGAACCAGGAGAAAACGTCATCGTCCTGTATCCAACGTCAACCAATAAATTGATCTCACGATGGCATGGTCCATGTACAGTGCTACAAAGAAGATCCAAGTATTCGTATCTGGTGGACATGAATGAAAACGGCCGACGAATCGTCCATGCCAACAAAATGAGGAAGTTCATCGCAAGAACATTATCGTGTGGTCTCATCGTGGAAGAGGACGACGAATTCGGATCAGTGGTAGAGCTACCATTGAAAGAAGACCATGCAGAGACGACACAGAAATCGCTGCAATTGGACTATGAACAGATCGGACATCTTACGAGCGAGCAACAGAAACAGCTACTGGATGTACTGAACCGGTATGCAGACAGATTTTCGAACAAACCTGGATTATGTACATTGGTAGAACAGGAAGTGGTGCTGAACCCGAAGAATCCTAACACTTGCTAACTAATTGATAATTGATATTCTTTGGTTTCTACAGACAATTTATTTGTAATTTTGCTGAGATTGCTAAACCATTGACAGATTTAACTAGCAAGCAGACACCTGAGAACATTATTTGGACTCAGGACCACCAGAAATCTTTTGATTCTCTTAAAGAAATTGTTTTATCGAATGTTATTCTGTACATGTTCGAGGTTGGCAAACCATTTAATTTGTACTGTGATAGCAGTGATTTTGCTGTGGGGGCTGTGCTGTCACAAGTGGACGATGAGGGGATAGAACGTCCCGTTTCATTTATCAGCCAGAAGCTGACAGATACCCAGAGGAGATGGGCGACGATTGAGAAGGAAGCCTATGCAATCATATGGGCTTTAAACAAATTGAAAGAAATCATTATTGGTTCCAAGATTAATGTGTTCACTGATCATAATCCTTTAGTTTATTTGACTGAGTCAATGTCGAAGTCTGCTAAGTTAGTCAGATGGTCTTTATCATTGCAAAATTTTGACATTCTGTTGAACTATAAGAAAGGAAAGTTGAATGTAGTAGCAGACTGCTTATCGAGATTGTAGTATAAGGTATCTTGTGATTGCATTTAGTATAAGAATTGTTTGTATTTAGTTTAAGCATTATACGTTCGCTAATTTTTAAGATTAATTAGCTCTCTTCAAAAGAAAGGAAGGAGGTAATGTCAGCTAATTTAATCAGTGCACGCCGATTGTCGTACAGCGACGTAAGTAGGCCAGGTGCAAATTGCCGCGCGGCGTCTGCACAGGTGATTGTCTGGACAGCACGTGACGTCTAGACGAGCGTACGTTTATTGTACAAGAAGGGAGTGGAAGTGAAGAAGGAGAGTTGCGTGTTGAGAGCCGTTGAGATAGGCTGTAAGAGTTGTTGTTGAGTTGCGATAGAGTAGACTGATGAAGATAGTAGTCGTGTAGTTGTTATGATAACGCAAGTGTAGTCATTGTTGTGTTGTTGCTGATCGTTTTACTTTATATCGGATTTTGGAGTATAATAAGAAGAGTTAAACACGTCGTCGTTGTTGGTTAACAAAACAGTGAAAGACTGTAGATTCTTTAACCTAGCCATTTAGCTAATGAAACAGTTATCTAGGGATAGGCCTACGCTACCACGAACTTATACGAAGAAGCTTCCGAAGAGACTGAAGGTCACACGTAGAGAAGAAGAGGGAAAAGACTTGTGACATCATCCATAATACATGACGAATCTCTCATTTGAAGCGGCGCTATATAAATTTACAATTACCACTACACCGCTGCTTTTACACAGTAACGACACAATAAAGACGTGCACTAACAAACTAAACTATAAATATCCGTATACTGTGAATTGATTACTGTGTGCACCTATAATAGCTTTGTGCCTGAAAGAAGAAAGAATCGTTATCAAGGTATAGATAAAGATCCGATCGAAGCATGTTCGTTCGTCCCTAATGTACCTTAACTCGTGAAGAAGGATTCGCCAACACACACGTGCAATCGTGCATGCAAACACACAGGTATATCTTATAATCGAAGAACTTAATTAGTCTGCCGCCGCAGGTGTAAGTGTAGTGCTTATAGCCGACGGCGAAGATGTGTTCATTGATCGCAGGAGAAGACAGAGGACGAGGAGGACGATGACGAGGATGAGGAGGAGGAGGAAAAGATCTTTAGATTCGATGGCTGTGATCAATGATAACGAATCGTCTAAATCTTGACGACGCATTTCTCCATACAAGCTTAGAAAAACAAGTGCAAAGTAAAAATAACTTAGCCTATGTCCGGGGTGGATCAATAAAGTTCATCCCGGCCAGACCCTTACACCCTACCAAAGACCCTTACGCCTTACCCATAAGCATGGATTGGAATGACCTGTCCCGTGGTCTCTAGTAGGTGCAGCCACCTTACTTGGATCTGCGTGACGAGGAAGCCGATCATCTTATATAAGCAATAAGTAGGCTATGTATAATTGTGTGGCCTACTTTAAAAACAGGCACAACGCCGTGTAGCAGTAAAAAAATTCGCAGTACGGATAGGCCTGCTTATGGCTGAGTTTGCTTCTTGTTACATGTTTAACGACACTGCCATATCAAAGATGATTAGTGTCGCCCTCCTCCTTTATCCAGGCTCGGGACTGGCACTAGCAGAGAACAACCAGTGGCGGAGTTCGGCTGAGTTTGTTAATTCATTTTTTTTTATATATGACCGTCTTGAGCGACGGTGCTCTCTCATCCTTGACCGTCAACTTCAAGGTGCGAGCAATAATTTCAATGGCAGTAGAGGTCATTGTAGCAAGCTCGGACATTTGACCAATATAGCCTTCACCTTTGACCCATTTGACCTATATAGCCTTTACTTTCGTCTATTTGACCAATACCAGCCTAAAAAATTGAGTGCCCGCGCAGTTTGACCAATGTCAGCCTTACTTTTTCATATTCGGCGTCCGGCGTAAAAAATTTTTCTCTTGTGTATAGAAAATAACTGAAAAATGGAACATACAACTCGGTCTAAAGACAAGAGATCCCAATATAAAATGGACTACTCAACGTATAATCTGAAAGAATTACGACAAATTCCTAAACAGAGAGGACAAAGAGGATACTCGAGTTTGCGAAAAGCGGAACTCATAGCGCTCATATCGCAGGGAGATCGGCTAGGCGCTCGGGCTCCGGTCAACAAAGCACCGGCGCATACTCCCGCCACTGTGCGAGAATTGCGAGAAATTGCAAAAAAGAGAGGCGTGCGAGGATACTCGAGATTAGCAAAAGCGGAACTTACGGCATTCTTGTCTACTACTTGGAAATTTTTGAATACGGGAAAAAATAAAACAGTTTTCTCGGATTGGCTGACTAGTGAGATTAGTCAGTTACCCCCTCAAAAAAAACCACCCGTTCATAGGTTCAAACTTCGAGAGACTGCGACGGCCATCTAAGGGTTTACAAAAAGATACACGATCGATGGCGACAACAGGATCGATGTTGCAACTTTTCTCAAGGCTGTAAGACCGCAGGTAGTTAGGCTGCTAGGGAAAAATCGGGGGGTAAAAGTTCAACTCGATCTCATGTGCGTAATGGAGAAAGTAGATATGAAAACCGGCGAAGTAGTAACGGCCGAGCCTAATTTCAAATCAAAGAGTGATATTATTTTAGAAGCAACCGATGTGAGGGAAATATATGCCAACGCAGCGGATAAAATTAAGGAGATCATGGCAAGTTTTCAGATGCGGGGGAGTAATTGGAGATTCAAAACCGTTTTGAAGTTGGATATCGATTCAGTGGTATATAAACCATTGAAAGGAAGTTCTTATATTCCACTTCCAGATTATTTAGCGAATAAAAAGGCTATTATTAATATGAAGAACAAAGATGGGGAATGCTTCAAGTGGTGTGTAGCGAGAGCTGTAAACCCCGTTGAAGAACACCCGGAGAGAATTACGAAAGAATTAATTAGACAGTCTGAGGAACTCAATTGGTCTGGTATCGAATTCCCAGTAGCAGCGGATGCTAATGTGCTGAGTAAGTTTGAGCGAAATAATAATATTAGTGTTAATGTTTTTGGTTACGAGAAAGATGTGAATGTATTCCCACTATATATATCAAAGCATGAGAATGATAGGTGTGTAGATCTATTACTCATTTCTGATGGAGAAAAGAAGCATTATTGTTGGATCAGGAATTTCAATAGACTGATGGCGGTGAAAACAGAAAATACTACTACATCAATGTACTATTGTAAAAGATGCTTGATAGGGTTCAGTAGAAAAGAATCGCTTCACAAACATACTGAGTACTGTTCGCAGCAGGACGCCCAACGAATAGAACTTCCGGAACCTGGGACTATGCTAAGTTTTACACATCACTATAGAAAGATGAGAGTACCGTTTGTGTACTTTGCCGATTTTGAATCGTTCATCAAACCTATCGGTACGTGTCAACCCGTTCCTAGCACGTCTTACACCAACAAGTATCAAAAACATACGCCCAGCTCGTTTTGTTATCACTTGAAATGCTTCGACGACGAAGTTTATTCCCAAGAGCCGGTGCGGTTTACGGCTGAAAACGAAGACGATGATGTTGCTCAGTTATTCATAGACTCTATCGAAGAAAATGTAAAACGAATATACAACGAGTTCAAATTCCCCAAGAGGATGATATTCGGTAAAACTGAACAGAAATGCTATGACGAAGCTGTCAACTGCCATATCTGTGGAGGAGAGTTGCGTGAAGATCGAGTTCGAGATCACTGTCATTTGACTGGAAAATTTAGAGGTGCCGCTCACAACCTTTGTAATCTGAAATACAAAGTCCCCAAGTTCTTCCCCGTCGTATTTCACAATTTGACCGGTTATGACAGCCATTTATTTATCAAGAAATTACGTGGTGAACACGGCGAGAAAATCAAATGCATTCCCTGCAACGAAGAAAAGTATATCTCATTCAGCAGAGAGGTCGTCGTCGATAAATTTGTAGACAAAGATGGGAAAGAGAGAGAAGTCAAGCGCGAATTACGTTTTATCGATAGTTTTAGATTCATGCCCTCGAGTCTCGACGCGCTATCGAAGAATCTTCGGAAAGATCAGTGCAAGAATTTAGGGAAATTTTTTGAAGGTGAGAAGCTGGATCTTTTACTCAGAAAAGGCGTTTACCCGTATGATTACGTCGACGGTGTTGAAAGATTAAACGAAACCGAATTGCCGTCGAAACATGCCTTCTATTCAAAACTAAGCGATTCGGGTATTAGTGAAAAAGATTACGCGCACGCGAAAACGGTATGGGACAAATTTGAATGCAAAACATTACGTCAATATCACGACTTGTACAATTTATCGGATGTTCTATTATTAGCGGATGTGTTCGAAAACTTCAGAGACGTCTGTATGAAGCACTACAACCTAGATCCTGCGTGGTACTACACTAGCCCAGGACTTGCATGGGACGCGGCGCTGAAGACGACTGGTGTAGAGTTGGAGTTGTTGAGTGACTACGATATGTTACTGATGATCAAGCAGGGAATACGAGGAGGTGTCAGCACGATTTCCCATCGATACGCGAAAGCGAACAACGAGTACATGGGAGAAGCTTTCAATCCCACCCAACATTCAGTATTCATTCCATACTTGGACGCGAACAACTTGTACGGATGGGCGATGAGCAAACCGTTACCAACTCATGGGTTTGAATGGATGAACGACGGCGAATTGAATGATTGGAGAAACATTACCGAACGAAATGGAGTGGGATGTGTGTTAGAAGTCGATTTAGAATATCCGAAGGAATTGCACGACCTGCATAATGATTATCCTCTAGCCCCGGAGAGTGTAAAACCTGCGGGATTGGATGTAGCGAAACTCATTCCAAACTTGAATGACAAAGTAAAGTATGTAGTTCATTACGAAAATTTAAAATTGTACGAAAGGCTCGGATTGAAAATCGTAAAAATACATCGGGGAATAAAATTCGTGGAAAGTGCCTGGCTGAAAAAGTATATCGATCTGAATACCAGCCTGAGAACGAAAGCTACGAACGATTTTGAGAAAGACTTTTTCAAACTGATGAACAATAGCGTTTTCGGTAAAACAATGGAAGCTATCGAGAATCGAGTTGACATACGATTGGTGAGTGATGAGAAGGAAGCTATCAAGCTAGTCGCGAAAACTAATTACGACAGACGAACGATTTTCGATGAAAACCTCATCGCCGTTCACATGAAAAAGACCAAGTTGTTTTACAACAAGCCGATATATCTAGGAATGTGTATATTAGACACCAGTAAGACGCTCATGTATGATTTTCATTATAATTACATCAAGGCCAAGTACGGAGATAGGGCCAAGCTATTATTCACCGATACTGATTCTTTGGCGTATGAAATTAAAACGGAAGACTTCTACAAAGATATTTCCCCCGACGTCCAAAGTATGTTCGATACTTCAGACTATCCGAGAGATCACCCGTCAGGTATAGAATCCGGCGTTAATAAAAAAGTGGTTGGTATGTTCAAAGACGAAGCTGCGGGAAAACAAATCGAGGAATTTGTCGGGCTGCGATCCAAGTTGTACTCTTACAAGATGGCGGGTGAAGACTACAAGAAATGTAAAGGTGTGAAAAAGAACGTCGTCAAGAAATCAATCACTCACGCAGATTACAAAGACTGCGTGTTTACGAAAAGACAACAGTCGAGAGCGATGAACGTCATTCGATCCTATCGCCATGAAATTTACACCGAAGAAGTAAATAAAATAGCTCTGTCTGCCGACGACGACAAAAGAGTAATAATGGACGACGGGATCCATACCCTAGCCTATGGGCACTACATGCTGAAAACTAAACAAAATAAAGAATAATTTACACTAATATAAAATGGATGCGGTAAAAGTGTGTACCAAATGCAAAATAGAAAAAAGCTTGGGCGAATTTCACAAAGATCATACGCAAAAGAACGGAAGCTATCCGAGCTGCAAACTTTGTAAAAATGCCAAAGTAAAGGAGCTTGCGCACAAATACGCAAGACAGGAAAATAGGGAGACAAAAGACACAAAAGTTTGCAGTCGGTGTAAGGTAAATCAGAACATATCGGGGTACGACAACAATCGATTTCAAAAAGATGGAAAGGCGAATGAATGCAAAAATTGCAGACATAAATATTATCTCGCCTGCGTAGAAGCTCGAAAGCTCATTAGTTTGTGAAACATCTAGATGAAATATTAAAATGAGCTATACAACTGTGAAAAATATACATGTCGAAGGCGTAGTCCTTCCGAATCATCCGCTGACGAATTTTGAACTACTAGATGCTGCCAAGAAGCTCAATATCCCTAATTTCCGGGGAGTATTTCTCAGAGACGAGCTGCCGAAGAAACCTAGCCGGAATGAATGTGGGATATTGAATCTAGACGATTCTAATGGAACCGGCTCGCACTGGGTCGCTTTTTTGAAGAACGGCAAGGATAAAATATATTTCGACAGCTATGGCCTGCCCCCTCCTACAGAACTGGTAAAGTATTTACAGAGTCCCGTGTACTACAATAGCGAACGCGTACAGCCCGACAACGAAGTGTTTTGCGGTCATCTATGCCTGCACGTCCTGAAAAAAACATGCAAAGATGGAGTGACTTTTCAAGAAGTTATAAACAGCCTGCATTAAAATTATATTCAGATGTAAAAAATGCCTGTCGATAAATTTGGACATACAGATTCAGGATCTACTCAAAGAGTAATTGCTGGCGGAGTTACTGAAAGTCAAGTAAACAGTACTTTTCTAAGGCTGGATGGAGCAAACCCCGCGACCGGAGATCTAAATATGAGTGGTCATACTATTAGAGGTCTGCCTACAACGAATACAGCGAATACAGCGAATACTCCGGAAGCGGGAATAGATGAGGTAGTAAGTCGGGGGCAAGTAATAGATTTACTGCGGAATCACGACGACGTCCCGACCGACAATAATCATTTGACGAATAAGAAATACGTCGATGAACAACTTACTTCGAAAGTGGCGGCAGTAGTAGGACCCGCGGTTAGCGCTTACAGTTCAACTCAACAGGCTATAATCGCTAGAACTCACACTGCAGTTACTTTTGACGTAATCAGATGCGGTACCGCAAAACACGGTATTGAACAGGGTATCGGAACGACTTCTTTCTTCCCCAGTAAAGCCGGGTACTATATCGTTTCGGTGTACATAGAATTTTGTAATAATAGTAATACCGCGTATGGCACCGTCCACCTGTATAAAAATGGGGCGTCGTACATGCAAATTGCGGGCGGAGGGAGTACGAAAGGTTCGCAAAACCATTCAATCGGTAGTAACATAGTTTTTCTAGACGAGTTCGATTACCTCAGCATACACGCTTTTTCATCCATCGCTACGAACATTTTGTGTAGGGACTTTTCGGCGGTATTCTTACGGCCCTAATTAATAAAAATTATTATATTCAAAATGCCTGTTGACAAATTTGGACATACCGATTCTGGCTCTACGCAAAGAGTAATTGCAGGAGGTGTTACTTTTAGTCAGGTAAATAGTACTTTTCTAAGGCTAGATGGTGACAACAACATTACGGGAGATATAGATATGCGCGGCCATCATCTCGTTGGTCTGCCGACTGATTACCCTTTTGCGGGTAACGATGATGATGCTATTAGTTTTGCTCAAGCTACTGCCCTAGTCGTTGATAAAACAGCGGATATCGCCCCTAGAGATTACGTTTCGGGTATGAGGGTATCCCCGGGCAATCTAGTGAGAAATACGACGAGCGGTATTACATATAGGTTCGAAGGAACGGCTGGAGCTATAACAGCGGCACCAGCATTGTCCCCGAATTGGAGACCTACAACCGGACCGGCTATTTGCGCGTTGAAAGAGTCGGCAACATCGGGTGCGCCCGCAAGCTTGACTGGCGGATTCTCAGGCGACGATGTACGGCACGACCAATTAACAACCCTCGTTATAAATACGGATTCGGCGTATACGGCGGCTGAAGGGGTAATAACTATTCCTCGTACGGGTGTATATCGACTTAGCGGATTCGCGAATTTCATGATCGGAAATGTGCGGAGTGATGATGTGGTAAAAAAAATAGTCAGGGTTGCGTATTTCAAATCCGAGATACATAATAACGAACTTATTGGATACATGGCGGGCGGACAAACAGCCGACATCAGAGTATCGCTCGTATTACCAACCGCCGCCATGTCTTTAGTCGCCGGCGAAAAAGTCGGTATGAGAGTATATTCCGCCGAATTCGACAATCCAAAGGTTACCTCCCTTCTTATTGTGGCCGGATGTGGATTGCAGGTCGAGTTTTTGTACTAAGTCCGTATTTTTATTCGTTGATACCTATCGTCCGAGAACACACGATAGGTATCTACAAGTCTCAAAGTCTCATTATTCAGAACTGTCATCGACCATTCTATCATGAACTTCAATATACCACGCTCATTTTCTGACCGTCCGATTGAAACCTCAGTAACTTGTCTGAAATCACCATTGCGTACGCTTCCGTATTACCCGGCGGCGCCGTATTGAACGTGCCTTTGATCTGGATATCGACCACCGATGACTTCAGACGCTCGGATTGCTTGCTCACGTCAAACACCATAATCGGAAACAAATCTTTGAAGTCCGAGGGTGTGATATTGCATTGCGTCGTTAGTTCGTCCATTCCATAGTATTTTTCACTGAACGCGGCTGCTGCTCGGTACGCCCGCGAGAATTGTTGATTCGGAAATGATAGATTATAGTCGACAACTGGGTATCGGTCCTGGTTCATCATCACGAACATGTTCTTCAGATCGCAATGATTGAAAACGGATGGATTGTGTACTTGATCGCCGCTTTTGTCGGTTTGAAAACCCAAGATGATGTACCTAGGCTTCTCGGGTAATGTCTTGACGCTAAGTCTCCAGCTAAAATTAGTGGACTGTGCGACGGAGGTGGTATCGCATTGACGGGCTCTGTACGCAACTGGCAACGACGCTTTCGATTCGATCGTTTTGTACAATTGCATCTTCTCCATATCCGCGGGAATAACGTGAGGCATGAACCATGAGATTTTGTCTAGCCTAACTTTCCCTGCACCCGCGGCAGCGAGTCTAAAAATTGCGTCGTCATCGGCTTTACGAACAAGAGTTAGCGTATGTTTCACACCAAAAACAACCTTGTCATAATCATCGCAAAATCCGAAAATATGCTTCAATGGAACAACAAAGCTAAAAGTACCTTTGGCATTTGGTTTTTGAATTATATACGACTGTCTAACGGCGAAACCTTGATTATCCGCGATAGCAGCCGTCGCCCCGCTGTCCTTGTACCACAACTGATTCAGACCTTGAGCTAGTTGAAAATCATTCGGGTATTTGAGTAATCCGAGCATCGTCGTTGCTTGACCTGGGTAAAATAACGATTCAATTTCCTGATTCGACAGTGAATACGAAATTTGGCTGAAAAGATGCATGAGCCCATTATTCGTAAGGGTTGCTTCATCGGCATCACCGTAGAAGGTGATGTTGTCCGCCTTCATCAATCTACCCTCGAACAGCAGGTAAGATTCCGCTGGATGACAAAATAAATCTTGAAGTTCGATGTTTATTCTAATCTCGCCGGAGGTGTTTAGATTCGCCCCCGATATCGGCTCATACTCATACCATTCGTAGCGTTCGACGCTTTCATCGCTCAATGGTTGTTCGGTAAATCTCAGAATATCAGATGATTGCATTTTTACTACTACGCGATAATATTTTTTACGCGACCTTCATTCCAGCGCCGTTTAGCGAGCGTACTAAATCTTGTATCGATATGGCGCCGTTCTTCTTCAGGCCATCCCCCATCATCAGATTATTAATATTCGGGATATTCGAGTTCGACCCTACGCTACCGACGCCACTCAGCCGCTCTAAAATTTGTCTAGTTTCTTGCGTAATTTTCTTGGGAGTAGGAGTAGGAGTAGGCGCAGGAGTCGTAAACAGTTTGGCCACTGCTTTGTCCACTAATCGTTTACCAGCGTCGATTGCGGTTGTTTTCCCAACATCGATGGCCTTTTTCCCAATTTCTTTCGCCACGTCTTTACTCGCGTTGAGAGCGGTCGTTGCTAATTGTTTGGCGGCGTTCGACGTTACTAGTCGTTTGAAAAATCCCGAAATTGTATCGAATATTCCCGATCCTCCGATTACGTATTGTTTTCTATACCTCCTTCTATTAATGATCTGCATTTTACAATGTCATCATTATATTTTTGTAAGCATCTTTACTCAGCACTTCCTGCCTCAATAACGCGTCGCACATCGCCACGATCTCGTTTCTCACGCCGGTATTGCCTGCTTTGAAGCTTTGAAATCGTAGTTCTAGCTGTTTCGCTAATACGTTTGGATCTTCGGAAATAACGATTACACCACCCATGCCTTTACCCACCGCATTACGAGTCCTCTTTTCCCATATCGGCTTGATAATTTCTCTATATTTGACGCTCGAAGATGCTTTCGGTTTGTTGGGATTTTTTGGCTGTCTGATAGCATCCGACGCGAGTAGAATCTCGGCGTAATCGTCTCTATCATTATTATCGTATATCGACGTGTTCGGCTGTTTCATCGTCAACAACTCCCAAAGCCCCGGTGTTCCGCTATACGTCTTATTTCCAACCGTCACATCGTCTCCTTGAATAGAAATCGGAGTGTCGCCGATGTAGAATTGTCCATTTTTTGATCGTATTCCTAACGTCGTGTCTACGATTTTTCTATCGGAGGCGTATTGATGAAGGTACTTGGTGGCCACATCACCTAATTCTAAAGTTCTAATATCCTCGGCCGGATCGTCGCTATACGCTTCTATCGAGGGATACTGAGGAAATTGAACCTTCAACGACGCGGGAAGCGTTTGTAGCGCGTTTGATGTGGCTATCGAATTTTCTTTGATGGCGGATAGTAGGACATTCTGCTCTTTAGAAATTGCGGATTGCGACTCGACGATAGGCTTGTACAGCTTGGTTAATTCTTGTTGTAGTCCTGAATCCCCCAATCTCTCCGATAAAAAGTTCTGTTGAATATTCTTCTTGGATTTCAGAAACTCTTCGACTATGAAATTTCTTTTCGCTGGGTCATCTATCTTTAGAAACGACATTTTTAATAAAAAATTTAATGTTTTTCGACGTGTTTTTCGACGTGTTTTTCGACATGTTTTTCGACGTGTGCAAAAACCCAAGTTAGACGTATTTTCAGACATAGCGACATAGGTCTACAAAACTCTACAGGTCTACATGATTTCATACATGTTCGCGTTAGTCGTCTTTTGAGCAGATTCGGTATTTTTCTCAAACATGCTTTGAAAGGACTGCCTGACCTCTTCTCTCCCCCGATCGATGAGTGATTGTTTCGTTTCCTCGTCCATCGCGTCTATCGCAACTTTCGACTTACTTTTGATTTCTTCTTTCATGCCATTGAATTTTTCAATCTCGCTTAGAATCAGAGAATATTCCTCATCTGAAATGTGATCATCCACGAGAGCTTTTGAAATATGGTCGCTGATCGTGTTGAGCTTCGCGTCAGCTAGCGTTTTGATCTTTTCATGCTTCTCCGCCTTCAGGGCGAGCTTTTTACAGATTCGGCTGCCGATTATACTCAATAGCCCCGCACCGAGCGCTGTCCCTTCCATAGCAATAGCGATGGGGGTCGCAATTATGGTGGCTAGTACGCCGATTCCTGAAATTCCGAGCCCCATCGTGACCACCATGAGGAAGTTGTCTACTGCGCCGATCACGCTCACACTTCTATGGTACTTTTTACTCAACGTTGCTCTTTTGTCTCGTTCTTGCTCGATCTCCTTTTTGATTTCGCTAATCTTCTGAAGTCGATACGTTTGTGCGGACCCTGCGGCTATTTGTATTTCACCTTCTGGCGCAGAGGGTGTTATATTTGTTAGGTTTGGATAGAGTTTGATGCCTTCGTATTCCATTCGTTTATTTATTAGCAATATATATTTTTTTACCGTTGATAATTTACACAGCATAGCGAATCTCCTTCGTTTATCGTTACTGCCGAATCGGAGTTGTTTTGAATGGAAACTATGATATCATCAACCACATCTTCTGAAATCACTCCGTCTAGTAGGCTGCATCGTCGTTCTTTGATACTCTGTCTGAGGGAAACGAGGCAAAGTCCTGCCGCCATTTCTACACCTAGTCCAAGCCTTAGCGTATTTGCTGTCTTTGGTTGTATCGTGATATCATTTTGCGCAAAAATCTCCCATCGCAGACCTCCTAGTTGTCTTACTGGGGCGCGAGTAACACCACTCGTAATCTTCCAAAAGACTGAAACGGGCTGCGTTCTAACCTCTACCGGTCTAGTTGGTTTAGTTCCAAATTTGTGTATTGGCCTCGACATTTTATAATAGAATAGATTATAATATCATGCCAAGAATCGGAATGTTTCGAAACGGAGAGTTGGGGCCCAACAAAAGTCCTTCGCCCCTCGCATAGCCCGACCCTGTTTTCATGTACAGCCCG
Organism: Lumbricus rubellus; assembly: GCA_945859605.1. Lineage (NCBI taxonomy): Eukaryota > Metazoa > Annelida > Clitellata > Crassiclitellata > Lumbricidae > Lumbricus > Lumbricus rubellus. The sequence goes on along the minus strand of OX243815.1, from coordinate 22,008,663 downwards.
GATGCCGTTATTGAGCTACCTTTTTGCCACGGAGACAAGTACAAACCAGATCCGGCTGGTCTTATTTTGCACGCTATGTCGCCTTTCTTGACATACATTACACCCGAACCGCTGATTTTGTCTACAATCTTAGTAGTTGCCGCGGAGCCGAGACCACTTAGTGCTCCCATCGCCAAACTTGGCAGTGCATTAGACAGAAGGAACCGTCCCGCTGTCGCTAGAAACGGAAGTATAGCGCCTATGAATCCACCTTCGACTTTCTTGTTGTTCTCCAATTGCGTTTTACTCATTTTAATAATCATGCCAGTTCCTTTTTGGTAGGCTGCCGCCATTTTATTGATTTGCGCCTGGGTGAGAGCCAAAACGTGTTCGCCATTCAAATCATCGTGCGATAGTTTGATACTCACGCCGCTCCCCGCTTGAAGTGATCTTTTAATTTTGTCTTGTTGCGCTTCTGAAATATTAACTTTTACGCCCGTGTAACGATTCATTTTATTAATAAATTACAAAAACTTTCAAACTTCTCTGATGTGAAATCGAATCGCCAATTCTTCACCTCGAAGATTTAGTAGTTTCCCGTGTTGGTCTGTGAGCCTCGTTTCCATCGTTGAAATTGTAGACAGCAAAATCGGGAGATATATCAAATTATGCGGCACTTTGATAATTTTGTAACCCGGGCCTACGTTTGGGAAAAAAGAATATATCACGTTTTCCGATGTTCCGTTAGTGTACGAAGACCCGATAATGTCGCTGGTCACTCTTAGGCTGCTTACACTCATTATATTTACCAAGTGCTCCGATTCATTATATCCATCCCTATAGATCCATTTGTCAAACCCTAGAACCCTTCCGATCGAATTCTTTGACGTAAAATCAACCATATAGCCTGCTGCTGATATATTTACCACAGACCTCAGCGTATTGGTGTTTGGTGCTATTGAGATACAGTATTCTCCATTTACTCCGTCGTAATGCCCATTCCCCTTCATGACCATCTGTATATATTCGTTGATATCCGTTATTTCATAGCAACCCTCTGGAACTTGAATGTTTATCCACGGTGTGTCGGAATTCGGCGAATACCTGAAGACGTTGTTTGTCGCATCGATATTTGGAAAAGAATAGTACGTCTCGAGGGCAACTAAGGCCATTTCATATTTCTTATTCTTCTCCAGTTCGAGTAGTGGACTAAACTTCGTTCTGATTCGCGTGCTCTTTTCGCTGAGAAAAATGGAAAATGATGTTTTGGTTCCGTGTTGCAGGCCGTCTTTTCCGTGTTTTCCGATATCTGTTTGAGAAGCGATGATTCCATTTTTACTATACAATACAATTTTTACAATGGCGGATCCTCGATTATATAAAATTCGTTGAGTCCGCATCGGTATTTGCCATTGTACTTGTCGCTAGTCAGGTCTAAAACCACGAATCCGTGAGGTTGCTCCCATACTGTTTTGCATAGTTTTCTAAATTCATCTTTCGACATGTCTGTACTCACATGATCGTTGTAAATATGATTACAATTTTTCAGATCTTGTTTGAACAGGCAAATAAAGTTTGCATTTTCTCTGATTGTTTGGCGCGGTAATTTGAAATAATTCTGGGTGAGGTAAAAACAATCTACATTACTATGCCGCCCCCGATTATAATACGTTTCGCATTTGTTTTGTTTTTCTAATTGTAGATCATCAAAAATCATCAGGTTCTTCTTTTCAGCGCTCAAATCTCTTGGGTCTGGCACATCTTCGGCGCTCTCAAAGAACTTGGCAATTATATCGGATTTAGCGTCTATGTTTTTTGCTATTTCCTCCATAACGAGGTCTGGCGGCGCATTTAGGCCCACGATTTCATCTCGCTGCTCAAACAACCAAACGATCGCTTCTTTCGGCAATTTTTCTTCGTATGCTTTTTTAATAATGCGATATTCCGGTTGAAACAGAGAAGTACCGAATACCTGCAAGTTATTATAATCCAACCAGTCCGGCCTGAGTAAAAGATTGAGAAGAAGCGTTGTTTTTCCACACGCCGATTTCCCAACTATCAAACCACGTATGCTTTTGGGTAACAACGGATTATTGAATCTTTTCGAGAGCGCTGTGCCCCAACTCATATCTCTAATCTCCATTTTAAATATATATATTATTAAAAACGAAATGTATTGCGTAAAATGTAAAAAACAGACCCAAACGAGAGATGTGCAGAACGCCGTGGCTAATAATGGGAGATCGATGCTCAGAGGTGTTTGTGTCGTATGCGGGAAAACAAAAACTCAATTCGTGAAGGCGTCCGCTGTTGCGCAAGGTGGGGATCTAGTTAGTTCACTGAACGCCGCCACTAGCAACATTAAATTACCTTGGGCTAAATTCCCGGGCGAATTACATTTGCCAGGCCATCAGTTTACTGGTCCCGGTACTAGACTAGATTTGCGTCTGAATCCCAACGAAACCCCCAAAGATTGGAGCAAACCTATAAACAGGGTAGATAGTGCGGCATACGTTCATGACCTGGCATACAATCAACACACTGATACGGCTTCTAGGAATGTTGCCGATAGAGCAATGATAAACCAGTTGAATAATATTCCAAATCCTAGCTTGCGGGAACGCGTAGAGAGGGCGATAGTAAAACCTATTTTATCCGCTAAAACGAGTCTCGGGCTAGGTTTTAAAAAAGCCTAGAATTACAGCAGGACCTGAAATGGACTAATCAATTAGCGAATGAATTACACAAACCAGTAGTGAGAAATTTTAGGACGAGGCGGGTCTATGTTGGCGGGATTGACCAGATTTGGGCGGCTGATCTAATCGACATGCAGGCTTTCGCTAGAGATAATGATGGTGTGAAATATCTATTGACCGTCATAGATGTGTTTTCGAAATACGGATGGATCGTTCCACTACATGACAAGAGTGGGAAGTCTACAGCTGATGGGTTCGTGAAGATACTCGGGGGTGGTCGACAGCCAGTCAAAGTTTGGTGCGACAAAGGAAAAGAATTTTATAATAAAAATGTGAAGAATTTAGTCGAGTTGTATTCTACCGAGAACGAGGGGAAAAGTTGTATCGTAGAAAGATGGAATAGGAGTATGAAAGATAAAATGTTCAAGTACTTTACGGCTAATTCAACTAGAAGATATATCGATGTATTAGACGAAATGGTTAGTAATTATAATCAAACGAGACATTCTTCCATTAAAATGACTCCCGCCAAGGCTAGTTTGAAAGTGAACGAAAAGACTGTATTTATGAATTTATACGGTGATGAGATTTCAGAGCCTATTATACCAAAGTTTTCAGTCGGTGATCAAGTCAGAATAACTAGGAAGAAGAATATTTTTGAGAAGGGTTACTTGCCGAGATGGACGGAGGAGGTCTTCACAGTATCTCAGGTTCAACATACGGACCCGCCAACTTACAAGATTACTGATTCTAATGGCGAGGAAATACAAGGCTCATTCTATGAACAGGAGCTACAGAAAACGACTCAAGAAATATTTCGAATAGAAAAAGTGATTAGGAAACGCGGGAAGAAATCACTCGTGAAATGGTCGGGATATCCAGACTCGTTCAACTCGTGGATCAATAATGAAGACTTGCTGACATTGTGAGACGATTTTGTCAAAATACGCCAGACGCCAACATTCCCTACTACTTGTGATAATTAATATCGAAACTGGTAAATCCCACCATTATTGCGTTCTATCACTTGACTGTGAGTGGCTATGGCAGGATGGCGGTCCTATGACGTCAGACTATAACTAGATACCGTGTTCCAAGGCACCCCGGAATACTTTTCGATAAAATGTGACAGGGTCGTTTTTGAAATTTATTCGACTGAGGCGTGACGCGAAAATTTTCTACTGAATGCCGATCTGCGAAATTTTGTACAGAGCTTGGCCGTCTCTCTCCTACCAACGACAACGACGATGATGATGTTGATGATGACTACGATGATGTTGATGATGATGGTGGTGGTGGTGGTGGTGGTGGTGGTGGTGGTGATGACGGCGATGATGATGAAGAGATGACGACGACAAATCGGGTTGATGATGATGGTGATGATGATGATGATGACTACGATGATGATGACGATGGTGGCGGTGATGATGATGAAGAGATGACGACGACAAATCGGGTTGATGATGATGGTGATGATGATGATGACTACGATGATGTTGATGATGATGGTGGTGGTGGTGGTGGTGGTGGTGATGATTAGGCCTATGTATAATGGCGTTGAGTTTGTCCAAAAATAGGCCCACAGTAGAGACGAGAAAGAGACAGCTGCTTTAAATTAAATCGGCTGCATGAACTTTGTGCATTCGTTTTTTTCATATGCCAAGGCGGCGAAGTCATATGAAAAAGTTTCACAGAAAAATACGTCTCTCAGACCTTGAGTCTGTGGTGTAGAATCGTGGCACGGCTACGATCGTGTCTACATTGAAACGTTACTTTTAATGTGGCCAGGATTATAGGCTTGTATTTATTTCAGCACATTACGGTTTTTTGCCCCACTTGCAGCCCCTTCTACTATTCTTGGGTTGAAAATGAAGACGTGCCGACATTGCGCCGACGATGAACGACGGTATTCGTGCATGGACCTTGTTGACGATCCGGCCGTGGATACTTGCATGGGCATTCATCGTCGTAGCATTCGCGGTTGTGGGCGTCAATTACAACAATCAACTCCGATCTCCGCAGGCTATGTATGCATGTATATCCAACCAAGCCGAGCTGCCTGGCGATTTTTTGTAATTCAGTTTTAGTTTTCTCCGGGTAAACCATTTTATATTGGAATATCTTGTCTTTAAGCCGAGTTGGATATTCCATGAATATGAAAAAGTAAGGCTGACATTGGTCAAACTGCGCGGACACTCAATTTTTTAGGCTGGTATTGGTCAAATGGACGAAAGTAAAGGCTGTATAGGTCAGATGGGTCAAAGGTGAAGGCTATATTGGTCAAATGTCCGAGCTTGCTACAATGACCTCTACTAATGGCGCATGATTTATTGTGTCAAATGATCGCCTTGGTTTAAGACAGTTAAGAACTCAATTGTAATATAATAATTGTTTGTCAGTCTGAACATGTTCAGCACATCTGAGTCTGATCACAGGTCAGCTTAATTCCACTGAACCCGATTGACCTCAATGCATACGCATGAACATGACGCATGCAGTCATAATCGTCTGGCGTATACTGCATCGTGTTGACAAGCAAGAACCATTTTCGCACCAAGTTTAGACAGCAGACTTTTGATTGAAATCGCGCATCCTATCTGACGTAAAGATTTATACTGGAGAAATTTTCATCGGTCGGCCAGGCGACTGGAAAACTGGTAGTGTAGCATATGTACACAGAACCGATTCGATTCATTTGACTTGGCTTATGAAGAACAGATCGGTTGAGTTCGAGATGCGATCGGGTTTGGTGACGAGATGAAATGTGCGATTTCGTAATTCCACAAGGTTAGGCTAGTGGCACAACTGTAGTATCGGTAACACAAGTGCCGTTTAGGGTTACGTTAGGCGTCGTAAGGGTCGGTTAGGATGCGGGATTAGGGTTAGTATCTTCACTATAGATACCGTTCAAAGATACCGTATATGCCGGTCCCCGATACTATAGCTAAGCATTCTTAATACGCACTAGGGCGGCATTATCCTCGACCTATGCAATAATTTCTCCACGTCCCCCTTCCAAGACGGAGTACAACAGAGCAGACCACCCGAGACTAGTTAAACAAAGGGATTTACTGTTTAGTAAAACATACCCAAGAAACTAAGACGGGTTTCTCTCTGACCTAAGCTATGACCTCTCCACGTCTACCTTACGAGACGGAGTACAACAGAGCAGAACAGTAACGCTAACTAGTAAACAAAAGGATTTACTGCTTAGTAAAGCATACCAAAAAAACTAGGCCGTCTACAGCTCACAACTCTAAACACCAGGTCATCTGTCTCACCTCTCATATAATCTAAACTGACTGCGGAGACATTAGACTACTCACAAGTCTACAATCTGTCTTACTCACAAACTACTCGGAACTTACACATCACACAGACATACTAGTTCCTTTCACACATTCAACCCATACAACTCACTAGTCAACATCCAAAGACTGTGTCCACTAACTGCTACAAAGCTCAAGCTACTCATAATCCAATATGCTAAGTTACAGTCATATGCAAATTCAACCTTAAAACTGCATACAGAACATTTGCCTTTCTTTCTGTGGCAACACAACAAAATGCAACGAAACACACAGGTAAACAATCTTATCCCTGAGCACGACTGTCATATGCATATCAATAAACAGAAGTAATACTGAACCACAGTGTATCATCATACAACAACTAAGAAAGAGGAGACTCTACCCTCTGAGTAGGGTGGTCGTTAGAAATGAAAGTTGGAATCTACTATTCTCCAAGTTTGCTTTTGGTGCCATTCCATCCAGAAACATCACACGAAAAGTTGTGAGAGAAAATATTAATATTTAGGACTTGCGCAACACCATCAAAGTTTCACCATGTACCAAAGAAGCGAAAACTTGAATTGCAAGCATAATAAACCATGCATCCTGAAATCAGAATTCAATACAATGTGACTATATTATTGCATACATGATTACCAATGATTACACTGTTTGGTGATCAAGATTGCAATTATTATTATTGCTGCTTAGGTATTTAATCAATGTCAATGTGACCTTGAAGACTCTGCGGCACTCTCTTTTGTTTGTGCTGAGAACGAGTTGCGATGTTCTTATACAACTTCTGATATAAATTGTTTTTGTTGTTCATTCCTTGTACTTGAGGCATTAAAATGCTGAATAAGGGTGACACCTAAGCATCGCCCTCCCCGTTCTTCAGGCTTGGGACTGGCGCTTCCGAATTACAAAGTCGTTTCTTGCGATTATTGTGCACGACGAATCTGAAATTTAAACCCAAATGGCAGAGGTCAAAGTCCAACGCGTTAGCCACTCGAGAATAAGCAGCCAATGCAGCCAATGCAGCGAATGCAGCATGCACCTCTGCATGCCAATGGTCGGCTCGGCATAAGCGCAGGAGGCTCCTATGATCAAGAAGCAATCATCACGCGTGTGCAGTGTGCACTTTCAGTATTGACATATTTATACATCATTGCGAATACTGCTCATGGCTTAAATAGGCTACTATAATTATATGCTGCATGTGGCAGGATCTCTGTGTTGAGAATTAATTAATCGCCTTCAGTTGCACGGTCTCTGCGGTCGAATCGGAATTTCGCGTCTGTATAGTAGTAGCCTATTATACTGTCTCTGACTCTGTATGGCGCCACTGTTTACACTCTGACGGTGCCAGTCCCACGTCTGGGTGAAGAAGGAGGGTGACACTAAACATCTTGAAATGGCAGTGTCGTTAAACAGCAACAGGCAATAATATAATTGTAATTGGTGATTGCTTCGTAATCTGAGCAAATAGTTTTGTTTATAATTATGTGAACTCATTAAACTGCAACTTTAAGCCTGATATAGTTAAGCGCTTTCAGATGTATTTTTAAAGGCGCTCTATCATAACTGAAAAAGCTCAATGACAAGATGGACATTGAAGCTTAACAACAGCAATTGTTGCTGTGGCCCCTTTGTAAAAGTCGTAACAGACTCGAGATATTTCTATGTATTTCAGTCGTAAAAACTATCCAACGATTCCTTAAAAGCAGGTTACTCTGCGCAGCCTCCAGTCGTGTGAAATCCTTCAACCCTGCGTTGGCACAGGATAGCAGCCCTACTACTATGAAGCAGACGATCTTCAGTGAGAGCCAGAGTGTAGCCAAAGTAACCTCCTCCTCGAGTTTTAGATGGCGCTTCGTCGTCACTCGTCAAATCATCAAATGTAACTAATGTCAAGGCAGCTGCTGCTGCAATGTATACCGCTGCGAAAAACAACAGTCCAGTGCTCAACCGAAAATCAGGGAAAGACGCTGTGCAATCACCCTCCATCCTTCCCTCCGTCCTTCCCTCCGTCCTTCCCTCCGTCCTTCCCTCCGTCCTTCCCTCCGTCCGTCTCTCCCTCCATCGTATGCCCCTTCCGAAAGAAGCGAACTGCTCTCTAGAGATGTAGCCTAACCGAACGCTTACATATCTAGGCCTGAGGTCAAGATAGCGTAGCCATGAACCCCCTACTGCCTATAGCCATACCCAGGTACTACTCATGCATTATATATACATATATAAAACATATATATACATATCTATATACACTGTGTCCGGAAAAAAAGGGACCCATTTTGTAAATATGAAAATAAATACTAAACATTCACCAATTTTTACAATTCAAACAGCATTTTAATCCTGACATATTTGTCTAATATTGGTGAAAATATAAAAGTTCCAGTCACAATGATGACGTCACAATGACGTCATTTCCATAAAAGTTCATTTAGCCGGCCAGTCATGCATGGTTTCGGTTGGTATATTGATTCTTAGTAAGACGGAAATCCATTTAATAGAACCAGGAGTGAAAATAAATGCAGCTCATAACAGGAAGTGTCTGCTCTATAAAAAAAATTGGTGCCTGATATACGGGAATACTAGGATTAATGAACATTTCAACAAGATGGCGCTCCAGCTAACTGAGCTCGTTAAACCGTTGAACTGTTGACTAAGGAGACTCCGAATTTCATTCCTCCTATGATCTTTGGCCGAGGAACGGCCCGAGCTTAAATCCAGTTGATTATAAAATTTGGAGACTATTGCAGGAGATGGTGTACAAGACTAGTAAAAGAGACATTGAAGAACGTGAGCGAATTGTTAATGCCTGGGAGGATTTGGATAAGCTGGTTATCGATGCTGATGTTGGCTATTAGCGCGACCGTTTTGAAGCTTGCGTTGGGTTCGAAGGTGAACACTTTGAGCACAAATTGCAGTCTGACATAATTCTGATATAAAAATAAAATTGAACTAACATTTATAATTGATAAATAACATCTTAAAACATCTTTAAAATATTGAAATTTGAGATAATTTTGTGCACTTATCGCTTAAATTTGAATTTTTATGCAAATGACGTCACTATGACGTCATCATTGGGACTAGAACGTTTATATTTTCACAATTGTTAGACAAATATGTTAGGATAAAAACGGTGTTTGAATTGTAAAAATCGATGAATATTTACTATTTATTTTTATATTTACAAAATGGGTCCATTTTTTTCCGGACACAGTGTATATACGCATTGTGCTGGTTTATATATATATATATATATATATATATATATATATATATATATCATGTGGCGAGTGCACGGTTGGGCGACTTTAATCACTTCGGCAGAGTCGATGATGAGTCAGAGGAGGAGATGGGCTCTGCGTCCGTCCCTCCATCCGTACATCCGCCTGCTGCTGCTGCTGGTGCTGGTGTTGTACTCGTCGGCCGACCAGCAACAACCAACTATCACCCGCTGCTCCTCCACTCTTCTGACCTCTTCCTGCTGCTCCTCCTCCACCCATACTCTACCCCATCTTATCATGCTCCTTCCCATTCCCTCATCTCCGAAACCAAACGGCGTCGTAGTATACGGGGCGAGCAAGGTTCTTTGAATGTGTGGATTGATCTTACGCGGCGAGCGTACACAATTCAGTCGACCTACTTGTCCGTCTGTCCATCTATGTATCTATGTATCTATGTGTCTGTCTGTCCGTCTGTCTGTTTGTCTGTCAGTCTGTCTGTGCACACATACGTCGCAGCCTGTGGTCGAAGGACAACATCGACCCATCGATAAATAAAATACATCGATAGATGACGACGCCATGACACTCTCATCGAGAGGCAACGAAAAATGTCTTGACTAATAGAAGAAGTGGTCTCCGTATTATATGATACAAGAAAAATAATATGCACCACCCCTTCAAGTCCGTCCCTCTCCACTGTCGCATCTGTCTCTGTCTGTCTCTCTGACTGCCTCTCTGTCACTCTGTTTCTGTGTCTCTGTATGTTTCTCTGTCTGTCTGTCTGTCTCTGTATTTCTCTGTGCCTCTGTCTGTTTCTCTGTTACTTTGTCTGTTTCTCTGTCACTCTGTCTGTCACTCTGTCTGTCTGCCTCTGTCTGTCTGTCTCTGTATGTTTCTCTGTCATTCTGTCTGTCTCTGACTGTCTCTCTCTCTGTCTCTCTATCACTCTGTCTCTCTGAATCTTTCTGTCTCTCATCTATTATAATAATTATTAGACTCCTACAGTATTTCGCTTCTTCATATTTCACAGCGTACGTCATGCATCCGAAGGGAGGGATTCTAGTGTCACGACAAATTGGCCATATCGCCATCTGACGGTGACGACAAGCACTAATAAAAAAAAACTCATCACCAACATTACCATCCACCGCTACCTTAACAACCGGTAACCATGGCCTCAACAAATCTTTGTTTCCGTGCATTATAGTCTCACTTTTCTTCATTTTTTATTGCAACCAGACTACACAAAATGACAGCAACTGTATTGTACATAGAAAATAGGAATGCAACGGCTACAAATGGAACATCCGTTTCTCTCTATACTACATTGACTACAACATACTACATTGACTACATTGACTACAACAACCATGGCAGCTAACGCGATGGACGATGCTTCGTCTGACACGAGTACAATGGAGGTGGGAAACGCATTCTGAGAGCGTTTCGCAGAACGCGCCCAACCACTACACCTAGCCACACTCTATACTCGCATTACGTCACAGTAAACTTACACACACATATATATATAATTATATATATATAGTATATACAATTATACATGTATTGTATATAGTAATATATGTATATCATATATATTTATATATACACATTACCCACACTCCGGGTAGCCACTTCTTAGTCACCAGCAGATGGGCTATCAACGGTCGAAGCTCAAGGTTCTTCCAATACACAGGTTGGCCCGCTGGCTTAGGCAGCGGGCTCATTAACTCGGGGTGGGGTGTTTCTGACGTCGCATGCCTAGTCGATCTGACTCATGTATAACCTACATGCAGTTCATTCAGTGTAGCTGCCCAATATTAATCCACACATTCAGTGTAACTGATGTATTTACAACAAATAAATAGAGATACCTAGTAACTGTGGAATCGCCAGTTGAAAAAATACGTAGTGCATAGGAAAGGTTTATCATTTTCATCAATAATTTCCTAAAGATGACGGATTATTCTAACTCTGGATATCAATGTGCTGCCGGAAAGATACATTTAATGCAAAGACAGCGCGCATATGTTCTGAGCATTTCGAAGCTGAACAGTTTCACAGACATTTAAGAAGCAAAAGACGTTGCCAGAAACAATAGACATTTACCTGGATAGTCGGTCATTTCACTTCCCCGGACATATCCCGGACATGTCCCCCCGAGGAAGAACATTCCCCGTATATAGACAAAATCCATCAAAATATCAATAAATACATGCATGTATGCATGCATGCATGTATGCATACATGCATAGACACATACAGACGTGCATATATGTAGGCTATGTATGTTTGCGTGTATGTATGTATGTATGTATGTATGTATGTATGTATGTATGTATGTATGTATGTATGTATGCATGCATGCATGCATGCATGCATGTATGTTTGTATGTATGTATGTATGTATGTATGTATGTATGTATGTATGTCTGTATGCATGCATGCATGCATGTATGTATGTATGTATGTATGTTTGTATGTTTGTATGTATGTCCGGGGGAATGTCCGGCTGTCATTCACGTGTACACTTAAGACTTGTTAGTGCCATTTGATTAATCATTTCTGATGCAAGGATTTGTTAGTGTCATTTAAGGCTGCTCTTAATGTCGTTCACATCTAAAATTATATTTCCAATAAACGATAGCTGGGGGCAACTTCGGACTGCTAAATTAATGTAGGCTAATTAGATATTGGATCCGGAGTTTAATGGCGGCTTAATTATGAAAACAAAAGACGTATTTGGCATACGACAGCAGATTTAAATTCCTACTGATGTTACTAAATGTACGTTATCTAGGTTCTTCGAATACACTTGGTATGCTATAGTTTCAACAGACATGTCAGATGCCAGCAGCGCTGGTCGACTAGGCATGCGACGTCACGGCACCCCACTCCGATTCACGCATATTCATAACCCCCTCAGCGGCGCGACCTGTGTGTCTATAGATCTTGGTCGAAGCTAATTATGCAGGCGCCGGCGATAGCAGCCGCAGCCAGAGCCCTCCTCGTCGACGGCCAGCCGAGCGGGCGGCGGTCGGGCGGACAGGCGGCTCTCTATTTACCAGAGTGGCCTGCAATGGACGTGACGAACAGGCGACCTAGTTTCTTGCCCTTGGGGCCATGCGAAAGAGAGTCTTACTTCAGAGGCAGCAACAGCGACATCACTGCAGATAGACAGAGGGGAGGAAAAAGAGAAAGACAGACAGACAGAGAGACAGACAGAGAGGCAAGCAGACAGACATACAGACTGCGACAATCGTTGGTTGACAAATAGAGATGGGATTGGAAAGGGAAGAGGAGCTATATAATATTCCGCTTACACAGATCAAATCACGGTGGCCCACCACGCTTCCATCATCACGACACAAACAACAATAATATACTCAAACGACATCAACAAATGTCCCACCAATGTCATCACTGTCGTCATCATCATAATCATCATCATCATCATCATCATCATCATCCTCATCGTCATCATCATCATCATCATCATCATCGTCATCGAAGGATATCAACAAACACAGGCGTGGTGGCTAAAGCTGCCTTCAGCATGGCAGATATCGGCCCCGAGTGAATAATTATCGAAATGATAAATAGAAAATTTGTGGACCTCGCCTTTTCCCAAGACACCTATAGAACGATGTAATTAGTAAACCTGGTGAGACCATGACGTCATCGCCAATCTGTTACCAATACCATACCCATGTATGGTATTGGTAACAGCTTCTCTGTTGACGGTCCTCTGGTATGGAACGAGCTACCTACGTATCTGCGACTGCTACCAAGAGCTCCCTCTAGCACGCGCTATCGCAACGTCAAAACTGTCGTTTTTAGTCGAGTTTGGGTTGGGAGCGCGCATGAGTACCAGTAACCTTGAAGGGGCGCTATATAAATCCTTGTAATTAATCTTGGAGGATTGCTATATAAATCATATGAATGAATGAATGAATGAATGAATGAATGAATGAATGAACGAACGAACGAATGAATGAATGAATTGTGCATTATCATATGACTCCTGCTCCGACATCCAGCCTGAAACACGCATCAGTTATTACCATGTATACATCCTAAAAATAGAAATTCATTGACATACAAGCATGCATAGTAAGTAGTAACATGATGCTACCCGTTGAACATAAGAAAACAAAGGTAAAATACGAGTGACGTCTTACCCGTCTCGTAGTGGCACCACCAGCAGCCACAGCAGTCGCAGCCGCAGTAGTCGTGGAGAGACAGGTGATGCAGAGGCAGACGGGAGGAGAGACGGAGAAGTCGAAGATGCCATCGGAGAGCAGCTGTTTGAGACAGAGTCCGTTGTGTCGAATCGTCCGCTTCCAGTCCTTCGCCGCCTCCCGTCCGCTCTCCCTCTGGAACTCATTCGGGGTCAGCCACGTTCCGTCGAACCGGATGCACTGGCTCTGGACCCTCTCGCGGGCGATCAACCGCAGCTTCGACAGGTAGAGGCGGGCCACGTTGTCGCCGCACGTCACCGAAAGACCCCCGTCACCGTCCATTTCTACCACCGTCTCCTCTTCACTCTGTTGTCTCAGCTTCTTGTAATCCACCTTTTCCTCCTCCTCCTTCTTCTTCTGCTGCTGTTCATACTCGTCTGCATCTGATTCCTCTTCCGTTTTCGTCGCAGCCATGACTACCTTCTCCGTCGCCATCTTGTCTTCAGGCACCGTTTCCATAGCAACCAGACAACTGGCGTCGACGGTAGATGTGCTCGATTCGTGGTCTGATGTGTTAGCGTCGTTGTGCGGATCATCCGCCGGTGTCTCCTGAGGGTCTGGTGATGGTTGTGGTGATGAGGATGATGAGGAGGAGGAGGAAGTCGTCTCTTGCCTCTCCTCTTCCGACTTCAGCTCCTCAACATCAGTGGCTGCTGACTCAGACATCTGTGGTGGTTGAGCAGGAGCATCGGACGATGATACACCACCTGAGTCCATTCCTTGTTGTTGTTGTTGTTGTTGTTGTTGTTGTTGTTGCTGATCTGAGTCTGCCATCCTGCCCCCCGTACGACGATCGCTGTTCTTCTTTCGCTTCTTCTTCAATCGTCCTTTCAACTCGACGCCTCCACTCTTCGTCAGTGCAAGAGTTAGTCGCAGATCCTGACGATGCTGCTGTTGCTGCTGCTGCTGCTTTTGCTGCTTCCTCTTTTTCGTAGCCTGATGCTGCTGCTGCTGCTGCTGCTGCTGCTGCTGTTGGCGACCAGCGGCGGCGTGTCTTTTATTGCGAACTGAACCCATTCCGATCAAAGGCCACCGATCCTCCTTCCAACCGTCGTCGTCGTCGTCGTCGTTGCTTCGGCGTTCCTCTGTCCGTGACGTCGTCGTTTAATCCTCTATTCATGTGTCCCTTCCTGTCTGTCTGTCTGCCTATCTGTCTGTCTGCCTGTCTGTCTTCGTTTCTCAACCGTCACAACGTATTTCGATCGGTGACTCTCCGTCTGTGTCTGTCTCTGTGTCTGTCCCTGTTTCTGTCTGCGTCTGTGTCTCTATTCCTCCCTATATATAACCGAGTCGTCTTGAACTCCCAGCGGCGACGACGGCGGATGAAGAAGACGAAGAAGACGTATCACTTTCCAGTCAAGCGGAGGCACAATACCAGCTATCTGCCTCTGCCTTTACAATAATGGAAGTTTGACGACCGTGTATGACCTCTGCCTCTATCCGGCTGTACTTCTGTTTATCCGTTCGCATACCCCTCTACCCGTCCTTCCGTCCGTTCGTGCGTCCTTCCGTCCGTTCGTGCGTCCGTGCGTAGGTATCTCTGTAACCCCGTGCAACAACTCCACTCTCTTTTCTCGCCGTTCTCTGACTGCAGCAGCGCTGCTGCACTCGAAGCAGCGATGTCTTTGTTCGACCACGTTTAGCACAACTCACCGCACGCCTCCGCCAACGCCGCCGTCTTTCCCGCAAGCACACCGTGCGTCTGATGAGGGCAGAGAAAGGGAGGGAGGGTGGAAGGCAGGAGCAAGGGCCAGCCACGACGGGGGAGGAGGAGGAGCAGGAGGAGGGTGCTGTCTATAGAGGAGAAGGCCGCCGTTGCCGCCGCCGCCGCCACTGGCGATCATACGTGCCGTAGCCGCCTCTGGTTTACCGACCGATCTGCGTCCGTTGTGTGCGCGTGCGTGCGTGCGAGTGTGTGCGCATGCGCGGCGGCGGCCTTCGACTGATCAGAGCCAGAAAACATTAGACACAATTTAACTGTGGTTCGAAGCGAAGGTCCAAGCGTGCACACGTATACGTAGACACACTCGATCAGACAAAAGCTGCGACAGAGAGAGAGAGACGCACATAGACACACACACACACATACAGACGTATAGAGAAGGTCGTCAGCTGCCTCTCTCTCCTGCTGCTGTCCACTCAGTCTGACTCTCTCGTACACACGACGCAAATCAGATATAATATCGTCGACTACGATGACGACGACTAAGAATTCGATCAAATACGTCGTCGTCGTCGTTGTCGTCGTAATTGTGATTTGCCGCCGACGCTGTCGACCTCTGTCGTCTGCTGGAGAGTGCAGACGACCCAGCAGCGCATTGAACGATATGCAGCAGTAGCAGCTTCAACTACACAACACACGCGCAGTCTCAATCAATTCATCGCCTGTCTTTCACTCTCAATCTTCTTTTCCTTCCGGCTAGGATTAATCCCTCGCTGAGGAGGGGTCAGCCACTCGGATTATTTGTCTCCATGTTGTTCTGTCTCCAGCATCTTCCTTTTTCAGATGAAGAAGCTCCATGTCCTGGACACTCTCAATACGAATCTCAATCTCGTACCAAGCGTCCTCGTCTCACCCTTTCTTCTTCAACCCTTCCATCTATCTCTTTCTCTGCTTCTGTATCTGTCTCTCTTCGTCTCTCTCTCTGTCTCTCTGTCTCCCTTCGTCTCTCTGTCTCTCTGTCTCTCTGTCTCTCTCTCTCTCTCTCTCTCTCTCTCTGTCTCTCTGTCTCTCTCTTCGTCTCTCTGTCTCTCTCTCTCTTCGTCTCTCTGTCTCTCTGTCTCTTTCTCTTGGCGCTAAGCCTGCGGCTGGCGTCCCAGAGTCGTTATCGGTCGGCGAAATAGGACGCTTATAATAATAATAATATAAAGCCTATAATTAACGCAGACATCGTCGTCGTCCAATCCAGTGCAGCGCCTTGAGCGCCCTCTGACGCCGACGCCGCTGGTACTGGCCGCTAGGGGTGGATGGGGAGGTGGGTTGGGGGGGGGTCTAGCATCGATATGATAAGGCATGCAGCAGGGACAAACAGACGGACGAGACATAACAACAGACGGATGGACGGAAGAATGATTGGACTGACGGAAGAATGAACGGACGGACTAAGTAGTAATGTATTGGAATTTTTGTTGAAGAGAATAAATATGTGTTTGTAATTTAAAAAAATTAAAATTTAAATCAAAAATAATACGATTTATATAGCGCCATAGCTCAGCCGAGGCCGAAGGAAAGGGCGCTGTACATGAGATCACAAGTTACAGGCAATTATACGATTGTTTACAACACAGCGCCTTGAAGTACACATTCAGAAACAAGCAATCGACAGACTCTTTGTCCGGGGGGGGGGATAATGTCCTATGCAAAATCGGGGGATAAGGTCCGGGGGAGGATAATGTCCGGGGGGATAATGTCCTACACTCAAGAGAACCACACACCTGTCCCGCCACAGCCACCATGACCACCATCACCACCAGTCCACCACAAACACTTGAGTTAAGCGGTAGGTGGAACCAGTGAAAGTCATAATATTGTATTGTATTGGACCATAGGATGACTCCCCGCAGAATGAACAGCAATGTTCATTGACTGTTAGTGTAGATTCCCCCCCCCCTACATGAATTCTTCCGCATAACTCGCTCCTCCTCCTCTCTTGGTCCTTCTGTGCTTTTGCCTCTTTCGCCAACCTCACTCATCTACCTCTTCTTTCTTGCCTACTCTTCCATCTCGTCCTCCTCATCCTCCTTCTTCTTCTCCTCCTCCTCCTTCTCCTCCTTCCGTTATCGTCCGTCTTTACATCTCAGTGTTTTCTTTGCTCCCTTGTGTTTACAAAGCGTTCGTTGCTTCCTATAAAATTTAGTATAAATAATATAAATAATATAAATAATATAAATAATATAAATAATAATATATCGTTAATTTGACTCGAGCGACGAAGGCGACGCTGTAGTCAGTGCACATGCACTCTGCATTTGAGTGTTCACTTCTATTACGCTTTTGTCCCGTATATATACATACATATATTATATGTATGTAAATACTATGTATATATATATATGTAATTATATATAACTATATATATATGGGATACCAACCGAGATCGATTTTCGCGATGACGTCAAACAAGAAATAGAAATAGACCTAGCTATAATAGATATATAATATCAGATGATAATTATCAAAGATCTCTCAGCGCTGGCTATTTGCGACATCGTCGTCGTCATCGTTGATATATATATAAATATATATTTATATATATAATTATATATATTTATACGCACAACATATATACATACAATATTACAAGCAAAATGTAGGGATAATCGTCGACAAATGAGATCGATGTCGAAAGTATATATATATATATATATTCCTATTTATACACATGTATGCATAATTATGTATATAAAATTATGTGTACAGTTGTTTAACGCTTTTATGATCCTCCCGATTTCCTTTGAGAGGCACTTTAAAAAGTTATAAACAACGCATAATAAACCGTAAACAAGACGTCGACAGAATTAATGTTCTGTTTACTGTGTACAATCCTTTAGCCGTAATTACTTCAGAGCCGCGTCATTAACTCCTATCGTCAATCTGCATATTATATATAGACTATAGAGTCAGTCGATAGCTTCTATGGCGGCGGCATGTTTCGATCTTTTGAAGTATATAAACAATAGGATGCAAACAATGCGTCGGGTTTTCGATCAATATGGACCGATGCATGGGCTTACAAACATAATATGTCGTCACAATTTCCGATGTCGCTGGGCATCATTGTATACATGGTAAACAGCTTCTCAGGTCGATGTATAGTCGTTGGAATTGAAGGTGGGGCTGGTGGGCGATCGAACAGTTATGGGAGATGAACTCAGGTTATTATTGGTCGCCGCTTTAGTTATTATTAGCCTACATGTAGGCTATACTATGGACTTGCCGATGTATGCCTTATATGACCTGCCAATATCCTTTTACGTTTAATTTCTTTGGCCTGCTGAATTAATTACCCGCACGACCATGACACGATTGCTGAAATTGTTTAGGCCTAGCTCTTTCTCTTCTGTTTTCGGAATGAATGAACGAGTGAATAGAAACCTCTGAACAATGTGAACATGCATTATCTAGGCTACATAAAAAAGACAAGAACATACACACGCATACGCAAAACACGCAATTGAGGCTGTGTGTATCATGTCATTCGTGTGATGATATATAGACTACGCGTGCTATGTAGGCCTATAGTTACTGTTGTATACACCAGATACTACATTCATGCCGCTCTAAGGCATCCATAAGAGTGGAGTGCAGATTGATAAGCTCGCCAGGATACGCGCAATGTCGGCTTATAACGATGCTTGGCCCAATTGAATTACGCCTATATAATTATATGCTCTCAGCGCACAAGGTAGAGACAGACACAGAGTGATAGAGATACAGACAGACATACACAATACAGACAGACAGACAGACAGACAGACAGACAGACATATACAAGACACAGATAGAGCGTCAAGATTATAGTGCATCGTAGGCGTGTCCTGTATATTCATTCTACTCGAGGAGGAAATGTCTAGATGACTGCATTCGCCTGTATAGCTCTTGCACGTCTTACATATTTACGAGCAATTAAAGAGATAAAGACAGAGGCAGCGCAGATAAATATGGAGACGTGGTTTAGGCTGCGCAGCCACAGGACAAGAGAAAGAAGGAGATGCGGTCAGATAGATCTGCCCTGTTTAACGAACGTAGAGTAACTTCCGTAATTATTGCAGTCTGAACCAAGGCCGTAGCCAGGATTTTATTTGGGGGGGGGGGGTGTTTTTAGTGGCGGGCCAAATCTAAAAAATATTTTCTATTTTCGCCGCCAAAATTTCTGATGACCTTTTTTTCTTAGTCATCCGCTTGAAATCTGTTAAATATTTTCGCCGTCAAATTTCTTTTACTTCATTTCGGGGGGTGTTTTCATCACTTTTTCGTGACTTTTTGCATGACGAACTAGAAAATGCAATAGATTTTTTCTGCATTTTCCATTTCGTGGGGTGGTCAAACACCCAAAACACCCCCCTGGATACGGCCTTGGTCTGAACAAAGCGTTGGTGAAAGTGAAGCTGCGAGAGTGTGTTGTGTACCTGCGTTGCCAAAATCTCCAGAAATCAATTCCGCGGCTTCTTCCGCCTATAAATCCACTCAAATTAAGGGGAAATAGAGACGGTGAAGGAAGCAGCTAACATTAGTCAAGACAACAACCGTCAAACACACCAGAGCAAAGCAATGAACATGGCGTCTCATTCCAAGGATATCTCGAATGTGTGTCTGTTTATGTGTGTGTGCGTGTATGTGTGTGTGCGTGTGTGTGTGTGTGTGTGTGTGTGTGTGTGTGTGTGTGTGTGTGTGGTGTGTGTGATATAGTAGATTGATCTGTGTATATACGATTAACGTGTTCGTCGAACGATTGACCAAAATCGAATACAAACAATGAGATTATCAGCAGAACTATACCGCACTGTATACAAGAGTAGCGTTGCTGTGAAAATTCCTCTGCTATGCTGCTGCTGCTGCTGCTGCTGCTGCTGCTGCTGATGATGATGATGATGCTGATGATGATGATGAAGATGCTGCTGCTGCTGCATCAGCATGCAGTGCTGACAGCTGCAGCGCCATTTGGTCTTGTGTCGAGAGGTCTTCTATAACCATTTCGACTTCACCTTGTCGATGAATGCCGAAATCTGCTGTTCAGGGCCAGACAGACAGACAGACAGACAGACAGACAGACAGACAGACAGACAGACAGACAGACAGACAGACAGACAGACAGACAGACAGACAGACAGACAGACAGACAGACAGACAGACAGACAGACAGACAGACAGACAGACAGACAGACAGACAGACAGACAGACAGACAGACAGACAGACAGACAGACAGACAGACAGACAGACAGACAGACAGACAGACAGACA
Source organism: Lumbricus rubellus (assembly GCA_945859605.1). Taxonomy (NCBI): domain Eukaryota; kingdom Metazoa; phylum Annelida; class Clitellata; order Crassiclitellata; family Lumbricidae; genus Lumbricus; species Lumbricus rubellus. The sequence goes on along the minus strand of OX243815.1, from coordinate 21,988,256 downwards.
GACAGACAGACAGACAGACAGACAGACAGACAGACAGACAGACAGACAGACAGACAGACAGACAGACAGACAGACAGACAGACAGACAGACAGACAGACAGACAGACAGCAACTAGGCTGTTTACTCTGTCAATCACAACCAAAAAAGACAATGAAAATGTTACATAAAATGAAAAATGACAATGTGCAAAGACTTACTGGAGACGTTTTATATGGAAGCTTTCTGACAGGGACTGCATCTTCCTTTAAAATTCGACGTGCTTTCACAGAATCACCCAGCAGTTCGCTCCTGAAATCCCTCATAAATTGCCCCTCCTCAAAATGTTCAGAACATATGCGCCCAGTTTCTGCATTAAATGGGTCTTTGCGACAGCATCGTGATATCCAAACTTTCGTTAACTCGGCATCTTTAGGAAATCTGTGGAACGACAAACCTTTTCCAGCCTCATTGCGCCATGTATTCTTACAACTGGCAATTGCACAGTTCCTGGGCATTCTAGACTCTAAAGTACTATTAAGACTGTGATAGTCTGAACGTTTCTTTACTACACAAACACCTGAAACACTTTTCTACAATACAACACTTAACTAACTTTTCTATAAGTACTTCACAAACACTTGACACTTTCTACAATATAGGCCTACTTTATAAACACTTGACAAACTTTATAGATGCACCGAAGTCATACATTGGACGAACGAACTGCATGAACGGCTGCTCTGTTGAGGCTCCCCGAGTGGCCCAGTGACGTCAAAAACGCCCCACCCTGAGGTAATGAGCCTACCAGTACAAGCCAGCGGGCCAACCTGTTAGTGGAGTAATCTTGCGGACAGCTAGACTTTCAGATACACAAGTCATTGGAGAGACTGATTGGCTGGCAGGGAGGGCATGGTGGATTTGGTAGGACCCTAAATTGACTCTCATTCTCCTCTATCCTGCAGGTCTTTTAGAATGTAGGCCAGTGGTTCCCAACCTTTTTTGACTGTCGGGCCACTTTTTCTAAGTTGGAGGACACGAGGGCCACTTTTTCTTAGTTAAAGGACGTTAGGGCATTTAGGGGCCACAATGCTAAAATTTAATCAACTAAAAGCATATAAAAATTGTTATAATTAATTCAAAGTAGAATGTTTGATGTTCATAGACTTCAAAATAAAATAATTTGTAATAGAAAATGATTATAGTATGTTCTATCATTTCTAAATTGTCAATTTTTAATATAGGCCTACTTTTGGTAATTCTTTGAGAGATGAGTGCCGTTGTTGAGACCTGGCGGGCCATTTTGTGAGGCCTCGCGGGCCACTTTTGGCCCGCGGGCCACGGGTTGGGAACCGCTGATGTAGGCCAATGCGCATGCGTTGTTCCAAAGTACGACAGAGTCATAGTCATACGTATAATAACACGTGTGCTGTCATTCCTGATATTTCAATCATGATCCCAATCCTACATCGCCAGTGTAAGCACCAGACTCACTCACATAACTTATTATAATATAATCCATCTTAAAATTAGGACCTCTTCGGTTTGTTCTGCATTACCGCAGAGTTATCTTAATAATTGTGTAGGCCTAAAAAGTGCAGTCGGCGGGCGCATCTAAACCCAAATGACCCGGATGTTCACCATAGGGTGGCTTGAAGTAACATGATATTTAGGACAGTCTGTGTCAATTCAAGGAGTCATCAGTGGTGGAACAAACACACCGAATTGAGGCTTATCTCTCTAGGTCACAGTCTCACTGACAAAGCCAAGCCGAATCTCACGCCTTGGCAGCTGATGCAGTATTGCAGGTGGCAGATTGTATACTAATTAAGATGGCCTCCTAGCAAGAACCTAACGACCCATTAGACACTTGTTGTGCCAGCACATCTCAATCCTCGAACAATGCTTCCTTTTGTAAAGTTAATGAAGCTAATGACAGATGTTCTGCAGTAGATTTCCGGCGGCTAGCAGATCCTTGTAATACATAAAAGTGGTGGTGCTGGGCTGGGACGAAACACCTACATTTCACGGGAAATGCTGGGCACCACAGGGTGGTGCCGTGTTGGGGACGTGACCAAAAAGGGCGAGGTGAGAAGGGCGGTGTGGGACCGGAGGCGAGGCGTGGCGGGGTGGAGCGGGCGAAAAACCGAAATTTCCAGGGGTAATTCAGCTTGTAGCCTATAGCCTAATTATTAGCTCTCAGTTTGCTATTTCAAACTGACATGAACTCAGTAGGCCTATGATGATTACAAGCCCTATTATTCATAGTGTGAACGGATGATGACAGGTCCCAGATTACCACAGGAGTCGAGTAACTCGTTTCACGACTGCCATCTGGCGAATGAGATGCTGACATCTGGCGAATGAGATGCTGACATCTGGCGAATGAGATGCTGACATCTGGCGAATGAGATGCTGAGTTGATCGCTTCGGTCGGTTGTGAGAGGCGATATAAAATTTTAAATGACGATCTTCTACGCCTTGTGCCAGAGTTTTGTCGATCATTAGCGGCATTAGCCTAGGCCCACTTAAAGCCAGGGCCTTTAGCGTGCAGTTCTACACTAAATGTGCAGGTCTAAATGGATCTGTGCAGTTGTAGAAGCACTTCCGTGCAGTTGAAACTAGTAAAAACAGGCAATTGTCCTCCGATTGAAAGTAATTTACCATGGAGGGTCATTGGGACAGAAAATAAGGGGTTGTGCAGTTCCGAAAATTCCTTTAAAACAGCCCTGCTCAAAGCCATCGAATGTAGTAGATTGCAAAAGCCTTAACGGTCGTCGGAGAGAAGTTAATTGTTCGCGCTTTCTCTCTTCCGATATTCCTAGTTTTGATAGCCTAAGTTCATGACTTTCCACTCAATAGTTGCATTTTGGGAAACCGTTGGAACTGTACGTAGCCTACGTTAGCCTCGTAAAGAAAACGATCCATATTAGGCCTGTAACTGCTCTTTTCGGACAATGTATTTCTTTAGCGTTCGTGCGTGCCTTTGTCTCTCTGATTGGTCGTTGTAGCCTAGGCCTAGCCGCCTAGTCTATGGGTTCTAGCTTTGGTCGCAAACAAATTGGATTGACGAATAGGTCAAGGCCGTAGCCAGGATTTGATTTCGGGGGGTGTTTCGTCGGTGGAGAATTTCTGACGACCTTTTTTTAGTAATCGGAAACGGCTTTCTTACCATTTTTCGCCTAATTTCATGTGTTTTCATTATGGGCTAGTGAATGCATTCTATTTGTGTTTGCAATTTTCATTTCGGGAGGTGTTTTCATGGTTTTATTTCATGGTTTTTGCATAAAGTACTAGCAAATACATTATATTATTTTTTACATTTCCCATTTCGGGGGTGTTCAATTCTGTGGTTCAAACACCCAAAACACCCCCCTAGCTACGGCCTTGGAATAGGTGGATTATTTATAGGGCCCATGCTACAGTCGGACCTAAGAACCTGCATGGCTTATCAAAACTTAATTCCCAACGTAACAGCGATAGCTACTAGGCTTACTAGATCTTTAATTTGTTTTTGTGGCTCCTCACGATTAGGCGTAGGCCTACTGTTGCGGCGCAGTCTGGCTATAGACCTACTCATAGCCATAGCCAGTCAGTGAGCGATGATTTCAGTCTTGTAGCCTAAGGGTCTCAGAACTTTTGAGATTTAACCTACAACACATCACATAAGTCTATTGCAATTTGTAAAGCATTCTAGTAATTACTTGCCTCTCCAATGGCGGCGTGAATGTCGCGCAAAATTTTGTCACTGGCCGACCAGTGCTCTGAACATTTTCGGCTTCAGCGCGTGCACCCAGAAAAGGTGTGACGTCACAAGGATGATGGCAATAATATGTAACAAATATAGTTGCACCGGACGCAATAAGCATACGCTTTGCACATCGCTCATGTGCCATGCTTTGTTTTAGAATTGCAATCATTGTTAAAATTTATAATTCTGGTATACGCTCTGACATTTCTAGATTGCGTTACCTTTTATAATTTAATATTGATCCTAACCGCATCAGGTGCGTTCCAGTTGCCTCTGTTTTGCGCGTGCGCAGTTAACATTTATGCCTATCCAAGATGGCCGCGCTGTTTCTGCTTATTTGTTTATTAACTGTTGGAGAAAAACACGGCGACGATTTTTACCGATTTACTGAGAACTGAAGTAATAGCATAACTGTCGATACTTTTCGCGACGCATCTGTGGAGACTCTAATGAGCAGAGCGCTGCTGTTCGTGAAGCATGACCACTGAAGTGTAAGTAACGAGACAATGTGTGTTGATATTAAGGTGTCTTGGGCTTATTTAGTACACAACAGTGAGTGGACGAATTGCTGACGAATATTTTTGCGATGCAATGCGTTTTAATTTAGCAGTCCTCTCAACGATTGGCGAAGCTTAACGTAAGTCGTGTTATATATTTTGCATTAGCTTCATGGTAAAACACTTGTGATCTTGGTTGAATATACGAAGATCAACGGAGTCGAAGACCGCTTGTGCAATACATTAATTTTTTAATGCACATTTCAAAACAAAATTTTCTAATTTGCCATCCCTACAAAGTTCAGAAGTTTTACCTGACGCTGTTATGATGTGTTATAACCCTTTGGCATGATCGCAATATAAAATTTAGTTGGAGCAATTTCAGGTGAATGGACACTCTGCGATTACCCATTGCTAAAAATCTTTAGGATATGGAATTTTTTCAAAACAGTGCACCAAAACTATGGAGTTTCGCAGTGGCGAACCCATGCACACGTGAAACCCCAACCACACCATTCAGTTGAAAATTTACTCGTCTTTCAACTTGCACACCAACTGTTGTCAGCTGTTTGGTTTCTATAATCTGTTGAATTTTGCCTGGCTTCTTCAGGATTGGGATTTTATTGCAATTGTTCCTAAGGCACTATAGAAGCCATAGTTTTTAGTGGATTTCAATTCACAGCTGACAGATGGCATCATGTTAAGTTTCTTTGGATTCAACGTTTTGAACAAAACATCAGGTGGTGTCATTCAGTACGATACAACAAACTGAAACTTTAGAATGACCCATGCCCTTATAAACCCCAGAAGTGCACTCTGAACTATCATCATTCATCATGATGTTAAATGTCATCAGGAATAGATCATTTGTGAGTTAGCTGAAAGCTGATGTAAATGGAAGAGTCACCAGTGGTGGGCTCATGCATGCAATCTGAGCCAGCAGTTTCACGAGTAGAATTTACAGACAGCTGCAAGTTCAGCGTTTCTGAACCACATCGAAACTAGAATGTAGAATGAGGAACGACAATGTGCAATGAGGTGATTCGAAAGCTCACAGTTGTCTCATCGTCCCGCATTTCCCTCATAGACTCGGTAAGTCCTTGCTCCACCAGGTCTGATGTCCTCCAGCATAGATGTCGTAGGTAGGTCTGAGGCTTGACCTTCAGATAAAAACAAACATGATTTAGCTGTTATCCTCGAACTGTAATGAGGCTATGCCACTTGTGAAAAGGTCACGAAACATGGAAAGGTTATGAAACGTGTAACCATTACCATCTGAAATGGTACATGGTGGTAAATCCATGGAGACACAAAAATTAATTCTGGCATGCAGAACATTGCAACAGTAATTTGCAAAAACTTATCAAGCGAGTTCTATGTTTTTAAAAATTAATCTGCCAATGTAACAGAGACAAATGGCCAAAAAATTGTTGAAGGAATGGGATAGGTTCTGTATTACTTGATACATAATTAATTAATCAAATGCAGAACATTCATTCGCATCCTTAATTCTTTATAGCCATCTAATGTCAATTCTGAATAAAAAGTCTTCAACTGCAATGCTTTGTGCATATTGAATTTATCAGCTTTGAGTCTGTAGGCTTACTCAACGAGGTCAAATTTATATATTTGTAGGAATATTAGTTATATACATAAATATTGGCTTTGCTGAGAGTAGCAGGGCAATTGATGGTGTTAGTAGCTTCCTTTCTCAAATGACGATGAAAAAATATGCTAAGCAGCGATGTTGGGTGATACTATTTCAACTGGACTAGTTTCTTGCTAGGATCTTGCCAAACATTTTCAGTATGAGTGATTGTATATAGCCATAGATACTCCAAGGATAAACTGGTATTTCCCAGATCCGAACTAAGCAGACTGCTCACATTCTAAATTATTTACATCTATGGGAAGTTTTCAGATGTTGGAAATTATAGACCTTGTTTGCATTAAATGAGTCAAATGAAGTTGGATTGATAATTAATTTGAGGCCCATCTGATATTGCAGTAAGATAGATGTGGAAGATTAAAGAGTAATTCATGGTAACTAGCATTTCAGAGTAGAATGTAACTTTTGTGAGATATTACGCCAACTGTTTTTAAGAATTTTTGTTTCTTGCAATATCGATCAATGTGTTCTTGCCGCGTTAGGTGCTCATCATCATCAACGTACACACTTTTAAGCATTTCATACAAATACCAGACACTTGTGCAGTAGTTGTGTTTTCAATGCTAATGTTGAAACTACAATTATCGATTAGTCTGCAACGAGTAAGTTAAGAGAAAGTTTGTTCGCTCTGAGCCAAGTTGATACAAGTTGTAGTTTGACGTTTACTTTATTCATGAACTTTGTTGACAACCTTTGACATCTTAAATGCTTGAAAATTCAAATTAAGAGCCCACAGCAGCTGACCTCTGTGGCTGTGCTGCTGTATCTACGATCAATCGATCGTAATAATGTTTACATCAGTCAGGATAGTAGTCAACTGGTCATGCAATTGATTGCATTGATTGACACCGTGGAACCGTGAGTTTTGCGGACAAAATTTGTTCTTTTAAGTGCTTGATTTGGTTAAACTGGCAAATTGGTTGATGGGAGTAGGCAGTGCTCGGTAGGTGCAAGGAGCTGGGCTTGGTTCAGCCGAGTGTATGCATTTTTACACTACATTTGCTGCAGCTGTGCATTGCAAATGGCTTTTGTCAACGTCCATTTATTTTGACATTCCAAGTCTATAGCTCTTTGCCATGTCAGAGATTAAGTGTGCTGCAGATTAGCTGATAGCTATACTACAGCAAGCCGCTAAATTCGGAACTTCACATTGGATTTTTGGTCAATCCTCAGAGACTGCTCATATATCGATACATTAGGAATAAACTGTTGCTAAATTGTGGAGGCAGAGCCACTGTGTTCATCTTTGGTTGCTGCAGTTGGATCTGCAAGACGATTAAATTAAGAGCTGTGACCTTAGCTCTTTTCGATCATCTTTCTCAGCAAGCTACTTAAGGCATCTTTATCAATTGGAATTTGGAATAAGGCAAAGTCTCAGTAGGGACGATTGGCATTTCTAGGAGAACAGGTGCTTTTGACATTACTGTGGTATGCTATAGGGATGCTCGCGGAAGGTTATTTTAAGGATTTATAGTTGTAATGTGTTTTTAAGGGCAGGAGTATTTGAGAAACTTTCAACATGATGCAGCAGCTACTTCTAAGCATGAAAACAAGTAGGCTAAGCTAAATAGAATCAGCATGTGTTCAGCCATTAAGATATGAATGATTAAAGAAGACAGTTCACTGTTTAGTAGGGAAGGTAAAAAATTTATGAGATGAAAGTCGTATCAATTGAGAAAGGTATCTACGGTACTAGACACTGTAGGCAGCATCAGACAACTTGTTTTAAAAGCTTGAGTCTAAGAATAAAAGACTGTGAAGTGTATTTACGTATAGGAACAAGTGCTGGATACTTTTTTGAGGAATATTGATTTCCTTTAAGAGCTCTTGTAGTTTTCAAGCCTTGCTCTGAGGCTTTTCAAGGACAGATCTTTTGTTATTTTATTTACATTGACAAACAATTTGGCTACATCTATAAGACAGTGGATGCCTTGTTTTTGAATAGTGTATGATGTGTTTTCCAATGGAAGAGATTGCATATATATATATATATGTTCTTAAGTACTGATCGAAGGGTGAGAGGGACAATTTGCCTTAAGATACTTGACCATGAGTTCGAAGTACTTGTGTGAAAGTATCTGCAGGTGACACATCAATCAGATCAATCAGTTCACCTGCTATTGTTGTCGTGTAGCAGGAGGAGGAGAAACTGCTATTGTTGTTTTATGCTTTATTAATCAAGAAGTGTTGGCATCTGATAAGAAGAAACTACTATGTGAAATGATGCATAGTCTTAGTCATAAATTTTAGCGACAGTAGGTTGCTTGTATGCAATCAGTCATTGTTTTGTACAACAGTGTTGCAGGTTGTTGGTAGATGGCACCTTTACTATGGTTACATCTTGTTAGTCTTTTTGTAATTTCATTTATTGCCACAAATGTGTTATGTGTCAAGGGGGGGGTTAATCATTTTGACCCTTTTCTTTGTGACAATATATCTTCTTTTCCTTTTGTACATTTTGGGCGTGTACTGTGGTGTAGTGGTATCTTTCTGTGCCTTGTAACTGAAGGGTCACAGGTTCGAAACTACCTCAAGCCACTACGTAGCAGCATTGGGCAGGTTGCTCACCCATAATTGTTTGAGCAAGGAAATGGAAAATTGCCTCACTCATCTCATCCCTGGGTGGCTATAGAGCCAATGGACCTGCCTTCAGGCAGAGAACTGGTCAATGTCCATTGTCATCATCGTCGTTGTCATCATCATAATGTACACGCAGGATGTGCAGGCAATATGTCTCTTTCTCCACCACTGTGCAATTATCTAGATGTGACTGAGTGTTAGATCGCAATGCTTCTAGATATTAATGCGTATGCATAATTGTCTTGCAGAGGAAGCTCCATCATTAACCCTTTCCTGCCGGATCGGATCGCGGGTGACCCGATTAACCCAATAGGTATCGGAACAATTTCGGCGGGAATGGGTTAACTGTTATTTTCTGGGATGCTGGTATCGGGAGTGCTTCTGAGTGATAGCTTGAATGGGCGATTATCTAATTCTTGTTATGAATGACTGAACGAATGAACTGTCTTTTATGCAATATAAAATTTCAGTTGGATCAGCTCCCGTTACCACATCTGTTGTCAATTTCAACAACTCCCAGCATCAACCCAAGGCACTGTCGTCATTATTTTGTTATTCGTGTAGGGTTCCACCAGTTTGACATAGTTGACTCTCAAGTGCTGGGTATTTTTTCTAGCCTGCACAGTGCACCCACTGCAGTGACACTGCATCTGTGTCACTGTGATGTTTGTGTGTGTGCAGTGCACAAGCAGTTTGTTTATAGTATTAATAAGGTTCAAGGACCGATTCTAGATTCTGCTCTGCTTGTGAACCAGCGTTGGTATCACCGTAGCAGGCCATGAAATGTCAGGAATTAGTTGGTAATTCTAGAAAATGACTGCACTGCATGTCTTGTTGCTGGTGAAGGCATTAGCAAAGTAGATAATCCCACAGCAGTTGACTTAACTGAGATAAAGGGTGTGGCTGTGGTAACAACAATAATAATGTGAGGGTTAATTACATAGGAGTCCTATAGCATGCCTAGAATAATATTACTGCCTACACTGTATCTACTTGTATACTATCAGTCACTTGTGGTCTGGCTGGCTATCTGGCTGGGTAGGATTGCATTTCAGAGCTTTGTAACAGGTCATAGTCAACGCTGCTGATGTATTCAATGCAGATCTCCTTTTTCATGATATTTTCATGAACTGCGTAACTAATTTCAGTGTCACTAACCTGCGGACTGTGATACGCTTAGCTACCTTTGCTCTCTAGGATTCATATGAATTGCTGTCTGGTATTGGGCCTTTTACTGATGCTATAATATGGCTTTGGGAAGAAACACTCTATGTTAATGGTTCTGCTTTTAAAAAACTGATCTAAGACTTCTTTGATTCCATTGACTAGACTGTCATACTGCACACTCTCCTTGATGTAAGTGCAGCATCCAATATAATGATAATAATAATAATAATAGTAATAATAATAGTAATAACTTTCTTGTGTTGAAAAATCCAGTTGACAGACCCCAACCGGTTGCAGTATACACGTTATGCAATTGAAACAATTCACAAGAACACAAATTGTCACAAATCTTAGCTACAAACAGAACAGACGGCCTGCAATACAAAGGGTGCTAAATTGCTAATAGCAGCCTACAAAGGACATCTATCCTATGTGGGGTACTGGAATCGAATTCTAGTTCGCTGATCTCCATGTCAGTGTGTTATCCAATGAGCTACTACTCTCCCCCCCATATGTCTGATATCAGCACCAGTTGAAGATGGCTCCTGTTTACACTATTTGCCACTACACTTGGCTCACTTATCAATTCAAGTTCTCAGAATTTATATGCCGATGATATGGCTCTTGTATTCCTTGAATTTGATAGTTACTTGTCTGATTCAGCTTTCCACATATTTGCTTCTGTTTTTGATAGTGTTCAGGTTTTGCATGGCTGTGTTCAGGCTTTGTATTGCTGTACATAGCAAGAAAGAGTTGGCCAACGCAGGCGGCAGGTGTTGGAAGGACACCTCAGGGCGAAAGAGGTCCAGAAGACCCACCGGCCTCCTTACCCTGCCAGGAGAGGATTGGTCACCACCTGGCAACTGACCAAGAAACTTTTACTGATGACGATGGACTTGATCTGTACAGTAAGTCCATGAGTGCAGTTCGAGTTGATAGAGAGCTTACGGAATGGTTTAGAATCACAGTGGGGGTAAGGCAAGGGTGTGGGATATCGGCAGATTTATTCAACATGATCCTAGAGGCGGTGATAGGACTTGCAATGCGAGATGAGGAAGAAGGAGTAAATCTGAATGGGCGCCTAGTGAACAACCTACGGTTTGCCGACGATATTGACATAATAGCCAACTCGCAACAAAAGTTACAGGAATTAACGGACAAGGTGGATGAGAGTAGCAGGAGAATGGGATTGAAGATAAACGCGGAAAAAACAAAAACAATGATAATAGGAAAACAACATAAGGAGCTGGAAGTAACTTTAGATGGCAGAATACTGGAGCAGGTCACGAAGTTTGTATACTTAGGAGGGCAAATAACAGAGGATGGAAAATGTACGGAGGACATCAAGAGAAGGATCGGCCTAGCATGTGCGGTATTTGGTACACTGGGCAAAATGTGGAGGACAAAGAGCATCTCGATCAAAACCAAGATGAAACTCTATGAAACCTTAGTGGTACCAGTACTGCTGTATGGTTCGGAGTGCTGGTGTCTGCGTAGAGAGGACGAGAGAAGATTGCTGGTGGCTGAAATGGGTTGGCTGAGGAGAATCAAGGGCAGAAGCAGGAGGGAGAGAATCAGGAACGAGAAGACAAGAGAGGAGCTGGGCGCAGAAGAAACGGTAGCGGAAAAAATCAGGAAAAGACGGCTCAGATGGTTCGGTCATGTGGAGCGCATGGAGGGAAAAAGACTACCACTCGCGGCCCTGCACGGGCATATAGAAGGAGAGAGAAGCAGAGGAAGACAACCAAAGACTTGGATGGACAACGTCAGAGAGGATCTGAAGATGATGGATATCAGTATGCCAAGAGCAAAGGATCTCATCAGAAATAGACAAGTCTGGAGAAGTCATGTGAAAGCCTCATCGTCGTCACATGACTGACGGAAGAGAGAAAGAAGAAGAAGAACATAGCAAGATTATCCGTCTGAATCGCTCCTCCCTAGGCGCAAATTAACGACTGCATAAATTGAATGGTGGCCGTCTGTTTTCGTACTTTAATTGAATGCTGAAGGTTCTATGCAGTTTTGACCCACGCAACTTTTTACTTCACCATTACCTTCTCTACCATTTTAAAAGCATATACATGTATGCAGTTTAGCTGACTTTAACTGCCAGGATAATTTTTAGAGTTGGATCTTACATGCTTTAACTGTACTATTTAACACTCTAATGATAGCTGCGTTTGTCTCCTAGTCGCAGTTAGTTCTTTCCTGTCGTTAAAATGTTGAAATTTAATTTTGCTTATGACGGCTGGTTCACATCAATATTGAAATTGTTGGGCTGGCTGCTCCATAAACAAAGAATTCAGTTTAAAGATGTCTAAAACTTAAAATTCACAAAATATGACTGTCATAATTATATTATAAGACAACCTAGATCTCAGCTCTTTACTGCCCCTCATTGTATAGCCCTGGTGAGTACTGCACCAGCATACTTCAAAGAGTTTTATTTTTCAGTCTTAAGTTAACCAAGTCAGCAATTGTTGTGTTCTGCTATTGGTAGAGATACACAGATGTTCTGTACATTTGCCGGACCCCATGGTGTTCGTTCTCATGTCTTAGAACGTCCTTTTTAGTGCACATGTGTGCTGTTGCATGAACTTCTTCAAACGAACATTTTAAAAAGAAGTTCTGTTTTCAAGCATTCTTAATATGTAGATCAGTTTGAGATATTTATGAATGCAGCACCTTTGTGAAGTATACGTATATGTAATTATATATGCAATTAAGCATCCATAGATGTGAGTGTGGATCAGAAAGGTCAGAATGCCTTGGTTCAATTAAGAAATACGTACTTTGTCCCTATTTTCATGGTTTTGAATACAGAGTAGTTTCTTCAGTTGGCCGAGTGAACATAAATATTTCTCAGAGTAAATTTCCTACCTTTGTTTGTGATGATTTTGCATTTTATCCTGTCAACCGTTAAGTCTTTCCTCACTCATCAGCTGTTCAGCATGTTAACCTGACCAAAATATGAACCTTGAGTAACACTTTTTTTCCGTTTTTATATGAAGCCTGCCATTTAGTTAGAAGCTCTTTGAACATCTAATATACTAATGTACTTATATACTAAGGCAGGGGTCTCAAACACGCGGCCCGCGGGCCGCATGCGGCCCGTGGACCCGAATAATGCAGCCCGCGAGAGTCACCTGGTTTTTTATTTGATTTTTTTATTTAAAGAAAGAAATTGGTTAAAAACCGAATTCTGCTGTTCTTTTACGATTTGAACCAAGGTTCAAACTGTTTTCTTCTAATTTTTGCTCTGGATATTTAATTGCAACAGCAGATATGCATATAGAGTTATAGTGGGCCTTCAATGTAATACCATGCTGAAGCATAGCCTAAGCCTACAATGAGGTTGATATTCCGGTATTCTACATTCTTGTCTACTACACGAAAAATTCCTAAATCTGCACCTGCAGTAGGCCTACCGTACTGCAACAAGCTAATGGCGATATTTGGCATTACATACATAATAATTATTATGTGAACAGCTTTAAACTTAATTAATGAATATATTAATAAATCTCAAATGACACGCCTGACATGCAGTTAGGGTCTACGGGTGAATATGTGGAAGCTGTAGGCCTATACTCCGATTCTTCGCCTCTCAAAAGATAAAACTAAACAATGATGTTCTCGTAGTTGAGAAACGTTGTCAGATAATGTGTATCGCTAATCACACCTGATCACCTCTGGCACTATACCCACCAGTGATGTAGTCGAGTCCACCTGAGCCGAGTCCGAGACCGAGTCCGAGTCCAGCTAAGCCGAGTCCGAGTCGAGTCCGAGTCCCAAGGGGTTCGAGTCCGAGTCCGAGTCCGAGTCACTAAGGGTCGAGTCCAAGTCCGAGTCCGAGTCCAGTAACACCAAGATCCACTGAAACACTCAACAGTCCTATTACGGCATAGAAAAATATCGATACTGTATATGGAAAATAATTTATATAAATTATCCAAATTGAATTTTAATTTAAAATACAGAATTTTATAAAGTTCTGTTCGATAATCTGGCGAAATGGAATGAATAGGCTACAAATTCTTCCACTGCATTTAAAGTAGCCTAAATGTTCGGAGTCTGTGGTATGGGGAAATGGGGTCCATCCACTGTGTCAATATCATCTGCCCTTCAATACCCCAGCACAGACCAAATAACTGCTACGACACTGCCTGCACATTGCAATCGACCAGTAATTGTATAGTAGGCCTATCTGATCTATTAATGGAGATTCAAATAAACCTCTGCGCCCGGTTCCAAGATCAGAGCTGTTCTAATAGCCACCACCCACAAATAGCCAATAGACACACTCAACCTCTATTCTCATTTGTCTTATCCATAAACATCTAGATAAATTAGAAATCTATGCCCTATCTGATCAGCATATCAATGCCAAGCTTATTAAGGTGTCAATATATCAAGTTCGATTTCGATCGTATGCATGCCATGGATGCCTGGTTATGTGTGTATGTGTTTCTATAAGATCAAGTTCAAATATTTCCTATCGCCCCTCCCGTAAACCCCACACCGACCATACATCAAATACACCTGTAATTAACTTCGCTCGGCCTGTGGTCAGCGGTGCTCAGCCATCCGTCACATTACTTCAATGCTTGTGGCTACAAGGGGTCCTTTGTTTGAGTTGAGTGACAAACAAAGCGGACGAAATGTCTGAATTGGTTGTGTCAATACAACACGCGGAGAATTCGTGACTCGGAAACCGAGTCACCGAGTCAAATTTCGAGTCCAGGGCTTCGAGTCCGAGTCCAAGTCCGAGTCCTGACTGTCCGAGTCCAAGTCCGAGTCCGAGTCCGCAGAAAATCGGTCTCGAGTCGGACTCGAGTCTTTTGCCGGACTCGAGTCCTACATCACTGATACCCACTATAATACTTTAACATTTAAAGATGCTATAAGTTTAGTTGTAGGTAGGTCTATATATTAGGCTTACTAAATGTGCTATTGATGCTCTTCATAGGCCCTATCTTTGTGACTCTGAGTTTTCAATTTTGTGTATAGCACCATTATGGTTACACTGAAAGTATAATATTAACTTAGGTCATTTTACAGGATTATATCATTAATACAGCATTGTAACCCTCACCCATATAAATAGTTAAACTTGCAAAACATAATTTCATGTTGCGGCCCGCGAGACACTGTAAATTTTCAAATTTGGCCCACATGATGACTTGAGTTTGAGACCTCTGTACTAAGGCAAGTATTGCTTGAGCTCAACTTTTAAATGTGCTGTTTATCAATTAAGTTATTCTTGTCTAGACCAAGTCAAGACTTTGTAATTTTTAGCTGATGTCAGCAGACCTTTTTACACTGGCAGATGACTCGACATGCGTCTAAATTCATTTTAAAATTGTGTATTAGACAGCTGCTTTAAGATATAAATACAATCATAGCATGTACCTATATACATTTCATTTCAATGTGTACAGTCATCTGTGATTGTTGTAGGGTTCTCAGACTTATTTATAGGCTACTGAAAGCATCATGCACTGTGCGTCAGCTCGCAAATGCTTAAAGCGCTACTATTATACCGGAAACAGCAGTATTGATAGAACTACAGGAGTATCTCAGAATTCATTCTTATTGCAGTTAACAGTATAATTTGAGAACTGCTCTTTTCAATTGTGTTGACTGCACAGCTTTATCAACTATCAAACATGTATGCCCCCCTAAAAGGCCTTGCAAGTTGTTGTCAAAATGCTATGTTCATGTGTTTCCCTCATTTTCAGATGACCCTAATTATGCAACTGGTGCATTTGACAAAGCTAGCATAAGTGCTTAATTATTAATGCTTATTGTACGCACAATGTGAGCTATTTAATACCACAAGTGCTTCACAATTCATCTGCTAATTAATCATCCCATTTTGTCATAGTGGAGCAGTAAAATATTGTTGCCATTTTTTTCCCTCCTAATTATAATATGCCGCTAGAAAATAACTATGCATCAAATGTCAAGTTTTTATCGACAGTAGCCCTTGATTAGCAACACTTGGATTAGGTTTCGTGCAGATTTCGTCATCTATCTGCAATAAAAGTCGACTTGCAGCCTTCTGAATATGCGGCAAATTGAGACGCAATTTCCAAATTGCGATAAATGGAGTCATCGTCGATGTCCTTAAAATGATGTTAAAAAACCTGCTAAGAATGTTGCTGTAAAGTTTAGCACAGCATGTGCGGATACATTGATAACAAGTTGTGTGTAAATTTCATCAAACCCTGGTCCCTGATATGGTCGAGTGGGAAACTTGCAGAAATTTGTTGATTCAAGACGGAATGACCCAGACCTGTGGCTTATGTCGACATATGGCTTTGTGGCTTTGCAAGCTGTCTTTTATGCTGGGTAGTTGCTGCTGCCAGTGATCACAGTCATTCAGCTTGGGTCGTAGCTTGAATACCTTTTCAAAGGGTAATAAAGAAAAACATTTTGGTTGTTTGTTTGGATGTTTATAAGGATATGCAGTTGTTCTGTTAGTTAATCATCGCTTCATTTTTATTGCTGCTCCATTCAATCTAAATTTAAACTGCAATTGTTTATGGATGCAGTTGGTTTAATTGCACAATTGAGTCTGTTAGGTCTTTGTTGATGCCTGTACTGCTGGTCATTGTCTGTATAAGAGTTTAAACTGTGCAACTGTTTCTGTATATAACTGTGCATACCGTAGGTGTTTAAATCCTGCAATTTTTTGTTTTGTTTTTAGACAGCAACTAGTGGACATCTAGAAGTTTAAACTGTACAATGGACATGGGCAACCTGCAGAAGATTTCTCAGTTTGTATCACAAACTGGAACATCCCACAAAGTGGCTCAAGAAATCCTCCAAGGTTCAGTAACGTCCAGTTTCTTGATGATTTACAAGTGTTAACATTCGATGTATTGGGCTTATGGTATTGACATCTGCCTTAGAGGCTCTTAGGAAGTGAGCAATTAGTATGACGTGTATTGTCTTAGCAGGATTGTGTTTTTGTAATTTTTTTAGAATTTTTTAATTTCTTCATTTGATGACAGACATCCAGTGGTTTAATGAAATCTCCTAAATCTATGAGCACCACGTAATAACCATGCTATGGAACTCAGCTTATTCACCAGCGTTATATCTTATCTATCGCTAATTTATCATTTAATAGGAAACTGTGTCACTTGTATGCTTCAGACAAGGTTAGATTATGTGTTTGAGAATGCACCAATTAAAGGCATGGTGTGTTCTGGAGTATTACATTATCATCGTCAGCTTCGTTATCTTGAAAAATTAGTTTTTCAGCTGTTGTTTGTCAGACGTGGTATAGTCAGATGTCTAATTTATCTCGGAATCCATTTTGAAAGTTTAGGTTATCCAAGTCATATCCATTTAATCACAAGTCTGAATTGTCCGCATTCGAAGTGCAGCATGTCAACAAGTCTGATTGTCGGATTGCTATGTAGGCTAACCTGACAGCACTTAATATTCAACAGATTTACAGACATTGTCATTGAATCAAAATTTAGAAAATTCTGCTTTGCTTTCTGTCTACATACTTAATATGCAGTATATTTGACTGACATCAGAGAATTGTCTGTAATTATTGTATGTGGAATGTAGAGAATGGATGGAACGTTGAGAAGGCTGTGAAGGTGTACAAGTACATGTCCCAGGCAGCTGCAGTTCCTCTTGGCGCACAGAAGAACACGGAGAATGTGCAAGCGAACTGGCGTACGACAACAACAGCGACGACCGCTCTCCGGCCCAGCGCTGCTGCTTCCACTGTGCATCTCCAGTCATCATCTGTCGCAAAGACAACGAACGACCAGGCGAAGTCGGACGTCATGAACGGTCAAATCTCCAACAACTCCCCATCAAACACGCTAAGTACGTCGTCATTAAGTGTTTGACTGTTATTTGTTTGTTTGTTTGTTTGTTTGTTTGTATGTGCACTTGTTATAGCGCCCCTTCAAGCTCTCTCTCTCACTACTCAGAGGCGCTCCCGAATGCAGAGCGGACACTGCATCAGAGTTTCACGCCGAAGCGCCAAGCAATTGCGAGTGAAGGACTTGCCCAAGGTCCTTACGCGGCGACGTGGATTCGAACCTCGAACCTTCCGGCTCCAAGGCAACTACGTCACCACTTGTAATTATATGTGGATTATATGTTTGGATGTGTCTGGCAGACGGTTCTTGCACCTGCTTACATCTAGTTTTGGTTCTAAACAGTAAATTGACTTTGTTCTGTTGATAGCCTGGCTGAGATGTGATTTTCTTTTATCTCAAGACTTTTTCTATGTGAGACTTTTCTGGTTGATTTATTACCTTGAAACGTTGTGGAGCTGAGACGTTGTATTTCACATCTGACTGCACTAGTTTACTTTGATCACATTTTGTCCCTGTTTGTGTTTTTATATTATGGTGACTCTTACTCAACGACTTGGTTTGAGTAGTCCTTTTACATGGTTTAGTTTAAAAGCTGCAGTCCAGCTGGTTGGTGGAATTTCTGATCTATGGTAGTTTGTGCAGATTCAGTTTTGTGAAAGAGATGAGACTGCAATATATAATCCTTCACTATTCATACTGGGACGAGTTAATTTGAGTGCAATCATTTGAATAGTTTAATCAATGATTGAAGCTATTCTGCATGGTCATCGTTTGTGTTATACATGTGAAAGCACTACTAAGTGAGTTTCTTTAGGTGACTTTGCGTGAATGCATTTTTCACTGGACATGTTAAGTAATGATGTTTTACTGAAAATCACCTCTTAAAATGACTGTCAGACTAATGCTGTAGCCATAGGCGTAGGGGACATTTCAGCAGTGGGGGGGGGGGGGCAAAAGTTAAACTTTTGCCCAAAAAATCTGACGAAATTCTCGTAAATTTTTATATACATTTTTTATTTTTCCTGGTCTGCTTGCCCGAAAACCAGACTAGCCCCAAATTTGGGGGGCATTTGCCCCTCTGGACCCTCGTCTCCTACGCCTATGGCTGTAGCCTGTAGCAGTATTTTTTATATGGTCCTAACTGTTGTGTGTGCATAATTCTTAACTGCAGATCGGCGTATCAAGCGAGGTATTTCAACGACGGCCAACGATGCTCAGATCATCAGCATCGCACGCGACATGCTGCAGACGGTTCAAGAAGGCGAATCAAACTGCATCCAGGGTTTCATCGATACACCCGAGTACACCTTCATTCTGCCGGACATCGGCCATTACCCGGACGACTTCAAGGCTTTCCTTAACAAGGATCTTATAGAAACATCAACACTCGTCTCCTTGGAGCAAGCCGGTCAGTTGGAACATTTTTAAAGCTAAATTTCTTTAGTCAGTGGATCTTGTGCACTAGACTTTGCATCGGCTTGTTGTTTAAATGAGGTTTCATTTCAAGTGTTTTTGAAACTTCGTGTAATATGACAGTGCAGGAGGATTCACAGAAGAAGTAGAATTAGTACAACTATGGTGACATGTACGTGACAGATACACATAAGAAATTAGCACGGTGACAAACAGAGCGTATTAAGGGATTGCTTCAACCATTAACATCTGATATGAACTGTAAATTAAATTATGTAAACAACAATGGTTGATGGTTGCTCGAAAGCAGAAAAACTTATATTAAAGCCTCGGATTTCATTAAATATTATGGCTTTTAAAAGCTGATTGTGTTTGGAAGGTCAAGCCCAGAAATTTATATGCGAGCTGAGCACTGTTAATGGTTTCTGCCGTTTGGGCGTTACTGAAATTTGTGTTTTGTACGTGGCATGAGGATGTTTATTTTAAAATTTGGTTGAGACTGTGATCAACAAGATCACAGTCATCAATACGTTGATATTAAGTCTGTGTGCCTACATAATGGTAATTAATATATACTGTTCAGTATTCACTGTTCACATGCAAGGGATGCATGTTAATGTGGGTCTATTATTTAAATCCATGCAGTACAACCAACATGAGACTGAAACATATGTAGCGATCTGAATGTTGTGGTGCACTTCTTTGCTTGCAGTTAAGATATACCAATCAATCAATCAATACCACACATTGCTGTTGCTTCATTTGTGAGTGGGGACAGTGATACATGATTCTCATTAAGTTTGAAAAGACTTGCCACCTTGCAAAGTGTGTTGCCAGTTGCCACACACAAGATGATTGTTTGATGATCCCAAGAAGTTTTCTTGTCGCTTCAAATGTGGACTAATGATGAAATTAACAAATTGGAAGAGGATTCAAATGCCTGAAAGAGTATTTTTGCACATTTATGTGATACCAACATAAAAAAGGTCATGTTGTTGGACTACAGATAATATAAATGATTACCGAACACTTGAGGCATTGCTAAATGACACATTGACCAGTGTCACTTTTTGACATTGCCTGCATTGAAAGATGTTGTCAAAGACTTTCTTATTAATTATAAGGCACAAACCACGTTTATTTCATTGCAAACGCTTTAGGACCATGAAGTTCAATATGTGTCTGAAGGATACATTTGAAAAATTCATATACGGATTATATATCCTAGCCGATCTCTGTATTGGTATCGATGAGCACGATGACAAATTCATCGAGATATAGCCAACATGAAAAATGATACAAGGACAGGTAAACTGGTAGAGTTGTGGTATGCTGGCTGGCTCATGACATTGATTATAAATGCAAATGAGATGCAAAACACATTTTTTATATTCTGTTCCTTTGACAATCCAAACAAATTGCAACTGAAAGAGTTTACCTATTTCTGCACGTAACAAAGCGTCTATATTAAAAAAATTATAACGGCATCCAGTTTAAAGCATTATAAATTCTATGAAGAACATAGAATTTGTTGGAAAACAGAAATATAAAAAATCGTTGTCCAGTGATACCCCAATTGTTGCTTTCAACATATTATTCTGGTCGTCGAAGTGCTAAGAGGGTTGTCTTCTTTCTGGACAGTTTTTGTCAAAATTGTCTATTCATTTAATATATTTTGATTAGTGCATGCACAGGGAGAAGATGATTCATTGACTGAATATCTGGCTGCTTAGTTTCACGAAGAGCTTTGAAGGTTTTATAATTTTAATCATGAACAGGTTTTACACCAGTAGGCTTATATTTTACCAATTCGGTGACATTGTGTGTGTGCGTGCGTGCGCATGCACGTGTGTGTGTTTGCCTGTGTGTGCACGTGCATGCGTGCATCCTCTAGGTCTGTGTACATGTGTGATGTTTTTCTATACATTGAATCTATTTATACATTTGAGTAGTGCCACTTAGGAGCCTTTGAAAGTGTTGGTACAACTTACAGTGATATGAGCCTCTTAGCGTTGCTTGAAGGGTCATTTAACCCTTGAGGCGCAACACATAACATTGGTGATACAGCATTGATAGGAAGACAAGGCTCAGTTTCTTCTAAAAGAATTACTAGGTCTTCTTTTTTCAACTCAATTCGTTTATTATTCCCAGTTCAAATAATTGGCATATAACAATTATTGCACAGTGAACAGCAGCTAACTTAGGGATCTAAAACAGGAAGACCCAGAAGGGACGAAAGCTATAACAGGATCAAATAATGGCAAATGATCGATGTTTATAAGTCCGACTGGACTACGAGGTTTAAAGAAGTCTAATATTTTCTGTCTTGTGATCAAACTTCTTACTGGTTTTTCTGTCTAACTTCTGATACTGTTCTTACGGAAGCTCTTTTGGTCGGCAATTAATCTCGTCAGAACAATGACTAAGTTTGTGCTGCTAGGTGATTTTTTTATTCTTATGTGTGACTGTGTGTGTGTGTGTGATATCTTTGTAGGTCGTCTGAACTGGTGGGCGGATGCTGGTGCCTGCCAGCGATTGTTACCGTTGGCAACGACCGGTGATGGCAACTGTCTTCTTCACGCTGCTTCTCTAGGTACTAACCTCACGACGTAGACTTTTTTGAATATATTTATCTTAAAGCTTTTTTGCATTTCACATTCTTGCATTTGTGGCATGCAAACAATTATTGACAAACATGTTTGATTGTGTTTGTTGCACTTCAGGCTAAAGCCTAGCATTGTTTTATTGGTGTTTTTTTGGTCAGGTAAAGCAGGCATATCTATGTTGAATGGGGCCCTTGAGGCTATGGTGCTGAAGGAGATTTTAAGCAGATGTAGAGACGTGGGAGATGTGGCAGGAGAGGATCTTAGAGATTTACTGTTGTTGTGTTGTTAACGATGGTTTGGTTTCTACAGCCTTGTGGGGATTTCATGATCGGTTGTTGACGCTTCGCAAGGCGCTGTGCCAGACAATGACAAGCAGCAGTGTCAAAGCCGCTTTCTTTCGACGCTGGCGGTGGCACCAGACGCAGATTAACAAACAGGTTTGTGGTTTTCTATGTCAGCTAACTGTTCATCAACAGAGAGAGAGAGACAGCGTATGTTTTGATCTTTAGGAAAAGTCTTCGGTTTCTGTATTTGGTTGAAAGATTAACTTTTGGTTTTTTTCGTTTTATCTTATGAGAAATTCAGGTAGTTAATGCGTGACAATAGTGCATAACATTTATATCACATGTTTGAAGCGCTATATTCGTTCTATCTGATTGATTTAGATAAATGGTGAGCATAGAGTGTATCTGTTGAGTTGTCTTGGAATGATCATATTGTTTTTATGTTCTAATTGGTGATTTATGCAACTGGCTATTGGTCACTCTAACTCATTGGCACATAGGAAATACAGTGTTCATTTTAATGCTGAAATTAATTTTGTTCGGTGTTTAGTGAAATTCTCTTTCTAAGACATATTTATTCGCCTGAAATGTGACAAGAGTTTAAGAGAATTTGGGTTTTTGTGCAAATGAACTCTTATGCTGCAGTGCAGGATGTGCAAAGAGGTCAATATATTCTGCGTACATATTTAAGATGACTATACAGATATGTCAGATTTTAAAAATTCTTTTGTCTAAAGTATTATTGTATAATGTCCTCCGTCTCTTAGACATGTGCTGATGAAGTGCATCTGAGAAGCAGCAGCTGCTATTAAACTGACTGGTGGTGAAACCAACGGTTCATTCACATAATTTCAGACTTTGTGTTTTTGCCTTTGATTTCTAGTCAGGGCTTATCTACAGTGAGCAGGAATGGCTAGAGGAATGGAATAACTTGGCGAAACTAGCTTCAGCTCAACCACGCATTCATCCTGTGGCTGCTGCCCCTCCTCCTCCTCCGTCCACTGGAAGACACAGTCCAGCCACAAACAGGTCAGTCAGTCAAGTCAGTCAAATCAGTCAGTAAGTAAGTAAGTTAGTCAGGCGATATATGGATGACTCATTAGCCTTCTGCTATTACCAGTCAGACTTGAAGCAGAAGTGGAAGATTTTCTTTAAGAAAACGATTGCTGCTTATAAGAAGCACCATCCACTAACCCTAACCCTATCTTAGCTGCTATCATTGGCACTGCTATGGTAGGAAGGGAACACAGTGTGTAATTCTGAATGTGTGTAGCCATTCATAGTGCTGAATGCTGATCAGCTTAATTTGTATTGTACATGTATGTATCCAAGCATTTATAAAGCACCTCTACTAGGGTGAACCATTCAGAGGCGCTCCCAGTGCGCAAGGCCACGAGAGAAGAAATAAGTTTTGAGGAAAGAAAATGAGGAGGAGGGATTACCAGTTAGAAGCTGAGACCGAGTAGATGGAGACAGATGCTGTGAGCTTAGAGTTGAAAGCAGAACTGTGCAGCAGGCGTATGACTCTCTCTTTCTTGTTACAGCAGCAAATGTTCTTCTGAGGAGCGAGAGTCCGCCGACGAAGAGACGGAGGTGCTGTACGAAAGCCTTGAGGAGCTGCACGTCTTCGTGCTCGCACACGTTCTCAGGCGAACGATCATCATCATCGCCGACACGATCCTCAAAGATTCAAACGGCGAGGCACTGGCTCCCATATCGTTCGGCGGCATCTACATGCCGCTCGAGTGTGACGCCAACGAATGCCACCGGTCGCCGTTGCTTCTCACGTACGACGCGGCGCACTTCTCCGCGCTCGTTCCGATGGAGGATTCCACGGACAGCGCTACGTCTGACTCCATCCAACTCGCAGGTAAACCAATCGGTGGCACGTTGTATTGTATTGTATCTATAAATTTATAAAGTGCCTCTCACAGTGGCACTCCCAGTACATTAGACCAAGAGAGAAAAAAATAATCTTGAGACACCGAAAAGAGGCATTTGTCCTACCAGTTTTTGTTTGTTTGTTTGTATGAGCACTTCTTATAGCGCCCCTTCAAGCTCTCTCTACTCAGAGGCGCTCCCGAATACAGAGCGGACACTGCATCGGAGTTTCACGCCGAAGCGCTGAGCAATTGTGAGTGAAGGACTTGCCCAAGGTCCTTTCGCAGCGAGGTGGATTCGAACCTCAAAACTTCCGGCTTAAAGGCAATGACACCACCACTACACCACCGCGCCCCACAATATGGAGGAACGTGTTGAAGGAGGAAGCTGGTTCCCATATAGTGCTTCGAATAGTTTTTTTTTATTCGGCCAAATAGTTTTTAAAATTGAATATGAATTGTAAAAGTGCTACATAAATTTCAGCCTGTGTATATCAATAAATACACTCTACTTGGCTACTTGAATACACTTTCTTGACAATGGATTCTGATTTATTAAATTAAAACGACTACAATATTAGCAGATTGGCGGCAGCCAACGAGACCTCATTTAAAGTCCCAAAGACAAAGGTCAGTAAGTGCAGAATTTGATGCCAGCAGAAATTATGTTGGCCAAAGTGTGGCATATTTATTATTTATACTTGCAGGTTCCCTTAGGCTTTAAATTTAGTCATCAGTGGCTTGCAGACCAGCTATTCCTGGCGGACTAGGCTGGACCCCTGCACCCATC
This sequence comes from Lumbricus rubellus, assembly GCA_945859605.1. Taxonomy (NCBI): domain Eukaryota; kingdom Metazoa; phylum Annelida; class Clitellata; order Crassiclitellata; family Lumbricidae; genus Lumbricus; species Lumbricus rubellus. The sequence goes on along the minus strand of OX243815.1, from coordinate 21,963,786 downwards.
TTGGTTTTATGCTGGACTGCTGCAGCATGGACTGAGCATGGTGTTGCTCTTGAAATACTGATGCTTCCATATTTAAGCAGTCTTTGATAGATCTGCCACTGCTCCCATCAGACACATGTTAGCTTCACAGACGAGTGCCAGTTGTAATACATAATTAGGCAATTTTTAGTGTATTTATGTTCAAAGCACAATATTTTTTTCACCAGAATTTGGGTATTCATTTATGGCATGGGTGCAGCCGTTCAAATGGGTATCCAGACCAATCAAGTGTCCACCCTACTCACTGATTGAACACAATGCAGGATATAGGTGTGGCGCTCTGCGTGTAAACACCGAACGTGGCTACCTGCATGCTGAATTGTCTTTTTAAGCGCCTTCGTGAGGTTATAGTAAGGCGCTATATAAATGTTCATATGCATGCATACATACATACATGAAATTACATGGTTAATATTTGAGATTGTGCATCTCTAGAGATTAGTACGACTGTTTGTCTAAATACAACAATTGTGATGTGATTTGTTGTTCAGCTGCAGTACCACTGGTCGACGCAGAGTTCGAGCTCTTGCCTCTTCATTTCATGGTCGACCCTGGCGCTCAGTACCAGTGGAATCGAGGCAGCGAGGACGACGAGGAGGACGACGAGGATGCAGATCTCAAGATGGCCGCCGAGATGAGTCTAACCGACCGACTGAATCTGCTTCAGAAGTACATGGACATCGAACAGATTCCGTTGCCGTTCAGCGAACCAACGTTGAACGGAGGAACGAGCGAGAAACCACCGCCGCTGGCGCCACCTGGAGGAGGCGAGGACACGTACAACGGCAACAGCCACTCGGACTCCATCGGTCGGACGATGTCGCTCGAGTCGGAGGAGGACAGCAGTCTGAGCACGAGCAACGGGGGAAAGGAGAAGACGGTCGCCGTCGTGACGAACGGCAAGGACCGGTGCTCGTCGTCGAACGGAAGGGGAACGGGGGACGAGGAGAGCGACGTCGTCGGGTGGGACAAGAAGAAGAAGGACAAGAGCAAGCTGAGGAACTTCGTGCGGTCGGTCGGAACGCTGAGGAGAACGCTCAGCCGAACGTTCAGCCGGAACTTCTGCGCGTCGGCGAAGTCCGGCCGACGGTCGGACGTGAAGTCGGAGGTGCTGGAGAAGAACAGTAAGTGCGCGACGGCGCAGTCCGTGTCGCCGACGACGACGACAACCAACGCGACAACGGCGATGACAACGAAAGCGGTTGTCAGCGTTGTCGAGTGGAAGGGTCGCGATAAACTGCTGTGCGCGCGACTGTTGCACAAGCGACTCGACTTCCAGGAGGAGATGATCGTCAACTATCTGAAGTCGGCCGCCGAGCGATTCCAGCAGGAGAAGGACGTGCTTCGGCAGCAGGACGCTGAGCTCCGTCATCTCACCGAGCGTCGGCGCCAGGAGCTGGAGCTCGTGCAGTGCGTGAATGCGGGATGCGAGGGAAAGGCGTCCGCCGCCACCTGCTACCTGTGTCAGGAATGCTTCGAACGACAGAAGCAGGAAGAGTTCGACATGAAGATGATGCGTGGCAACAGTCCGTCGTCCTCTTCCGCCACCAACCAGGCTCCGAAGGTTGACCGGGTGGACAGCGGACCGTCTCTGCCGCATTACGTGCCACCCGGGGGAATTCCACACACCCAGAAGCATCCGGCGAACGGCCGGCCACACGAAACCCTGTCGTACAGTGGGAAGTCGAAGGGGTACGTTATGCCGAACAAGAACACGAGTATACTTCGCAGCCGGTCGCAGGAGGAAGCGATTAGAAACGCCGTGACGACAAGCGGAGGAGGAGGAGGCGGTGCAGGAGGAGGAGGAGTGGGAAGCAGGAGTACCGTCATGAACAACGCGCGGCCCAGTTCAGGCACCACACCTCCGAACTACGCAACGGAAGTTTCGCATCTCTTGTTCTACGATACGCAGCAGCAGCAGCAGGACAGCAGCTGTAAGACGCAGATGACGCGGTCGTCGACGATTCCCGCAGGCACGGCCGTCATCGTCAACAATCTCTACCGATCGGACAACGATGCGCTGAAAAAGGCGGCCAATTCTACGGCCGCCGGTCCAAACATTAATCTGAATTGTGATTGGGAGAATGTGAGCGGGGGCGACCCGCTCAAATTCACGCAGCTCGGCGACATTTCGAATGCAAACATGGTCAACGCGTGTCCGGAGAACGATCACGAATTCATCGTGAGTCCGTGGGTGTCGCGCGACAACCTCGCGACGATGTCTGTTCAGCAGAAATGCCAGACGTCCGGCTGTGACTATTACGGAACGGAAGCGACGGAGCTCCTCTGCTCCGCCTGCTTCCGGGAGAAGGCGAACCGGCGTAACGCGTCGCTCGTTTCCAATAAGGTCGTCCGGTGACAGGTGTTGTCAAACGCTGAAGATGATGGAGGCAAGAGTTTTAGTCGTCGTGCCTGTCGGGAACATGTTGAGTACGCTCGTTAGTTTCCGAAATTTTGTTTCGGGAATTGAGTTATTGAGTTATTTCTATCATCATCATCATCGTCATCATTCTCAGATGATGATTACCGTTTATCTTAAGTTTTTCTTTGTTAGTATTATTATCATCGTCGTCGTCGTCATCACCGCCAGTGGATGCATATTGACCATGCAATAAGATTTGGGCAGACGAAGCAGTGTGTGTGTGTGTGTGTGAGAGGTTGAGAAGAAGGGCATTTGATTCTGTTTGTTTCTTTTAGTCCAACATGAGATTATAGCGTTGTTCATGTGCAGCTTTTTGGTTCACTGTCTGCTGCAGAGACATCGGAGTATTTCGACTGTAACTGGGATGAAAATTTTCTCTGAAGTGTTCAATTGTTCATTACGACAAAGTCTTTTTGGATAATAATTGGTGTGTGCATCAGTTACCCACATCTCCTTAGTGCAGTTTCATCCATTTTAGTTTTACACCCAATGATCTGTTTGCTCTCAGATTTCGTTTCATGTTTGCGTGATGTAGCCTAATCGATGAAATGTCTAAGCAGGTGTGTGTAGGATTTTCGTTACATATATGCGAGGAGATATTTCGAATGGGGACATTTAGTCCTGAATTTTTCTAATTTGCCCATATTTTGGGGTTTGACAATTATCTGGCAGAGTAAATGAGTTTTGACCAGTTATGGAATTTTTACCCTTGACTTGCAAATATTTTTAGTTTGACCTTCATTAAGAATTGTATTCCACAATGGAACGTGTCATATTGCCTGAAAACATATCTTGTCCAAAATAAATTATAATTATGTGTTTACATGATCTAGAGATCTTTACCACGTATTTTTTATGTTTCAATTTAGTCTTGAATTTGGGTGAGTTTCGGTTGGCAGATTTTGATGATCTTTAAACCTACGATATGTGTAGGGTTATTTTAACCATCTGTTTTCGCGTGACTATTTTAAAGAGATGGAGAGATGAAAACATTGTGTTAGCATCATCTCTCTTTCTAGTCCTCGATGTTCTTGCCTCGCATTGCGCTGAACATCGAATGTTAAATCACAGATTTAGAAGCTTCTTTGCCAGAAAAGATGCTGCATTTCGAAGATTATTTTCGCAGGTAAAGTCGCCTGACTTTGTCGTCGTTGCTTTATGTCGTTTCTGTTTTACGGACTTGTGACTCGCGACTATTCTGCATTGTTTTCTTTTTCAGAAATTAGTTTACTGCGTTTTCTCGTAATGCTCATTTGCTACTTTTCATTCTTGTCAATTATTTTCATTCTCTCTTTCTTATGTTTTGATTTTTTCAATTAAGCAAGGTCATAATGGTTTCATTGGCGAAGTGTTCCTATCGGTAGCCAGAATTTCGTTTATTTAGCAGGAATAGCTCATTATTTATACCCTTTTCATTTGTCGACTGCAGAGTTTCAAGCATTTTTTAACATTATGCTTCAGGTGCTAATCTTTAATAGGCCTTGCCCGACAAACTTCCTTTCCCTGAGCTTCATATCATGTACCATGTCCTTTTTATTTCAAGGTCTGCTGGATATATAATTGAGCCTGCATGAAAGGCCAGCATTGTCAGTAATTTGAGGATAAAATTAGAGTTTATTCAGTTCCTACTAGATATTGATGTCCGACTGGAATTTTTTTAATATTTTTTACTCTTGCGAACTATTTCTTTGTAAAATGGTTAGACTGTTGTGCATCTTGACATTCAGTGTGAAAAAGAGACAACAAAGATAATTGACTAACTAGTTTAGATGCAATGATTATTCAAACTTCTGTTTTCTGCTGTATTTCTTTCTTCATCTATACAGGAAGTCGTGATTTTCAGTGTAATATATTAATCAGCTAACAAACGTGTGTATTGCCTAGTGCGCTGAAATTATTAATACGTCAAAGTAAGTGTGGTGCTGATGCATACGAATGAAGTAGATTTCTGTTTGAGTGCCGATGATTTGGTCATTTGTAATGTAAATCAGATTTAGTCAAGCTGACTAGCATAGACCAGCAGCCTGGTAGCCTGTGTTGCAAAGACAGTGTACGCTGTGCTCTGCTATTGATGACTTTTCTATCCTAGACAACGTTTTGCATTTTATTTATTTGCTTTTATATCATAATTTGTGCTTGAGTAGCAGAGGGTTAACCCAGGTTTTGGTTTGTTTGCTATCGTTCTGGTTCGAACCAGCTGAACGTTGAGAATGCTACGTCTTCGCGAAGTTCTTTGCTTTATGATACTAGTCCTGAGTTATTGTAAATAGATTTGGCAGTTTTCTGCTGCCTCCTACATGTGCAAATGTACCGTGCTGGTTTTGCATACGTTGTACATAGTGTACAGATTAACTCATGCTTAGATCTAGCATTTCACGCTACTTTTTCATTCAAGTACTATGCGTAAATGCGTTGTATAGTTGAAAGTTGCAGCACCTTATTGCGTCTACGTGTTTCCATTTACGTCAGTAGCTTAAATCCTGCATGTTTTATAAAGCGAACACTTGATAATGAGTTTCTTGGTGTTATATTGTTTTCTCCTACCATATCAGATATTGGGATTTATTACGAACAGCTGTTGGCTGTTTCAGACATTAATGAATGTTGATGTAACTAAAGAAAGAAAATTAGACGCGAGATTGTTACATCTTTTCTTTTCAGTCTTTTGATCCGAATCTGTCTTTTGGTTTAGTAGCAGCTGTATATTTATGATTGCAAGTCATATTTATCGTCGTCGGTCTTTAATAAATTATTTCCTTGATTGACAGTTACAGTGAACTGGTCTTCTGTGATGTATTTGCCATTTAAATAAAAGAAAATGAACTGATCTCGGTGAAATGTTGTTGAAGTGATTCAACACGGCGGAGGAAAGGGTGGGCAGTATGTTAATTAAGACACCACTTCACTTTCGGGGTTACTTAATTTATAGATGATGGATTAATGAGCTGTGGTAATATTAGGGTCTTGAAAATCAAATAATTACGGATGAATCTGTGGCACAGAGTGTTGACTTAAGTTTATGGTTGTATGCTAACGGTCCAGTCTCCAAAACATGAACAGCTTGGCTGTCGTAAGTTTATCCTTATGTAGTGGACTAGCAGCCTTTTGACACAGATTGGACAACTTTAAAGAGAAACAGAATTGTTTTTTAAGTGAATTTGCAGCGATGATATTGCTGCAGCATTTCAGAAATGGCATAATTGCATGATAGGAGTCTAGGAGAGTAGGATTCTTCTGTTAGAAGATTCTGTTAGTGTTCTTTCTGATTGACTATGTTTTGTTGGTTGGTCTTGAGATGGACAAAAGACATAATAAATTTGGACATTGGTAGGTGTTGTGTTTCTGTGGTTGTTTTTCCTGATTTATAAAAGTGCTCTTTATGAATAAACTGACAATTTAAGAGCTTTGAATCACACGAGTTTAGAAATGTTGTAAAACATGACAAACTGCTATAACACTTCCCCCAACCTATTTCATGATGTGCTTCCTTAGAGAAGGAATGTGACAACTGGTAAACATTCACAGTTGCAATGATTGTGTTTAATACTTGGTCAAAATGGTGATATGTACTGTGAGCATTAGTGCTACTTTCTCTTGCATTTGGCAAGCTGTTTCTGGCCCAGACATTAGTTGACTGGTTAATGTGGTTATTGATAACTAACACGAAGTAGACACTTCTGTAGCACCACATTCGTTAGATTTGTTTCAAATCTTAAACAAATATTTAAAAGTAAAATACCATAAAAAAAATATTTGTGCAAATATTGATTAATTAGGTTTGGTGGATTAAAATTTTTAATTATTTATGTGGTGTGAATTAGAAGTTACTTATTGATGGCAAGACTGAATTTAAAAATATTTCATTCAAGCTAATTTCATTCTGTTTGTCTTGTGGCTTGCTACCTGTTCCTTGTGCCAGAAACATTCATTTAGATGTGTCAATCAAACATGGATGTCAATTAAATGCTTACTGAATGATGTACAGTTGGAAATGCAAGTTCTGTTAGAGTTTTGCTCCAACAGAGAAGAAGCTGTGTAATGTAATCTTGCATGTGTCTAAGTTTCTCTGTGCGATTGGTGGATTTTTTTGCCACTTTTCTGTCTGCATTTCAACTTAAGTAAACTAAGAACTGTGTCCATAGAGCTACTTGTTAAATATGCAGTTAAAGGTGACGCTATGTCGCATTGGACTACATTGTCTATGTCTGGTTTGAAAGTGCTGTGACCAGTTGAGTCAGGCGACAGTAGCTTCTTGCGTTGTGAAGCTGTGTAAACTCTTGCATTGTGAAGCTGTGTAAACTCTTGATGCAGTAATTTCAGAAATGAGTGAAGGTGTGAGCTGAGAGCAGGTGTACTGTTCCACATTTTCGTTTACGTCTAAAAACGCAGAAATTTCTTCATAGGAAGTAAACGGGATATTTTGCGGTGTGTTGAAGACTAATTTAATGTGTAAGCTGTTCATTTTGCTGGCCTGCATAGAAAAGGTCTTTTGCTCTTGGGTGTCATTTACTTGTACATCTAAGCATAGTGGACACTACACTACAGCTTAATTTGCTAGGCAGGTTGCTAGCAGTGGTAGCAAGGCAGTGAGTGTGGTTTAGAGGGCTGGCTGTGTCTTGGTTCCCAATGATGCTTCTGTGTAATTTTCCAGTACTTTGTGCCTTTGGCAGTACATCTCTTTCCTTTTCTGTAATGTACTACGACTTGATGCGAATTATCTGTGTCCATATAAATGCTCTGATTTAGTGATTTCAATTGCTAACTGTATTGTGGGAAATCTTTTTAAAGTTACCCTATGGTGCCGCAGTAAACGTAGTTTGATCGGAAGTTGTGCAACACAGTGCATGACTAAGAGTCTAAAAAAAATGGTAAGCTGAAAGTTACGACAAGCAATTGTCAAGCGCGTGAGTTGCTGTTTGGATGCAAGTTTAGAGTTTTAGTGTAACTTAAGATTTCTTAAATGTAGGCTATTATTACGACGTTGTTTTTCCCCCGTTTCATCTGTTTTTTCGTATATCACCAATGTCGTCCACGGTGATTAATTATCATTGAGCATTTATTTGACAGTTGATCTGTTTCTTGTTAACGACCTTTTGTAAGAAGAAGGTCAACGAGAGTACTCTTATTATCCGTCTGAAGAACAACTTTAATCCTGTTTTCACACGTAACTTTGATTATGAATGCTTTTCACCTCTATTGATTGCGGTATATTTCTGCGTCGTCTTGTTGAGATGGTTATAATTACGAGCATTTCTTGCCGCGACAAACGCAGCTTGTTTCGCACTTTTATTGAAGAATTAAAAAACATGCACATGGCTGCCTAATGCCTATAATTATTTTAATTCTAAGGAGATGAGCTGTGTGATGGTGAATGCTGGCGAGTACTGTGAGAACATGAAAGGTTCTTTAGAATAGACAGGTTAGTTAGCGCAGAGAGTGCCTCTGAGTAGATTTCTTAAAGAGGCGCTATATAAATACTAGAGTGGTTCAACTTACCATGTGAAAAAATAAAATTTCAAATATCAAATTGGGTCACAGTTGTCCTTGTTCCTATACACCAGGGTAGCTTACATGCCAAAAATTAAAACGATTCAATGATATTTAAAGATGGCTCAAACTTGAACATTTTTCCGTCATTAGAACTGCCACACGCAAGCTAATGCTACAGCTGAGCAGGAATTGTATTCAGCCGAGGTACTTCTCCTTTTGCACTGCGATGGCAAATGTTATCTAGAATTTATCCAGACCATTCTGAAAGTGTTTCTGGAGCTGAGAGAAAAGTTTCGTGTAGTTTCCAAGTTTATTAGAGAATTTAAAGCATCAAGTTAATGCTGGTCTTCAAAATTAATGTTGAATGATCGGAGGCGGAAGCAAAGGATAATATATATATATATATATATATATATAATGGCCTTGCATTTGATACTGCAGCCTCACACACGGGCTTAAAGACTTGCACGTGTAGCCTACAGTTGTACTCTTATCTAACAGACACTCAATGAGGAGCCCCCGCCGTATGCTCCCATCTGTGAAATCCAGTAGGTTTTTTTTACTCCCACAACCCTCGGAATTACGAATGGACCAACACGATTTATATGAAAAACCAACACCAACGTGAAGATTACGGCGAGCTTCTGCAATTATCACGTGTCATCCTTCTTGATAGGCGTTTGAGAGAAGAAGTGCAATTTCGTTTCCAGCTTCTGGGGCAGTACACCATGAAAGGAGGCTCACCTGCAAAATCCTCAAAAATCAAATGACTCTCCGCATTTGGGGTGAAAAAGTTTTAACAGATCAGATTCTAATGTCCTTTTTGTTTCTCTTGACTATGGAGTATATGGTCATGAAGATGCTTAAAGGAGAGAAAGCGCCAAACTATTGCTCAACACTGTTGAACTAGTTAGAACTTAATATCTGCAACGTTATTGTGCAGAAAGTTGCCACAACAGCTTTCAAGAGACATCCGTTGTGTTTTTCCAAGCAATTGATTTAATAGCCTGGTCTGTTTGACACCGCATTGATATGTGAATTAATGCAAATACCACTTTGGATAAAAAATCTCAAATGTTCTGGAAAGAATAGGGCCTATAACATCAAACAGGATTGAAAGCAAAGTGTTGAACTTTGGAAATCCACTGGAATCATAATTTATGTGACAAGTCGAAGATCATGACTCATCGACCTATGATCATTGCCAGCATGTGGCTGGCAGAGATGGCTTAGGCTTTCTTCTCGATGACACCAGACTTTGGCAGTTGCATTCAATTTATCTGTTGAGAGACAAAGCCAGGCAGATTAAAGTAATAAATTAGGCCTACTGCGCAGAGAAAGATACCCATACAGATATTCAACCCTTCTGTAGCAAGAGTCAAGAATCAAGACAATACCTTTTGTCAAGCCATTACAGAGCCATAAAAGTCTCTGTAGAGGAACATATCAACAAATACTTGTGTCAATGTTGTTCTCAGTACCTAGAAACTTACTAAACAGTTAGCACTTATAGGGATTTCCTTTGGTTTTTGTTTCAAAAGACTTTTTGGTCATAAATGCGATTATACTTACATTATGGCGAAATTTCGAAGAAACAATATTTATCGCTCAAAATTGAGCCGCCTCTAGATATCCTTCAAGTGACACAAAAATTGGTCCAGATACTCACTAAACTGAGTGGAACAAGAAGAGATGTGACCCAAATCAATTTTCAGACTTTTGTCATTTTGGACCACTCTAATAAATACTCTAAATAAAATAAATAAATAAATAAATATAGTGAGGTCAAGTTCTCAATTTGGGGACAGTTTGGCTTTTGCGGTTGTGGCCCATTGCCAATGGTGAACAATGGCAATATTTTCCCGGACAGTGAGGGGTTACTTAACAGAGTGTGAGAGGGTATAGCCTAGCTTGTGATTGGGTAGACTGCCGAGTTTTTTTTGCTTGAATTTTGAGTAGGGTTATTTTGGCGAGGGCAAATGCTGTTAAGTGCTGCAGGTATTAACTCGGGCACGCGCATCATCGTCTGCGTATAAGAGTCAATGGACGACCTATGTGAGTTGAGAAATTGAGCATTATGCTCGCGTTATGATGCCACCATAATATTATTATGCTATGCTCTTAGCTCTTACAATGCATCTGCTGAATTAATGCGAGCTGTTGCAGACTGCAGTTGCGTGTTAAATTGTGGCAGATCTCAGGCTGTATTATAAGTTTCAGGAATGTTTGACATACACGTTGGCTCAAAATGTGTGTGAGCTGACTGGGTACTAGTGTAACAATAAAATATAACCATTGGGGGTTTAGCTACGACACAACGCAATAATAATTATTAGGCTACATGTAAGTTTCAAGCAAATCTCTAGCTGCAATTTGCTCATTCGATGTTCCAGGAAATCAGCTCACAGTGTGTAGGCTACATGACACATCTATATTGACCAATCGTTGCTGTAGAAAAATGCTGTTGCATGGACGGCCGTACATTTCTGCACTGGCCGCCGTCTATGCAGCGGTAAATAAGTGTCTGCATGGACGCCGTCCATGACCTCCTGCATGCCACACTTTTAGGCTTAAGCCCTGCATATAACGTGACGACGCAAATTCTTCTTTACAAGGCTAACGCTAACGGTCTTAGAACGGGCAAAATTACGGTAGCCTAGGCCTACTAGCTGATATTGGTTTTATAAGTGTACCTGGCGCTCTCTATTTTGTGAGTTAGCACCTTGAGTCAGCTGCAGTCCTACTCAAGCATCCCTTGCTCTGTAGGCATATTATATACAATTATACATATACACATTATACATATATTACATATGCATCATATATATATATATATATACATATATTATTATATGCTATACGACTGGACGCCACCACCAGCTCTTGACCCTGTTCAGCTTCCGAACAATGACCTTCTTAGACGGACGCGTCACTTTTCATTGTCGAAACGAGAGGAACTTGATCAGTGGCTGGTATGACCGACCGTAGAGACAAGTGCTCCCTCCTTCCCCCCTCTGCAGCAGCTGCTGCTCATGATAACCCATGGCTACTTGGCTAGCAGCATTCAATTGACAGTCTGCACAGATTCGTTTAACCGCACACAAATCACTCGTCGACCCTTCAATGTGTTTATTGGAGGTAAGCTTAAACAAAGCTCTTCTTATTTCATACTAACATACCTATATATATATATATATATATGCACTTTGTATATGCACATTTATATGTATATTATGCTTATTGTCTGTACATGCTTGCTTATACATAATTATCGGCTGAATCGCAGGCCATTGAAGAGAGCTCTTCGGCCTAACTGGGTCTACTTAAGATATGTAGACACACGCATGCGTGCATTGACTACGTGTAAAGCAGCCGAGCATTTAAACTAGACGTGTCTATGTGACCGTAGACAAAGTCAGCAGTCCATCCTTGCTTCTGCATATAGGCGTAGCATTTGTATAGTTCAAGTTTTTCGACTGGGCTTAGTAGTAGACCTGTTGTAGTTTAATAGGTTACAGGTCTATATAGACGTTCGGTCGATAGTTTAGTTGCTAATGTTCGACTACACTGCAGGGATTTCCTATTAAAAGCCCTAATTGCCCCGATAGCCCCTCCTCCATGATAGACAGGGAGAAGATGCGCTTCGCAATCTAAGTCGATCGACATCAGCGCAGGTCATTACGTCGTGTCTGAGTTTTATGTGGTCGATGAAGTTCGAGAAGAAGACGCTGATCAGATATCACCGATCATCATCATCATCATCATTATCAACGCCATCACCAGTGCCAGCAGCAGCAGCAGCAGCAGCAGCAGACTCACGTCTGGTGCCTCACCTGCTGCCGCACCCCTCCTCCTCCGCTCCTCATCCTCATCTTCTTCCTCTTCCCCATCCTCCGCATTCTCATCATCCTCTCCCCATCCTCCGCATCCTCATCTTCCTCTTCCCCATCCTCCCGTCCATCTTCCTGTAGAGCTTAAGTATAGGCAATCGAATGGCATCTTCGCTGCAACTCTGAAAGTCTGTCGAAGAAGATGACGATACAGTCGGCATCAGCTTCAGCAGCAGGAAACCTTTGACTAGAATCATATTGATCACCGTTTGGTCAGTTCACAAGGGAACACGGAAGCAGGGACATCGCCCGCTCCCCCTTGCCCCCGTCACCCTACCTCAACCCCCGCTGCGATCTGAGTCTCGCCCTGATCTCCATAGGTCGAGAAGAAGAAGAAGTAATTGTTATTAATTGATGGGAATGGCACTGCACCTTGTCGGATGTCTTCTGGTAGTCGCTGCCTCGTCTCTTCTCCTTGCCAGTCAATCGGAAGGAACTCATCATCGCGATCATCATCAGAGAGGTCAAGGTCAGTTCGTACAAGCTCGTCTTTGGTGACTTTTATCGAGGCACCACACGTGCATAATATATATATATATATTCTATATAGCTCACACGTTGTCACAGTAGTAGGCCTATAAACCGGCTTATGTTCGGTGCCTTGTAGCAGGAAGACAGGTTCGAAATCAACCCCAAGCCGCCGCGTATACGGACCCTGAGCAAGTCCTTCACGCGCAATTGCTCATGCGCTTGGGCGTGAAACTTCGATTCAGTGTCCACACTGCAGCCGGGAGCGCCTCTAAGTATATTTCTTGAAGGGCACTATATATATATGGCATGTGCTCGACCTGGATCACTACGGAGTGGGCCACATGCTGTAAGTGTATAATCTATTAATCAAAGGAAGTATCAGGAGATGATGGTTTGATGTCCGGGGCGAGCGAGGAGCGCTAGGGTTCGCTCCGACAGAGGTGCTGGGTTTTATTCGGTTCCTGCAGAGTATGACGATTATATGGGTTATTATGACTGAAAACGTGGGTTTGAAGCTCATATAATTAGCCTATAAGGCGCTTATCATGCGTCAGGGAAGACAGTCGCTGTACGCCCTGCAAATTATGACAAGGGACCAAGCCCTCATGACGTTGTAAGGATGACCACAGTGGTCCCGACATGGTGGGAGTTTGCGAGGTATCAGAAACGCGGTAGACTGCAGGCCGTATTGGACCGTGCGATCCGACTGCACTATTATCGTCCTGAGAAGTGAGGACAACCCTACACCTTCGAGTAGGCCTAGTTTTGTAGAAAGTCAGAGCCGCAGACGGGTTCGAGGGTCTTTGCAGCTGTGGTGCTTGATCGAGGACACGACGTGTTGAACCCATTCCGCCCACCGTTGAGGCAGGGCTTGTTTGGCGTGCAGCTCTAGGCCTATAGCCTACAAAATGTGCAGTTATATAAATGGATTTGTGCAGTTTGTAGCCTTTGAGCATTTGTGCACATTTAAGACCTATAGGCCAATAAAATTATAGTAAAAAGGTCATTTTCATCTGGCTAAATGCCATGTCAATCAGAAGCAGAAATAGTTGATCATTATAAGAACATAGTCATATTGAATTTAGGATTATGTGATTGGCTATAATTATAAAATATTTGGCTTTTGATAAATAAATTGATAGGCTCTAAAGAAGATACACGTTTAGCATTTCATGTAGGCCTATGTACACCAAATGCGGATAGGAAAGCAATATTGGTCAATTAAAAGATATAATAGTTGTCGTTTTCACTGTTTAGTTCAATGTTTATTCCAGGGTGATCCTTATTAGCGGGGCTTAGGCCCTTTTAGAACTATCTCCCTTCAGCCTTGCCTATAAGAGACACTCACCTATAATAGGATATAAGCTTAGCTATGAAACATGAGCAATTTAATTTGTCTGAGCTCGTCATTATTAATTTTTAAGGCGCGGAAACAGCGATCTACAAAACTCCATTAATTTTGTCGTCTGGTATTGTAACTGACAGCGTAAGCTACGTGTGTTCACTATTATAGGCCTATATAGTTACGGTAGATCGGCTAATTAATAATAGGGCGCTTGAGAAGCGGAGATCCCAAGAACACGTTTCTGTTCTGGCAGAGTTTGAACGCCACGCCTATCGATTGATCTATAGTTCAGCATGATAATCATTGTGCTGTCATGAGCGCCAGGTCTAATGTAAATGATTGCTTTTTTCTCACCACTTCTAAGCATGCATAAAATGTACGAACAGATTTATAGAGCTTGCCTCCAGGCAACTCTTGGCGCAAAGACAGATTTACATTCTAGCTCTATCCTCTTCTTCTCGCTCCTCGGTCTCAGACACTAATGTTCTCGTGTTTTTCACCATAGAGAGTTGGTATATACGGCCACTCAATACCATCTACCACTCGTCCAATCGTACACCACTCTACCAGGTCCTCTGATCACACTTACTGCACGGAAGAAAAAACCCAGAGTAATGTTGAGGGCGAACGTTTATTTCTCAGTAAGATGTAATAAGGCTTATCCGAAATCTCGTTCAGTCTGGAACTCCCTTTCCCACTCTGTATGTCTGTGTACCACTCCTGCATTCTGTTCGTGCACTTTGCATTGACAAAAGACACAGGAATAAAGTAGAATGGAATAGAATAAAATGGAATATAATAGAATGGAATAGAATAGCGAATAGAATAGAACGTGATCAAATGGAATGGAATAGATTAGAATAGAATATAATAGAATAGTAGGCCTACTATACAGTGCAGGTTGGATTGGATTGGCTGAATTTGCGATTACTGAGTCCCACCCAGAGATGACATGATTTACATGATTTGACATGACTGACATAATTGACATGACTGACATGACTGACATGATTAACATGACTGACATGACTGACATAATTGACATGACTGACATGACTGACATGATTAACATGACTGACATGACTGACATGATTGACATGACTGACATGACTGACATCGTATCTCTTAGTCGACTCGTCGTTGCTTAAGGGACGAAGGTTGATGAGGTCAGCCGAATAATGTCCACAGCACAATCAAGGTAGACTGCATAATTATATATCTGCACGCAAAATACTGCCTGCAGTGGCGCCAGGTAGAAGGCGCTATAGAAGCAGTCGTTTGCATTCTTATAATTTTAGTATTGCACCACTTCTGTGTATAGCAGCTGTTAAGAGTCTTCATCTAAACCTTTTAGGAGCTTTTCCAGGAACTCTGAAGCAAACTGTTTTGCAGCAGACCTATATAAGGCTGACAATAATAGACTATAGAAATTCTTCTGTTGTTTTGTTCTTGTAGATATGCTCATGATCAGTCTGTGCAACTTTGGAGGTTGCTTAAACGGCGGAAGATGCAACAGCGGAAGTGGGTTGGCGCATTCGATGCGCTGCTCCTGTCCTCCGGGTTTTCATGGCAACAGATGCCAGTACGGTTAGTAACCGTTTATCACTTTAAATGCTAGCAATTGGGATCGAGGTGGTTGCGATTGGAGGCGACGCACTGTCGCTGAAGTCATAGAGATAAGCACGAGTTAGCCTAAGCCAGTCAATTACATTGCAACGCATTCTTTGACATTCTTTGACAGCTATAGCTACAAATTACAATACGTACTAAGATGCTCGTTGAACTATTCAAAAAGTCGTTAAAGGGCCCAATGGTAGGCCATAATAGGCCTACGATTGGGCTTACTGCTCGTACGTGCATCTTCGATGATCTTGGCAAGTGGCGTGACGAAGAAATTATGTCCGGCTGAAGCGAAATGCTGAATTCCTAAATGTCGACAAATATCACGTTGCATATTATCGAAGTCATTCAAATACCTGGTGATTAAAATTCATGAACGTACACCTCTGTGCCTGTGCGTGTGTGTGTGTGAGTGTGTGCGCGCGTGTGTGCGTTCGTGTATGTGTGTGTCTGTGTTGGTGTGTGTGAGTGTGTGTGTGTGTGTGTGTGTGTGTGTGCGCGTGGGTGCGTGTGTGTGTGTGTGTGAGTGTGTATGCGTGTGCCTGGACTGAGCAATGATTATCAATCTGTTGAGATCGGGTCACGGCTCGACTCATTTGTGATGATATTACCGGAAATGATGAGAGACGTGTTTTAAAACGGGTCAATGACCTCAGTGCCGTGTTCTGTTTGTATAGCCCTATAGCGTATAGACGACTCCTATAGGCATAGGCGTAGGGGACATTTCAGAGTTGGGGGGGCAAGAATGAGACTTTTGCCCGAAAATTTTTTTTCGTCCGGCCGAAATCTTAAGAAAAATTTTCCGTTACGTTTGCCCGAAAATTCTGACGACCTTTTTCTAGTCATCCGCCCGAAATCTTCTGAAATTTCCCGTTACTTTTTGCCCAAAAGGTTTTTGTTCGGGGAAGTCTGATTTTTCGGGCAAGAAGACCCGGAAAAATAAAAAAAGGAAATTTTTTAAAAAACTTTTTAAAATTTTTCCGGGTCTGCTTGCCCGAAAAATCAGACTTGCCCGAAATTTGGGGGGGCATTTGCCCCCCCTGGACCCCCGCCTCCTACGCCTATGCCTATAGGCTACCTGTGCAGTGAGTACTTACCGTTTCCAGGTCATTTGCTCAAACAAACTTTGGATCCACTCAGTTATGCTACTTAGCATTACAAGTGTATAGCTGAATAATGTGTGTATTAGGTTATTGAAGACCATCGTATAAAAACACACATAAAATTAAACGTGCAATTCGTAGGGAAATTTTACTAGGTTGCTCCCATAATGGTTCAGACTATTTACATTATTGATGATACTCTCCGATTCATTTCTCTTCAAAGTGTTTAGAGTTAGACCCTTAACTACTACCAACCACTATTAGCAAGACCCTGATCCTAATATAGACTCATGATAATATCATAAGTGTCTCTTATCTCAGTCTGTTGTGAGACCTGTCTCTCCATGTATATAAATATATAGCCTATATGCATATTATATATCTATATATATATATAAATATGTAATGGCTCATTTAGCTACTGCTCGCACTCTGGTTGCACCAGTCCAAAGCCTGGGTAAAGGAGGGCGCGACGATAATGACCTTTGTTTATCACACAGTCACGTTTAACAGAAACTGCTTAGCACGGATACGGGGTAGCTTCCCGCTACCCCTCCAAAGGTCCACTAAACGTTCCGTTTGGAGAGATAGCGTTGGTAAATTGAGTAGTAGGACGTGATGGACACCTTGCATGGCTGCCAACAGTGAAATTCGACTCCTGCGTTATGCAGCGTTAACAAGTGATTATCCGTTCAAGGCGTTCATACTATGAATTATGAATTGTAATCATGCTGTATTGTGTCAGTTTGGAATCAAACGAAGATAATAATAATATTGGTAGTAGCCTATTATAATTATAATATATTATATATATTATACAGAAAAATAAATATCCAGAGATAATGTTGTTGCCGTCGCTTACGGTTTCATGATTATCCTCGATATCTGCAGCATCAGCCTTGAGATAAGAAGCTATCCGTCTCTGTCTGTCCTGTCACTCATTAGCGTCTGTCTGTCTGTCGGTCGGTCGATCTGTCAGTCACCAGTCTGCCTATCTATCTGCCTGTCTGTCGGTTGGCCTATCCATGCATTAGCGTCAGTTGTGTCTGTAGACTGTCTTCTAGTCACGTAATCAGTAATTTATTGTGGGGCGTGATGATGTGGAGGTATGTTCGGTGCCTTGGAGCCGGATGGTTGCGGGGGTTCGAATCCACCTCAAGCCGCCGCGTAGGGACTATGAGCAAGCCCATGATTCACAGTTGCTCATGCACTTCGGCATGAAACTGCTATTCAGTGTCCGCGCTGTAGTCGGGAGCGCCTCTGAGTTGTAATCTTGAAGGGGCGCTATAACAAGTGCAGCAGTACTCGTACATACATACTTGCATACATACATACATACATACATACATACATACATACATACATACATACATACATACATACATACATACATACATACATACATACATACATACATACATACATACATACATACATACATACATACATACATACATACATAGTTACACACACACATACATACATACATACATACATACATACATACATACATACATACATACATACATACATAGTTACATACATACATACATACATACATACATACATACATACATACATACATACATACATACATACATACATACATACATACATACATACATACGTACGTACGTACGTACGTACGTACGGTATACGTACGTACGTACATGCATAAATCAGAAATCAGATAAATAATTATGAATTTAATTTAATTACAATTCATTATTTTTATATTGATCACTGCACGTAGGCCCACAGCTTTAAATTTCACCATCAAGACAACTCACTCTGAAGTTGATTACAATATGTGTATCATTGCAAGTGAAGACAATGTCTTATTAACGGACCCGCGCGACTGTATTCTCTTCAGATTTATTGAGTAGAGGTTGTAGCTATCACAGAATGTACATTATTGGCGACTTCGGGAAGGAGGAACCGAACCGCCTGTCTATTAACCCATTTCGATAATTCCCCGCACGTATATATATATATATATACAAGTATATATATGGCTATTTGTCATTCGTCTATCACACGACGACCACATGGCCTGTGTAGACCTATAACCATTCCGCAAATCGATCAAGCCATCAAAAGATCTCGCTGTTGTAAATTTGTAATGGTTATCAACCTGTGCAGCATGCTATAGGCCTAACCGTCCTAACGTCTCTCGACTCTTTTCCAGACATCAGCTGTGCTAAAGAAGTCTTATGTCGACCTACTGGCTGCACTGCTTGCAGTGCTCGGGCTCATGTGGTTAAAAACGTAATGATTTACTTGACGCTCGAGACTGTAGAAGCGGCGGCGGCGGAGCCATTATGTCCCATGCATTATATGCCTAGCATGCAAACTCTAGACCTACATAGATAGACGTGGAACGGTGGAAGTCACTTAAGTCAGCTAATTTCATCCCACTTAACTCCAGACTTAGAACTTGAGGGCGGCTTGAAGTCGATGACTATGACTTTAAAAAACGGCTTGATTCGACTTACTAAATTACTAGCCTAATAGACCTACAACGCTTGACTTGGAAATGACTTCTGGTAAGCAGCATCGTAGCAGATAATTGCAATTCTAAATCGGGCTCTAACTTCTAAGCCTATAAATAGCACCATTGCAAGAGGAGACTAGACAATGACGGACAAGCAAGTCTAATTAAACGATTAATGTCATGAGGCACATGAATTTGAACATCGTAGCAAGCAGTGCATCGAACGAATACAGAATCTCTTCCTTGATATGGCGATGCCAGCTTGGTCTTGCTCCAACTTACCTACTTGATCTTTGCCGGCCTGCGTCAAGTACTCGGACTGGTCGGTCCCTGCGCTCTTCTGATATGGGAGTGCTCTTGGTCTCGTTTACTCGTACCTCGATCATGCAGAGTCGTGCTTTTTCTGTGGTTGGCCCGGTGGTATGGAATGCCCTCCCACTCGAGCTTCGCCTGCTCCCTAGATCACTCTCTGATACATTCTATAAGCACTTAAAACTGTTCTGTTCGGTCGTGCTGGAGTCGGGAGCGCCTCTGAGTAGTTTCCTTGAAGAGGCACTAGCTATGCTTGAATGAATGAATGAATGAATGAATGATGCCATTGTATGATATAAAAACATTTGTGCTCTGTATAACTTTATGGTTTACGTGGTACCATCGAAGTTGATCGCGACTGGTAACCCAGCTTGTTTCTTGTTGCTGTCTAACAGGATGATTAGCGTCGCCCTCCCCCTTTATCCAAGCTTCGGACTGGCACTGTCAGAATGCGAACAGTGGCGGATTTCTAGAACCAAGCACTCGCGACCCTCTAGTCTAGGGTCTCTGTAATAATAACGGGTCAGTTTGAGCAGCAGCACGGCACAAGACCACCATATCTACGGTTGATGGCTCTTCAATGCTCTTCATGGCTTTTAGGATAAACTCTGTCAGTTGAAAGAGGAGTGTCGCTGATCAAGTGCTCTACCAGGTGCGAATGAATTGCGTACAAACTGCAACGCTTAAAACAATACAAAGTACAAAAGAATCGCCATACAAGTCAAACGCTTAAAACAATGCAAAGTACAAAAGAATCGCCATTCAAGTCAAACGCTTAAAACAATGCAAAGTACAAAAGAATCGCCATTCAAGTCAAACTCGGGCATCGTTTGATTCATTTCAACTTTCAACCCATAATTGAAATCGTTTGTAGGGCGCGTTCTCGTTTCTGCCTCCACTTAATTATTAATTATTTATTTATTTCTATGAGCCTCAAAGAAACTCAACGGCTTAATTAACCTGGATGCGTGCCCAACTGCTTTAGAATGAATCAAATCATAGCCTAATGAGCAGGTCTACTTAAGTGGGTAGGTTGTAATTATGTATGAATACTAGGTGAAGAGGGATAGACAGCTTGGTAGGCTATAGGCCTTTGGGTGGGTGGGTACGTCGTTAAGTGGATGGGTGGGTAGGTCGCTAAGTGAGTGGGTAGGTCGCTAGGTGGGTGGGTTGGTAGATCGATCGGTCTGTAGGTCGGTAGGTCGTTTGTTTCGCAGGACTATAGGGCGTAGGCCCATAGGTCGGTCATCTAGGTGACCGAGAGAAACTTGAGAGACCTTAAGCGGTGTTTCTTGTCCTTGATTTCGCGATCTGTCGATCGATGGCGCCACACTTGAGTCTGAAAAGTGTCAACTACCTACTTCACTGCATGAATTACGTTGTATTCGTGTGGCCAATGCAGGCAAAGCGCACTGTATATGCCTAACAGTGTATATCGTTACAGTATTATGTTGAAGAGTTAAAGCAAAAATTGCACTGACTTTTATACTGTAACTACCAGCAATAACACTGTAGAAGAAGCCGTAAATGTCAGAGGTTCCTAATAGGTTCTTAATAGACCACTCCATTTGTAATGTCTAGCAGCCCTGCTGCAGTTCCAGGTAGCAGAGAGAGACTGCAGGTTCGGATCAATCACTCAGGGTAGCTGGATAGGCGATGCAAGCAACAAAAGAGGGCAGTGCTGCATGTCGTAAACGACGCTTGTAATAATCAAACTGTAGTATGATGCTGATGGATCGATTGGTCCATCTCTCTTTTCTGCTTGGTAAACAATTCTGTAGAACAGACGCCCCTTCTATGCACTGCACCTGTTAGTTAGATCTAAACTCCGTTCAATTGTTTATTATAACTAACTTATTATGGGCAACGGCATTCATGGGCGTTAAAAGCCAGACTGACCATGCAGTGCTTGGACGAAGACCAAGGAGGTTTGGACAGCGAGTGATGAGTGACGAGAGTCGTAAGCTTAAGCTTACTCAGCAAGGTCTGGAACTTGAAGTGAGTCATGCATGTACGTGAAAGTGAAACTAACGCATTTTGAAGCATCTGTAATAGGACTCTAAAGCGATATAGGCCTAGTCTGAGTCATATAAACATTTATGTTGTGCTACTCTTTACAGCAAAATGGTTTTTAAATATCAGTCTGCAACAGTCTCTTGACTGTTTGGCACACGCCATATGCACTCGTCCATGCTATTACTAAAAACTTAGAAGTGGTTCCTGTGACTTGGTTTTTGTGAAGCTGGTTCCCGTGACTTTTTGTGTGAAACTGGCTCCCGCGACTTAGCTTACGTGAAGCTGGTTCCCGCGACTTCGCTTTTTGTTGGCGCTGTATTTGAGTTGATGACTACGATTATCCATGGAATAAAGTCAAAATGCAATCAGACAATTAACATAATTCTTTTTGATGTCTGCTCTCAAAGACATAAAACAGCAAGTAGGCTATTATGAGCAAAACAAACCTTCTCAACGACACAAGACAAAAGGCAGACAACCAAGCAACTATACGTCATTCTCTATTATCTCTATAATAATCTCTATAATCTATAGGCCTACAACGCCAAATTCCGGACTCACTGTGGTCACTGAGAAAAAATCTTCAAAGACAAGGTTTTTGCTTTTTTTGTTTAAAGTCTGATTGCTTGTGTGTTTGTTAGATATCAACGAATGCGCCACAAGCAACGGCGGATGTGAGGACACGTGTTGCAACACCGTTGGATCGTTCATCTGCCAATGTCCGCCAGGGTTCGAACTGGCCGAAGATGGAAAACACTGTCGAGGTCGGTAGGCTATATGCAGTCATTCCAACATTATTTCCAACCCTTTCCACCATTGGCACCAGATGTATCTTGTGACTAAGATGCTACACTGGATAGGCCTAGACCAGTTGCGGTTGCGGATTGACACATTCGTACGATAAACAATCTTACGCTGACTACAGTTAATCAGACTTCTGATTCATGGCAGTTCGCATTGAGTAGGCCTGTAGCAGATTGGGCATTATACATGTAGTTTTGCAAGCGACTTAAACGTGCAATTTATCATATAAATGAGAATTCAATTCACATGCGCAAGAGCTAGAGTAACTTGGTGCTATCACATAGTGAGTTTAGCCTATAGGGCCTATGTGGTTATAGTCCCACAATTCGCTGTAAGGTTACTTGCAAGGACGACTTGTCAATATTTAGATATTAATATTCATAACTATCTGGACTTCTGACGTAGGCCTACACAGTACACACGCACACCTCTCATTAGATCTCTGTATTTATGCATGTACATGTATGCATGTAAACATTATTAGCTAGATGTTTTTCCGTCAGGTTAAGACGGCAGATAACTTCGATGAGGCTATCAGCCTGCGAGTCGTAGGCCTATACATGTGTGTTGAACAGCAGGACAATAGACAATGGTGAAGGCCTATGACTTTTATTACACGGAAATTTAATCTATGTCATGTAGGTTCATACATACGGTAGCACATGAGTTTGGGTGCGTTTTTCTCTAAGTATCCATTCACCCATCCACCTACCCAACCACCCACCCATCCATCCATCCACCCATCCACCCATCCATCCACCCACAAATCCACCCACCCACCAACACACCCACCCACACATCCATCTCATATTCGCATAATAATGTTGTTGATGTAGATATCGACGAGTGTGCAATTAAGAACGGCGGTTGTGAGTCGACTTGTGAGAATTCATACGGTGCATTCGTCTGCCGTTGTCCGGATAACGAACGTCTACAATCGGACAACAAAACGTGCATTCGTAAGCAGACCATACAAACCACGACCCAATTGATGTATTTTAAACATAGCAACTTGTTAGCTAAGTAAGGTAGGCCTACCGTAATCGCTCGCTCATTGTCAGGTAAAGTAGCCTAATAGATCTAATCGTCCGCTTTATTTCATACAGCAAGGAAGAAGGCCCAGGATAGACCCTATAATTATATAAGATTGACGCCGATTCACCTATACAGAACACTGCAACTGCATGGTTGCACTCTGCCAGTAGGCCTACTAGTCCCAATTATGCGGCCAAGCCTGGAACCTATGGGCATCTGCAGTTTTGACATTCCGCGCGGTAGTTGTTCTAGTAATGCCTGCTGATTTATAGCCTATGACCAGATTTTTTCATGCCTTATTAAAGAATTATAGGCTAGGCCTATACTATACTCAACGATCGCCCGAGACACGCGAAGGCGGTCAACACCCCATGCAGCACAGACAAATTTAATACTCTAGCCTACTAGTGTACCTTTAGGCATGTAGCCTGTATAGCCTATAGGCCTACATGCAAAGTAGAGTCCTTACTTATTAGCCTATATGTAGACCTTATTTAACCTATAAATTATAGCCTATAATTATTATTTGTTTGATGTCATCTGATAATTTTGACATATTTACAGGCTATATACACAAAACGACGACCTTCGGACACACGCGTGGGTGCATGCATACATTGCATAGCATACATTGCATATGCATACATTGCATACATTGCATAGCATACATTGCATAGCATACATTGCATAGCCTATACATTATAGGCCTATGGTTGTTTGCAAACTTGTTTAGTCAGACCTTTAGAATGCAGGTGTAGGGCTATGGCTTGCATAGTTGACAGCTTACAGGTCGGTCCGTAGACAGGAAGAAAGCGGGAGATAGGGCCTAAGTAAATCTGTAAGAAAACATTTACGACTGAAACATCTGGCTCAGCGGGTCGAGTCTTATAAGGCGTCTTTGCGAATTGACCCACGGATAAGCATGGCTACGATCCTACAATAGGCGTCCACCATCAAGTGTTTAAATGACCCCCACTTCCCAAGAATGACATAGGGCCTATACAGAAAAATTGGAGAGGTATTGTTTTATGTAGATACGTAGGCTACCATTTCCTCCTAGAAAAATGATAGGCCTGACCGTAGCATCCCTCCCCGAAAATTCGACAGACATTGCATAATATATGTCCCTAAACATAGGGTAAAGAGGGGCAAGTTGGACACCTTTAAGCTCTGTAAATGGTCTGTCAACCGCATTGCTGAATCGATCGGTTCCTTCTAATAATTATATGTAGGCTACTTGCTTACCAACTTTGGTATAATAGGCTAGTTTTACGATGGCAGCTATAGAGTTACAGCTAAAGTCGAGAATAGACACGACAACGGCGACACAGAACAGACATTGAAATTGAAAAAATAACTGTTGATTTATTATTATGTCCACTGATCGGGTGAGAAATGTTCCCACTCCCACACTGTTATTAATTCATTCCATTTGCAACAAATCTAGTTGTTAAAGTCAGAAGTCTCGTAACAAAGAGTTTTTCGATTCGTTGTCGATTGATCGAGTTGAGGTTGTCCTTTCTCATGAGACTGCGTTTCGATGGTCCACAGCTGCGATCTGGCTCCTCCATCGTCCACCACTTCCTCTAATCAATCCACCCTTTCATCCCCCTTCTCATCCCTCGGCTCAACAACGCACAACACATGAATAATAAAATAAATTAAAAATTAATAATAGTGGGCTTGCGGGATATTAGGCCTAGACCCGTAATCCGCGTCAGGGGCCCTCCTGCCTTTGCGAGGAGCTTACGGGGTTTTAAACCACGCCAGAGGCCCGGCAGGTACTAATACAAATAAACTACAAACACACAACAACAACAACAACAACAACAACAACAACAACACGGAGCCACACAACCGTCACTCCTCTCAATCCCCCTCATACCACATGCATTGATCCCTCATGGCCCTCATGCAGAAATGTAGCGATTCCTGAAGCAACACAGAAATCCACGAAGAAAATTAATACAGTCATGTTATGATAGATAGGCCTATTTAGTAACATTCAATTGCAGTATACGGGGGCACAACTGTCGGTCAGGATCGTAATGGTCGGTTAAGGCCAGGCTAGGCGTCGTGAGAGTTTGGTTAGGGTCAGGTTTGGCGTCGTGAGGGTCAGTTAGGGTCAGTTAGGCGTCATGAGTGTCGGTACGGGCTAGGATTAATGGCATTAAGTACTGTCCAAAGATATTGTATAGGCTATAGGCTACTGATATCTGATACTGCAATTAAGCCAAAAAAAATTAGGCTACTATTCATTATCCTGCTGGCGTGCTAAATTGTTTGTTAGCTATAGGCTAATTGATGCAATACAATCGAAAAATGTTGTTAGCCTTTTGAGGCTACAATTTTTAGACCAATCAACCCATAAATAAATCGTAAATTTTGAATCACTTACATTTGCGTCTTCGTTCTTCCAGTCTTCCACCTCAATTTCCTCAAACAACTTCAGAACCGGCATTCATTCGATCGTCTTCGGTATTTTTCGTCTCTCTTCAGAATGGTTTCTAAATTAAATAAAATTATAAAATTAAAATGAGCAACGCCTGAATTGTCACAAAGTAGTCCTCAATAATAATTCTGCGGAACGCCATAGGCCTACTGCACTTTATTCTTCCTTGCATAAAAATGACGTAGGCACACGTATAATTTTTTATATGGTTCAAAATATTTATGATGTCAATCTAAACCTCTATGAAATGACGTCATAGCCTAATGCTGGCTGCTGGCTCTTTAGACTTGGAGACAGACACGCAGGCAACGAAAAAGAGTCCGACTAACTACGTATAATAGGCCTATGTCTGCATTTGACTGTCGTCCTTCTAGCGGTCTAGCGGCTCTAGCCTATGTAATGTATCGACTAGGCCCTATCTGCCAATGTCCTGTTTCCGTTTGTCCTCAACTCGTCTCTCTACAGTCTGACCATCGTCATTTTGTTGCTATAGTAACGCCTGTTGAAACTTACATGTCGATTATTTTCGATCTTCGAAATGACGGCGATGATATTTCTGTCATACGATATTCGAATAATTTCTTTTTCGCTTCGTTGAACGTCTGCCGCTCAGTTCAGCAACTTCTTCATCGTCTTTCGTCGCCCTTTGTCGTCGTTTTCGTCATTTTTTGTCGTCTTCGTCGACATAATTTATTTCGTCGTCTTCTGCGTCTACTTCTGTGCAGTCATCGGTTGAAATGAATCGAATGAACAAATGAAAATTACGTCATTTTGTGATGATGTCATATTCAGGGAGATTGTGACGTCAAGCAACTTATAAAGGGAAGAGGCAATTGCAACGAGTGTTCAGTACCGGTAGCATTATAATTAGCCTATATCTGGTACGAGACGGCCTTAATATTATAGGCCTATCGCTGTTCTTTTGTTCCAAAAAATGGCCGTTCTCCCCACCAGAAGCTTGAATTCCCCAAAGCAGAGGGTTAGATTAAACACTGGTCTAACACAAATGTGGGCATTTTAGGGTGGTGAATATTGGGGTGGGGAATATTGGGGGAGATGGAAATTTAATATCATGGAATCATCCTGTTGGCAAGCTGTTGCATGGCATATCTGTCTGTCTCTCTGCATAGAATTAAGCTGAGTGGCTGCGTTTCGTGGTAGGCCTATCTGTATGAGAGTCTGGCTTCTACCTATCTGTCTGGCTAGGCTAGGCCCTTCTGTAGCTTAACGCCCATGCCTCTTAATAGGCTACTGATCGCCTTTTAAAGCACGTCTCTAAATACGCGCGTAATCTTAATCACTCCTTGTGTCGTGTTCCGATGCTTTCCTCCACATTATCTAGGCCTATACTCGTTTGATATCTAAGTCTTATACCAGCTCTGGCATAGGCCTAGGCCTATAGTGCAATTCGGCGACCACAACAAGAGCATCTCTCATTTCCGCTCCCGCTTTATGCATAAGCCAATATTTTTTGGACTTCCACATTAGCCTAGGGCCTATTATGCTATATCGTTTCTTTATTGAACACTGACCAACTTGTCTTCTGCCGAAGTAGGCTATCGACTACGGTTAGGCCTACTTTCCATCGTGTTTTAATTTTAAATACGCCTTATTACTCACACCTTTAGCGTAGTCTATTTAAGAAACATGATTTGGATGTCAATAACCACTTAGCTTCTTTACAAAAAAATTTCAGTTGTCAAAACTTGACTTCAACGACAAATAGATGCTTTTCGTAGGTTTTTCTAAAATAATTATTAAATGAAAGTTTAAGTACATGAAGGATCGTATGGAAAAAAATCAGGAAAAAATAGGCGGGATAGGCTGTAACTTTTCAGTCGTTAGTGGCAAGCCGCAGAAAGGGGCCGTCCATAAAGTAGGCCTACGTCACGCTATTTTTGACCATTTTTGACCCCCCTCCCTTCTGTCACAAACTGTCACAAATCTCGGACCCCCCCTAAAGTACGTCACCCTTTTCAACAATTTTTTTACTAGGGCCTATACATAAAACAAGGCTTCGCAGTAACATTACTAGCGCTCCTAGCGAGAGGAATCGTGAACAACACATTAAGGAGATACGCATGTCATGCTATTTTGACATAAAATTAATTCAAATGTTTCACAAAATGTTTGAAAATTATTTTTAAGGCTATTAAATTCTACTAAAGAAATAAAAATAAATAAACAATTAAAAATAAAAATAAAAATAAATAAATGTGTGACGTCACACATGGCTTGACCCCCCTCCCCGAGTCCCTCTGTCACAAACTGTCACGCTTTCTTACACCCCTCCCCCCTGGAGCGTGACGTACTTTATGGACGGCCCCAAGAGGACAAGCATGGAAGAGGTGATATTAATAGGCCTAGGCGAGAAATGAGGATGCGCAGGCATTGCAGAGTTTGCAGACGTCTTTTGGGGAGTCCGTTGCAATGAGCTTTTGGAGCACGGTTTTAAATGACGCTTTTCTAGACTCATGTGTTCATTTTTTTAAACCGTTGCGCTTGTTGTGTTGCGAGAACATAATATTAATAATTATCGGTCATTGTGAATGAATGAGCAGCAGCAGTAGCAGTCGTTGATTTTTTTGCTGTTTAGAGGATGGAGGTTGTGCTGACGAGAATGGTGGATGTGAACACGTTTGTATCAGTGGATTGAACGGTCATTTCCAATGTCGCTGCCATCCAGGATTTCAACTGACCACCGATGGAAAGACATGTGAAGGTAGACATCACATCCGTAATGGCTATGTTACGAGACGGATAATAATATTGGTCCAGACAGTTACCTGATTTTCACACTTTTCAGCATCTGGTGGTTATTAATATTCTTAGCAGAAGCACTGCTGTTTTTTTACGAATCTGTGCATCATATCCTATTTGTGCTGGGGGATTGGTGCAGATAACATTTTATGATGAACAGTTTTCTGTATAGCATAATTTCTGTAATTTAACATTATGTACTGTAAAAGAAGTCTAACTGTATGGCAGGCTGCAAGGCACTGCCTGTCCTAATGCTAATTTTACAGTCGCCCCACGGGCAGTTGTAGGCAGGCCCCATCTGAGTAACATGCATGGACTTCATGGGGATAGGCGGTTTCAAAACCAGTGTTCTTCGGATCTTTCGTGCCATCGTATCATAGGCGCAACCACCCTTCGGGACCCACGGGATGCGTCCCCCAACTTTTGAGTGGTCCCCCAACTTTATTATTATGGTCCCCCAACTTTTAGGACGTGATTCATTATGGTCCCCCCAACTTTTAGGACGTGATTGCACCTATGCATCGTATCACCATTCAACCATCTCTTCCTACACCGTTCTTGAAGGTCATTCCCATATCTCAGCCTTTTATTGACACTTTCATATTCCATGCAGAGACAAAGTCTGAGAAATAGATTGAGCCTAGCTAAAAATTGATGGTTATCTGGTTCGTTTTGTATTATGCTACATGATCTAAATGATTGCAGTGGAGGGTCCTTTGTTGTCTGCTTTAGATATTGATGAGTGCGTTGGTGAGAGTTTAACTTGTACTCAGGGTTGTATCAACACCCTCGGATCCTTTCTGTGCAGTTGTGCTCCTGGTTTTCAGATGGGTACAGATGGTCAATCTTGTTTTCGTAAGTTGTCATTGACACATTTCTTTTATTTTAATGCCTTCAATGTTGCAGACAAATGACTGTTTTAATTTTGTGTTTACTGCGCTATGATCATAACATGCAATATTATGTTTATATGCGTTTGTGAATGTTGCTATTTGTAAAACTGCTTTGAAGAACCTTACAAAGGTGCTCAGTATAACTTTCTAGGAAATTCAAAAAGGGTGCGAGCCTGCAAGGATGACTAGAAAATGTTTATTGAGTTTTCAGTGTGAATGCACCAGCTTATTCATGAGCACTGTCATTTTGGTTTGACTTCACTGGAGTTTTCTTGGCTGAGCATTCTAAGATTTTTATTTGCAGTCTTGTTGATTACACAAAGCAAAGTAAATTTAGTTTTCTTTTTGCTGTTCAAAGGAGTCGAGATTGACGTCATTGACTCGTGCGCTGATGACAACAACAACAACAACAACAACAATGGATGTGAACACGAGTGTCATCACACGTCACAGGGTGCTGTTTGTTTGTGTCGCAGTGGATATTCACTTCAGACTGATGGAAAGTCATGCGAAGGTCAGCCATTCAATGATGGGCTTGGAATTAATGGGAATGACAGGGGGGGGGGGTCGGTGGTATTGGTATTCCAGGTGTGAAAGCGGTGACAGTTGATTGTAAAATTAATGAATTCATTGTGGAGAGTTGAATAAGGAGAGGAACTGTCTAGTTTTAGTTTTCTCACACTTCTTCCATTATTGAATAGTACTACCGTACTTATTCACAGACAGAATGTTGTTACCATTTGCTTCTTTCTGTCTTATGCTAACTAATATTGATGAATACTTCACTTTGACAAAAGCAGTTTTTAAAATTTTAGTTAGAAGGTTGGTCATATTTGTTGTCCAATCCCAGCTCAGCAGCCCCTTAATTTTATGGTTAAGTTAAGCTATAGGGCCTATCACTGTTTTACTCAATGTAACCAAATGGCACTGTGAAGACAAAGTCATTAGACCAAGTTCTGTTTTAGGACAGTGAAGGTCTATGCTGAATGAAGATCTGTATACAAAATAACTTCTTGGTGATTATGTTATTTCCTGTTTTAGACATCGATGAATGTTCGTTAGGGATGTCCTGCTGTGAACAAACTTGCTTGAACACCATTGGCAGTTATTCATGTCAGTGTCAGGAGAGTTTCAAACATGATACTGACCCCTGCAAATGTATTGGTATGACAGATCTTTCTACTGCATGGTTTGCGTACAGTCTTATGATTGTAAGTCAGCAAGTAAATTTCAGTACGAATTTTAAAAAATTTCAGCACCCCACAAAAAGCCATGTCTGAACAGCCAGCTTTCTTTAGATCCATATTGGTTGTTTTTTTAAATGTTAGATCAAATTTCACTGTGGTCAAACCAGGATAGAACAGCAGGCTATGTCCAGAAATTCTTTCCAAAGATGTTCTTAGTCATTTAATGACTAGCTAGTACGTGCTCGATGCTGCAGAGTTCTTTGTTCACAAGCATTTTTCCTACAAAAAGCACACAAATATTGATATCTGATAAATCTAAAAAGATGCAATCCAAGATAAATAATTATCATTAGGTAAGAAATTTCACAATCTTGAGGAATTTTCAAGTAATAGTTTATGAATAATAATGGACCTGTGTATTTGCTTCCTCATTTTCGGCGAGCCTACTCTAGAAATCGATATTGAATACTTTTATGATGAGCTTGTACCAGAAGTGACTAGAAAACATTTTAACTCATCATTAAGGTGTTGATTCTGTTGAACTGAGTACTTCTAATAAATCTAACAATGGGATTTTCAATAGTAATAACTTTTTCTGTTTTTGTATTTCTTCTTACAGCTGATGGCAGCTTCCTGCTTGATGGATATAATAATGATGATAGGGAGTTCACTTTAAATCCGAATCCCATCATTCCACGTCTACAGTACGAGTCTTCTCCCATCCATGTAATTTCGGATGCTGAAGATTTACCTGATAAGCAGGAGTTCAAACAGCAGATCTTCTGGAAAGGCAGGTCCAACTGATTTGGTTGAAAAAGCTTCTTGGCATGGTCAAGCATAACCAGTCATTTGGGCAGTTTGCTGATTTTGTTTTAATCAAGACATCATTCGAATAATAGTAATTAATAATAACAATAGTGATAATAATAATAATAATATTAATTATTGGTAATAATAATCATGTTATTGAAAAGTTTAGTAAGTAACATTTAAACCTGATGTTACACACTTTATGACATTCTGAACACATGTTTTGGCAGCCTGTTAGTAGCCCACTCATTTTGCAGCTTAGAATTGATGATAATTGTGTTTTTAAAATTTTATGCGTTATTCAAAGTGACACAATAGAGGAAGAGAAGCCATGATGTATCGGGTCAAATTAAGTCAGACTAAGGGTTCAGTTGACAAGGTACTGGTACCAGGTAGCTGTACCATACAATACAATGCAAAGTTCTACGCTTAAAAAAGTGAAAAAGTGCATGTTGATGCCAGGCAAATTAAGAGCCACAAGCAGACTGAAATAGATAAGCTAAGATTCATTCACTCATTCATTATGAAGATAATGTTGGCATTGTAATATTACTCGGATAGAAACTCTTCAGAGTTTAAAATCTGGTCTGTGTTTTTAGACTGTATTCCAGGTTCTTTTGGTGATGGCTGTAGCTTCACCTGCTCGTCATGTTCAAATGGTGCCAGGTGTAACAAACAGCGAAGTGGATGCGATTGCACACCTGGGTGGACAGGTATTCTGTGCAACGAGTCTTGTCCACAGGTAGGATGGTTGTTCACTTTGGAAATTTTATGTCTTCACTCAAAGTTTTGTGTATTGTGTCTTCATCCCAATCTGTAAACTGACATTGTAAAAGTAACGTTATAAAAAAATTTAACTGTTTTTATTTTTCCGTGCCTCAGATTCACATTACGGTGTGACCTTGCGCACGTTATAAATTTATTTAATATTAATATATTAATGAATCAAAACTCAAAACTCTTAAAAGTTTTATGCTGATTGCATCTACGTAATTGAATAGTAAAAGGAACTTCTGGTATTTTTCATATCATATGGTAAAACTGAAGTCACATAAAAGTAATTTTGTGTTATTAGGCGCCATAGAAATCGTCATTGTTATTATTATTGCTATTCAGGGATTTTATGGAGATGATTGTAAGAGTGAATGCAGTTGTCAGAATGGTGGAACATGTGATTCCGTATCTGGAAGTTGCGTATGTCCACCAGGCACTACAGGTGAAAGATGTGAGGATGGATGCTCACCAGGTATGTCATTCTACAATCACATGACCTATTATTATGATTGCATGTGTGTGTTGTATGTATGTATGTATGTATGTATGCACGTATGTATGTATGTATGCTTGTGTGTGTGCAACAGCCATTGTTAAAGGTTATAATTCATTTTGCATTAATTACTTATTATTTGCATTATATGTGTACTGTGCACATAGGCGTACGGGAGATTTCAGCAGTGGGGGAGCATAGATTGAACTTCTGCCCAAAAAATTATATCCGGCAAAAAAGTTGACGACCTTTTTTGTTTAGTCATTCGGGGCTGTGTTTGCCCGAAAAACCAGACTTGCCCAAAAGTTGGGGGGGGGCATTTTCCCCCTCTGGACCCCAGCCTCATACACCTATGACTGTGCACATACAAACAGAACTGTGCAATACTCTGTGAATGACATAAGGACGCTTAGAGAGTCTTGAAGTATAGAGTAGTGAAGTATAGAAAGTCTTGAAGTATAGAGAGTCTTGAAGTATGTAGAGTCTTGAAGTATAGAGAGTCTTGAAGTACAGAGAGTATTAAAGCATAGAGAGTCTGGCAGTTTGAAGTTGTTGTTTTCATCTTCATCTGAGTGATGCCAGTAGCTGTTGATAATTATTTCTGCTTTTGAATGTTGTCATCTGAGGTTGGTATGGCGCAGACTGTGATCAACGCTGTCCACAGATGTGCCCCGCTGGTCGCTGCAATCGTATCTTTGGCTACTGCGAGTGTCTGCCTGGGTTGTTTGGACCAGCGTGTAACCAGCCATGTCCTAAGAACAGCTGGGGACCTAATTGCATCAATCAATGCCATTGCAACCAGAAACATGAAGACGGATGCAATCCACAGGTATGATTGAGTGCTTTAGTTGCGCAATGTTTAGCCAAGTATTAAGTTCATTCATTCATTCATTATTTATATAGCACCTCTTCAAGGAAACTACTCGGAGGTGATCCCGACTCCAGCAGTGGTTCCCAACCCGTGGCCCGTTGGTCAAAAGCGCCAGGCCTAAATAAATGGCCCTCATCTCTCAAAGAATTGAAAAAAATTTATGAAAAAATTGACAATTTGGACAGGATAGATTGCATAATTATTTTCTTTTACTAATTATTTTATTTTGACATCTATAAATAAAATCAAACCTTCTAGTAGACAACCAAACCTTACAGTAGACAGTGCAGTTGTACACAAAATGTGCAGTTCTAAACGGATATGTACAGTCTTTGAAGCACTTATGTACAGTTAAAACTAGCAAAAAGGTCATTGACCTCCGACTGGAAGTAATTTACCGTGGATGATGGGAAAGGAAAGAAGGAGTTGTGCAGTTCTAAAAATTCCTTTTATTCATTTCAGGATGGTATTTGTGCCTTGATATCCAGTCTTTATATTTAACTTATGTTGTATTTGATGGAGTTACATTAAGTTATTACAGTTGAATAGACTGTGACTTACGGTAGACTACCGGTATATTAATGTTCATCTGTGGTATCGTCAGACCACTGAAGTGAAATAACTTGTCTCAAGATTTCTTCAGTTCTGCTTCAATTTCTTCCTTTTAGAATGGAAATTGCATCTGTCTTCCTGGTTACCATGGTGACCGATGTGAGCTGCACTGCCCAAATGGAAAGTGCTTGGACGAATGTCCACGTGGATTAACGGGCATCAACTGCACTCAGCGTAAACAATCGACTTTGTTTTATGCTGTTTGTTGTCTTTATTAGAAGTATCACCATAATAATTATTATCATCATTACGTTGATGCTGTTTTATTTTATGAGTTGGTTATTGTTGTCATGATTAGCACTGTATTGTAATTTAATGTAATTATAATGTAATTATAAATGTAATTATAATGTAATGATTTTCAGACTTAGTCGTAGCTTTTTAAAAGTTTTAACAGTGGTACAAGTATGATGACATAGATGATGTTGTCTAAAATGAATTCAGCTGATATTTAGGTTTTTGTGCGCTATTGTGCCAGTTCTATTAATATAAGATATTATAGACTAGTGGGATTTTATTTTAATCTCCACCACATCTTCATTGTGGCAAATACTAATGGAAACATGTTTGAAGCTTTCAGTAATGTTGGAGATGCAAAAATGTTTTTATTCGTTGTATCTCTGATTGATATAGGCCTATTATTTTTCAAATTTTCAGCCTGTCCTCATGGTCACTACGGTAGGAACTGCACTTACGAGTGTTCCTGCCTTGGAAATGGTTGTGATCCAGAGTTCGGAAAATGTTTCTGCGCCCCAGGAAAAACAGGAGCAAAGTGTAATCTTGGTGAGCTATATTATATCCTTAGGTTCTTACATTGGCAATGATTATCGATTAACCTGCAGAGAAATTCTGATTTATGTTTGTCAGAATTATATGTTACTGGGTAATTACTTCACAATTTTTTATTTATTTATTTCTCACCTTATCAATTCCATACTAAATTTCAGCAACATAATTATTCTGAATTCACAGTAAAATATGCTGAAATACATAAAATAATTTTGAAGCTAATGACTTATATGACCTCAAATTGTTTCTGTAGATTGAACTTGTGCTTGCCTGGTTGTTCGATGTATTGTTCTGGTTGACCTCTGTTGTTTTTATAAAATGATGACGATGTTGATTCAGTCAGTGATTGAAGTTCTGACAAATGCGTTGTCGAGTCATAGGTCATACTCGCAAGTGTTAACAACAAACAAGCCGCATGAATATCATTAAAATTCTGATTCGCCTGCAGTGTGTTTGTGTAGTTGTTAAATATTTACTTATTCTAATGACCTTTGTGAGTCATTTTGCTTTTAAGTGAGAGTGGCTTTAAGGGATGCTGTGCTATTAACTTTGTTAGATTGTCCTTCTGGAAGGTGGGGTATTGGCTGTCTGAATGTCTGCGCTTGTGAGCATTCTTCAGGCTGTGATCCAAGTAATGGCCATTGTCATTGTGATCCTGGTTGGTTTGGTCTCAAATGTATACATGGTAAGTGCACTTCTGCTTCCATCTTAGTTCTTTACACATCAGATTCTTGTACATGCTGTAGGAATCCTTTCTGATTGTGGTAAAATTTATGCAATAACAGTTTAAGAATAATTTGTCAAAGTCTGCAGTACAATGTGAACGAGGCATGTCAATTGATGATTGATTGGTCAACCTGTAAATATGAAGCACCAATGCTATAAAGGTCGAATGGTCATCTGCACTGACTTAAATGCTTGCTATGCACTGCGCTATACCACACTTCAACAGACCATGTGGCACACAAGTTAAAGCGCATGAAATGTTAACAAAAGTTGTCATTAAAGGAGAACTGTAAATAAAATTATTTATCCTTCCATAGTTTTTAAACAGTTGGTTTGTGGTTGAATGTGTTTCTACAGGATGCCCTATGGGATATTTTGGCGCACACTGCGTGCAAGTGTGTGATTGCGACAACGAGGCTATTTGTAATGCAGTGGATGGCAAGTGCAGCTGCACTGAAGGATGGACTGGATCACATTGTGATGAACGTCAGTTGTCTCTTCAATTGTTTTAATTATTTATGAAATTTGTTATAGCGCCTCTTCAAGGTAGGCTACTCAGAAGTGCTCCCGGCCCAACCATGGCTAAAACTGTTATGCAAAAAGATTGATATTGTTTCTCTCTCTAAGTGTTTGTTGCTGCTATGAAAATGTGATAGTAGTCATCAGTGATATCTCATCTGTCTGCCTGTGCCATGTATCCAACATTGTTTATTATATTTATGATCACTTCATTCGAAGTAATACATTTGCATTAACACTATGGTCAATGTGTTGCAGTAAACCAGAAAGACCTTGCATTGTGAACGATCAACCTTTGGTGTGAAATGGTAAAAGTAGACACCATAAAATTATAGTTTAATTTAGTATATAGAGAAAATAAATTGATGCTTCTGTTTTGTTTCTTCTATTTCTTGATTTCTGTATGTAGTTTATATATATACATGTACTGGTAATTCTTTTCGTCCCCTATTTTGAAATATGTAGAATGGTTTTGTCCTTTGAAAATAATTTAATTGTGATGAAATTGCTGTTGTAGCATGTCCTGCTGGTCACTTTGGTGCAAACTGTTCTGCACTTTGCTCGTGTAAGAATGGTGCTGCATGTGATCCGGTCTCTGGACAGTGCATCTGTGCACCAGGGTGGCAGGGATCTTCATGCACAGATGGTGAGAGCACATCCGTGTACCAAAGACTCAAGACACATGAATTGATTATTATCAATATCGCAGCTACCAACAATTGATAATAATAAAGTTTCAGGACTCTCTGTTGCCTACTTTCAGTAATGCTTCTCAGAAAACATTCAGTTACTAAATCACAAAATCAAAGCATGGTTATATAAACCGCCTGTCACTCATTTGCGTAGCTTTATTTGGAATTTTCTATGTTTGAAGTCTTGCATATTATGGTCTGCACACGAATGATTATTTCAGGCGACTCCAGAACACCCTGGGTTACCACAGTCACACTGAGTGTACTTGGCCCTCTTCTCTACCTTCTGTATACAGCAGACATCTCATCTCCCTTTGTAAATCTAGCTAAGTGGTCAGCTGTATGTCGATGACGTTCAGACTATATAAAATACAATACAATATTACGCTTCATTTCTGTATACTTTTCGTGTTTATCCTTTTCACTGCAACTTTCCATGCTCTGCTTTGGAACTACTTCAAACATAACTGTGAAATGATTATGACAGCTTCTGCTTTGCTATATGATAATAACTCTATAATTGTTTGAATTTTTCTGGTTGGCATTTGAGTCGTATAAAATGTTGTTCCGCTGTTACACTTTGTTTGCTTTAGAATGTGGCAACGGTATGTTTGGAGCAGGATGTAGATATAATTGCCGTTGTGGCGAAAACGGCGTCTGTGATCGAGTGAGCGGTGCGTGTGTCTGCGGCCCTGGTTGGGTTGGACGCTTGTGCGATCAACCGTGTCCAGAGGGATTCTATGGACCGAGCTGTTCTGAGATATGTTCTTGTGAGAGTCATGCTCGCTGCCATCATGTATCGGGGAAGTGCTTCTGTCCGGCTGGTATGATGAGCAAAGGCTGCAAACAACGATGTGCTGAGGATTTCTGGGGCATTGATTGTAAACAGGTCAGTGTTTGTATTGTATATTTGTATTGTATATTGTATTGTATATGGGCAAAGGAGATGGATACCCTTGAGTCCACAGGAGGTCTCAAGGCATTTTAGTTTGGGTATGCATAATGTTTGTTGCGTTTGGTTATGTTTCTCACTGGTTAGTTGTATTGCATCCTTTGAGAATCTCTTAAATATGATGTGGGACGCAGTGGGATAGTGACATGTTCTGTGCTCTGTAAACAAAGGGTTGCAGTTTGAGTCTACCTCAAGCCACTTGTAGTGTTGCTGAAAAAGCTGCTTGTCTACTATTGGAAACCACCTCATTCATCTCATTTCCCAGGTGACATTAAAGGCAAGGGACATGCCTTTGACAGGGAACTCATCATCATAATTATTCAAATGCAATATGTGGGTGACATTCTGTACATGTATTAGATGCACACTATTGCCAGTAATAAGTTAATTTTAAGTGTTTAATTTTTAAAACGATAGTTAATTCACCGCTTCTTTTGTATACCATCAGTTTGTTCTCTGTTTTGTTAATTGCAAAATTACTAATTGAAGATTTGTCTTTGATTTCTGTCAGAAGTGTAAATGTCAGAATGGTGACAGATGTGACGCTGTCAGTGGACTTTGCCAATGCTTTCCTGGTTGGATTGGACAGCACTGTACAGAAAGTAAGGTTTTTTTAAGCAGGTTGTCTATTGTCTAGTTAAGAAGCCCATGATCTGTTTGTGACCCTGATAATAGTTTGTGGCAGTTTGAATTTTTTTCAATAAATAACCATCAGTGCTAGTTTAAAGTACTTACGTTGACTATGACTATGACAGTCGATACCTGCTCTCCCGTACTTCACCACTCAGTCTAGCTATAATTATGATGAGGATGACTAGATAAGCATTTGTGCTTCTTATCCTCATGAGTCAATCTACGTTATCCTGTGCTGTCACAACATTCTCAAGACTACCTGACTGTGTCTGGTAAAGTGTTCATTTACTATAATATATAATACTTGTACTACAAAATGTGCATTGCGAATGTATTTGCTACTGAATCGATTCCAATAAATTTGAATTTGAAACTGGTAAGCACCACTTTTATTTAAGAAATTCAGGACCTTTTTTAAATCTAATGGCAGCTTCATTTGAAAAGTTATTGACCGCTGCTTTACTATGTTCTGTTAATTATCTGTAGAATGTCCCACTGGATTTTACGGCAGTGGTTGTCAGTCGAGATGTCTTTGCCTAAATGATGGAATCTGTGATCACATCAACGGCAGCTGTTCCTGTGAATCTGGTTGGAAAGGAGAATTCTGTCAAACACGTGAGCTGATTTCTTTTCACTGAATATCTGGCATTGCCACCTCAGTTGAACCCAATCAAAATGGTGTGATCATCAAATGCCAAAAAGCTTGTGTCATTCCAAAGACTAAAACTGGCGACCAAACCATTTGTTTTTGTTATATGCAGAGTGCATCGGAGCATGTGCAAAGGCCTTCTTCGGTTGACTCCAATGGAGGTGTTACAGTCGAGCAACCAGGGCAGATACCTTGTTAAAAAGCCTTTGCCTGGTCATTGCCCTGCCAGAATGTTTGCTTATCGAGAATTGATAAGGTGCATAAATTGCTCCATACACTTGTCATTTGTATAATCTCAGCACAGAAAATCATCAAATTATCTGGTGACACCTCTGGTTGACAGTGTGCATTTATGTGCATGTTGTGTACAGCTCATTGTAGCAAACTAAAAGACAGATTATTTACAACACTTTTCATCAGTCTTCACTGCTATCTTGACTGATATCCATCTTACGCTAACTGAAAATAAATTATTAACTAAAAATACATTGAATTTATCACCTACAACTTTGGTCGAAATTGGCTGATTTAATAAACCATGGAGATCAGAGAACGTGAAAGATTAGAATTTGTAGGCAGTTGGAAACAGACTGGTCTCGGCACATTGAAAGTTTTACGATGTCTGAAACTTTATTGTTATGTTTCACTTTTCCAGAGTGTCCTGCAAATCAGTATGGCAAGGACTGTAGTAAGACGTGTTCCTGTAAGTATGGTACTTCGTGTGACCGAGTGACAGGCAAATGCAACTGCAAGCTGGGATATGAAGGCATCTCATGTCAGAAGAGTGAGTCTCTCAGATGTTCTAATACTTATAACAGATCATTTTCATTTATTATTTTCAAATGCTTTGACTTTTCCGTTCTACATATAAATTATGGCATATCTTGTTGTATAAGAGTTTAAGAGTACAAAAGTGACATTACTGCATAGTGACTTACTTCCATATTTTTACTGTAAATCTTCACTGTAGTATGAAAGTTGTTTGGAAGACATAGATCTAGCAGGGAATCTGAATCTAATCTGACTGCTATGGTGTCATAATGCTAAGGTGTCAAGCAATGTTCAGATCACTTGAAACATCAGTCAAAACTTTTAATCTGCTGGAGAGTTAAAATCAAAATCAGATTGTAATTGAAAAACCGAAATCATTATCTGATCAATATCCAGAGGATCAGTCTGCCAAGACTTTTGTGGAAGAGCAATTCGATCGGATAGTTTTTCAGTTGAGAGCGAAAATGACTAATGGGAAGAACGAGTACGTAGAGTTACAGGGAGAGAGATTCAAAATCTGGAGGTGGCAGCTCAGAGGGCTTATTCACCAAGAACAGTTCTATTTTAGTATGACCATGATCAGATGACGTGGTTGAATGATGATAAGTTTGAAGAATAAGGATTTTAAGCATCGTGGTTCTAATGTTCTATAATAATAAAAATAAATAGTGATAATGATGCAACCCTTCTGTGACAAGCATGTACTAAAATATATTGCACACCACTGCATGTTGTTAATTGGTTAAAGAAGTGCAAGAATTTATCAGAATTTATATGATCTAGAACTTCTGGTGTCTTGTAGAATGTGCAGCTGGCTTCTTTGGCAAAGACTGCTCTGAATCGTGTGACTGTGCCAATGGTGCTGGATGCAACCATCGAAATGGTCGCTGTGTGTGTCAACCAGGATGGAAAGGAAAACGCTGTGACAAAGGTTGTGGTCATATGACACTTGCTTTTCTTCATGCCCAGTTCTCTTATGTATATTGATAGACTTATGGCTAAACATCTTCTTTCCTGTCCTGTTTAGTATCAAAATGTCTCTTCATTGGATTTGCGCCTCCAGAGTGGAAACTGCAGAGACGAAAAGCGAGTTATTTGTAAATGATCGACTGGTGGCTCTATGAGGAATGTGAGTCTGGAGGATACACCTTACTGGGCCATAATAACCATAAATAATAAGTAATATATATCACTTATCTGACTATGCGAAAGTATTTTCCTCTCTTGTTTGCAGTCAATTTTTAACAAACCTTGCTACTAAAGTTGATGCTGTATACAAGTCAACAATGCAATTTTGATACAGTGTACACATTGTGCATTGGTTCATTTAGCTTGTCCTCCTGGTTTCTATGGATCAAACTGTAAACAGCGTTGTTCGTGTAAGAAGGGACAACCATGTCACTTCAGAACTGGAGAATGTCAATGTCCTTCCGGATACACGGGTCCTTCTTGCACCAACTGTGAGTCAATGTAGTACAAACTTAGTAAAAAAAACTTATTTAAGATGCATCGTAATTTATTAGCAAACGTTAAAACAACATGTTGGTTGTACTTGTGTCAATCGATGCTGCTTAACCCTTTAACATTGTTCAAACAGCACATCAAAAACCTATATATCACATAGACATTTTATATAACACTTAGACATTTTATTCGAAGATAATTGTTCTTTAAAATGTGAGTTCAATAATTTATCAAGATTAGACAAAAGTCACAAAACTATTGTATAGTTATAGGCAGGGTTTTAAGGTGGGTGCGAACTGCTGTCGAAATTCTGATTGCGTTCCTACTGCTCACATGCATGGAACCCTGGAAACGCATGCACTCCAATAAAACTCTTTTTCAGCATTCCCACTGCTCATCCAAACCACTTTAACCACTGGTTTTAGGTCAAAGATTTAGATTGAAAATTAGATTGAAAATTAAAAATTGTGGATTTAATCAAGATTGGTTGAACAATTTAAATGTAATTTAAAGCATGTTTTTTATTGTGTGATGGATAGTTATAATGTTTTAAGAAAAAGCTCTTGTTTTGGAGTTAAGAGCATTTAAATGTTCTTGTCTTGCAGTGTGTCAACTGGATACATTTGGCATCGATTGTGCTCATGTTTGCAACTGTAGTGGTGACAGCTTCTGTGATCCTGTTACTGGAAGCTGCTTATGTAAACCTGGGTTTACTGGTGTCGACTGCTCAAAAGGTATCACCAGTAGTCAGTTCAGACTGTTTATTAGCATTGATAGATTGATATTCGTCTAAAAGATTTGTTCTGTTCACATTCTTTTCATCAAGACAGACGTTGGCCTGAGTAGGGTTTTAGTGCTCATATTTCTACTCATCACGAATACAAAACTGACTGTGCAAAATGCAGGGGTTCCTTTGTTACATTTATTTCAATTTTTAGAGATATTTTATATGACAAAACCAGGTAGTACCATTCCAGGGCATTCTGATCTGGAAACACTAGGATCCACACAGATGATGAAACCCTACTGGAACATGTGCTAAAAACAGCCTGGAAATATGTACAGGACATAGTGGCAACAGCATGGATGGTGGTGATGATGATGATGATGATGATGATGATGATGATGATGGCCTTATGCACTGCTTCCAATGACAGTGATAACACTTCATGTCATTATTGACATTGACAGGACATTGACAGTGTCATTATTGATGGTTGCAGGTTGTAGTGCTGGTAGATTTGGAGTGAACTGCCAAGAGAACTGTTCTTGTCAGAATGGAGGAACCTGCCATCCAGTCACAGGACACTGCAGCTGTGCTCCTGGGTGGATAGGGCCAACATGTAGCCAGACATGTCCAGAGGGTCATTATGGACCCAGCTGCGTGGATGCTTGTAACTGTACTGGAGGAGGATCATGTGACCACAGGACAGGCATCTGCAGTTGTCCACCAGGGCACAGGTCGCCTAAATGTGAAACCGGTAAGTCCTTACACTCAGGACCCTGTTGTTGTTGTTGTTGTTGTTGTCGGTAAATCAAAAGCAAAACGAATTTATTAAGTATACGTATTGTCATGATTAAGTATAGCCCTAATCTATAAAGTGCCACTGTACAAGAAACGCATCCAAGAAGTGCTCCATGTTTTTGTAAAAGGAGTTAACATACCAATTTGTAAGAAATTGTAGAATTTGTGTTGAATTATCATTTAACATTCAATTTAAATAATGTAAATAGAGTCTTCGACTTTGATTTACTGGTACAGAGATGCAATGTTTAAAAGAAACAAAAGATGAGGGAGTCCAACCTCCACAGAACAAGTCAGTTGGACATTTGATTTTGGTGTTTGCGCTGTTTTTGTTACAGATTAAACACTACATCAGTTTGACAAAGAGGTTATTGTTGATTGCTATTTTCTTACAGGCTGTCCAGGTGGCGTTTTTGGCTTCAACTGTAAAAAGCCATGTCACTGTGAGAATAATGCAACATGTGATGCGGTGTCGGGCCAGTGCAACTGTGCATCAGGCTGGACGGGAGACCGGTGCGAGAGTGCCTGTCCCCCTGGGCGGTTTGGTTTCAACTGCAGCCAGGAATGTCAGTGCTACAATGGTGCCAGCTGTGATAAAGAGACGGGCTTGTGCAACTGTTCATCAGGATGGCATGGACAAAACTGTCAGTTAGGTCAGTTATACTGCCTTGTCTTTTAACCCTTTAATGACCAGCTACATAATTTTGTTATGGTTTCCATGCATTTTAGTACATGCTGGTCATTAAAGGGTTAATGCTTCGTCTCTTCATCTTCAGATGTCAAATTTATTGACAGCGTGAAAACGATGTCTGACTATTAGATTTGCAATGAAATTTTCAATTGTTCCTTTGATACTAGCTCTAGCTGGTGTTACCATGAACAGTGTAACTTCGATATACCGAACTTTCTTCAGGATTCCAATCTTCCACTTACATCAAATAACCGTTGATGGCCCAACCACAACCACTGCAAGCATAAAGGTCTTTTTAATTTCTCTATTGATATATTACTAGCAGATACATTGAAGCTACACAGCCACCCTTCATCTGTTTATTTCTCCCCCACTGACTGCAGGCATGAGACAAATAAAAAGAATGATGCACTTATAATATGTGTCGGTCACTGGGGGTGGGAGTATGTAAAATTCATTTGTGTATTTTCAAATCTGACTCTCATGTATATTTATACTTGCTTAAATACACCTGACGTCCGAGGCAATCATGTTTGGCTCTTATTCATTCTCCTTCCGGCATTGACCAGCAAGGCAATGCTGCAGAGTTCAGAGCTGGAACTCTAATCTTATTTCAAGAAGTGTCTCAAAACTTATTTTTTTCTATTGACTTTCTAACATTTCTTTGATTTCAGTTACTGCTTTGTGATTTGGTTCTGGTTTTGTGCTTTCGCAGAATGTCCTCTAGGTTTCTATGGAGCATTTTGCAGAAAAAGGTGTCAGTGTAGAAATGGTGCCAAATGTGATCCTCTGACAGGGCAATGTTCATGCCCGTCGGGTTATACTGGATATTTTTGTCAAAAGGGTATGTCTCCTGAATTTTGATGGATATTGTTGTATTTTGAAACATTTGAAATTTAATTTGTACATGTTTTGTTGGAGACCATGCCTACTATAGTAGAAGTAGTATTAAAACAAGTAATGCAGTAGTAGGCCTAATAATAGCAACAGTAGTAGTGCACTGTACCATTATAAAATATATGCATTATAATATAAATGTAGTAAATGTGCAATAACTGAAATTGTCAACAGGACTATATAGAAATGCATATAAACCATTCATATCGGGATTTTTAAAATTAACTGTGCAAAATTGCGTGAATTTGTTGTAATTGGAGAAACATAATATATTATATACAAGTGACAGGACATTTTAACACGTCTCTTCTCTAGTTTGTTCCAAATCTATGTTCATGCCAACATCATGCACAGTGCTGCTATGTAGGATTAAGGTGATTATAAATTTGTTTATTTGAAATTGAATTTGTTAGTAATTGTAACCCCCATTATTGAGCTGTATTCG
Organism: Lumbricus rubellus; assembly: GCA_945859605.1. Lineage (NCBI taxonomy): Eukaryota > Metazoa > Annelida > Clitellata > Crassiclitellata > Lumbricidae > Lumbricus > Lumbricus rubellus. The sequence continues at coordinate 21,919,140 of OX243815.1, read as the reverse complement.
TTGTAATATTGTTACTAATTGTGGTATTATAATAACTATTATTATCATCATTGGATTTTTATTTTTATTTTATTATCACTGATCATGCTTTTACCTCTTTACAGTTTGTCCTTACGGATACTATGGCATAAACTGCTTACAGAAATGTAAATGCAGTGAAGCATATGGATGTAATGCAGTTAATGGGACCTGTCTATGTCCTCCAGGAAAATATGGACCATTCTGCAACAAAGGTAAGCTCTTATTTCTGTGCTTCAGGACACAAGTTACCATAGAAAATGCATGCAAACATACATAATTACATATATGTATGCATACAAGTTGGAAAGTTCTATTTTTCGGTGCTGCATTTTAAACTCTCATAAACTTGACAAACTCATGAATATTTCTAATCGGCTTTAGGAGTTGGTAGAAATATGGTCACTGTTGTTGCTTTTAAAATTTAAGATAAATCCTAAAAGTTTTGACCGAATTATGACACTTTTTGTAGGGTTCTACTTTTCACGGGGACACCGTGTATGTAACTGTAAGTAATACCAGAAGGTTTTCTTTCACCATGCAGACTTATGAAAAATAGTTGGTTACTTGTCTGCATGTGTTTTGTCATGTTAGCTTGCGGACATCTGCGGTATGGTCCAAACTGCACATTTCTCTGCAACTGTGCCAATGGTGCAACCTGTGATGCCGTGACTGGACAGTGCAAGTGCCCGGCTGACTGGACAGGTCCACAATGCCATGTCTCAAATGGTCAGTTACACTAAACATTATATTATTATAGGATAGATCGTGGAGACAAATCTTGTCATGGTCCTCTTTTCGATTTAAGAAGCGGTCTCCATATCAGTTTTGTTGAGGGATTTGCATAGAAACTGCAAAGTGTGAACTACCAATGATACTAAATGTCACGAAAAAAGGAAACAGACAAAGTAACATTTTATGTCATCTCTTCTATTTCCTTTTACAAGAAGTACATGATAACATGTATTGAATCAGTGGAAATGAGCTGTTGACTAGCTGAAAGTGCTCGGAACCTTCTCCAACATGAAACTTGCTCCAAAAGTCATAAGAACTAAAAGTCGTTTGTTTATTATGATTTCTGGTTAGGGCAAAATATGTTGCACTCTTCAATTTCTGGATCTATTAGTGTTCATATTGTTACTTTTTAACATTTCAGCTGGCAAGTCTTTAAAACCTGTCGGTTGTAAATGTGAATGCCTTCTTTCATAATTCACTTTCGAGACTTTCTCATCAGTGGATTTTAATGGCAGCTCTAAATTACATTTTAATGGTAAAGTTAGAATTATTGTCCAGGATTGCACTACAATTAATTATGTTTCCTTATAATCACTTTTCTTGTATGATGACAAGTGCTCATCTTTACAAAAGACTCCATTTCTTTATTATTCAAAAGTTTAACATCTTATAGAAACAAAGGCAGTTGACATCTTGAAAGATTTCAATGCAAATCAGTTCATTTCCGTGTATATTTTCATCAGTTTGTCTTTTTCTCTTTCTCTTTTCTTTTTTTCCTGCATCTGATAGGCTTCTGTGACAGCAATGACATTTCGTAAAAGACTCCATGTAACGCTGAATTATATTTACTTCTTTTCTGTCTGATTACTCACCAACTTTTCTGACAATTCACAATTAATTACATGACCTTTCTTGTAGTAATTTTTCCGTTTCATACCAGTTTAAATTATTTATATTACTACAAATCCTGCACATGTAAATATGACTTCTTTCCATTTCAGTTAATCAGAGGAGGACCGGCGAGCAAGACGTGTTGAAGGGAACAGAAGGCAGTCTATTAAAAGGCCAAAAGGTTGTGAAGAATTCTTAGGCAATTGCAGATCGGTTGACATTTTACAAATGATTTTTCAGAGTTGAAGCTCAAAGTGCCACCATGACTTCAGGTTAATTCAGGCTAATCTATCTAGTCTGCATCACAACTGTTCTTTATTGACCTGTAAGTGTTCAGCAATGTCTCTTTCCAATAATTAAACCAACAGGGTTGGAGATACCACCATAGCTGCTGCAGGTGGTAGCAATTGCATTTCTAGCAGTTCAGCAACATTTACCACGGCGTTTTCTAAACGCGATTCCTACAAGAGAAAATTTGTAGAAATTGCCCAACAGAAAGCTTTCATCATTTCGATATTTGGCCTGTAAAACTATTATGTGGCAAACCCTCAAGTGTACAAACGGCTCCACAAAAGCATACTTCAATGCATTTGTAGATTATTAACTGAAGTCTTTCTCCTGTATGATCTCTAATAATATGGCGACAATGTCCCAAAGTTAACGTAATTTTTGCTGCAACACAACTCCATGTGTTGTTGGTCCAGCGCTTGAAGCAGTATTACAATGAGAAACAGAACCTTGTTAACCTATTCTGTGTATCCACTCATCCATGTCTTACGCAACTACCTTAATATTGCTGAAGTTCTTGGATAGTAGCTTCATCTACGAAGCAGATCAGCTTGTTCTCATCCACAACCTTTGAAGATGTCAATGATTGTGATCTTAATTCAAGAAGTGCTATGCAATGAATGAATGAATATCACCTAAATTTGGTCCAAGGAACAGAAATAAAAACAGACACATTGCCCATACCAAATATCCAAACTGCATTCAATGTTGGACTTTGAGGTACACTATAGCCAATGTGTATATTGCTCTATTGAATCCATGGTAATCAGTATTCTTGATAAAAGTACATCTCAGCAGAAAACTGGTCCACTATGCACTGCCTAAATGTTTAATGAACTATGGGTGTTGACTGCAATTCACTACTCATCTTTACAACCTAGCGCTCAGCATGTGAACTGTTGCTTAATGCAATTCCAAACAGTATTAGAATGTTTAAACAGCATTGCAGTGCCTCTTAAAATACAATCCATTTAATTATTATTGGACACGTTAACCCTCTAACAATGAGCGTGTACTAAAATGTACGGCAGCTTGTCATTAAAAGGTTTAACTTGCAATTAGCTGTCATCATTGCAGTTTCTAAATAGTTTTGGTTACTTTCTGTAATGCATAAATTAAGCTTGGCTAAGAAATCATAAGGACGAAGTTGTTGTTGTCAATACTCGAACTTTACCTCAATTTGAAGAACACTGGACTACAACATGGATGAAATGACTTCGTATTAAAGTGAATGCTTGGGTGTTAAAAAAAGTTTCTTGCGTTATAAACCATAATTCTGAAATGCTGTTTCGCAGTGACTTGTTACAAATCCCAAGCAAATCACTGGGCGATTGATGTTATTACTAGCTGAAGATTTTGTCATATATATTGCACACTGCACTTCGTAAGTATTTAATCAAATCAACTGATATTTCGCAAGAGAAGATTGCCACGCTGTTTGCACAGGATATCGTAATAATTATTCTCAGCTGATGTTCATTCATATTTATCACACAAGCAAATGACTGAATTTTAGACAGTTTCTTAGCAATTTAATTTAGACAACTACCGGTAATAAAATGTAGTACACAGGATAAACAAAATATACCACAAATAACGATAATTTGTTATAAATCAGCATTTGTCTGAGTCTGCATTGCTGTACACAGTACTGCATGAAAATTTTTGAATCAAACATTAAAATCACACAGAATATTTTTTATCGAATCCAATTCAAGTTCAAGATGTGGTTGTAGGATGCCACAAAAGAATACCAGCAGTATGTCATTTATACCACAGATCATAACAATTCTACGTCTAGCTAGATGATCTGACAAACACACAATGTTGCAAACTGGAAACGCAAGTTCTCGTCAGGTCAGCTTCGCATGACAGTTGACAAAAAGTCACGACAGTTTAAGCCTACAGGCAAATTTGCACAATTGAAAAGGAAACGTGAATAATCTAATTCAATACAGAGCGATGCGATGATTTATCTTTACTGTTGAACAATTCAACAACAAAATTCCCATTCGGATAGACGTTCTTTAGTTCCATCGAGGCTGTTAGACGGCCGAATTCTGTTTTGAAACGTGACAAGTCGTTTGACGAGAGCAGACGTAGTACGACTGCTTCGTTCATTTCCGCTCTTGGTCGGGCATATTCTGCATTGATGCTTTGATAGTGCCACTTCCCGATGTGGGAACCGTACCCGATGTGGGAACCGTACCCGATGTGGGAACCGTACCCGATGTGGAAACCGTACCTGATGTCGACTTCTTCTCAACACCTACTATGATACAATCGTTATCATCGCCGACCTCCTTCAAATTCGGTCTCTTCGGTTCAGGCGTGCAACCATCACTCGGGCGTTTCGGAGGCTGGAGACTTGGATGGCCAGTGGTGGATTGAATGGCGTCCGGCTGTGCCCCAGCAGACGACAGCATGGAAATCACCTGATTGTTGATTGTAATCGATTTGAGTCTTTTCAGCACGACACTTGAGTTTTTAAACAGCACGTTTGGCGCAAACATGTCGTTTGAAATGGATGATTTTGATTTCAACGTTGCATTCCCCGCCGCTGACGTCGACGTCTTTGATTGACCTGCAGCTCCAGCGATAAAGTTATGAATCGAAGATGAACTGATCGTCAACTTTTTCTTTCCAAGCCGCTTCACACAATGCTTATTCTTGACGCCAGGATTCTTTGCAGGCTGCATCGCAGTAGCGGCTTCTGTCTTCATTCCCAAAGCGCTTTCACGAGTCACAGTGGCGTCTGCTTTAGCAGCTTCCGTCTTCCCTCCCGATGTGCTTTCACGCGCCACAGGTTGTTCCGCCTTGTCATTTCCTTCTGTCGCAACACAAGCGGAAGCAGCTGTGGATGGCAAAACTGACATTGACTCAGGCCTGGAAAGATTCAACTTCACTGGCTGTTCTTGAATTTCACCGGCCTCTTCTGCCTTCTCTAAACTTCTGCGTGTTCTGTTGGGAAGTCTTTTAGTTATCCACTTCCATTGGTTTGGTACGTGCAGCCCGGTCAACCCGTGTTTCTCCAAGCTGTCTGAACAAACGTACCAACATCTCTTGTGGTAGACGCTTGGGCGATGCTCGTAGATGGCAATCTGACGAATCTTGGCATCTAATTTTCTCTTTGATATCAACGTAAGATTTTCCAAGTCATCACCGTTCCCTTGCTCCCCACTGGCACTTTCAGCATCCTGATTGACTTTGCATCTCGACATTTCGTTGGAGGCATTCTTAAAGCGCCAGAACTCTTGGAATTCCTTTACCACCTTAAAGATACTCCATTCATTTCCATGAACCAGCCGTATCAAATCCGGAATAGCTGGAAAAATAAATCAAAAGAATTTATACAAAAAAATATATATATTCCCATGTCTGCAACAATATGTGCACACAATACTATAATACTATTTCAACAAATAATCCTTGAATAAAAAATTCTATTAATTAAACAAACATCACTTCAAAGTGCTCTAACTTCTCAAGATGTCCTAGTTTCAATCTTTACATTAGCTTCCTGTTCAGCAAAGAATTAGTTTCAATTGGGTTAATAGTTGATAATTATAATAAACTTTGAACTGTGACCAACCACAATACTTAAAATCAGTTCCTATTCCCAGACTATTCAACGAGGCATTATGATTTACTCTCAGTAAGATCGTCATCTGCTCATAAAAAAACACCTGTTCTCGATGAATGCACTTTTCTACCTTCCTATCAATTGGGATTCTCTCACTGTCTCTATGCAAGACCTGTCCGCTCTGCTCAATTGCTTGTCTTGACATTTCTTCAACAACTTACAACATACGGCCATCTTATGGACTGATCTTCTGCATATTGATCTGATTATCTGTTTTCATGCACCAAAAACTGATGCTTTGTGCATTAGACACTAGAGCATTAGTACAATAGAGCATTAGTACAATAGAGCATTAGTACAATAGATGTAACTAACTAAATTATTATTAGATAGATAGTATTTAATATGCTTTTGTAAGTTTTGTGTGTAAATGATGGACCAGATCAGATTATTACAAGAAATCTATGCACACATACCAGCTTCAGGAACTGGAATGTATGTGATTCCTTTCTCTTTTCCTTTCTGCTTTGTGTGCTTCTTTCGAAACGGTTTATTTTCATCTTGCGATGAGCAGCACGTTATGTCACGCAGAGTAATCGGCTGCGGCTCAAACAGCACAGCCTGAAACAACCGTAAAACTTTGTAACTGGTAAAGCATAATTGCAACTTACAAATAGTGCAACCACAGTTACGTAAAACTTATTAAGGGAAACCCCACAGGCAAGACCGAACTGATGACAAAACTATTATAAACAGCATGCAAAAACAACAGCAAAACGAGTAACAGTCATAGTAAGTCATTTGACCAGGTGGCGGAAAAATGGCAGAAGAGGATGGACAGACAGGTGAGGAAGGGAAATTTGCAGGTATGGGAGCGACAGGCAGAAGAGGAAGAAGACAGTTGTCAATAGCATATCACATGATGGCAAGACAGATGTCAATAGCATATCACATGATGGCAAGACAGATGTCAATAGCATATCACATGATGACACATTTCATGAAATTACAAATTCTTTGTTAACAGTCTCAGGACTTGTAATCAACTAGTTTAATTAATTTCTTATAATTTATGCAGTAGTATTTTTGAGTCTCACCTCATATTCTTTTAATTTACTAGAGTCAGTGCTGACATCTGGAGTCCACCAACAAATTCCTATGCAGATTGGACGCAAAGCCTCAAAGCGCTGCTTTGTGTTTATCGCTGCGTCCCAGTTGCGAGCCTTTGCCAGCTGACAAGCTTTTAGCTCAGCTGGTGATTTCTAAATTAACATCAAATAAACATTAGTAAATATATCAGTGAAAGAGACTTTGGAAAAATCAGATGAGTAAAATGAGATTATTAGTTCAGTTGATTAATTAACCCTTTAATGCTGGAGGGTATAGGATTTTCCATACCATTTACTACCATCTCGGCATTAAAAGGTTAAGTCATGGGTGTTGATTGATTCAAAACGCACTCATTTAAACAAATATCTCTGACGCAGACACTACAGGTATTGAATAAAATATTCAACAGAAATATAACACACAGTTGGCAGCCAAAAAACTGACCTATTGGAGAAACGGTCATGACAGAAAATCTGGCATGGTAACAACCAAGACAGCATACTACAAAGTTGAATCATTCTGTCACCCGGCATCCCATGTATACATGGTAACGAAAAATTTAGACACAGAAATAAATATGATGGAGTCTCCACTAGTCTTTAACTGTTCAAAGCTTGTGTGACACATCAACAAAAGATTCTTCAGCCATGTTACACAAACCTCACCAGAACAATAAAACAGAATTGGAACAATGGCTGTGGAAAACTTGCCATTTGGTCCTCAATCCGAGCAGCTTGTGTATCACATATCAACAATACTGTTGTGCACTTGCTGTTGCATGGAGAAAGGTCCAAGAATGGCACCACATAGTAAATATGGGATGCACTAGTAGTATGCATAGTTGCACACTCAAGTGCACACTTAGCCCCTAGTGACATAATTATGAGTAGAGTCATGCCTTACCCTAACATCATCCTCATCCTCACATCCTTCCCCCTCTGATAGGTATCCATGGGGAACCATAAAGCTACCATCTTCATCATCATCAGGCTCAGCATCTGGTTCAGTTTCATCTTCTCCCTGTTGGCAAACGGTAATTACATGAACAAGTCTTAGGTTTTCTGTTAAAAAGAACCGTCACATTGTCAGTGCATCAGACTTTCATTTCTTCCTTCATAGCTTTAAATCCAAGTTTGGTAATGTGAATTAAGACTAACGAAGCAAAGCAAGAAAAGTTTAGTTATCCGGTTCTGCGTGATGTTAGATAAAAACAAACCTAATAAATTAAAACTTCTGCAGACTTAGTTGAACAGATATATCAAAGGACACTCTCAAGTCCTCGAACAAATAATTTTCTAGTGATTTTTCAAGAAGCTGATACTAAACAAAAAATCCTTCATACTTCAGATAGAGTTAATACATTTGTTGTAGCCCTTAGTTTGAATAGCAATGCCCCTTTAATAGGCCTTTATATTGTCAATCGATGGTAAATCTGTTTAATTTTAGATGGCCTTCATTCTTCCAGATGACAGCTCATACTTGGCAGAAATTGATGCTAGTTTTCCACTAATACAAAAATTACAAATACATGTAACACAATATTCTTGCATCTGGTTGCAGCTTGACAACCAGATTGTTAGTAAACAAATATACATATACAATACATAATTGTTTGTATGCGCACTTGTTATAGCGCCCCTTCAAGCTCACTACTCAGAGGCGCTCCCGACTACAGCACGGACACTGCATTGGAGCTTCACGCCAAAGCGCCGAGCAACTGTGAGTGAAGGACTTTCCCAAGGTCCCTACGCGGTGACTTGAGGTGGATTCGAACGTGCAACCTTTCAGCTGCAAAGCGACGAACATACCCACTACACCACTGCGCCCCAATGATATACATATATATATATATATATATATACAGTGTTAAACACACAAAAAGAATGCAAGTTAGACCTCAGAATGAGACAGGCTTTCTCCTGGTTCCACTTCTTCCCATTCATCATCAGAATCTACTTCGTAGTCCAGCTGATTTGTATCCTTTGCAAACGGTCGTCTCCCACTGATGAATTGACTCTGCTTCTGCCAAGTGCCGTAGTAAGCTGGACGGTAATTCTCGCTGAACTGGAAAAGTTTTGCCTTCATCGTGGACGCGTCCAATGCCTCCTCCTCCACCACAACCACGTCTCCTGTCAACGTCTCTTGCCTGTTCATTACAATCAACAAGAAATCAATTACACTAAGTTGCCAGGTTAGTCTAAATCAAACACAGTAAATATGGAAATCGCAACACAACCGGAAAATTCTCATTATGCAAACGTAAATATTTCTGCCATTATTTATTGAATGGGACATGTTGTCCCAATTAAGTGGTGCTTTTAAAGTGAAGGTGAATGTATTCGGTTTTCAGTAGCTTGGTCAGTGAGAGACATCGTGAACATTCACAACAGCATAAATGTCTGTCAGCATAAGTGTTGTGAATGTTCGTGATGTCTATCATTGATCAAGCTGCTAAAACAAGGCAAGTTGGATCATTTGCTAATCTAAAGTGACACACCATGTAGTTATATTATACTGTATCATCTGATCCATACCTTCACTCTTTTGTGCTTTTTTCTTACTATTTTGTAGGCACATTTGCTTCAAAGTGAGGGCATGAGAGTCTATGATCATAAAGATTACTTTCTCACTTAATTGCAACAACGGAGATGTGAAATCCCATCAACATTCTCCGTCACGCACACATACACCACCTAACCACAAAACACTACATCAAAAAATCGCAAGATCTATGTAAAAAGAGTATAATTATTGTTACACATGGCATTTTAAACAGATGCAAGTTGCACACAAAAAATCCAACCTACTTGGGCCATGTTTTGCCTGATTTACCAGGTCTGGAAACTTTCTTTTTAAGATCTTCAATGTACAGTTGAGTTGAAGACTGAAAGCAAACAACATAAAAATCAAATATCAAGACAAAGCATCAATAGCACAACATTTTGAGAAAGTATTCTTCAAAACATTGTCTCTACTATTTAAATGAGACTAAATAATATCTTTTCATTCAGCAGTCTTTCAACATACTTAACTGCATACGACAGTGACCAACACTTAGCCAAATTCCTGAGGTATAAGATGTATCATATAAAGCACAGCTTACTGTGAAATCTACATCTCTCATACCCAACTGCAAAAAGTGAATTCAAAAGAAATTCCTAAATGACAAAACTCATATATCTCTGTCAACAGAACAAACAGACATTGACTAGTATGGCCAGATGGCATAACTGGTCCCTGAAAACATGCGTTCTCATTTCGCTATTTTCCAGTGTGCAAAACACCATGAAATGAAGTCACACATTACATTTAAATCATTAATTAGTCTTTGCAAAAAGAGTTAGTTAAGTGACAAATCTTGTAACAACCTGTGAAGTCATCAGTGAGTCAAGATTAGCCGCTCGATCTGACAGAGTGCTGCTATCACAGCGAGATTTAGGCGCAAGACGCATGTTCCTTTTCGGTTCAAACGGCATAAAAGGTCCAGTCTGAACCACCTCCTAAAAGCAAGGAAGCACAGCACAGAATAAATAGAAGTGCAATGCTGTTAACATTTAGTCTGTCAGTGTCTCAAGGTAGACTCCTAAGCTATAGGCAGCACCATGTCCCTCAATAGACAAAATATCTCATTTTCAAGACCTGTAATAAAATTGCGGGGTGTGGTGGTGTAGTGGGTATGCTTGTTGTCTTGTAGCCAAAGGGTTGCAGGTTGAAATCATTTTGTAGGGACCTTGGACAAGTCCTTCATTCGCAATGGCGCAGCGCTTCGACGTGAAACTAAAATTCAGTGTCCGCGCTGTAGTCGGGAGCGCTTCCAAGTAGAATATTGAAGGGGGTACTATAACAAGTGCACATACATACATATCACTTAGAATAAATATGCTGTAATACAAATTAGTTAAAACTGATTAAGAACTTGTGGTTGGAAGCAGAACAACTTGAACACATGGATATGAGCTGACTAATTTTACTGTAAATTGTGCTGTTGCCCATGAACAGACTAGTGAGGCTAGTTAGTAACTATTCAATGAAGAAGACCAGCTAAATAAAAGAAATTCCAGATGCTCCTACATTCTGCTGAACTGCTGAGTTTGTGTCTTTCGTCGCCTTGAAAAAGAAGTTTTGCATCAGCTGCTTCTCCTTTTGTGAGACTTTATCCTACAGAGAGTAAACATCAATGTGAATTTACATGTCATTTGAACAAAATAACAGAAGAAAATTAAAGAAACCACATTGTTACTGCCGGTCGCAAAATTAAATATCAATGAATGAAATCTTCATATTCCTGGCTTATAATTTCTACACACAGAAGAAATGCAAGCAGTAACTCTTTGCTTAAGCTACAATTCCTCAGCATTAGACAGCGCTGGAATTTTAGCAATTCTTTGATACAAAAACCTCTCAATTGTCATTGAATTTATTTTAAAGTTTGAATATAAAATAAAAATGTCCAATATCAAGCGAGAGGCTCAATCACCTTGTCCTGTTTTTCCTCGTCTTTTCTTTTCTTCTCTTCTTCCCTCTTTTTCTTTTCCTCCAACCTTGCTCTAAAATAATACATATACACCGTGAGGCATAAAAAAGGAAGCCCTTAGAAAAATCGTTATAATTTTATAAATATTCAAACAATGTCAATTAAAATCAGGAAATTTATAGCTAAATAGCAGGCAATGTAAAACAAATTACAGTTTGTACTCAAACTGTCCGCCTTGGTAATATTTAGCACTCTACACTGAGTCTACTAGTAATATGATCTGAAACTGCACTTCAGATAGTTGGCTGGGTAACGCACAATTTTAGGTGAAACATGTATTTGCGCAGCATTTGTTCTCATCTTGGCACCTTTGGTTGGTGCTTAAAGGATCATCAAATGTTGAGATTCACATGTAAAAATATGAACTTATATGTGGGCCATATTTTCCTCTTACCAACATAACGATTTAGAGATGTACATTGTACAAAATTTAAATGCAAATGTCAACTTGAAGATGATGAATTGACGATATATGGCAACAAGTCAGTGAGTGGGATGAAACTTGCACAATTAGTCAAAGCTGAAACATAACTAACTCTTCCTTCTTCTTTTTCTCCTCTTCTTGCTGTTCCAGTTTTTTCTGGCGTTCCTCCTCCTTCTGCCGCTTCTTATCCTCCTTTTCTTTCTCTTTTTCCAGTCTTTCTTTTTCCTTCTGCATCTTTGCTTCCTGCCGATCCCGTTCTTTTTGTTCCTTAAATAATACATCAAATAACAGTTGCAAAGAAAAGCTCAGTAAAACATAAGTGGTCATGAAGCTCATAAAGTCGCTATCTAGAGACTAAAGTCAAGCAGAAGTCAACATTTACGATAAAATGGAAGTGAAATATTGAAGGAGTTTATCACACTGATGGCACTCATTTACTATAACAGCATGTTTTGTCTGTGGATTGGTATTTCTCCTTCAGAGGTCTTGTTTGTCAGAGCTTAAATTTTTCAGAGGCAGTAAATGAAGTTGTAACAAAAACATGTCTAAAAACCATATATAATTAAAATAATAACAAATGTCATAATAACATATCACATAAATTTGTTACAAGCACATTCATCAGAAAAATTGCATAACCAGAAGACTGGAACCATGAGCCAAGCCAAAGATATTCAGATGTGTAACACAGATGCAATGCTCAGCAACATTCAACACTCCCAGTACAAGACCATTTAAATTTTTCTAATTTTTTTAAGTAGCTCAAACAAACCTTTCTCTCCTTTTTCTGCTGTTCAAGTTCTTCCTTACATTTCTTTTTTGCAGTCAGCTCCTTCTCCTATGTAACAGTCACATCCAAAAATTCTTGCATGCCAAACAATTAATAGATTAAGCAAAACTAACTTTTAGTAAGTTACTACATCCAAATCAAATACACACTGAAACACATTGCCAAAAACATGTAATCTGAATTGTTACCCTAATCTAACCTACAGAAGACCCGATCTGATGCAAGTCATCGAGTTTTTGAAGACTTTAAAATTAGTAAAGTAACAACACATGTTTCAGAGTTCAAGAGAAACAAGCCCTCCTTTGAAAGTATTGTTCCACCTATTCTTCCATCATTTTCTAACAGAAACAAATTACCTGTTGTCGCTCCTTCTGTTTTTTAGTTGCTGGAAATGGAACCTAAAGACATTAAAAAAATATAATTAAATTAATTTACATGTATGCAAATATGCATAATCTATACATATATTGTATATTTATTTAAATTTCTTTATTTCTCGCATTTGCTATAGCGCCCCTTCAAGCTTTCTCCTCAGAGGCACTCCCAACTATAGTGCGAACACTGCATCAGAGTATCACACCGAAGCGCACGAGCAATTGCACGTGAAGGACTTGCTCAAGGTCCCTATGTGGCAGCTTGATGTGGATTCAAATCGGGAATCCTCCTGCTCAAAGGCACCAAACCTACCACTATACCACCTCACTCCACAATATAAATATAAGTATAAAACACAACAAATAGGACACTGTGGCTCCTATCATTTACCTTACTTGCTGAACGACCTTACAATGGCATTTGTTTCGTTACAGTTACAGCACTGGATAAAACGTATTAATGACACTTCCTTCTTCAAAGGACCTACAGCCACGTATACAGCATCTTGAAGGTATTCTATACTAACTACACTTAGATGTTGTATTAAAATTACTGAACAATATCATGGATTCTAGACAAAGCAAATTTCCTCTCTCATTGAATTTCATCACAATTAGAATTCATTGTAATTTGAATCAAAGCCAACTTCTGCTTTTTATTTTTTTAAGAAAAAACAATTACAACACTTTAAAAAATTTGTTGATAAATTCAAAAACTACTAACTTTTGGACGCTTCGTCTTTACTTTCAGTGTAGTTTTTTCTGACACCTCCTCATCACGGACGATTACTTTTTCTTCCGACTTTGTTGATTCATGATTAGAAGACGATTCTGTAGATTTACATGATGTAGCCTCCTCTGACATACTGTTACCACTAAGATCTTGTACACCAGATTTTCCATCATCGCTATCCAATTCCTCTTCCACCACCATTTCGCTAGACCCAGTACTTACAACCTTCTCAATGTCAGATGCAATCTGAAGTTCCTTCTCAATATCAGATGCAATCTGAAGTTTCTTGGCAGCATCGTCACTTGTGCATGGAACATTTTTATCACCATCACCCTTTACCAACATGCTCTCTGCATCATTCCTGGTCCGATCAACAGCAATTTTATCAACTGTGGTGCCATTACCAGCCTCCTCTTCAACTCTGAGATCCTTTTCAGCATTACCATCAACTGGAACACTTTTAAGAGCATCATTACTAGTTGTGGCTAGATCAGTATCAACGTCAACACTTGTCATGCTTATATCGGCATTTTCATCGACAATGTCAGCACATTTATCAGCGGTCTGAGCAAGTATTGTACAATTAGTAGCACCTTCCTCAGGGATGGTTTCCATGGCAAGATTTGTATCCACTACAACACTTTTGACAACACCATCATTGGCTGTAGTTATTTTGACATCATCATCATTGGCTGTAGTTATTTTGACATCATCATCGTTGGCTGTAGTTATTTTGACATCATCATCATTGGCTGTAGTTATTTTGACATCATCATCATTGGCTGTAGTTATTTTGACGACATCATCATTGGCTGTAGTTATTTTGACGACATCATCATTGGCTGTAGTTATTTTGACGACATCATCATTGGCTGTAGTTACTTTGACAACATCATCATCACTGGCCGTAGTTATTTTGACAACATCATCATTGGCCGTAGTTATTTTGACAACATCATCATTGGCCGTAGTTATTTGATTGACATCTTCATCGACATTGAAACCGTTTCCAACGTCTGCGTCAGACAATACTTGGTTGGAAATGTCTGAATTTACTAGACTGCTGGGCGGTATTTTCTGCTGTTGGCATTCCTCAGAATCAGGAATATTCTCCTTATTCTCAACACTTGTTTCATCCTGCGACAACCAATCCTTGTTTTCACCAGTAGAAGTCGGTTCGTTCTCATTGTCATCATCACTCTCGCGTTCTTCTTCTACTTCGACTGCCGGTTCTCCATCCTTACTAGAAGTCGTGGACACCTCAACTTGCTGTGCAGTATGAATAAACTTCATGAGAAGGTCAGACGAATTGCCAGGCCGACTGGTATGGACGCCAGCCTCCGTTACTGGCTGCACGCCCTCCATCTCACAGCTTGAGCTAACTTCCTTGTCTCCTTCGTCAACACCATTTCCAACAGACTTTCTTTTCGCAATGTCTGAACTGGCCTTTTTGGCATTCTTGGCCAACTTGGTGAAGGCTGAAACGTCTGAAAGTCTTCTCTTCTTTGATGGATGAGGGTTGGTGATGCTTGGGATGGCCGAGTTTGGGTCCACAGCTTTGAAGCAGAGCAGAGCTATAGGCAAGAACACACACATACACACACAACTACACAACCACATATTAATATGTATTTCTATATGACAATTATTATTAACGTTTGTTTTACCAAATTAGATGCTAAGGCGTAAAAAAATTTGTTGTGTTTCCGGTAACCCGACCGACCCATTTTACGGCCGCGACTCAAATATTTGTGTAAAAAATTTTATTTTAAAAAAAATTCAAAATATTTTTTTTAAATTAAAAAAAAATTTTTTTTTAAAAACATTTGTATTGACATAACATAAGAGACGTCAACAAAATGAAATTAATAGGACTGTTTCTAGAGCAGTTTTAGGTGCAGACAGTCGGGAAATAGGCAGTTTATACTTGCTTAGAACACGTACTTTGTTTCAGCGTGCAAAAAAGACTAGTGGGGTATACTTTTTCGGATAGTCACTGCATAAAAATAT
Organism: Lumbricus rubellus; assembly: GCA_945859605.1. Lineage (NCBI taxonomy): Eukaryota > Metazoa > Annelida > Clitellata > Crassiclitellata > Lumbricidae > Lumbricus > Lumbricus rubellus. Next base: position 21,903,650 of record OX243815.1, on the reverse strand, counting down.
TTTACCAAAATAAAAATATTTTCTGACCTACCTACCCAATTTTTTTAGCTCTGTTACCGGAAACACAACATTTTTTTAGGCCTAACCAAAATACTAAAAAGATGAATCCAACTAAATAAAAATGACATGCGAGAAAAAAACTACACAATAAGGAATCTTTGCCTTAGATATGATGAACAGATTCGTAGACCTGCTAGTTTACATCACTCTTGTCACTAAGTGTCCAGTACACACTACACAGTTCATCGAAATAAATCTAAATGCTATAAGCTGTAACCTCTTGGGCCACAGATAACATTTGGGTCTAACTCAATAGCTTTTGGGAAACTACGGCTGAAAGTGTATCAAGAGCGTTTATTTACTGCATTTGACAATTTAGCAATTATGTTCTTAATTATAAGGTCGTTTAATATACAAGGACTACTACTATTGCTGGCATTAATTAAGGAAATAACAAAACCTCAGAATTTTAACAAAACAGTATTTGTGTTCATCATACTTTGCTTCAACTTCTTTGCTGAATTTTTCTCTGCTGCCTCGGATTTCTTCCCAGCTTCTGGAGTCAGAACTGAAACAACGTTAGAAGTGTTTAAAAATGTTTAGTCCCGTAATCATAAAATATGCATAAAAATGAAAGCAATTGTATTCATAATGTCGCATAGCAATGTCAGAATTCTCCCACATTTCTACATTCATGAAAGAACAACTTCACTGGCTTCCACTCTCGGCCAGTATACACTCCAAAGTTCTTCTTTTGGTCCTCAAGTCTCAAAGTTTGGGTCTTGCTCCGAAGTATCTTTGTGATCTTATACTTCGCCCCATTTCTGCCACTTCGCAGCATCCTCTAAGATCCTCTGATCATCTTGACCTCTTTGTTCCCGAGTCAGGACCGCCATGCCTCAATCCAGATCATTTGCCTGCATAACTTCCTCCTTACGGAATGGACTTTCCTATCAATTCGCATTGTCATCCTCTCTGGTAGTCTTTCACCATCTTTCTCTCGTCTCAAAACCTGCCTTTTCTCTCGGGGTTGCAAGCACTGGTAGCACTTCTGAAAGGCTCTTGCTGTGAGAAGCGCTTAATAAATGGTCAGATACAATATAATACAATACCATATTTGTTGGCCTATAAGTCACGGAACTTCTACATGAGCAGTGGGTAGCAACTTATATACAAGATGTTGAACTAACTGCTTGATTTATCTAACTGCAGCTCTATCAGTCAATACATTAACCCTGGATCAGCTGCATCAGGCACTAAAATCATTGTAAAATCATAACAAACAGCAAAGGTTTAAATCCTTAATTTCAAACTAACTAAAACTACCATAAACTACATAAAGCAGCAAATGCTGAAAACATTTTACTTCAGAAGTGCATAAATTTAATTTGAACAAATTTGTTAGCATCTAATGGCCATTTAAAGATACTAAAATCCACACCAAACTGAACAGTGAACACATTCAACTCTTTGAATTCAATCCATCTGGCACTTGCATCATACAACAGTATAGTCTGTGTACATTTTACAGGAAGTTTCTAAACCAATCACAGTCCACAAGAATTCTTAAACTACGCAAAATAAACCTATGCACACAATACTTGGTAGGCACCTGTCATTAGCCCCAGACTCATAATATCTTACAGAAAAAATTCACTCTCCAGTCTGTTAGAAACTGGCCTTTAGATCTTAAATCTGAACTAAAAGCTTCTCTTTTTCTGCACCCTTTTCTTCATGATCTGTTTCAATGTCTTCTCAGACTCTCGTCTTCGCTTTCGACTGAACTCAATTTCGGAATTTGGCACGCACGCCATCAACTGACAGATGCCTTGCGCATTACGGTAGTGGCGTTATAGAAGCCCTCAGATTAATCTGAGTCGGTTCTATTTTTCATAGTTCAGAACACCTAAAGGACGCGTTGGCAGTTCCTCGAATACATGTATACCAAATTCCCAAATTGAATTTCCACTGGATCCCAGAAATAATTATAATTTCCATGTAGCAACACCAAATACTTACTTTTCACAAATATTTTAGTGTATGCAATTAAGGATAATGGTTGCTACTAGTCCATTATAGTTTAGGACTTCGAGTCATTGATAGAAAAGTGTATTCGGGAACTCGGTGAATTCTCCATCGAAAGTTTTGACGATTCGGGTTTTCGGTTTAGGGCAGACCCTTTCTAAAGACCATCACTGTAATAACACAACAAACCTTTCACGATAACACAATCTTCATCCATGTCCCAATAATCCACAAGTTGCGAATGATAGACAGTCAAATCACAGGCATGTATCACAAATTCGCCGTTCGATTCGAAAAGAAAAAATAATTAGTTGTTAGAAAAATCACGTTATACATTAGAAGAAACACATTCGCAAAAATATTGTCCAACAACAACTTCGTCCAAAGGCGGGAAAACAACGTACGACAGATCGCACTTGGTGCAGAAAGAACGACACTCATAGCCTAAAGCAAGACAAGTAACATCGTAGACAATTATTTTTATTATTATATTCGTTTAATGGTAACAAAGACTGATAGACACACCGCTATCAGGTACAAAAAGCAATTGAACAAATACAATATGATACCTATAGAATATCTCTAGCCTTAATTTGTCTGTTCGATTTGTCTTAGAATGTTTCTATGTTTATATCTATGGGCAACTGTAATGAGATTAGACAATTATCATAATTAGTGAATCATAGTCTCTATAGAGTTAGACATAATATTATTATATAGAGAGGGAAAGGGAAATCGACGATGACAATAACTTTACTCCTCTTTCTGGATTCGACAGATAACTGAAAGCACTCCAAAAGCGCCTCATCTAATAGTTAGTTTTCAAACAGGACTTGTAGGCCTGACTGCAGGTTAAACTCACCATAATTATGTAACCAATCCGTGTGATTTGACTTTCACGGAATCACGGTATCAGATTGTTCGCAGCAATTTCCAAAGTGATCGTAATCTCCAAACTTCTTAGGCGCTACTCGAAGCCAAGGGCGCGGCATCAGCTTATTCACGAGCACTGTCTTGAGTCAGAACTTAGAAGGGCTGTTGTCTAAAGGAGGTCCGAGTCCGATTGCCAGAGGATCAGATGTTAGGCCTACTATAGGCCTACGTGATATATACAGGCATGCAGCTGATCATGATGCTGGTCATAATTATGATACTGATATCATAGCCATGACATATGGAACCTCTGTGCCCATGCACCCCGCGGAACCACTTCGGGAAACACTGTCTAGTTTGGTTTAGATATCTGGCCATCCGTAAGTTGAGGTTGTAGGCCTACTGCGTTACATAGAATCCTTAAGATAAGATCATGTACAGCTATTGGTGCTGTAGGCCTACGCAGGAGTTTTTTAAAGAATAAATAGTCTAGTTGGTCATTTTAAATTACGGTTTGAGAATTGAGAGTATGAATTAAGGTTGAGTGTTAATACTATTTACCAGCAACAGAAGATGTAGGTTGCCCTTGCATCTTGTACGTGGTAGGCTTACTCGGCAGGTTAGTGATAGAATCAGAGCCGTTTTAACGCCTAGGCACGCGAGGCACGGGCCTAGGGCCCCGCGCAACAGGGGGGCCCCGCGGCGACCCAAATAGACTACATCACATAACAAATGTGCAACATGTTATACGAACTTTGATGTATGTTAGACTAACATTTTTTACACTTTTAGTACAAATATTGCTATGCTATCTATGTCAGCGATTCAGCAGTAGGCTATAGGCCTATTATTAATAAATGTAACAAAAACCGACACACATGCACATATATAATGCATGAATGCAATAGGCTACTCTATATCTGAGACTTAGGGATTGAGGCGGAAATCGGATTTCGTTCAGTGTTTAATCTAGGCATCTTCATGGGGGGGCTCCACCTAGAAGTGACTACCCAGATATTTGATCAAATAATAATAGGCCTAATAAGGCTAATAGTTTTTAGTTGCCGTTTAAATTAGTGTAATACTCGAGCTCTAATCAGACTATTCAGGTCAGCACGGCAATTGTTGAGAAATTTTTGTAAAATGACAGCTTAAAATGCTGCCAATGTAATGCAAAAATTCAAAATTTTCCGGTGGCAAGGGGCACATTCCCTCCCTTTGCCCTTCCCCACTCGACACTACGCGTCTCAGCGATCGGCCGGCATAGGCCTATACTTGTTCCCCATCCTCCAGAAACCTTTATCCCCCAGAGAGGGGGAAACTAGATGAGACTCATCACTCATGGTTACGTCTAGAATTAGTGTTTTGCCTAGGGCCCCAAAATTCCTTAAAACGGCCCTGGATAGAATCAGTTGGTTGAAGAGAACACACGATAATTAACTTGTTATTATCGTTGCTACTGCCAAAGTTAGCATACAGGGCCATATCAACTGATAAGTTGTGGGTTCTATTCCTTGGGGCAGATGCATGGAATGCATGCTGCTCTCGATCATGGATCAGGCAAACAAAAAAATAATCAGAGGCAACATGCAACTAAGGAATTAGGCCTATTATTAGTAGCGGTTGGAACTTGGAAGGAGTGCTGGTGATAATTATTAAGCTATAAATAAGGTCTTGTCTTTCAAACATGCCAATTTAAATTTTATTCTGAACTCAACAATATTAAGCCAATGCAGCTTATGGAGTAGGATGGGGGATTTTGTTCGTAATACCAAAAGACAGTTTGATCAAGAGAAGCGTGGAAGAAGCCTTAATTTGCACAGTGCATTAAATCAATCTTAAGTAAAGTAGGAGGTACGTCTTCGTGAAAGGCACATGCTTTTGGAATCCCATTCTGGACCACAATGTGCTTCCGGCTGCACTGTTTCCTGTCTGAGCCCACGGAATATGACTTTCTTCGATTTATAGTGCTATGGCCTGGACAGCATACGTTGTTTGATAAAATTTTGCTCACCTATGAAAAAGTTTAAGAAAGATCAACGCAGGTCTGAACATTTCCCACCCTCCCCGTCCTGTGTCCAGCGAAGCCAATTTCCATATCGGCACTGCAGAGGCTAGAATTATCGTTCATTGCGTCCGGCTGGCTTGCTGACCATCTCTAATGTGAACAGTATGGTATATACATGTATGCATATACATACAATAATTCATGCACATGTAAAACTGTAACTGACTAAGTGAACAGTATATCTTTTTAAAAGACAACTGCGAGATATATTTAATATCTGACGACTGAATATTTTCCTGTTCTTATACATAACCATTCTGAGCTAGAGTATCATTCATCTCATTGGCTGAAATGGTGGGCACGGGTAAAATGCTGAAATGCTGCTTGCTGATTTGCTGATTGGCAAGGGGTAAAATGCTGAATAGCCAATGCTGATTGTTCAGCATTTTACCCACCAGCCGAATCAGCATATCAGGGTGTAAAATGCTGATTGAGAATACGGATAAATATGTAAGTAAGCACTAAGTAGTTAGCATTTAGGCCTATTCATTTGCAAATGAATAATGGGTAAGTAAGTAAATATATACCATTTATTCATTTGCAAACACACAGTGGGACATCGATCGACAAATGATCCAATAATAGGCTAATACATCCATCCACGCATATTCAACTCTAAGCATCTAAGCATGCAAATTACGATACGTTTACACATCCATCAGTGAGAAAACATGATTTAATGTACCCAGTGCGAGCTTGAACGGTTAATTTCAAAGGTCTAATTCAAATGCATGAGGGAGACTGCCTCTGCAAGACGTAGGCCTGTGCAATCAGTGAGAGCCAACAGAATTTTAGCTGACTAATCAATAGCCTTATAGAATAGAACACAACATTGAATGTTAGGCCTACTGCAAAAAAACCGACGGGCGAACAAATGCTTTTCAATATAAAAGTTCAAATCTGGAGAAAACAAAAAAGACTATAGGAAAACATGATCAGAATAAAAACTATCCAGGGGAAACAATGATCTTTAAGTTAAGAAAAACATGCAGCAGGATAAAAGATAGAAAGACGAATAGACAGAATAAACAGAAGACAAAGGGCATAGACCTACAGACAGACAGACACACAGACAGGCAAAAGACATACACAGAGACAGATAGATAGACAATCAGACAGACAAACAGAGAGACATACAGAAAGATAGACAGACGGAGAGAGACATATAAAATAAAGAGACAGGCATATAGACAGACATACAGACAGGCAGAATGACAAACATACAAAGTCTGTCTCTCTGTATGACAGACAGAGACAGACATACAGAAAGAGACAGACAAATGGAGAGTCAGACAGACAGATGGAGAGATAGACAGACAGACAGATAGAAAGACAATCAGCCAGACAAACGGATGGACAGACAAACAGACAGACAGACAGAGAGATGGGTGGATGGATAGATGGATGGACAGTGTTTAATCTAGTCCCCCTCCGCTGGGGGGGAATCCAGGTTTCTGGGGGGGAGACAATCGAGCGTCAGAAGGACGCTCGTGAGGCGCGTAGCGCCGAGACCCGTAAGGGGAGGGGTATGGGGAGGGGCTGTGCCCCTCCCCATTAGAAACTTTTGAATTTCCACATTGCAATGGTAGCATTTTAAGGTGTCATCTTAACAAAAATGCCTGTACTTCTTCAGAGCATCATCAGAAAAATTTTGAATTTCCACATTGCAATGGTAGCATTTTAAGGTGTCATCTTAACAAAATACCTGTACTTTTTCAGAGCCTCATCAGAAAAATTTTGAATTTCCACATTGCAATGGTAGCATTTTAAGGTGTCATCTTAACAAAATACCTGTACTTTTTCAAAGCCTCATCAAAAACTTTTTGAATTACCACATTGCAATGGCAGCATTTTAAGGTGTCATCTTAACAAAATACCTGTACTTTTTCAGAGCCTCATCAGAAACTTTTTGAATTTCCACATTGCAATGGTAGCATTTTAAGGTGTCATCTTAACAAAATGCCTGTACTTCTTCAGAGCATCATCAGAAAAATTTTGAATTTCCACATTGCAATGGTAGCATTTTAAGGTGTCATCTTAACAAAATGCCTGTACTTTTTCAGAGCCTCATCAGAAACTTTTTGAATTTCCACATTGCAATGGTAGCATTTTAAGGTGTCATCTTAACAAAATGCTTGTACTTCTTCAGAGCCTCATCAGAAACTTTTTGAATTTCCACATTGCAATGGTAGCATTTTAAGGTGTCATCTTAACAAAATGCTTGTACTTCTTCAGAGCATCATCAGAAACTTTTTGAATTTCGACATTGCAATGGTAGCATTTTAAGGTGTCATCTTAACAAAAATACCTGTACATGCTCAGAGCCTCATCAGAAACTTTTTGAATTTCCACATTTCAATACCAGCATTTTAAGCATTTATAATAGTAAATAATTACTATAACCATATAATAGTAAATAATATTACGGTATATTATAATATTATTGTAACAGTTAATGTAATGTGATGATGTAAGCAGCACCTAAAAACTATTATCATTTTGCCATATTTTTCTGGAGGGATATCATCTCTGTTTTTAGTTAGGCAAAAATAGTGTTTATACTAATATGTACAGTAAGTTATTGCCTACTCATTGCAACATGATAGTATCATATATTATATTAGTAAATAATGTCGTTATAATCATATAATAGTAAATAATATCACGATATAGGCCTATTATAACACTTCATGTAAAACAATGATGAAAACAGTAAAAACACTAATACCATTTTGACAAATTTTTCTGGGGGGGGGGGAAATGCCAATCCTGGGGGAACTTCCCCCCCCAGAGACGTCTAGATTAAACACTGATGGATAGATGAATGGATGATGGATGGATAGATGGACATATGGATGAATGAATGGATGGATGGACGATTGGATCGATCGATAGACAGATAGACAGACAGACAAACAGATGGATAGATAGATAGTGTCACGAGTCTCACGACCTTGACACGATTTTTATTTGGAAGTGACGTTTTACAAAGGTGCGAGAAACGTATTTAAAATAGCAAGTTTGTTTATGATTAAAATCGTTAGCAATGGCATAATATTATGTTGTGTTAAGGTATTAGACAAGACGTTTAAGCAGACATGTATTTTTAGAATCGGCAGACAGACAGACATTGCTGACTTAATGGCTTTGTCAGCCAGCGTTTGTTAGCCTAGGCTACTGGTGCAGTACTTCGCCCAAGCAGTAGGGGCTAGGGCGGTCGATCGCCTTGGACCGTCTTCATAATGAGCCCCGCGGGAATCCTTTGGGTGCATCAGGGGGTGTTAATAGTTTCTTGCCCGTTGGCCGATGACCCGGTGACCTTTCACCTCCCGACCCCGGTCGCTGGACGCCTGGACCTGTTTGTTTGGTCGTAGGGCTCCTTCGCTTTGGCAGAAGTGCTGTAGAAATGTTGTGACTGTGACATAGAGCTGATGGATAGATTAGTACGGTAGGCTATATGGATGTATGATTTGGTGGACGGAAGCACGGATAGACGGACGGACAGAGGGACGGACGGATGGATGAATGGATCGATAGATAGATGGATGGATGGGTTGGTGAATGGGTGAGTGCATGGATGGACGGATGGATGGATGTATGGATGGATGGAGAAATGGATGGGTGGATTGGTGGACAGTCAGACTTAATGGATGGATGCACAGACGGACGGTTGGATTGATGGATGGGTGGACTACAACCTGTCATATGACCAAGTAGTCATTCCTCGTAATCATGACTGCAACTTAAATTATGTAATGTAGGCCTACTAGATACTAGTTTTGGTGGAATTGTTGTGATATCAGTTATTGCCAGTTAACAAACATCGAGGTCTCGAAGGCTTACAAGCAAAGGTGCAAATAATAGGTTTCTAGCATTCAGAAGGAATTCGAATTTGAAAGTTAGCACCTTTTGCACAATGCAAAAATAATTTGGCGACAACAGATTTGTGAGCACATCTTAAATTACTACAGAGAGACTCTGCAACATAAAAACAAGGTGGCATGACTTCAGAAATAAATTAATTTCCCACAAATTTTGAAACAATTGACATTGCTGAAAAGTTGCAAGTTATGCACCTTTTCCAATAAATGAAGTTTGCACTTCTGTTTGTAAGATATAATTAAATAATAAATATGCTCCTTTGTTGGAAAGAGCAAGGATTTATGCACCTTTGCCAGTGAAAGGAGTTTTACAGTTCTACTTGTAAGGCTTAATAAAATTTAATATGCACTTTTATATTGTATTTAGTCTGCGTTGTATACATGCACTTATGGGCCATGGCACATTTTGCAATGATGTTCTCTTATGGATGAAAAACTGTGAATTTTAAGTGTAGTAGTGTACGTGAAGCGTTATATTTCCAGTTCATTGAAACATTCCATATCCTCCGCTTTAAGTCCTGGTTTGTATTAAACACTCCTAAAACTATCTTTACACTTTACAGTTTTACACAAAGTCATGTCTCTATATGTTATGCTTGAAATGTCCCAAGATAATAATGCACCTATGCAGGTAAAAGGAATTTTGCATCTTTGCTTGAACGGTATCATTAAATATGCACTTTGCCTGTAATGTATTTTGTCTGTGTTGTATTACTTGTATACATGCACTTATGGCACATTTACAATGATGTTCTCTTACGGAAGAGAAACTGTAAATTATAAGTGTAGTGGTTAGTAACGTTATATTTCCAGTTCATTGAAACATTTTATTATCATAGTCTTTAAGTCCTGTTGTTGTATTCATCTCTCCTCAATCTCTCTTTACTGTTTGTTTAAAAATTATTATTCAAATTGCCCCGGCCATCGCCCAAGGACTTATTGGCTAGCAAGATACTACAATGAGCAATAATTATTTTGAGTTCAAAGTGAAAATTTTATGAACTGATCAAATAAATTATAAATAAAACAATAATACTAAAATTGAATATTTGTTTTGTATTTTAATATCTTTTTAAAGATGCCATATAAACTATAGAATTAGGAAGCATTGTACAACTTGATAATATTCAATAATGTTTATAAATTTAAACTAACAACATCAATTGCAAAAAGAATGCCTCAAAGTCATAATACCGATTTTTTTTATAAAACCAAGGCTAGGCAGTTGTGAACAGCAATAATCAATAACCATGACACTAAGTCACAGTCCTCATTTTCAGAGCTTTAGTCAGTATTTGGTTCTGGCAAACTGCATGCCTCTCAATTTTCGAAACAGAAGTCAAAATTTTGAAAATGGTAAATCATAGGAATGACTCTGTTGTTAGACAAGCAAGTCTGTTTTCGTTGCCCTGGACATGGACAGCTGTTTCGAGTAGCCTAGGTCAACTTCAATTCACGTTGAATTATTAGGTTATGTCCGCCCCATTCCAACCTGTTTGCTACTGAAACTGGCCTTGTAAGAAATTGGGTTTGGCTGATCATTTTCACACAGTAAATATCGTAGCTATGTTGAACCAGTCCACACTCCACAGTGTCATCATCTAGACCTATCTGTAATTCTTTTATCAGCCATGGTTCTAAGGTTAAAGAAGTAGCAGAAAGACAGCTGTTATATAATTAATAGTAGGGTGATTTGACCAACTGCATGATATTATCCCATTTCTGAGCAGAATAGAGGCCGCTTGGACTTTCAATTAGCAGACTCGCACTCCATGAGTCTGATTCGAGAGTAGAAATTATCGTTTGATTATTGTCTTGGAAGATTTTTCACTGCATGGAGGGCTGGACATATAGCCGAAACTAATATATATATATATATATATATATATATATATATATGTCCTACCCTTTCTTAAAGTAAAGATGAGCATAATGAAAAATATGACGAACAAAAATTAATTAGTTCTTGTCTCAGAGCTCCGAAGCACGGAATTATCGTCGGTGAAAATGGGTTGACCTTAAAATCAACTACGATTGATGCATAATTATAGCCTAAGCTGGTACGTACTGTTCTAACGTCACCAATTTTGTATTTCCAAGCTAAAAATGAAACAGTGGAACAGGTCTATAGGCCTAGGCCTACTTGGTTATTGAATACCAACAATGCTTAGTATTGCTGACACAGTCTCACACAGACACAACTTAAACAAATGACACGAGACAGTAGACCTACAGGTTGAGGCTTCCATATAGTTATAGGCAACATGAATAATGTCAATAGGGCTCTTGGCTTCAAGTGGCTGCATAGACTGTCATGGACTGCGTCCATGCACTTATTTTCAAAGCTGCACACCGTTCTGCCATTTATTTCACTGTAAGAGCTGATAGGGCTACTAATACTGTAATACAGGAGACCGCTTCATCCTATTCGATCTGGTAGCATTGTAAAGTAGGCCTATGTGATCTCATTCGGAAGTTATAAGGCTATTTGAGGGTGGGTATAATTTTTTTCTCTGGCAGTGATCGAAAGGTTCTTCATATCATTTTGCTTGAATTGCTTCATATATCAGCAAATAACAAAATGAAAATAATTGTCATCATAATAGCCTACCAATCAATTTCTACAGCACAGACAAGTTTAAAATGTTTCCCAGTTGAGAAGTCATCATTTAAGCAAAAAACACGAGTAAGGAATAGTTTACACTCAACAGTGCACATCTATAGGCCCTAATAGGCCTACGGCCTACGCTCTATACGAAGTTGCATAGTTTTGCTTTTAATAGGTTGTATAGGCCTATAGCTAATGATGATTTGGTGAAGCCATGACATTGTTCCGCGCAGAAGTAGGCCTACACAACTTTTACGCTAGCTAGCTAGCTAGGCCTACCGGTAATATAGCGTATAGGCTAAGTTGTGTACATCTGCGCGGAACATAAGCGGAAAGTACATAATTATTATGTATTTGGCCTTTCGAAAATTCAATAGCCCAGAAGTTACGCATTAAAATTCAGAGAGTTTTTATATCAAATGGGCCTAACTATTGTCCTTCTCATCTTCGAAAAAATGACTTATGCGCCTTTGCTTCTCTTGTTTTGTTAACTAGAACGCTTTACACTTATTGACATTTTGCTTACATTAGTCTACTTTTTCATTTTCCCTCACGATGCCTAACCTGAACCTAACCAACACTCACGAAAAAGACGTGCAGTGACAACGCTGACGGCACTGCAAAAATAAATAAGAAATTTCCGCCCCCTGATTGTACATGTATACCTTCATTTATTTATATCATTGTGATGTATTTTTACATCGATTTTCCATGCATTATTTCGTTTGCGATTGGAATAATAAAGGCTTACTTGCATACTTACTTGTTGCAATCAGCATTTTCTTATCAGCATTTTACCCACCAATCAGCATGAGAAATCAGCACTTTCCTAATCAGCATTTTACCCCTTGCCGATCAGCAAATCAGCAATCAGCATTTCAGCATTTTACCCGTGCCCTGAAATGGTTCAGGTAGATACGCATCTCCCAGACAATCGAAATGACGTCACCCTCACTGTTAAGTTGACAATAATTTATAGGCTTCAACATTTTATAAAGAGGACTTGAAGAACGCGTAATTAGTAATCTGAAAACTTCCATTGTCTAACGCAATGGCGTCTAGCCCCCCGCACTTGGCATGGGAGAACAAACCCCTCATCTTGGTAGACTTGTTTTTATAATAGACCGGGCACTTCAGGCGGCACACACAACTGTACACTATGGCCTAATAGGCCTATATAATTATGAGCTTAGTCCAGAATAAAGGTAATTAAAAAAGAAAAAATTTAATTAATTAATTATAAAATAAAGATTAATTAATTCACAAACATTATTTTTGCAATTTATTGGCTTGGAGGCGCAATTTTAATTTGGTGGGCCTATTCCAACAGACATGCAGCAGTGAAAAGTTTAGTACCGGTAACTATTACATTTATTTACAAACAGTTTTATTCTGATTTTAGTCTAGTGTAGTAATGCAGATTTGTCATTGTTATGTGGTATAGGCTAACTTTCCTATAGCTTAATGTTTGACATAGGTGCCAACAAAAATTATTGCAGGGGAAAGGACAAATATCATCCTGCTCAAAAGTGCCTACATCATAAATCAACATTGCCTAATTGGGAACAAATGGACAGCAAAAGTTACTACCTAGCAACAAAAGCGCAATCACCCCAAATATTTAAATTTTCAGCTTGTAGGCTACTCACACAATTATTTTGAAGTGGCGGTGCTATACTGTAGGTTGCGGCAGGTCATAATTATGACCTGCTCATTTTGTTCTTGACCTGCCAAAAATTCTATGGAATTCTGTAGGCTATTACTTGCAAAATTATTTTCTTCAGCATGCTGACTAACTCCATGACCTTGAAGTGACCTGTTGAAATTGATAGTTGGCACCATCACTGATTTAAAAAAATACTATTGAGTAGTTCAGGACTAAAGACCAAAAGGCATTCTTTGGGAGCGCCTCTGAGTAGATAGAGCTTGAAGGGGCGCTATAACAAGTGCACATACAAACAAACAAAAAACCACAAATTCAATTCTGATATGAAGGTTCAACTTAGATATTTCATAACAGAACAGAGATTAAAGAAATTTCAATTTGAACTAAGTAAAGACAATGGGCCTAGGCCTACCCTGAAACTAAATAAACAGGCAAATTTATACAAGAAGAGAATTGTGTAGTTCTAAATTGGTATAAGTAGGCTAACCTCTGTCAAACTTCATGTTACTGGTACCTGCAAAAATTGCAGAACCTAATAAAAATAAGAACATTATTGTCCCAATTCTCTCCATGAATTGTCTGTATAGCCTTTTGACTGGCTGTCAAGAATTTCCGTCAGTGGCATCTACCAATGGGGGTGGGAGAACGTTCTCCAACGATTTTGAGAAATGGGGGGTTTGACTTTTTTAACGTAAACTGGCTCAGTTTGTAAGGCCATTATACAGATCTATGTACTAAATATGCCAATGTTGAACATATGCAACAGGTCTAACTCTAAAAGTGTAGGGAGAGGGAGCAAACATCAATGTAAATTGACAGGTTCGCAACTTAAAAAACCTTCCCTAAAACATCACTTTACTATGTAACATAAACATCATTACGCAAACGGTTTCAAATCTCTTCAGTTCAGAAATACACGTACATAAAGAGCAATTAACTAATGCCTAGAAATGGTCCAATCGTAGCTACGAAAATTCTAAAGATGGTATTTAAGAAGAAACATGTTACATAGTGTATGATATCACAGTCACACCTCTATGCATTATGAACAAAAGATATTAAACATTTTCAGACTTTTCCAATTTCTTCATCGGAGACAGCGTAGACATGGCAGGCAGTGCAAATATGTTGGACAGAAATCTGTAGGCTTTTGGTCCATGGCTGTATAAATCCATTGCAAAGCGTTTAGCAGTATCAGAATACCTCCTGCCTTTAGGGTCATGTTTACCCATTCTCAGTTGTATTTCTAGCCAGCTGAGACATTCAGCATTCAAGAAACCACTGGCTGCCTTGATGATAGATTGAATTGAATCAGCAGCAACATTTCTTGAGCAATGTTGCTTTTTCAACAGAGACAACTCTTTTTTAACCAGTTCAAGTCTTCTCCTTTTACGACCAACAATGACTTGCAGACTATGTATTTTCTTCTTCAGCAGTATAGTTCGAGGCGATCTCGAGGACAGTACTTTAGGTGTCTGAACCGACTTGTGTGCAACAGTAGAATTGGAAGCCGATGAAACAGGTCTGTGCTGATTTGTAGTATCCAAGGAGGTCACACTCGGTCCTGCTGTGTGAACCAGCATTTCTTCCAGTTTGCCATTGATTGGAGAAGGAATAAAAATACAGTGATTGGGCTGTAACACTGGCCATGGGAAAATCTGAACCAACTTTTGTGCAACATTAGCATTGGATGCTGATGAAGCAGGTGTTTGCTGATTTGTAGTATCAAGGGAGGTCAGAATTGGTCCAGCAGTGTGAACCCGTCCTTCTCCTAGTTTACCATTCTCTCGAGAGGTGCAGTAATTGTGTTCTGACGCTGGACATGGGAAATTCACGACCAACTTGTGTGTAACCGTAGAATTGGAAGCCGACGAAGCAGATGTTTGCTGATTTGTAGTATCCAAGAAGGTCACAATAGGTTCAGCTGTGTGAACCAGTCCTTCTTCTAGTTCGCCATTCTCTCGGGAAGTGCAGTAATTGTGTTCTGACATTGGACATGAAAAATCTGTGTCAACCTGCACATCTTCTAGTTTGACATTCACTGGAGAAATACAGTGATCTGGTTGTGACACTGGACATGGGACACCCTGAACCGACTTGTGTGTAACATTGGAATTGGATGTCGGTGAACCAGGTGTTTGCTTATTTGTAGTATCCAAGAAGGTCACAATAGGTTCAGCAGTGTCTCCTAGATTGCCATTCTCTCGAGAAGTGCAGTAATTGTGTTCTGACATTGCACATGGGACACCCTGAACAGACTTGTGTGCAACATTAGAATTGGATGTCGGTGAACCAGGTGTTTGCTTATTTGTAGTATCCAAGAAGGTCACAATAGGTTCAGCTGTGTCAACTGGCACATCTTCTAGTTTGACATTCACTGGAGAAGTACAGTGATCTGGTTGTGACACTGGACATGGTAAAATCTGAACCAACTTGTATGCTTTATTAGAATTGGATGTCGATAAACCAGGTGTTTGCTGATTTGAAGTATCCAAGGAGGTCACAATTGGTCCAGCTGTGTCAACCGGCACGTCTAGCTCACCATTCTCTGGAGAAATAAAAAGAATGCAGTGATTAGGTTGTGACATTGGACATGGAAAAACTGTGCACCTATTTTAACCTTGAATCAGTAATATTCAGTGGCCCAGTAACAGTCTAGAGATGTAGCATTTTGAAGAGTTTTCATTTTGAACTCTGTCCAAGCTCATGCCATGACTTTGGCAGCTGATCTGTATAGTTTGCAATATCTCTCATCCATAATTGCTTACAACCTAAACATCTACCTTTTATGAGCTCGTTATTGTCCATTCACATGCACAACATAATGTAATAAATACATGAGTGACCATGGCATTAAGGTAAAGCCAAATTATGTGGTCAACGCCACAAGTCCCATGAACAGATTGAAAACTGCTAAATGCAACAAACTAATCGACATCAAAATTGTCAACCTATTACCAATTGCAAAGTTACCAAACAGATATTGAAATACAGTTAATGCATTACACTTTATTCATCAGTGAATAAAATAATAAGGCGTAAAAAAAATTGTTGTGTTTCCGGTAACCCGACCGACCCATTTTTACGGTCGCGACCCAAATATTTTTGTAAAACAATTTAATTTTTCAAAAAAATTTTTTTTCAAAAAAAATTTCATTTTTTTTTCAAAAAATATTTTTTTAACATTTGTATTGACATAACATAAAGAGACGTCAACAAAATGAAATTAATAGGACCGTTTCTAGAGCAGTTTTAGGTGCACAGTCGGGAAATAGGCAGTTTATATTTGCTTAGAACATGTACTTTGTTTCAGCATGCAAAAAAGACTAGTGGGGTATACTTTTTCGGATAGTCACTGCATACAAATATTTTACAAAATAAAAATATTTTCCGACCTACCTACCCATTTTTTTTAGCTCTGTTACCGGAAACACAACAATTTTTTTAGGCCTAATAATAATTGCAGCATGCAAAGAAATATACAACATTATATGGAGTTGGGAGCGACTCTGAGTTGTTTCCTTGAAGGGGCGCTATATAAATTTCTGAATGAATGTGCATTCAATACGTTACTAATTTAAAGCATAATTTATAACCACATGAAATGTATAATTTGCATTGTATCTATAGATTTATATATAGCACACCTGTATTTATTTCTAGAATCTGCTTTCGCTTCCTCGAAGGGGGACATCCAACTGCCACTTGTTGTTGACATGGAAGCGAATTACTGACATTCACTATTGTTGGTATGGCATGAGTGTGTAGCCGATTCTTTAGATCATTCAAAAACATGATTGTCTCAAAGTGCTCTGAACAAACTGTACAATTCCTGTGCAAATATTCAGGGTTTCGATGAACAAGATCAGCACGACGTACATTAATCGCCCATCTTTTGGCACTGAAAGAAACAAAAGAAAATTTGCAAAAAATCAATAAGAAATGAACTCAGTGATAAATAATTTATAAATTAAAGCGACAAATTCATAAATCAAAGTGCTCAGCAAATTTAGGTAGTGTTTGAACACAAACAGAACTTTACAACTGTATCATAGGCCAAGCATTTGTCTTTCGCTAAATTATTATTATTTAAAATTTTTATTTAATATTATCATCATCATCATTTATTATTAAACACAACATACTTACAAGAACATATATTAACACTTATTATTATTTTGGGTCCATCCCAATGACACGACTACAGTCCCCCTATTCTGGAAGAGATTTCATCTATATATCTTCGTTGCTTAAAGCTTGCTGTCCTGTTTAGTTGAGATTGGGTCGGGAGAACTCCTTGGTCTTAATGAATGAATGTGATTAGTGATGGTGTCATTATAGTCCAATCTGAACTCCAAAGACACCTTACTTAGTTGGCAGCTTGCTGCTAAAACTTGTATGCAATTTACGCATTGTTTACGGTGTCAATGGGGGGAGGGGGGGTGGGTGGGATGCGTAGTACCGAGTGGCATCACAAGTACATGTACATTTAAGGACTCTACAGGAATTTACCCATACTGACACTGGCAGGTCTGCATTTAGGTGGCTGCTAAGGGTGCTGCAACACCTGAGCCAGTACTTTTGAGGGGATCCACATCTTCGGAAATTTCTTAGCTGGGATGCTGCAACTTAAATAAATGTCATAATAAATTTTAATTATACTTATAGACCTACTGTACTAGGATATATGGTAAACACGCACACTGCGTGCCCGTACTCCAAACAATATGGCTGCCAACGAATGCAATAAAATTAGAACGCGACCTATCGACGACATTGTTCATCAATTCAGCTTCAATTTCAGCAGAATAATAATAAGAATGACTGCACTAACCCTAAAACTAACCCTAACCGACCCTCATGACGCCTAACCTGAGCTTTGCATGTTGGGACGCATGTTGCGATGTCGTCGATAGGTCGCGCTCTAATTTTATTGCATTCGTTGGCAGCCATATTGTTTGAAGTACGGGCACGCAGTGTGCGTGTTTACCGGATATATATATAATGTCGGAGACATTTTCTGAGAAACAAACAGGCCTACACCACAAGAAAAATCTTTAGCCAGTGCGTGGTGGACCTGTGTTCATCCGAGAGGGGTCTTTGGAAAGTTTTCATAGCACCCCGACCCGCACTAGCCGTAGTGCGGCCCGGGACGCTGGTAGGATCTGCTGGTTTATCGACCCAGATGGCATGAAAGACCGTCGTTGTGAAAGACTGAGGTGATATGAACAATATTATGAGTGAGCCCTTTGCTCAAAGAGGCTACGTGACAGTGAAGTTGAATATGCAACTGGGATTCGAACCCGTGACCTGAGACACGAGTCCCACGTTGTAACCACGGTAACTGTTCTCTTTCAAAATGTCACTCACCGATCAAAGTCTTTAGGAAACCTGAAGAAACTCAGATCACATCGTTTCGCTCTTGTATTGCTGCAGTTGACAGCCGCACAGTAACTACCGTGTATTCGCTGATGTCGCTTATGCACCGATGCACCGACCTCCATCACATCAAATAAGTTCGGAATACTACTAATCTGAAACGCTGCGACAACAATGAGGAGATTAACAGAATTAACAAATTATTGATGTCAATAATACATTTTATGTTTAGAACTTCTGTCCGAGTAATAAGGCTAATTTTCAAAATGGAGTTCTTCCAATGTCAAAATCACGTGACCAGACAAACTTGGAAACGGGCAGTACCAAAGATTTTAATATTTTGAGCAGTTCTGTTATTTATACCGAAAGTAAGTAATTTTTGTTTATTCAATAAACCGGTTGACTGTTGACAGGCAGCTACCGATTACAGATTCACAGTACTGTTAGGCTACAGTAATACAGTGCGGAAGCTGAAAAATAATAATGTGAGTTTGTTTTACATAAAACCGACATTGTTGCAAATGTTCTTACAAAACGGCTTGTTACTGTTTAACGAAACCTCCCAGACGAATCAAGCTGCCCTTTCAAAGATGATTATAGTGTCGTCCTCCTTCTTTACCAAAGCTTGGACTGGCACTGTCATAGTGCGACCAGTAGCGGAGTTTTGTTCCTACAAAGCATAGAACTGGTACATGTACTTGTAGCCTATAAGACTCTATAAGGGATGAAATTCATGTTGTCCTTAAAATTGGTAAATCCAAGTCATGCGTCGCAGTCTGTGTGGTCTAAGTGTGTAGGCAAAGGCGTAGCCTACTGACGACTGTTCTCAGGAGGAAATATCCACGCAGTACGTTCAAGCACTGTGGTTCAAGTGACCAAAGTTGACTGCCAACAACTTACAGGCGATGCTCAGCCATCTCAACCTTTTCCTCAACTCCGGGCGAAGTCATAGAAAGGAAGCCCATTTTTCATACCAATTTTACGGACTCTGAGTCATGAAAAAGTTTTCACTTGTGGGCTCAAGGGCCTCCTCCAATATACAAAGTCCTTTTGTAGGCCTTGCAGAGTCACTAGAGAATAACGAGTCCAACAGAGATCTTACTTACTGATCGGTTAAGACTGCGTTGCATACCTTACTTGCAGTTGGTTGCTATGCAGAAGATTGAGTATTAAAAATATTTAAATCCCAGCATGAATTGACGCGGGTACTTAATAAGTTGTAAACACAACAGTTGCGTAGAAAAATAGGTGCCGGAGTGTCTCTGATGAAAAAGATAGTCGAGTAAACTGAAGGTAAAGAACCACGCAGATAAATGCAGGCATTTTGTATGGCGTTCTAGATCGCTCCCCTACCAGCATGCCAAGATGTAACGACTGTAACGTACTTGTATAGGACCGAGTATGTGGTTATGAATTTTACGATATAGCATATTTGGGTGGGGAGGAGTAGTTTCGGGCGAGGGCTTTTACAATGCGTTAGGTGATGGCCTCAGTTGATACCTACAGATGCAGCTACTTTCTTTCCGACAACTTTGGCAATTGTTATATTGAGTAGCTACATGACTGACAGTGACACAATGCGTTCACATGAAGATAATGAACAACTCTGTTTTGTCTCAAGATTATGAATAATCGAAAGAATAGAAAAATGCCTGTGAAGAAAAATTTGGTTTTTCGGCTTGCCTTAGTGCCTTAGTGCTGGCATTAAGATCGTTGTTTAGTATTAATTAAACATGTCATTTTAGTTTAGATAGATATGTTTTAATATCTATCGAATTGAATCCTGTCATGTGCCATATGTTTTAGAGCATGACGTGACTTCATAACATGAGTGGCAGAGATTTACGAAGCTTTATAACCAATCATCGTGCAGATGAGGCAGGTTTGTCATTTGCTTCATTGCCATTTACATGTATGAATTTCTTTGACATCTTGATATTTATTCTTTGATTAGATATCCTTTAATCATAATATTTCATTATTATTAAAATTTCTTTATACTTATTTTATATTATTATGATGTTGCCTAGACAAATGTATAAATGTTAATATACATGCTAGTGACATCAATTTATTGCTAGTCATTGGTACACTTAAGGCACTGCAAACCTGCATTAGTGTTCTTGTTGAATAAAGAGCCGTACAGCTCATGATTGATCATCCTCTTCCTTAGTTTTAGAGGTCCTCACGAATAACCTATGCCAAGGATTAAGTCCCTGCATCATAGGGACTTATTCCATATAAACAACCATCTTTCTGTCCTGACTATTTCCAGTTATGACCATGTTTTTATTATTTTGACACAAGTAGAAAAACAGGTTGATGCTCACAATTCACTGATTGATTGACTGACTGACTGACTGACTGACTGACCCCTCCCTCCATCCCTCTCTCTGACACTGAACAACCTTTGCTGACACCAATGCCATCTGCATCATTAACATTACAACCTTCACTCACTGACTGGTTTTGCCCTCACTTATACTGCCACAAGCATAGATATTGACTGCCAAATACTCAGAATGGTAAATTGAAGACGTGAATTCTGTTCATTAGAAAAACTCGTTGTTCAAGCCAAGACTGGAGTGCTAAGTGGGAAGATAAAGCCCGTCGACTATGACAGTCTCAGGGCTTTTGCCGCCGAGAAGAGAGTGGCCGGAAAAGTAGCACTTAACAAGGTAAAGAAGCTGCAGGATTTATCGAAGTTTCGTAAAGAACAGAATGTCATGAAACATCACAAAGCCGTTTGGCTCAAGGAATTGGTCAGACTTAACTCGTTGGCAAAGAGGCTGCAAGCGGAAATTGACGTGTTCACAGATGAAACTGCGAGTGGAGAAGCAACTAAGAGCGTCTTCGCAGATCTTGAAGCCTACGAATCAAATCTTTCAACAGATTTCAGGGAATTTAAAAAATGCACGCTGAATCCAGTTGTGAATTTAAGGTATTGTTTGTTTTTCTATGTAACAATTTGTTATTCTTTTATATACATACATTAAGTTTCATGGCAGTGGCCTTTGTCTTTGGCAGAGAAAGATAAGTACTGATAGTTTGACTGACTTAAGAACTCGGTAGCTAATTATCAAGACACAGGATATAAAAATTGTATCAATGCAAATCCCTTGCATGCTCAGTTTTGCTCACCGATCAATCCATTGAAATAAGGAGATTTCTTGAATTGCAAACGACATCTGTAACACCGTTTGTAGTGACTTTACAGTCGCTTAGGCTAGAATGTCTTGGTTATGCTGAAGAGTTTGCCTTCTTGTGTGCTTGTAGACTTGCACTGTAGACCTGTTAGATAATTATGTTACACTTTTGGGGTCAGCTGTATTGTGATATAAGTTGATCTCAGCAATTTTAAGTTTTGGGGTCATTACATAGTGGATTGATCATGTGGCTGATTTGTTTAGTAGTCTGGATGTCTGCTCTGTAGATCTACCTGTAACCCAGAAATATAATTTGTAAAAGTCTAAACTAAAAAGTAGAGGACCTTAAGACGTGTTTATTGCTGGCTTAGAGGCTAAAGAATGGGAAATGAGTGCCTGTCCTATGTTTAACTAAAGATATTGAAGCCTTTACTTTATGTGGTAGAATTCATTCGTTTGTTCGTTTGTTCATTCATTCATTCATTCATTAGATACATTTATATAGTGCCTTGTCAAGGGGCTACTCAGAGGTGCTCCCAACCTCAGCGTGGCCAAATAAAACTGTCTTAAGATGAGAGAGGAAAACCTGAGAAGGATTTTTAGCAAGAGAGCAAAGTGTCAGAGGAAGATCATTCCAGGTTGAGGGTCCTACCACAGAGAAAGCACGGTTCTGCATAGTGGAAGTACGAGCAAAAGGGGCCGAGAGCAGACTTTGTTCAGTCGAACGAAGGGAGCGGAAATGGCGAGAACTATGAGTAGGGCTGCAGAGCTGACAAAGGTGAATGCATGTATGTGAACTGTAAGTTGTCAGCTGTTTTTGTCATGCTAGTGGATCATGCAAATCCAATGAAGGAGTGTTGCATTGATTAGTGTGTATGTGTTGAGTGTCGTCCAGTTGTCCAGTTGGCTGTGTTTGTCGATTCCTTTTAGAGATGATCTTAAGCTGTGGCTTCAAGTGACTACGTCGTCAAGTCCTGACAGTGAGGTTGACAACGTTCAGTTTGACGATGCAGAACAAGTCAACGAAACACTGGAATCAGTCAAAAAACAGCAACGACAAATCACCGAAAGACTTACAGCGGAACAGCACAGGCTGGAAACTGAGCTCGACATCAGTCAGTTCTTATAATATAAGTATCCTAAAGCATTTGATAGTTTTCACTTGTGAAGAAGGTTTGACTATGAGGGTTCAGACATGGGGAAGCACTCATGCTGAAGTTAACAAATAAGAGGTGCACTGGTATTAATGGCAGCCATTTGCTCGTATTCATGAATGATTAAACATTTAGTCTTAAACTGGGTCTTCATTGGCTGCTGATTCATAGATAATTACCTTTTGTTTGATTGCTGTGCTGTTCATGCTTAACCCTTTAATCCGAGATGGTAGTAAATGGTATGGGAAATCTTATACTCTATGCATTAAAGGGTTAAGCCATAGGGTAAATGATGTTTAGAAATACTGATGCTAACAGGATGCTATAAACCAGATATTACCATTCCATGCACTTTCGTAATTTATTGCTTCTATGTTTTTTTATTTTCTGATTTTTTTGTCTTTTTGTATTCCAGCCGGTATCTACGACAGTTCGTGCCCTCCTTATCGAACGATGCAGACGGGAATTCCAGAGGAGGCTTTTGACCTCAAATGCCCTGACCTACTTCTCAAGACTTCAGTTCTGCAGGAGTTCATTCTTATTGACGGAAAATATGTGGAGAAGTTGACTGAACTTGAAAGAGAGCACTGGACAGTTCTGAAGTATGTCGGCTTGTAACATTACCGTCTTCTGGATTAAATTTTTTCTCAGCATTTAATATGCAATCTTTCAGTCTGAAAAAAGTGAGAATTATTTCCTTTGTCGTTCTGGACAGCAGAACGTATTGTTTCGCAGTAAAAATTTGCTTAAATTCGGTGCATCAATTTTGAGTAACTAGGAAACCTGAATGTGTCTTTTATAAAGAGTCTGATCTGAAATGGAGCATTTGGGATGAATGTCTCGGTTACTAGAGTCCAGTAGTTCTGTAAATAAATAATTAGATTCAGGTGCTGAGCAGATGCATACTGTTAATAAATTTATGTCTGCATGATTGCATGCCATGTTCATTGTTTCACTAACTGCTGACATTGTACTTTGTTCGTTCAACCACATTGCATTTAGGTACTGTATTGTGTACTGCTGCTATTTCTCCAACACTCTGTATTTTGGCCCATTCTCTTGAGACTTTTCTATTTTGAGGGCTCTTTTGCTCTTTATAAATTCGTAAATAAAATAGAATAGAATGCAACAGTTAACCACTATTGATTGTCTGCTGCTCTCACTTTAGACAACGTATTAGGCATGCTCATATGTGGAACTTTCGTTTAGAACTGTTAGTTTTATGGTAGCCTAGCGCTTCTAATTATTATTTGAGCACTTTGATTGCTATCTAGGTAATTCAATGTGAGGTTTGCAATATAAAGCTTTATGTTTAATATATAATTGTCTATTTTATATTTTTGCGTTTTGCAAAATTAGTGTAAGGAACGGTGGATGGAAGGAGAGGGATCATTCATTTTTCCTATATGTCAACGATCAATATGTTCACGAAATCCAAAATAGACGTTCACTCTTCATTGACTGCTTGAGAAAACATCTTCCACACAAACCTCGATCAGACATCGTGAGAACTACTTTTCTTTTATTGTATCTATAAAATAATGTCTGTGTAAGCTTTGCATTGCTCGTTGAACAGGGAAAACTAAATTTGACAGCTGAGAGAACTGGGAACACAAGTCTGCATCTTTAAGAAAATGATGAATATTGTACATTTTTATATATTTCTGAACATGTGTATATAGCTAGCACCTTCTAAAAATTAATCTCAGAAGAATGTGCCTTGTCATGTGATGCTAGAGTTGAATAAAAACTGATGGCACGTGACCCTTGACTTGACAACACTCTCCAATAAGGTAAACATTGCTGTCGACTTGTATATAAACATGGGCTGACATGTGTGAATGCACACTTGTGCCACAAATTGTCAAATTCAGATTCATCCATTTGAAGTAGTCTGTTCAAAGTGAGCAAGAATAAGAGGATGATAGAAAGGTGATTTAGAAATGTCACAGAAGTACGATACTCTGAATGGATGAGAATGATTGATGAGGTTTACTCATAGAGCGCCTCTGAGTAGATATCTTGAAGAGGCGCTATATAAATTCTCAGAATGAATGAATGAATGAAAGAATAGATCATGGTCAGTTTCTTAATACATGTACTGGGTACTCATCCTTTGAGTAACTTTGCTTGCTTACGATTTGAACCCGCAACCTTCCAGTTCAAAGGCACTGAACATACCCCTGCACCACCATGCCCCACAAGTAATATGAAGTCCAAGAGTAGTGTATAGTAATATCAGCTTTGCAAGTGGTTTATGATATTTAATATGTAGCACTACTGAAACTTTGGTGACAGTGTTTTTTTGCTTTTGGTCTCTTTTTCCAGGTGGAGCATGAGAATTGGTGGATGCGTTTTCGGTTCTACTACCGACGACGTCATGATCTGATCTGTGCGTGGTCACGCGATCGCACAGAACTTCTCAACCGTGCAGAAGTCGTCTTTGGTGAAGCGTGTCGAGCGAAGGAATTGCAGGAGGAGAGATTAGAATCACTGCAGAGACAAAGAGAATTCTGTGAAGACCTTTACTCTAAAGTTGGTTCATTGTGAACTTGAATTTAAATTAACTGAAACTTTTCTGTTTAAAAAAATCCTTACTATGCATTTCACTCATCAAGGGTCAAATGATTCTAGTTATTTCGTAGGCCTGAAATTGCTGATTATTTTCTATCCTTACCTTAGACCTTAGTCCTTCCACGCACTTGTAGTGCGTCGGGCGACACAGCTCCTCCATTTTCTGTAGTAGACTTTTACTTTTACACTTATAATATGCTGACTTGTGTAATGAAACTCACATCAAATTCATTTTATGATTGTCAGGGCATGTAGATGTGAAACTGATGATTGACTGCTCAACAAGTACGTTTCAATTTCACTAGTTTGCCCAAGAGCTGAATCTATGACATTTGGCAACTACACGATGTGATGTATACTGTATAGTGATCGTATTGTAATTTGCTGCACTCAATGGTATATCGAACAAAACCAGATAGATTTGATGTTTAGATATCTTCTTATATTGACATCAAATTGACATGTTGTTTAAATGATCATGAGTATATCAACATCAAAAAGACATCAATATGACAAGTAGCATTCATAAATTGTGTTTCAAGTGACAGAATATGCCTAAGTTCCTTCCAGATGTGTGCATCCCATCTAATTATAAAATCTTCGATAATATCAATA
Organism: Lumbricus rubellus; assembly: GCA_945859605.1. Lineage (NCBI taxonomy): Eukaryota > Metazoa > Annelida > Clitellata > Crassiclitellata > Lumbricidae > Lumbricus > Lumbricus rubellus. The sequence goes on along the minus strand of OX243815.1, from coordinate 21,877,661 downwards.
TCTGAATTACCGTCTTTTAGCTTATAAAATATTATATAGGCTAATGTTAAGATGATATTTTGCACGATGCTAATTCAATTTCTCTGTTGAGTTTCAGTAGTGAAAGGTTGCAACTTAACGTCAACTTACGCTTCATTTTGTCTGTTTCTCAGGTGAGGGAATGGAGAGAGAATAAGATGGAGCTGATGAGACTGGAACAGGAGATGTCGAATAAGAAGAGACGAGAGATGGAAGCTGCGGTTGCTGCAGAGGATGAACGGCTGAAGGCTAAACGACAGGAACAGAGGGAGAAGGTATGATGCTATAGGCCACATTTTCTGTTCCAGGGATAGCCTTCCATTTTTCATTTCATATGGTGAGCTTTTAAACTTAAATATTCATCAAGTGGCCCTTTAAATAATTTTGCATATGAAAGGCTACCAGGATGTTCTGTCAGTTTTCATAAAAGCATAGAAAGTTAGTTGATGCAGGCACAGTCTTGCATGCGATGCACAATAGCTATGCAGCCGAAGAGTTTACACTAATGTGCATTAGAGACAATCTGATTCAACATTTTCTTTTGTTGTCAATTCTTCAATATAACCCATCTGAACAAAAGCAGTTGTAAGTCGGATCTGCTTTGACTGGTTTTGTGCAGATGGGTCACAAAAGGGCCTCTCGTAAGATGCCTTGCTCCGAATTAGCACAGAACGTCGTCGTATATGACCTATAGATATGAATGGCCAGCATAGATGTTTGAAAATGTGCATGTTTCAATGAGAAGGAAAGAACAGTTCATGCTTACAAGTTCCAGCAGGCACACAACGTTGACTTTGTGCATCTTTGTAAAAGAAATTTAGATTGGTCTTTGCAAATTTTTGACTATGACACACCTACAGATGTTGCTGCCTTCTTACAATTGCTCGTGCGCTTCAGCATGAAACTCTGATGCATTGTCTGCAATGTAGTCGGAGCACCTCTGAGCATAGAGCTTTATGGGGCGCTATAGCAAATGCGAGAAATGAATTACAAGTATGTTTGTTGTGTTGTTGATTATTTTTTTAGATACGAGAATTTCATGAACGTCTTGAATCTCAAAAGCAAATTCAGGAAGAAACGGACAGACTTCGCCTGGAGGAACTTCAGCAATATTTGGCTGAACAAGCTGTTTATGATAAAGAAAGGTTTGATGATTATAAAAACATGTTGACAAGTAACAAAATATTCAAGTACAACATGTTACGAACTAACAAAGTAATTGTTACTCTTCCTGTCTCTTCGGCTACACTTCTAATTACTCTTATGATTTGTTTTTTCTGTCATGAGTTTATACATTTAAATCTTGCCTGATCAATTTCAGGCATGTCAGTCCAACACACACACACACACACATGCACACATGAGATACATGGATAAACTCAGGTTAATATATACAATGCTGCACTTGTGTGCATTGTACATGTAATAAAGCTTTCGGTGCTTGAGCTGACAATAATCAAATGCAATATTATTATCTGAAGGACGTGAATTGTTTTCTGTCACTGTGATATTTGCCATTTCTCAAGAAAACCCTACTCTAAAATGCTAAATTGCTCTGCATTTTTAAAACTCAATTTGTTTCAAATTGCTTCAGCTGCTGGCTGAGACTTAATTGTCTTAGAAGGATAGCAACAAAAGGTGTTGCTGTAAGGTTCTGATGGCTTCTGCATTTACTTTTAGGGTGAAGTTCCGGGAAGAAGAAATCCAAAGAAAGGAGGAAAGCAGAGCGAAGAAACAAGAAGAGGCATTGGCTGCAAGAGAAGAAAAAGAGCGAATTCTTGAGGCCATACGTCAGAAAGTACAGTACTTTCCTGACATTTATATTTATTTGGGATAAATGCTTATTCTAATATCTTTTAACATATTTTTCGTTTAATTTTCCTGAATTTCCATTGCGTTTTTACATGATATGTTCCTGTTCAGCTATACATATAGACAGTCTTCTTTAATTAATTTATTGCTTAACATTATTTTAGGTTGAACCTATGGCTCTTAGTATTGTCATAATTAATTTATCTCGGTCATTTGGCGTTACCTTTGGCATCAAATAAGCTTAATGACGTTCTCTGTTACTTCCTGATTACAAATTCTTTTAGTTCTTAACCCTTTACCGACCGAGGGTATTATAATTCCCATACCATTTCGTGCACTTTGGGCGGTAAAAGGTTAAATGTGATGCTCAGTAGTGACATTATTCTCTTGTATAGTTCATTTTCCTCCAGTAGAAACAAGGGTCATACACAATGTTACACATCGATCTGGATATTTACCTAGCAAGCTGTATTATTATCCTCTCTTGAGAGCAGCCTTTCAGCTGTGCTGTCTCTTGTTGATTTTTAACTTAATGTACCATGTAATTGTTTAAAAAAGGTTCGTCCTCATGTGGAAGGTGATCTTCTACGACTCTGGAGTGACACACTCGCGTGGCAGGCAAGGCAGAAGTCGGAGAATGAAGTCTGCTTGCTCAAACCCCTCTATGACGTTAAGACGTTTACTGCTGAACAGGTGGATATTATATACCATTGCCCTCATTTTTATTCTTAGCACTATTGAGAGAACAGAAAACATGTTTTTTTATTGGTTTTATGATAGAAACTTGTTGCAAATTGATCTTGTGCATGAATTCATGAAATCTTCGGAATTGGAATTTTCCCCCACGTCCTAGCAGACGCATTGGCATCTAGTTGCAGTGATCACTGCTAACTTGTTTCTTGCTGGTATCACAAAGTTGAACGCAGAAGTTTTCTACATCCTCTGGATTTGGTCAATTGGCTTGAAGAATTATATTTCCTGTCGCTATCCCTAGTCCCCACAGCAGAGCACACCATCTTCATTAAAGTAGTGCTATTTCATCATGCAATTTTTTTACCTTTTTATTTTGATATTTGATTTAGTTACTGTGGTTGTGATGTATTAACACTCTCGCCCCGAGAAATCGATATTTCGGTTTGTTAGCCATTCAGTTACGGGAACCCTGGGGTTAAAGGGTTAATATTTTGGTGAATGTGTCATTGTCAGGTAATGGCCGATCCAAGGTTTCGTCTTGAAGAGCGATTGCGTCAGGTTGGTCTTCATGACGCTGCAGGCGCCAGAGAAGCGTTGGCTGCAATGAAGCCTCTTCATCCGCCACGTAAAGATATGGAATCAACTGTCTTCAAAACGACTTAATCTGCACACTGCGATTCCAAACTGTGCTATGCAGTAATATTGGCACTGTACAGTATTATGATTAAAAGTATTCTGTATGAAGACTGTTATGAACTAATGTTATTGAAGACTGTATTGAATGATTGTTATTTGAGATGTATTCAAGCGTCTAATAAAAATGTGATGCACACCACTCTGGTTATGTACTGGCCTGCACAGATACTTAGGTAACTTGTCCATACTGTGTCTTTGGAGATGACTGCTAATCAGGGTTCAAAGCAGGTGGGAACGTATGGGAACGGCATTCTCACTGCTCTTGAAATTCTTGACTTGCGTTCCCACTGCTCATCACATGGAACCATGGAAACACCTGTGTTCCTAAAATATTCTGCTTCAGCGTTCCCACTGCTCACCAAAACCACTATAACCACTGCTGCTAATTGAATTTTGTTTGCAATTCTATTTCACAAATTTGTGTCTAGGGCTAGAGCAGCAAACACTAGTTAGAAAATGACTAAATGCCTTACATCTGATGAACTCATTTAAAGATTAGTAAGCAGGATTGAGACTGCATGGCCTTTATAAAAAAGTTTACATAAATATGCAGGCAGCTGCTTCTCTAGAGAAGACATTTGTATCTATATTTGTATGTAGGCCTATCGAACACGAAATAAAAGCTGCTCTTAAAATCGTCTTGCGCGTATTCCCGTCTTTCAAAAGCATTCCATAAAATTTAATAACAGCCAAGTCGTAAATATTCTCCATCTAGTTTCTGTGGCTCTCTCGGCTCTAGATCTCGAGTCTCTCTTATGTCACTGAATTTACCAAACGTGACTATTGCGGATTTGATCTAAGTGGTAGTTTATTACCAGGTCGCAACGCAAAAACATAGCTTCTGTTTGGCGCAGAAAATTCATGGATTCGTCTTTTCAAACACATTATTATTATAAAAAATATCATCACCAATAGGCTATCATTCCGGGTATCGCAAAATAACGCGTTCGGCAAGAAATCTGATTCCATTGATGCGGCACAGGGTTGCCAGATTTCGGAAAACTTCGTCGAGAGTCACGTCAAAAAGTCGCCTAAAATCGCGAGATGAACACCCGAAAAAACTGATGACCTTTTTAGTCATTCGCTCCGAATTTCATAAAAAAGCACCTAAATACGGTGATAGCATTAGTTGTGTACAGCGGTCATTTTTTTCAGAATTTAGAATGCCGTGGCGACCACGAGACAGAGTTCAAAAAGCCCAAATATCGTGAGGACGAAAATTTCAGTCCCAAGCGCTTTGAAAAGGAGCCCAACTCGCGCTTTTTGCGACATCCTGGCAACTCTGATGCGGCGTAAAAATAATGCACTTCCGGTTGCTTCACCCGGAAATGAAATTTTCTAGGTCACGACTCACGAGTTCCTATTGGTTGATGAGGCTGGTTCTGGAGAAAAGCACTGATTGGAGCCTAGTCTAGTTCAAAATGGCTGACTTTAGCTTTTGATGCACGGTAGCAGCATTTGTTTATTATTATTATTATTAAGAACCGTATTTCGGACAAATGGATTTAGGAAAGACAAACTGTTCCGACACTGCCAGTGAAATGTCTAGTGATTCCGATGTAGCGCAGTACTTCCGAGGACCAGGTAGAATTTTTTTAATAATTCCAGAGTTCGGAGTCTTTTATGAGTCATTGGCATCATACATAATAACAACGTTCCATTTGCACCCTTCTCCAAGAAAGTATTACCCCGGAAAATTAATTTGCATGTGGGTTGGCTGAATTTTTCCTATGTTCAACCCTGCTTGTCAAAGTGTACGAATCTAATATTGCTCAGGATGTTTTCGAACGGAATTATTGATGCTCTCGTTATTCTGTTGTGAGTTGTAAAGCGTATTTTGAAGTAATGCAAGACATCTGTTTGCTTTATAAATTATTTTATACTCAAATGCGTGCAGAGCAAGACCTGGAGACATTTACATATTGTGCCAATGAATATGTAGACATGGATAAAGAGTACGTTGCATTTTTAAAAAGCGGTGCTAGTATAAATTACCAAATTGAACAAATGGATTGCATTGGCAATTTGTGAGTGGCTACAGAAATTTGGTAATCCCGAAGACTGAGTGCCTGTGTGCATAAACAATATGGTTGCCCACGACTTCACTCAATTTGAGCGCTGCGACCTACAGTCCGCACCCCATTCAGTAAGCAAGTAATTGACACTCAGTAATTAGTAATTACGAGTTCTAAGTAAATAAGAAATTTATTGAATTAGAGCAATAGTGAGAATGTGCTTAAAGATTACGTATTATTCTTATACGAATGTTCTTATGCCGCAGCCAGTCCATTGTTGTGCGCAGCATTCCACAATAAATCTAATAACTAAATTCTTAATAGATATTAAACTGTTGTAGTACTCTACTAATAAACTGTCGACATATTAAACTCTGCAAAATATTTAAATGATTCCAGATACTTAGGAATATTTTGTGTGATATGCGTGCACTGCAATGTGTTGTGCGAACAACGTGACAGCGATGTTGCTCTTTACTTGCATGCTGAATACATTGTATTATGTGATGTGCCCGGGAGGTCGCAGCGCTCTATTTGAGCGAAGTCGAGGCATCCGTATTGATTTTTAACCAGGCAATCAGTCTTCGGGATTACCAGAAATTCAAATGCAGCAGCAAATACAAGAATTTTAAAATGTTGACAGTGTTTGCATGATGTTACAAGTACTTAACTGCCTTGCCGCACACTACGCAATTGTGTAACTAATCTGCTGTCTGAAGTTGTGCTAGAGAGCACCCCTATGTTAAAGTTTATATGCTTCTAAAACATTGTTTCCCAGCCTTGGTGCCGCAATGCAGAAGGTGTCTTAATCTTAACCTGTGAGTGTTGTTGCTGAATGGCAGATCCACAATTGTTTTGCACTTTGCAGTTGTTTTTCTTTAAAAATGTGAAACTACTTTTTAATAACCGCTTGCATTCATTTAATTAATTCTGACAATTTATATAGCACTCTTTGAAAAAAACCAGGCTATGGAGAGTGCTCCCAACCTACCCACTACTAAAGAGAAAGTCTTAAGTTACTGTCAAAGCCTAGTTAGGTCATTTAGTAGTAATGTAAGGAACGCAGCTGTATTGGGAGGTGGTTCCAGATCGAGGGACCTTCGACTGAGAATGCCTGGCATGGCTGGTAGTTAAGCGAGCCTGTGGAAAAAATTGGCCTCATCGTTGCAGAGCGAAACCCATTGCTCTGCAATGTTGGACACTGGGTAACAGAGGGTAGGCTGGATTGGCATAGCAAAAGAATAGAGCGGCAATGCGGTAAGAGATCCATTGGGCCATAGGCACTGGCAGCATATGCAAAGCATTGCAGATGTATATGGTACAGAGACAAGCCACCTAACGAGCTGTGCAGCCAAGCTCTGGACCCGATCCAGTTGTGCCAGAAGACTGAGGGCGGGTCCAACAAGTATCGAACATCAGTGGTCAATAACACAGGCCTAAATTACTATTTTTAAAAGTGAAAGTAGTGTAGAAATAGTCACGACACTACAAGGATTATTGCTCATCATTAAAATACAGAAATATTTGGAAGAATATACTAGCTATGAAAGTCCTGTTGCCATTGACCGGATTTTACAAACCGATAAACGGTTTTAGAAAAAAACAATATTAGCATCCCTACCTTCATCTCAACACCTTGAGTCAGGAACACAGATCTGTTGCATTTCCTTGAACAATGAACATGTAGCTGAAATATCTGACTCTCTGAGGTTGCGGCCTATGAAAGAGTTCTGCCGGCCGTATTGAATAAAATTCTTGAGGATAGGAAACCATGAATTTATGAAGGTTCAGAATAGGAAGGTGCAGCTTTACATTTTGGGTATATTCTTGATTTGAGTTTACTGACAGATTGAGTGGAGAGTGAGTGAGTACATTTGAGTGGAGAGTGAGTGAGTACATTTGAGTGGAGAGTGAGTGAGTACATTTGAGTGGAGAGTGAGTGAGTACAACAAGTGGACAAACATAATTATATAAACATCTATTTATTCATTCATTCATTATTAGAATTTATATAGCGCCTCTTCAAGAAACTACTCAGAGGCGCTCCCAGCCCAGCCACGACCAAAGAAAAAAGACTTAAGAGACTTGAGAAATAGGCTATAGACTATTGGACATTAAAACAAGACACCACTCCTACGTTTCTGCCTTTACAGAGCATCACTAATTGTTAACTACAGTTTGAATGAACAAGGCTGCATTTTAAAATTTGTTTGTTCCTGTGTTCTGGTCAACATATAATGCTGGCACTTTACAGTCTGAATGACTGCAAGTACCAACATTTACACTGTGTTAACCTGCTTCTGAATATATTGTGAGATCTATGTCCTTAGTAAATTTCGGTTTTGTAGCTGCAGTACAAATCCTATTACCATTAAAAAGATTTAAATGTATGCACAGTTTGCAGAGAAGATGTGGATCGAAGGTACAGTCTTCTATGGGACAACACTCTGCTGCTCATTTAGTACTGTCTCTGATCATGTAAAGAAAAAAACTGCTGCTGTTCTTATTCACGGCCTCCTTCAAAGGGCTAATCTATTGCAGGCTATCTGTCTGCCTGCCGGGATGAACTCACTGACTTCACCCACCTGGAAATTAACCATGCTGGAAGCTGGCTTTTGATGTGCTTTGCACGCAAGTTTGTATAACAGCGCTTTGGGTTATAAGTGCCACCTTTATTTTCAGAATGTTTTAAATGGGCATTGCAGTAGGAGTAGCATTGTTTCTGCTGACAGTGATGAGCAACATCTGAAACTGTTTACAAGAAGAGCAGCCTCTTATGCTCAGTTGGGAGACATCTTTTTGCATGAAATGTTTGTGACTTCAGTTTCCTAGCTTTGATGCATAAAGACAGGTGGCAGGCCCTTGCTGCCTTGTCATTCATTCCTTTTATTGTAAAGTTCAAGCACTCGTTTTTATCGTAGAGTTTTGGGTAAAAGTAGAGTAGAAATGTGAAATGTCGATTTGTCATAACAGATTACAGAGATCGAACTCTCAGTCCCTGGGTTGATAGTTTAGAATGCTAACTTGTAGACTATGTCATTATATGAAACTGTGTAATTTAATGATTTTTTTTATTTCTCGCACTTGCTGTAGCGCCCCCTTCAAACTCATTACTCAGAGGCGCTCACGACTACAGCTTGGACACTACATCGCAGTTTCACGTCGAAATGCATGAGCAATTGTAAATGAAGGACTTGCTCAAGGTCCCTACGCGGCAGCTTAAGGTGGGTTTGAACTTGGAACCCTCCTGCATGCTCCAAGGTGCCAAACCCACCTTTACACCACCATGCCCTGTCAAAGTTATTAATTAACTTTGAACTTATTTTTTGATTCTTCTGAGTATCTTGACTCTTTCTTGAGCAGTGCAAGGCGCTGACACAGATCCATTTGCTCAACGTGACCAAAACAATTGTTTCTGATGTAAGTGTAGTGGGAAACTAGTTTCAAATGTTATGTAATCATTTTAGTGCTAATTTGTTCCAATTTTACATTTGGTGTGCCGTTATTGATCACTGCAATACACAAGTGCAACTGTTGCTGTCATTTAGACATGTTGGATACTGATGCTGTCTGTCCTGATTCACATAAATACTGTAAAGAAGCACTTCAGGGCACTGTTTGGTGATCTATCACAGGTTTTGTTGTGCTTGACCTGTTTGCTGTATAAGTATGTATGTACTATGTATGGATGAATGTTTTAACTGGCAATGGTGGCTAAAGAGCTGAAGTCCTGCCATTACTTTATAAATTAACCAAAGTAGCTTAGTCCAGACTCGAAGTTGCCCAAATTTGCTTGTAAACATGTCTAAAGATGTCTAACTTGCTACCCTGCTTCGAATGCCATACTTTACACAGAAAATGTTCATTCCTTCTCCAGCAGTGTCCCTTGTTGATTTCCTCCTACATTTCGAAATCACTCTTGCACTCTGGATAATTATTTGAGTTTTGGATTTTATTTTAATATTATTTACTTCACACATGTATGTGAAATATCAGATTGCATAAAATTCATACAAGCTTAGGAGCCTGGATTCTGTTTTAATATATGGAGTCTCTAATAGTTCACATCCTTGAGGTTGCAGTACTTGGCCTCGTAAGCTAAAGCCAGGTACTACCACTGCTTTTAATGACCTTGTTTTAGTTTGTGGGGTTAATGGGATACATAAGGGCATTTACCTTCAAGAGTTTACATTGAGGTTTTGCTTGTTAATTTATTTTCCCATTGTGTATCTCTATGTTTCCATGTATCAGCATTATTATTATTATTATTATTAACTTGATTCAAGAGTTTTCTTGGAGTAAAATTGCTGTTGATGTCATCTGATCATACTTTCAGTTGATACATGATGTATGTTTATGTAGATTGTAATATTAGTATGTATTGCTTAGAGAAAGGAGAAACTTCCCACAATTTGCCATCAATGCAACTTTGGCCCAGTAAGATCATGTACTTATCTGAAATTATTACATTGCTCTTCTAATGCCTTCCCTCTTCAGATATACTCCATGATCTTATTGAGCACTGTCCAGTGTCCAATTTACTGTGGTTATTTGATTCTTTTGGAGGCTGAAATTTGACAGCAGCGATCACTTGCACACATGTAACAACTGACGGATGAATTCCTATCAGATGTTTGTGGAATTAAGAAACATCTGAGCTGTTGATATCCATAGAGGTCCTTATCCAGTTTCCAGCTGGTTCTTTGTGCGCTCTGTCCAGGTCTGCAGTGCATTGTTGGAACCATAGACGACTCTGATATATGAAGTCCGAGATCTAATGAAATGACTGACTTTGGCCCAATGAATTAGGATGAGACTGATTGCGGAGAAAAGTTTTCCACAGACTGCACATACTAGACCATAGAGGAGCTGAAGCATAATGAGCTGACAAGCGATCTAAACGTGCAAAATTTGTGAGGTATTATTAAAACAATGACAAGTCTTGAGTACTCGATTGAGCCAAAATTGTTGCAGTCTTAGCCAAGCTGACTACATATTATATTGGGATTTGTATGATCTATATTCACTTGCTATTAGATATTTTGTTATTATGATTTTACACCTGGTTATCTACTTATATATTTACCTACTTATAGGCACAATGTAAGGTGTGTATAAATACCTACTTAGAGGCATTTAAGATGTGAAAATCAGTGCAAGTTACTTAATTAAACTGGTTTTTGAAAGAAAACTACCAGTGAGTAGCTGAAGAATCTTTGTTTCGAATCTATTTATAATTTATATATAGTTTTTTGAGAAAAAAATCCCATAATATATTTGTGGTAGGATATTCTGGATGTCTGTTGTTTAAGTGCACCTCAGAGGTAATTAATTTCTTGTGATGGTCATGCATTGTGATCCTTTTATTCACAACAAGTTAATTATGGAATCTATTCTTTCCTATAGTGGCACTTGAGCAAATCTTATTGTGTTGTTCAAAGTAAATAAATACCTGATTAATGATTATGATGCTGTTTGCCAAACAAAGAACCTCAGTTGAAGTTTGGTTATTTGGCCAATCTCTGCCTGTGGATATTGGACTCCTTTAGACTTCCAATGTACATGTGATTCCCACATTCTAGGACTTCAGGTCTCCAAAAGCTATTCACCTGAACTGCCTAAGAAAGTCTGCCATTTAAAATTGATTAAATGTAAATATACGAAGTAGGTTTAATTAATTGACCAATTACACTATAGGTGTCTAATTTATCAAATCTAATGGGACACATTGTTTCAGTTGCTATGGATGTGCGTGTGAAGGCGGGTTCTTTTAAAGTTTCTAATTTAAAATTTGTTGATTTAAGCGGAGAGCTGTGTAATTAATTAAATCAAGTACACTGTGTTTTTGCTTTTCTTTTTGCTCCTTTGCACTGTTATTGTAAAATGTATTGCTCTTAGTCATGATACATCTGCATCTGTATACACGCATGCACACGTAGACAGGCAGAGAGATAGACAGATACAGAGTATTTTTTGGCTATGCATGTCTTAATTTGTAGTCAAGCATTGGCATTCAGAGTTCAGACCTTGTGGGAGGGAAAGAAGATTAGCTGTTTCAGATTTATTACAGTACATAGTGGTGAAATGCAAGTAAAAATTAAAGGGAAATTGTTTTTGCAGAATAAATTCTATGAGTTTGAGTAAAACATAGTATAGTGGCTCAAATCCTTTAAGAATTTGGTTTCTGGAGGTGAATTGGAGTAAAAAGCAAGTGCACCAATATGTAGAGCAAGGATTAGGTAACCAGAAGACGTTAATTGCTGTTGCCTTTTGTCTAAGGATAGTACAATGACTTGGCCAATTGATGTCAACCTCCTAGAAGGCATCAAAACTTAAAGCCTGTATTCATGAACTCTTTTGGAAAGAAAACAGTGCCCTGAGCCTGAAAAAGAAGAAAATGTATTATTAGAAAACTTTATATCTGAACTAGATACACCCGACATGAATTAAGGTATGACTCTTGGAATAAAATCTGTTGAAATTAAGTTTAGTTGTGCAAAAGATAATTTATTGCAGGCATGTGGTAGTAATTTTCAAAACATTCTGGTGTGCGGATTTTTTTGTATGGTTAAATTTGAATGTATTGTGAAATCTTGGCTAAGAAGGTTAACAAGTTTTAAAATTCGGATAGTTAACTACTTGTACATGGAAAATATTTTGACTTATAAATGTTGAGTGAAGGGGAGTGATTGTATCTATCTAGGCTTTGTTTACTATCCAAAGGATTTATTTCTAAGACAATATTTTAGGTCATTTCTGCATTTGTCCAAGGGCTCCTATATCTTTTAGCATAGGAGCACTTGCTAAAAGATATAGGAGCCCTTGATTTGACCCATTTGACATGCAGCCAGACTTGTGAATGGTTCAGGGTTAAAAATGTCACAACATATTTTCCCAATATTTATGATCCATCTGAGCCCCTTAATCAACTCCACTATAAAGGTATGTACACTGACCTACATGCTGTTTGGTGGGAAGATGAGATGGCAAGGAAGAGGATTGGCCATGGTTCTTTTATGCCAGGGCTTAGAGATTGAAGTTGCAACTACATAAGCTCCTCCTCATCCTCCTGCTCCTCTTTCTCCTCCTTGTTGTCCTCATCTTCCTTGTTGTCCTC